>CM035102.1:34103847-34722180 GCA_020205505.1 Panax japonicus | reverse complement strand
TGTTCGGAATCTTGGACAGTTTTACATACTCTCCTTCCGAATGTCATAACTACCTCAACCGGAGTCGGAATTAGTCCGTTCCGGAGTCTATGGAAAGCTGAAACAGAGTATTACAACATATCAAAAGCCCAGAATTTTTAAAGCACAAAAACCGGATCAAAATACCCTCGTCTTAGACAGTCCCGAATCTGCCCTTTTTTTTTTTTTTTATAAAAACGGCACTGTTTTCACCAAATTAGCTACTACACCATGAAAACTCAATATTTTTGAGTCCTACCACTTGGGTTTACTACTACACACATATATTTAACACCCCTCTTTGACGGATCACAAAAAGAAGTTATAGATTTAAAACGGTGAAATTTCAAAGTATATAAAAATTTCGGTTTTCAAATCTAGAAAATAAATTTTCTATTCCTTTTGGTTTCCACCAAATTAACACCCATAATGGGTAGATCCATACATGAATTCAAGAAAAACACATAGATTATAGGGTTTTAAACACCCAAATCAAAAACCCATTTTTCATCAATTTCATAAAATAAAGGAAAAGAATTATACCTTGCTTTCTTCCTCATCTTCTTCTTCCTTATCCATGGAGATCTCCTCTCCATCACACACATGGGGCTGCCGCCCCTCTCCTCCTTCTCCCATGGCTCTCCCGATCTCTCTCTTGCTCTTTCTTCTTTTTTCTTCTTTCTTTTCTTTCTTTTCTCTTCCTCTTACTTATTCTTCTTTCCTTCTCTCTTTCTTGCTTCTTTTTTTTTATAATAGCCGGTCTTCTTCTTTTTTTTTCTTTAAATTCGGCCACTTGGCCTTCTAATGCCACATGTCTTTTTATTTCTTTTTATTTGGACAATTGGCCTCATTTCTCCCACAAATCATTTAATTGTTAATGCTTAATAAATGACCAAGATGCCCACAATAATTGGGTTTTAAAAATTGTGGCCACTTATTAAATTTTTTGAACTATCACATAAAATTCTTTGGGCCATTAATAAATACTTAGTCCAATTATTTCTATCTTTACCCATCCTAAATATTAAATTAGGGTATCCTTCAAAATAATTAGAATTTAAATCATCACACTACTACACTAAATTTTTATAACCCAATCAAACTTATTTTAATTAAGTTATAAAATTAGTAACTTGAGATAATAAAAATATATCTCATAACTTAATACAATTTACTATTCTCCCACAAGTGGTCTTAGCTTGGGCTTTTAATTAATTCCATAGAGCTAGCCATTTTACTTGCTTTCTTACTAACAAATACTAACTTGGGCTTCCACCCAAAATTTAATTGGGTCATTACAATTCTTGTCCCACACATAATATGTTGGGCTAGATTAAATAATTTAATCGCCCTTAAACCATATTATTTACAAGTCTCATGCTTAATTAATTAATTGGGCTTGTTTAAATAATATAACCTCCTTAGTCCAATAAATCCACTTCTCTTGGACTCTATTCAAATTAATTGGGCTATGACCTTATTATAGTCCATTACTTTAATTCTATTCTATTATACTCTTATCATTAAATTAGGATTTACAGGCACTCAAGTGAAATAAAAATTCTTACTTAAGTATATTTAATTCCTTAACCTAATTAGACTTGCTATAATTAGGCTATAAAATTAATTAACTGAGATGTATAAAATAAATCTCTTATAATTGGTATATATTCTAAATACCATAATTCTCTCATCTCATAACCCTTAAGTTATTAAATTCTTCATTCCTAATATATAATTAGGATCACATTAGTTTATTTTATTTGTTTATATAATTAAACAAATATAAATCATCACATAATCGTCATATTCCTTTACTCACATATTCGAACAAAATAATTTAATAAATTGGGACATGTTCCCCAATTCACTTAAATTAGGTCACTAGTATAAAAATAAAATATTAGGACCACTAAATAACGATAACCATTTAGGTTATTTAATAATCACACCTAATATATATATTAGGTTACATACCTTAATTCTTACTTCACCCTTATATACAAAATAAATGTATTCACATTATATAATGTATATTTATTTACTCATATCCATAATTCACATAATCATAACATATTTCACATCTCGCACCAATTTTTGACCTTTCTCCATAAAAAGTCAACTGTTGACTTTGACCAAAAGTCAACCTTTACACATATTGTGTTTACTGTCCATTCTGACTAAACTTGACGTTTCGGACGCAACCAAGCAGTCCATACTTCAAAATTCTATCTCTAACTCAAATTTTGAGTTTTAAATTATTCCATTCTCATTGTTAATCGTATTAATTAACGACTTTATACATCTTCAAAATCTTATTTGTCAGACAAGGCCAACGCTCAAGCTATGTTAATTACTAACATAGTTTTATCTTGATAATTATGTCATTAACTTAATCCACCATTTCTCTTGCTAAAATATATATAGCACCTTACTAAGTATATATATTTCTATACATATACTCATCTTCATTTAACCTCATAGCATCTCTTCATGTGAAATCTTATCTCTAATAATAAAATTTTCATATGTACTTATATAACATTTCGTAGACTATTCTGTTCATATCAAATTTACAGGTATCAATAATACCTTATTCTTGATATTCCTCCAAGTATATATTAATTCATTTCTAGGGTTTTGAAATTTTGTTACCCATATTTTCTCTATTCTCATTCGAATATCAAACCATATAGGTTTTACTTGAAAATTTTAAATAAATTCTCAAATTCTCATCTAGGTTTTATTTTTTAACCTTTATTCTAATCAGTCAAGATTTTAGAAATTTTTGGGTTGTCACATTCACCCCTTCTTCTAAGAATTTCGTCCTCAAAATTAAAGCATACTAATCTATGCTTATTCTCTTGATCAAAACTAGGTTGTTAATTTAACCTTTACAATTTCCTCCTTTGAGGATTTCTCTTTCTATCATCACATTTCACCATAACTACTCACTAGGAGTTTACATCTTCTAAACATTCATCAAAACTAGGTTGTCGTAATAACCTTTATTCAATCATCTCAGAGTCTACTCGTACACAACGAGTTTACATTATTTCATATCAATCATCACATTGTACCACATCATTACCCTGAAGGGTTTAAAAAAAACTTTTCATATCTGTCTGAGGGATCATAAAGATCATGAACTTTGAGGTTTAGGGGTATTTCTACCTGCTACCTCTTTCAATAAAGAAAGAAAGGTACTCTACCTCTGAAACATTTCTTTAATATGTATGTTTACAATCACGAAGAAGGTAAACTACCGATGCGGGTACTTTAGCTGATCAGTCTATTGTACCTTAGTAATCGGAACGACTGTATGCGTTCTTAGATTGGAATAATTTATCCAATTAGTATATCCCCAATTTTAGGATTGTTCACCTCAGACTTATCATAAGATTCCGCACCAAAACAATTTGGTTCGGCATAAGCTTTCAAAGAATACTTTGAATTTCATAAACATTTGTCTAGCTGAATCAAATAGCTTAGACACATATCAATAATTCGAATTTCAATCGAAATATTTTTGGCCAATTTCAGTTGGCAATAAATTATCTTTAAAATTCTCAAAATCATTTTGACATCATGATACCGCACTGTATTTACAGTCCGTTGAGGATTCTGTCATTTTGTGACTTTGTTATACTACATCATACTGTAGTGAGGTGACGATCCTCTGATCACATCCAACACTAAGTAATTCTGCATTGATAACTCCATCATTTTTATAATCTTTGCACCAGGTTGCATGATGCATTAATAATATAAAAATACATTTTGACATCTCAAAATCATTTTTGTTTAGCTGAATCAATTTGCATAGACTATTCTTTAAACCGTTCAAAAATCTTTGCAAATCTGTTTTATCATCTCAACAGGCAACGAGGTGTTGGTAGCCCGAAGTCCACGTATACACAATGGTCACCAGGAGTTGAGAATAAAAATTCATTTTTTTCAAAAGCACATAGTGCGTATTTAGCTTGATGTCAAAAACTTCTAAGTCTAGCATAGCTAGAAGATTTGGAATACCTATGCTTCCATCATCAACTTCTCTTTCTCTACTGATCCATTGCTTAATAAATCTATCTATTCATATAATCCTCAATGCTCCATTCACACTTAGCTATACCCCAGTTCATCAAACTTACCACACATTATGAGTTCAGTAACTTGCCACAATCATATGGGTTTAAGAACTTATCCTAGTCAGACCATAGGCGTCCATTCGCTGAGGGGTTCAAAACATATCATATGATTATGAGTCATGAACTTACCATAAGTATGAGTTTTAAGAACTCGTAATTAACCTTATATCCTCTACCTATTCGTTATACACATGAGAAAAGAATCACCTTCTCAACATGCATATAGCAAATAGCGCGACATTAGGTTCCAATGATTATCAATGTCAGAAACTAAGTGGTTGTCAAACCAAACTCGGCCACTAATCAATATAGGAAGCTAAGCGGACAATTCCCCGCCCATACAAAGAATTAGTCAACCTAACCACTATATCGACCAGGAAGCTAAGTGATTCTAAAACCAAGTATAATTTCCCCGCCCATACAAGGAATCATACAACTCAGCTACTGACATGAGTCCTCAATTAAAAACCCACATAATCTTAACTTTCTCTTTTCTTAATACGAATTTTCTTTAATCCGTATCTTAACATTTTCCACTCTTTTCTGAGTTTACATTATACCATTTCATAGTACTTTCTCTTTATAGCATCAAGCGATATCATGCCAATCACTTAACATATCATATGTTATTCAATGATTTAATCTGATCACGTTGTGATCTTATTTTGAAATCATTTCTCCTTATACTTAAGATCGTTTTATTTTACGATCTTCTTATTCTTCTCCTTAATCATATTATATTATGATTTTATTTACACTTTTCATCTTATAGACATAGTCTATTTATTATCATTTTTCATCTTTATTACTGGAGTCAGGTAACTCCGGATTCTTATCCTTATAGCTCTTCAAGATTCTTCTTTGAATCTTCTTTATCTTTCTCTTTACTTTAATAATGAATTTCCAAAAATTCATCTCTTATCGATTAAACTCTATTCGAGTTTATTACTTATCATCTTCGCGGTTATAGCCTAAGGTACACCTACCTAAGGTTTATAACCTACATCTTTGATACCAACTGTAGCATCCCCGAATCCGGGTCCCATATTGCCGCGGATCCGGTACGCTAATTCTATCACTAATGCGGAAGATATAAACATATATTGTTTATACATTAAACTTTTACACATCATTCCCAATGTCTACTACCTTAACTTAATACATACCTTCAATATTTTAGAAGATTTACAATGCTATTTTCAATAGAAATTTTATAGATTTAACTGCAACATAAATTAATCTTGCACTTTGACTTTGCTTCTGTCCTTATTCAAGCTTTCTCCTTAATCTGAAAATTTTATCATGATATAGCAAGAGTGAGCAACAAATTTGCCCAGCAAGTTTTACATACAATGAAGATATACCATGATTGAATAGAATGAATAAGCTTTAAAGTTTTCAACAATATGATAATTGTGAAATAACATGAATCAAGTTTCAACGATTGAATGACTGAACCATTGATATTGGATGTCAGCAATTAACATAAACAAGTTTAACTGAAACCTATGGTAATGAAGGAGATCAGCCATTCATACCTGATGAACATATACAACATGCACAATGTGCGAATCAATAAATTATTGACGTGGTATAATCAACAATAATTAACCACTAACATGCTTTGAATTAACAACTCAAGTTAAGTTAGGAAACTTGCACAATAATTAGAAGTTCAAGGTTAAAAACTTGCCTGTACCGTTGATTACCACTATGTAATCTAATTTAATCACTTATGAAAGACCTATCATTAATAAGATCGATCCTCCAATTAGCACAATACATTTTATCTCACAACACTATTACTCAAATAATAAATTAGCTAACATTTAGCCACATAATTGAACATTGAAGAATTCCTTAACTCATTAGTAATATTATTATCCCTTAATAATATTACTATCATTTAACCATTATCTTAAACTTTTGTCTAATATTCTTTTATAGAATATTTATCATTTACAAATATTATTAATCATTTAATAATATTTAGATCCTTTACTAATATTATTAATCATTTTATAATATTTTAATCACCTTCTAATATTATTAATCATGTAATAATATTTTACTTATTTCATAAATAGTAAAGATCTCACACATTTTAAGATGCAGATATTTTATATCTTGAAGCTTAAACCATTTAAATTCATTTCAGAAATATCTTTTATCTCTACTCGCAAATATGGAGTTTAAACAACTAATGCATAGCTTTTATAGTAAAACTCAATTTACTAAATTATTTTTCTATCATTTGTCCAAATACATAATATACTTCATTGAATATCAATTTCAACAATTACATAGAAAAATAACATAAATTTCTCATTAAATCTCCAGTCGAATATTATTAATTATATAATAATATTTTACACTAAGGTTATCAACCTTTTAATATCATTTCAGTCAAACACTACTAATAATATCTCAGTACAATATTATTAGTCACATAAAAATGATTTATGACATTAATCACATAAATAAACAATTTATTTCAATTGTTTTTCCTTTCCGTAATTAATAAACTCGCTTAAACATTTAAAAATGTCATAAACATCATTACACCTCAAACCCGGCCCAAAACTTCATCAAAATATGCATAAAACATGCTCAAGGGTCTCACGTAGGAAAAATTTATTTTTCCATATTTCTAAATTTTACCCAACTTCGCTCAAACAGTCATAACTCTCTCGTTTTAAAACATTTTTGAGCGATTCTTGACCCCCACACGATGATAACTTCCAGGGCTACAACTTTTGTCTCATGATATTTTTCCAAAATCAGAACACAATGGTCCAAAAAAATTAGACAAAGGAGGCTGTTCGGAATCTTGGACAGTTTTACATACTCTCCTTCCGAATGTCATAACTACCTCATCCGGAGTCGGAATTAGTCCGTTCCGGAGTCTATGGAAAGCTGAAACAGAGTATTACAACATATCAAAAGCCCAGAATTTTTAAAGCTCAAAAACCGGATCAAATTACCCTCATCTTAGACTGTCCCGAATCTGCCCTTTTTTTTTATAAAAACGGGACTGTTTTCACCAAATCAGCTACTACACCATGAAAACTCAATATTTTTGAGTCCTACCACTTGGGTTTACTACTACACACATATATTTAACACCCCTCTTTGACGAATCACAAAAAGAAGTTATAGATTTAAAACAGTGAAATTTCAAAGTATATAAAAATTTCGGTTTTCAAATCTAGAAAATAAATTTTCTATTCCTTTTGGTTTCCACCAAATTAACACCCATAATGGGTAAATCCATACATGAATTCAAGAAAAACACATAGATTATAGGGTTTTAAACACCCAAATCAAAAACCCATTTTTCATCAATTTCATAAAATAAAGGAAAAGAATTATACCTTGCTTTCTTCCTCATCTTCTCCTTCCTTATCCATGGAGATCTCCTCTCCATCACACACATGGGGCTGCCGCCCCTCTCCTCCATCTCCCATGGCTCTCCCGATCTCTCTCTTGCTCTTTCTTCTTTTTTCTTCTTTCTTTTCTTTCTTTTCTCTTTCTCTTACTTATTCTTCTTTCCTTCTCTCTTTCTTGCTTCTTTTTTTTTATAATAGCCGGTCTTCTTTTTTTTTTCTTTAAATTCGGCCACTTGGCCTTCTAATGCCACATGTCTTTTTAGTTCTTTTTATTTGGACAATTGGCCTCATTTCTCCCACAAATCATTTAATTGTTAATGCTTATTAAATGACCAAGATGCCCACAATAATTGGGTTTTAAATATTGTGGCCACTTATTAAATCTTTTGGACTATCACATAAAATTCTTTGGGCCATTAATAAATACTTAGTCCAATTATTTCTATCTTTACCCACCCTAAATATTTAATTAGGGTATCCTTCAAAATAATTAGAATTTAAATCATCACTCTACTACACTAAATTTTTATAACCCAATCAAACTTATTTTAATTAAGTTATAAAATTAGTAACTTGAGATAATAAAAATATATCTCATAACTTAATACAATTCACTATTCTCCCACATGTGGGATTAGCTTGGGCTTTTAATTAATTCCATAGAGCTAGCCATTTTACTTGCTTACTTACTAACAAATACTAACTTGGGCTTCCACCCAAAATTTAATTGGGTCATTACAATTCTTGTCCCACACATAATATGTTGGGCTAGATTAAATAATTTAATCGCCCTTAAACCATATTATTTACAAGTCTCATGCTTAATTAATTAATTGGGCTTGTTTAAATAATATAACCTCCTTAGTTCAATAAATCCACTTCTCTTGGACTATATTCAAATTAATTGGGCTATGACCTTATTATAGTCCATTACTTTAATTCTAATCTATTATACCCTTATCATTAAATTAGGATTTACATGCACTCAAGTGAAATAAAATTTTTTACTTAAGTACATTTAATTCCTTAACCTAATTAGACTTGCTATAATTAGGCTATAAAATTAATTAACTGAGATGTATAAAATAAATCTCTTATAATTGGTATATATTCTAAATACCATAATTCTCTCATCTCATAACTCTTAAGTTATTAAATTCTTCATTACTAATATATAATTAGGATCACATTAGTTTATTTTATTTGTTTATATAATTAAACAAATATAAACCATCACATAATCGTCATATTCCTTTACTCACATATTCGAACAAAATAATTTAATAAATTGGGACATGTTCCCCAATTCACTTAAATTAGGTCACTAGTATAAAAATAAAATATTAGGACCACTAAATAACGATAACCATTTAGGTTATTTAATAATCACACCTAATATATATATTAGGTTACATAACTTAATTCTTACTTCACCCTTATATACAAAATAAATGTATTCACATTATATAATATATATTTATTTACTCATATCCATAATTCACATAATCATAACATATTTCACTTCTCGCACTAATTTTTGACCTTTCTCCATAAAAAGTCAACTGTTCACTTTGACCAAAAATCAACCTTTACACATATTGTGTTTACTGTCCATTCTAACTAAACTTGACGTTTCGGACGCAACCAAGCAGTCCATACTTCAAAATTCTATCTCTAACTCAAATTTTGAGTTTTAAATTATTCCATTCTCATTGCTAATCGTATTAATTAACGACTTTATACATCTTCAAATTCTTATTTGTCAGACAAGGCCAACGCTCAAGCTATGTTAATTACTAACATAGTTTTATCTTGATCATTATGTCATTAACTTAATCCATCATTTCTCTTGCTAAAATATATATAGCACCTTACTAAGTATATATATTTCTATACATATACTCATCTTCATTTAACCTCATAGCATCTCTTCATGTAAAATCTTATCTCTAATAATAAAATTTTCATATGTACTTATATAACATTTCGTAGACTATTCTGTTTATATCAAATTTACAGGTATCATAATACCTTATTCTTGATATTCCTCCAAGTATATATTAATTCATTTCTAGGGTTTTGAAATTTTGTTACCCATATTTTCTCTATTCTCATTCGAATATCAAACCATATAGGTTTTACATGAAAATTTTAAATAAATTCTCAAATTCTCATCTAGGTTTTATTTTTTAACCTTTATTCTAATCAGTCAAGATTTTAGAAATTTTCGGGTTGTCACAAGGAAGGGTCGGGAAAAGTTGTCTTTGTTAACGGCTCAAACTGAGTTAATAACAGAGATGGCTAGGATGGAGTTCGAAGTGAACCTACCAAGTGAAGGAGGACAAATGCTGTTTGCGACGGAGATGCAATCTACCATCGTAGAGGGAGTTAAGGAGGTGCAACTCAAAATTGATGAGTGTGACCGAATGAAGGAGCGGCTAGCCAATGAAAAAGATACTAAGTAAAGTCTTGATAATGAGGGATTATTAAGATTTGAAGGTAGAATTTGGGTTCCAAATGATATGGAATTTAAAAAGCATGTATTACAAGAGTCTCATAGTTCGAGGTTTTCAATTCATCCTGGTAGCACTGAGAGATGTATCAAGACCTTCGACAGAGTTTTTGTTGGTCGAACATGAAGAGAGAGATAGCTGAGTATGTGAGTAGGTGTTTAACTTGTCAGAGAGTTAAGGTCGAACATCAACGACCTAGTGGCTTGCTACAATCATTAGAAATTTCGAAGTGAAAATGGGAGAATATCACGATGGATTTTGTGGTAGGACTTCCGACTACTCAGAAGGGGTATGATGCGATTTGGGTAATAGTGGACTGGTTGACCAAGTCGGCTCACTTTTCTCCAATTAGGGTCAAGTATAACTTAGACCAATTAGCTAGACTTTATATTAAGGAAATAATCTCCAGATATGGAGTACCTGTAACGATCGAGGAATTTATAATTTAATTTAAATATTTATGGAATTAAATAAATATTTAAAATAATTTATTTATTGAGGAAAATTAATATTTGATGAATTGTCATGAATTGATTTAGTAGCTAAATTAATTAATGTTAATTGAATCGAGTAATGATAATTTTATTTGTTGGATTTAATTTAAGGAGATAGTTAAATTAAATCAATTGATTAATATTTAAGAAATAATTAAATTAAATGAATTGTTTAATTTAATGGAAATTAATGAATTAGATAAAGTAATGTTTTTAATTTAATAATTAAATTAGATATATAATTATTTATTAATGATAATAAGATTTTTATTATTATTAGTATTATAAGTTATTTAAATTTACTAAACTAAGCTATTTAAATTAATCAACTAAAAGTGACATAAAACTATATAATATAAATGTTATTAAAATAATTTAGTTGGGAGAGTTGGTTTGCCAAACAAGGCCTTATGGCCTTTGGCATTATTCAACTGACACTACCTTTTTGTTTTTCAACTTGACGTTTGTGGGAGGCCAGTTATATTATTCCTACGCGTCTATTTTTCTAAGGTAAAATATCAGAGTGTTGAGAGAGGGAGAGTTTGGAAGAAGAAAACACAGTGATATTGGAGGGTTAGAGAAGAAGGGTTCAAGGGAAAGAATTTCTCTTAGTTTGGCTATCACATCATAAAAGATTAAGGTATAAACTACTTCTATTGTTATTCTTTAGTTTTGGTTGTATATGTATATATCTTCTTGGTATGATTTGGAAACCACGAGATTGTGATGTATACATGTTCTTGTAGAATTTTAAAACTCTGTTAATTATTATGTAAACATGTTATCTGTTATCAAATTCATGAGAAATTGGGTTGAGGAAGAAAAGGTAAATCACATTGTATGTGTTCTTGTTAAATTGCCTTAGAAAGTACCAAATTTCATGTCCAATGTGTGTAGTAATCTATAAATTGATGCTTGTATAAGGTATTTCATTTAGATACGAACATAACGTAATTTGGATAGAATGATTTGGTCAAGTAACGAGTTCAGAGTGATAATTTTGGACAGACTACCAAAACAATGGAGTTTTATATGAAAAACATGAAAATTGAGAAATTAAACTGTGATTATGTTAATTCGTTTGTTACGAATTTCAGAGAATTGTAGTTAAAGTAAACAAATTGGTTGTTATTAGAATTTACAGTGTTTACTTGTTAAAATAAATCAACTATTGAGTTTTGGTTTTTAAACCGTGTTTTCAAAATTTAAGTTTTCTAAAATTTTTGTTTAGTTGTTTAAATTGGTACATATATGCTTTTATAATATTTATGTGTACATTACATGGATTACACATGTTGATTGGTATTAGAAATTAAGACAAAGTAGCTTGGTTTTGTTTCTGGTTTTGGGTGTTCTGTAATTCTGAGCCCCAGCGCCAAATTTCGCGTCCCAGCGCCAAAAAAGGCCAGAAGTTCACGCCCCAGCACTGGAATTCGCGGCCCGGCGCTGGAATTCGCGCCCCAACGCCACAATCTCGTGCCCCAGCGCAGGAAAAGTGGTCTGGGTCGGACATTTTTGACCTCCTGTAGTAAAATGGCCATAACATTTTCATACAAACTCCGATTGAGGTGATTCAAGATGATTCAGAAAGAGGACGAATATGCCTATAACTTTTAAGGGTCAAAATGGCCATCTTTAGGAATTTTGTGTATTTAGAGCCAATCGGAGGGCGTTAGGATGCGCGAATGCAGGTGCAATCCTTTGTGTGTTAGTACAACTTAATGATAACATGTTTGAAATGTAATAGGATGTTGTATCAAGTTGTTAATATGTATGTGGTGCAATGACATGATCACTTAAGTAGTTGTAATAAAGCTAAAAAGTAATGTTCATGAAAAGATGTGATGTTGTTTAAACTTAAACTTAGTTAGTAGCTATACTAAAAGTAGAAAGCGACTCATGAAGGTAATGTTAGTGTAACTAATGTGTATTGTCAATACATTTGGTATGTGTAGGACTTGGGGAGAATGTGAGTAGTGATTGTTTAACCTACGCACGAGGCAAGTTCTCTAACCCTATTTTTATAATAGTGCAAGTTCTAAACCTTATCTCTTTATAATTGAGCAAGCTTTTGAACTTTGTTCTTTTCATATCGAACGCAAGTTTCCATTCCTATATTATTATTCTGCTAGTTTCTAACATTCTTTATGAATTTGAGCAAGCTTAACATATCTTGCGTATGTTTGTAGAAGCTTATGTAACCTAATTCGTTACATTGAGCGAGATTTAGTTTGTTAATTATTATTCAAAGCATATAATGTTCTAATACATTAATTCAAGGGAGATTGTTTTAACTCTTCTATAGAGCTTTGCACGTATATCATGATTACTCAATTATATATTATTGTTATTCAATCTTTGACTTTGATAACCTTGTTCAAAGCTTTATCGTTGTATTAACCCTTCAAGTAGTAAGCAAACCTTTATTGATTGAATTAATCTGTATTCAAATAGTGTTCTAATATTCTAGAAACACTGATAAGCTAGTTCCAAACTAAACTTTCTTTAGTGAGGAAATTCTAAATCCAAACTGAGACGAACAACCCTAACATAGGGGATTTTGTACGTGTAACGTTTAGATGTTTGTGCACAATACATGGTACAAAGGGCTGATCCCCCTAAGTACGATAAGAAGGGTCCGTTTAGTCTAAATGACTATTAAGGTTGGGTAATAATACCTAAGTAGCGGGGAAATAGTTCGTGGTCTTAAGACCCTCAGATAATTAAAGTTCGAACTTGTTTTCTAGTTTGATTTGTAGAACAAGTTCCTTATTGTTCAGCTTTCGTTGTTCACTCTCATGTTATTATCATTGCTACGTTCTATATCAGTGAGCATTTGTTTGCTCACTCTTGCAATTAACACTGCAGCTAAAGTGGAGAAAGTTGATGAGCCATCGACTGGTAAAGGCAAGGGCAAGATGTCCAAATGATGAAGACTTAAGATAATTTTATGTTTGATGTTTCAAGACTTCTTTTAAATATGTGATGTATTCCGTAAACTTATGTAATAATTTTAAAGTTAGATTACTTGGGACTTTATTTGAGATGATGATGTAACCCTTTAATGGGAGAGATTATTGTTTAAATTATTTTAACTATGTCTTTATCCTTTATTATGGGTAGTTAGATGTAATAGTTTTTGTTAAGTGAGCACCAAATCCTGTGGGAATGAAGTATCTGGATTTGGGAGTGTCACAGGTTGGTATCAGAGCCTTAGGTTATGAACCTTAGGTGGGGAAACCTTAGGAAGTAACCTTTAAGGAAATAGATAACATAGTTTTAAGGAATGTATTAAGGTATCTATTGAAGCTAAACAATAAAATACATTATGTGCTATGTGTTAATAAGTTATGTGCTCGCGAGTATCTAAAATATTAAATAAAACCTAAAACATTTTGTTGTCAGGATGTCTACCGAAGGAGGATCCAGTCCAGCTAGACAGGTGATACCTTAGATACCTATAGATGATGAGCCCCGGGATATTCATGTAGTGCGGGAGCAGTTGATCCAGGAGGATGAGCCTATGACCGATCCCATGGAGGATAACTCTGAGGAGGTAGAGGAGGATGATGAAGAAGAGGATACTGAGGAGTTTCCACCAAACTCCATATCAGCTGAGATGTATGATTCTCTGTATGACCGTAATGTAGAATTACGTGATGAGGTCTAGGAGCTGAAGGAAATGGTTGAGATTCATCATGCTTCGATAGAGCAGAAGGATGCAGAGATTCAAGAACTCGACTCGAAACTTGGGAACACAGAGTGGGACTTAGTTCATACAAAGAGTCAACATGAAGACCTATTTGCAGTACACGAGAAGATGAAAACGGACATAGAGAAATTGAAAGATGATTTCAAGGAGGAGTCAGCTAAGCGTGCAAGAGCAGAGGATGCGTGGATGAAGGCGACTTAACATGCAGACCGTGCTGAGGCTAAGGTTCAAGTGAAGAAAGCCAAGATGAAGAAGATGGATTATGCTTTTAATTCAGCGATTGATATGGCCCGGGATCGAATCTACTATTATCCACCTCAATTTGAGAATACGCTGTGGTTCGTGATGGATCGTAGAACGACATATCGTATTATGGAGGAAGAACGTCGGGAAGCCTTACGACGTCTTAATATACCTAGATAGAATTAGATAGATAATAATGTGTGGTTAATTATGTGAATAAATAAGCTGTGAATCCCTTATTTTGAGATAAATAAAGGGATAGTATGAGTATGTAATCCTGAAACCGGTCTAGTTCAGGAAGGTAGATGTTTATAGCAGTTATGTTATTTTGAGTATGTTCTAAAACTTTATGAATGAATAAAATATTTGAGTTTATTTGAAATGTTATGTGTTAAAGCTTTAATCTTGGAATGTTTAAATTAAACTTTGAATACCCAAGAAGTTGAGTAATGAGGTAATAAGCGTATATTTTAACAAAAAATGCTTCCTAGAAGAAGACAACCACGTTAGCAAGCACCTCCTGAGGGGTCTACTAATAATAACAACGAGACCAATGCTAATCCGGTTCAGCAGTTGGTAGCTCTGTTGATAGGTGCCCTTGCGAATCAACCGCAAGCTCAAGTCACAACTTTCAAGGAATTCAAAGCGGTTGGACCGCCAAAGTTTTAAGGATCTATGAATCCAGTGGAAGCCCAAACATGGATCATGGAAATGGAGAAGGTGTTCGACATTGCTGGAGTTAATGAAGATCAAAAGACTGCGTTCGCAACGTTCATGCGAAAGTCTGAAGCTAGCTACTGGTGGCAAGCAAACAAGGTTCGTGGAGGAAAAGGAGTGATAGCATGTGATAGATTCAAAAAAATGTTTTTTGAGATGTACTTTCCAGCAAGTTCTCGAAATTAGCTGGAAGTGTAATTTCTGGAGTTGAAGCAAGGAACTATAACGGTGCTGGAATATGCTGCGAAGTTTAACGAGTTGGCAAGGTTTGCCACTTATCAAGTCAATACTGACGAACGTAAAATAAGAAGATTCGAACAAGGATTGAAGCCCTGGCTTTACAGCAAGGTTTCAATATTCCAGCTGAACACATTTTCAACTATGCTAGAAAAGGCAATTATCGCGGAAGGTGGAAGCGATGCCTTGACCAAGTACAACCAAGAATAGAAGAAGAGGAAGAATGAGAATGAGAATAATGCGGGTGGTAGTAATGTTGGAAGTAATAGTCAGAAAAGGAAGTGGAATGAGAATACGACTGCGGGAGGACATCAAGGAAATCAATAGAAGAAAAAGTTTGAGGCTTTCGCAACTTACGGGAAGAACCATACCAGAGTATGTTTGAAGGGAATGAGAGTGTGTTTCAACTGTGGTCAGGAGGGACACATTGTACTGAACTGTTTTAGTCCAAAGAAAGGATCATGCTTTACCTGCGGTTCAAAGTATCACATGGCACTTGATTGCCCTAAGAAGCCAGCGGGAAGTGCAAGTGGCAGAAAAGGAAACAACAACGGTGGTGGTGCATTAACTATCACTGGACCAGCGCAATCAAGCCGACCTACTGCGAGGAATTTCAATATGACCGTGCATGATGCTGTACAGTCTAAGGATGTGGTGTCAGGTATCATTCCGATTAATGGTATTAATGCTTATGTACTATTTGATTCGGGTGCTATTTGTTCATTTATATCTGATGAATTTGCTCAAAACTTATATTTGCCTCAGGAAGAATTAGAATTTCCCTTAGGTATAGAGATTACGAATA
This sequence comes from Panax japonicus, assembly GCA_020205505.1. Classification (NCBI taxonomy): domain Eukaryota; kingdom Viridiplantae; phylum Streptophyta; class Magnoliopsida; order Apiales; family Araliaceae; genus Panax; species Panax japonicus. The sequence continues at coordinate 34,705,904 of CM035102.1, read as the reverse complement.
GGGAAGTGATTCCTATTAGATTCATATATAGGAATTTTGTAGTGGTTATAAAAGGTCACGAGATGATGGTAGATTTGATACCAATTAGACTTGGTGAATTCAATGTTATACTGGGAATGGATTGGTTATTCAATTACGGAGCAACCTTATAACTCCATCAAAGGTTGTGTTTTATGGCAGCAAGTCACCTCGACAAGCAAGTTGTCTGACAATTATGCAAGCCAAGAAGTTGTTGAGACAAGGATGTGTAGGATATTTAGCCTACATAGTCGATACACAGAAGAAGAGTACAAAGTTAGAAGAGATGCCGATCATAAGAGATTTTGCGGATGTATTTCCAGACGATTTGCCGGGTCTTCCGCCGGATCGACAAATCGAGTTTGTGATTGACCTACTACCAGGAACGGCTCTGATATCTAAGGCACCATACAAAATGGTCCCGGTAGAGATGAAAGAGTTGATGGTGAAATTGTAAGAATTACTTGACAAGAAGTATGTTTAGCCGAGTGTTTCGCCATGGGGAGCACCGATGTTGTTTGTTAAGAAGAAAGATGGATCGATGCGGCTTGGCATTGATTACAGAGAATTGAATAAGGTCACGAATAAAAAAAAAGTATCCATTACCTAGAATTGATGACCTATTTGATCAGTTGAAAGGAGCGAAGTATTTCTTTAAGATAGACTTGAGAAGTGGTTATCATCAATTGAAGGTGAGGCCGGAGGATGTACCGAAGATAACGTTCAGAACTCGATATGGTCGCTACGAGTTTCTGGTTATGTCTTATGGTTTAACTAACGCACCTGCAGCGTTCATGGACTTGATGAACATGGTGTTTAAACCATTCCTAAACAAGTTTGTGGTGGTATTTATTGATGATATATTGGTGTATTCCAAGACCAAGGAAGAACATGTGGAACACTTGATATTGACTTTGGAAACGTTGAGAAAAGAGAAGTTGTACGCTAAGTTCTCAAAATATGAATTTTGGTTGGAACTTGTACAGTTTCTCGGGCACGTTATTGATAAGGACGGAATTTCGGTAGATCTATCAAAGGTGGAAGCTGTAATAAACTATGATCAGCCAAAGACACCGTCAGAAGTGAGGAGTTTCTTAGGATTGGCGGGTTACTATAGGTGTTTTATTCACGACTTTTCCAAGATTGCAACTCCGTGGACAAATTTAACTAGAAAAGCGGTTAAGTTTGTTTGGACAGAGAAGTGTGAGAAAAGTTTTCGAGAGTTAAAGAAGAGGTTGAGTTTAGCACCTATGTTGTCGTTGCCTGATGATACAGGAAATTTTGTGGTGTATAGTGACGCATCGCATAAAGGACTAGGCTGTGTGCTTATGCAGAATGGCAGAGTTATTGCGTATGCATCACGTCTGTTGAAAGATTACGAGAAGGGGCATCTGACTAATGACTTGGAGTTGGCGGCAGTAGTGTTTGCCCTAAAAATTTGGAGACATTATCTTTATAGAGAAAGGTGTGAGATATATACCGATCAAAAAATCTGAAGTATATCTTTACACTAAAAGATTTGAACATGCGACAAAGAAGATGGTTGAAGCTGATCAAAGATTATGATTGCGAGATTTTCTATCATCCCGGAAAGGTAAATGTTGTTGTTGATGCCTTAAGTAGGAAGGGACGGGAGAAGTTAATGATGTTAGCTGATCAAGAAAAGTTAGTGTCGAAAATGGCTAAGATGGAGTTGGAAATTAAATATCCGACAGAATCCGATGAAAAGTTATTTCAAGATGGGAAATAGTTCAATATTGGTAGATAAGGTGAAAAATGCACAACTTTAGGATGAAGACTACGAAAAGATAAAAAGAAGATATCTGTAGGTGAAGGAGACAAATTAAAAATCGATTCGGAAGGGTTACTTCGATTTGAAGGGAGGATTTGGGTTCCGCCAGTAACGGAAGTTAAAGAAGAAATTCTGAATGAAGCTCATAACTCACGATATTCTATTCACCCTGGGAGTACAAAGATGTACCAAGATCTTAAACATCATTTTTGGTTGTCGAATATGAAGAGGGATGTAGCTGAGTGTGTGGCGAAATGCTTAATGTGTCAAAAAATAAAACTGAACATCAAAGGACAAGCAGATTATTACAACTGTTAGAGATACCAGAATGGAAATGGGAGCATATCAAAATGGATTTTGTGGTAGGTCATCCATAGACTCAGTAAGGTTACGATGCCATTTGGGTGATTGTCGATCGGTTGACAAAGTTAGCACACTTTTTGCCAATCAAGATTTGATTTACTCTAGATCGGTTAGCAAAACTATACGTGAAAGAGATTGTGTCAAGACACGGTGTACCTGTGTCTATTTTATCCGATAGAGATCTACGTTTCACATCTAATTTTTGAAAATGATTACAAGAGTGTTTGGGAACACAGTTGAGAATGAGCACAACGTACCATCCTCAGACCGACGGACAAAGTGAGAGAACCATCCAAACACTGGAGGATATGCTAAGAGTGTGTATTATGGATTTCAAAGGAAATTGGGATGACCATCTGCCATTGGTGGAATTTTCTTATAATAATAGTTATCATGCAAGTATTGGCATGCCGCCTTACGAAGCGTTATACTGCAGGAAATGCAGAACTCCATTATTTTGGGACGAGGTTGGTGAACGTCAGCTATTGGGTCCAGAATTGGTGCAATAGGCTGTTGAGATCATCAAAGTGATTCGAGCAAGACTGATAGCTGCACAAGATAGACAGAAAAAATATGCCAATCAGCATCGACAGAATCGGGAATTCGATGTCGGTAGTTATGTTTTCTTGAAAGTATCTACCTGGAAGGGGAAAATTCGATTTGGCAAGAAGGGGAAATTGAGCCCTAGATTTATAGGACCTTTCGAAGTGCTTCTACGTGTTGGCGAAGTGGCGTACGAGGTTGCCTTACCTCCGGAGTTGGAGCATATTCATAATGTTTTCCATGTCTCGGTATTCAGACCATATAAGCCTGACTATAAATATGTTATAGAATATGAGCCCTTAAAATTTGAGAAAGATTTATCATATGAAGGAGTCCCTGTTCAAATTGTTGACAGAAAAGAGCAAGTACTGAGGAATAAGGTGATACCTTCTATTAAGGTAATCTGGAGGAACCACAATGCTGAAGAAAATACGTGGAAACTTGAAAGCGTTATGATGATGAATTATCCTTAGTTGTTCGCTTGATTTTGCATAGCGATTCTGGGGACAGAATCTTAATAAGGAGGGAAGAATGTAACGAATAAATATTTTTTTTGAGTTGTGATTCCGGGGACAGAATCCTTTTAAGGAGGGAAGGAAGTAACGATCGAGGAATTTATAATTTAATTTAAATATTTATGGAATTAAATAAATATTTAAAATAAATTATTTACTAAGGAAAATAAATATTTGATGAATTGTCATGAATTGATTTAGTAGCTAAATTAATTAATGTTAATTGAATCGAGTAATGGTAATTTTATTTGTTGGATTTAATTTAAGGAGATAGTTAAATTAAATCAATTACTTAATATTTAAGAAAATAATTAAATTAAATGAATTGCTTAATTTAATGGAAATTAATGAATTAGATAAAGTAATGTTTCTAATTTAATAATTAAATTAGATATATAATTATTTATTAATGATAATAAGATTTTTATTATTATTAGTATTATAAGTTATTTAAATTAACTAAACTAAGCTATTTAAATTAATCAACTAAAAGTGTGACATAAAACTATATAATATAAATGTTATTAAAATAATTTAGTTTGGAGAGTTGGTTAGCCAAACAACGCCTATTGGCCTTTGGCATTATTCAACTGACGTTACCTTTTTGTTTTTCAACCTGACGTTTGTGGGAGGCCAGTTATATTATTCCTACGCGTCTATTTTTCTAAGGTAAAATATCAAAGTGTTGAGAGAGAGAGAGAGAGCTTGGAAGAAGAAAACATAGTGATATTGGAGGGTTAGAAAAGAAGGGTTCTGGGGAAAGGATTTCTCTTAGTTTGGCTATCATATCATCAAAGATTAAGGTATAAACTACTCCTATTGTTATTCTTTAGTTTTGGTTGTATATGTATATATCTTCTTGGTATGATTTGGAAATCACGAGATTGTGATGTATACATGTTCTTGTAGAATTTCAAAACTCTGTTAATTATTATATAAACATGTTATCTGTTATCAAATTCATGAGAAATTGTGTGACGCCCCCAAAATAGGTCCATTCCATCCAACCCATTCTGAGTCGCCAATTACATGGTACAGAAACAACTACGTCTTTATTAATACAACATAAAACTGTGAGTTTAAATACAATTATTATCTTCTAGACAATATATATATCCAAATAAATCCTCATCACAATTAGTGATACATTATTTTACAAAAATGGTGAGGACTACTAAACAACTCTCTAGAACCTTCATTCCATACCCCGACTAGTACTCGCTACATTTTTGCCTCCTGAGAAGAAAAATAGAACAACAAGGAAAAGGGTGAACTCAACTAGCCCAGTAAAGAATATTATGACTAAGATAATATACAACAAATTATCGTTATTCTCCAACAGGGAAAATCTAATAGAAGACAATAGACAACCAGTTTTAAATCAATCTTCGCAGCGGAAATAATAATTCATTAGAAGAGTTAAGTAGGGAATGCAAACTACTAACTTCTATATATGAATTTAAAAGTTCATCGTCGATATTTTATCCCTGTAACATCAATCAATATATATCTGGAATCAAATATTCATCTTTGTACTACAGGCCAAAGATATTCATCAGTCGGTCATGTTCATCTCAACACATGTTCATCTTTGCACTACGGGCCAAAGATATTCATCAAGAAACCATTCATCTTTGTACTACATGCCAAAGATATTCAGTAATATCGTCATTTAGGACTGAGGATGATGAAAAATATTTTAAAGGAAACGAATCCAGTGAAACAAAAGAACAATTATTAAGGATCCGTATTTTAAACAATCCAAGTTCAAAAATACTTCATAAGTAATCAGAGTGGAGTAAAATTCAAGAATGATCAAAACATAGATCCAATCAAAGCTAGTATCCAGAATAGATATTTTGGACAAAAAGAAGAAATTTCATTTTTCGATGAATAGTGCCGTATTCGTGAATAGTGTCGTATACGTGAATAGTGTCGTATACGTGAATAGTAACTCCGACACCAAAAGATAGAAATTTCACAAAAAACATCTTCACGCTTCGTGAATAGTACTCGTGAATAGTAACTCGTGAATAGTAACTCGTGAATAGTAACTCATGAATAGTAACCCCGACATGAAAAAGTTCCAAATTTGATAAAAATTTCCAACCAACATTTCAGCATAATGATATTGAAGAAATAATATCATTTGAGAAGAAAATAACACCCCTTACCTCGAAAGACAGTACTTCTAGTTGAAATACCGGATATAGGCTATGACTTGAACTTGCACCGTATAGCAATACTCAAAGTATACTCAAAATACTCACAAGAATACGTTCGATAATATAGAGAGAGAAAACTTCAGTTTCTGGTGTGATTTTCAATTCTAACCTAAGCACCCTATTTATAGGAAATTGCTTAGAATACCAAAGCAGAAAATTTAATAAATTAATAATAATATTATACGTACTCTTTGAAATCTGAATTTCAGCAATTCACACATGCTAACCTTCTAGAAAAAGTAAGAAAAACGTTTTTGTTTATTAAAACAATTAAAACTTCCAAAAATCAATTATTTCGGAGTTTCGGAACTTCAATAATTCATAATAAATAACCCTTTTGTTAAAAAAATCGAATCTCGCGTGTTTTTATAGGAAATTCAATTCTCTACAATTTTACAGAAGAAAATTTTTCAAAATTCCAAACAGAAATTGACGAAAATCCACAAACGAGCGATTTTACAAGCTATAATTAAATTTCAGTCAAGAAATGGGGTCCACCGACATGTTTAACATGTTTTAAACATTTATGGTAACAAAAATACTCCTCCTCCACATATACTCATATATCCCACATTCATCGTAAAAATATCATCATTATTATATTATTAAAATATAATAATATATTTAAATGAATTATTTTATCAGGAAAAGATAAAATTTCAATTTTCAACAATTGTCACATTAAAAATTTTCTCCATCTATATCCACATAAAATCAATATTTTCCTCATCATATGAATCAATAATTAATTATTCACAAATAATATTACAGAATCACAATATTGACAACCATGCTGTTCCCAGGAAAGAGGGGGCTTTCCAATAAGGATCTTTCCTTACTGGCGCGCAATTAGGTGACCAAACCTCTCCTTAGACAGAACTTTCTAGACCTTGCCAATAATGTTATCCAATAATATTATTCAGATAATATGAATTATTGCTCCGATAATGGAAAATACTGTGTAATGACAATTTATTGAAACAACAACAATTATTGAATCAATAAAATAAAATACTGAACAGTAATTACTGTAACAATTATTGAGTAGTGCCTTCTTACGTAAGAATCAATAATTGGTGCAATACCGTGTGCTACTGTTCAACAATGCGTATTACTGTGTTTTAACCACCGGGTATTCCAACAGTATTAACGGTAACAACTACGTCGTTATTTATAAACAACTTATACTTGTCGTTTTCTTTATCCAATCGCTTTCCGTTATGGGACCCACAAAAGACTGCGCCGTCGTACGAATATTCCCCGACAGCAAGAATATTCCACGACCAAACGAATATTCCCCGACAACAATGAGTATTTTATAACCACCTGCTTATTTAAAATATTTGCGCATTTTACCCATAACTAACCACATTAATCACATCAACCCTTACTATTTCAAAATAATAATTAGAGGAAATTCCATTTTTATTTAAAAAAAATCGGGGTCTTACAACCTCCCCTCCTTATGAAATTTCATCCTCGAAATTTACGTACGTACCTGGTGTTTCAAAAAGATGGGAATACCTCGCTTTCATTTCTGTTTCCAACTCCCAGGTCATTTCCTCAATAGCATGGTTTCTCCACAAAACTTTAACTTGTGGTATAACCTCGGTACATAGGACATATTCTTTCTTATCCAAGATCTTGACAGGTACCTCCTCATACGTTAAGTCTTCGGCTATTTCGTCTGGTTCTAACTCAATAACATGGTTCGAGTCGTCCACATCGGTACATAAAAAAAAACGTTATAAACATGCGACAAACTTGGCGATAAAACGAGTCTATAGGCCACAGTTCCTATTCGATTGAGAATTTCAAATGGATTAATAAATCGAAGGTTTGAGCTTTGCTCACATCGCCAATTCTCGCTTTTGGAATAACAACTTCTTGTACCTGCTTCTTCATATTCACCAGCTCCGGTGTGTAGCTTGAACACTTTAACTTTATCGATTAAAGTCGATTATACTCGTATATCATCACGTGGGTACCTAGAGTTTTTATCTCCATCTCTATTATTTATAAATTATACGAAATTAGTCTTTGACAATATCGTACTCGTACTTGTATACGATCTTCTACTCAACACGTTAGCTACCACGTTCGCTTTTCCAAGATGGCATGGTCAGAACATGTGCTGAAATGAGTCTCCTCTTGAGTTCTTCGAAGCTCTTCCCACATTCCTTGCTCCATTCGAATTTTGTATCTCTATGAGTCAGCTGCGTTAATGGAATATCGATTCGAGAATATCCTTCAACGAATCTCCGATAATAATCAACTAAGCCTAGAAAGCTACGTATTTCGATTACCGACTTAGGTTGTTCTCAACTGTGACTCATATCCCAACCTTGGATAGCACGTTACAATGACACCTATCAGTTTACTATCGCACGAATATTGTCCCCTACGGAGAGTCTGGCTTCGGTGCATTTCACAAAGGAAGTCACCAGATAAAGGCTCGGGTACCAAATTCTATAGTTGAATTTTTAACTCCTGAAGTTCAATAGGATCCATGAGATTTTAGATATGGGTTTTGTACCGGGTTCAAAGTCGATACAAAATTCAATATCACACTTTGGGAGTAAGCCAAGAAATTCTTCAGGAAATACATCAGGAAATTTACTAACAACAGAAATATCATTCAAATCTGACGTATTTTTGTTCAAGTCCATAACATGACTAAGAAAGCTTGACATTCATTTTTTAATAAACGAATGACTTTATGGCTTGATATGAAAGTGTTTGACTTCAATGGTTTGGTTGCTTGAATTCGAATAACAGGTTGCTTAGGAATATGAAAACTAACAACCTTACAAAAGTAATCAATTTTGGCATGATGAGTAGTTAACCTTAAAATCACATCAAAAGCAAATATCTCTATAGAAATAAGGTTAACAGGTAATGTGATAGTGCCCACCTGAATCAAGCAAGATTTCTAAACAACGGATGTAATAAAAGTTTCTCCTAACGGAGTCTCCATAAATAGGTCAAAGTCTAATTTCTCCGTAGTCAAGTTCAAACGTTGAGCGCATGCAAGAGAGATAAAAGAATGGGTAGAACCGGTATCTAGTAAGGTATAAACTTCGCAAGAATTTATAATTAACTAACCCGTGCTAACTTCGTTCGGATTCCTCGCATTTTGACCGGTCACGACAAATGCTCTTCCAGGAACCGTTGACTTTGACTTTTCTGGGACATCCTTTTGAGTCACCATTCCCGCTGGACTGGGTTTCGCTACCGTACACTCTCGAGCGATATGTCCTTCTTTTCCACAATTATAGCATACCTTAAACTGTTGTGGGCTGTTTGGGCTGATATGTCCCTCTTTCCCGCATTTGTAACATACGACCGGTGTTCTTTCTCCTCCCTTTGAACCAGTTGCTACTGGCGCTGATGTCTTCACATGGTCGTTGTTGAATCTCCTCTTTTTAAAATCTCCTCCCAACTCGCTTCTTCTATTTTCATGGCCGTGATTACCACCAGAGTGGTTACCACCTTTGTCCGTATTCTTCTTTCTTCGCAGGTTATCGTTGTTCTGATGACTGCTGTCACCAGTATGATCCTGATTATGGTCCCTCAGTTGAACGTACTCGTTATCTCGCTCTAACAACTGAGCCCTGTTGACAACATCTGAATAGAGAGAAAATTTATGAGAAATGAGATACTGACGTATGCCGGGTTTCAAACCTCTCAGAAACATCCGCGTCATACGTTCCTCATTCTCTACCAAATGAGGTGCAAACCTGGATAACTCCGTGAATTTCTCCTCGTACTGGGACACCGTCATGTTATTCTGCTCCAGTCTAATAAACTCCACTTCCTTCATATAACGAATACTTTCAGGGAAGTACTTGTCATTGAACTGTTTCTGAAACGTCTCTCATGACATGCTGAGTGCAGCTGGATGGGTACGCTTCACAAATTCCCACCAGTAATCTGCCTCGTTACGGAACATAAAAGTAGCGAATGGAACTTTTTGTTCCTCCGTGCATCCCAAGACATCGAATATCTTGGTAATTTGTTTGACCCACGTCTCCGCCTTAATCGGATCTGGCTTTCCCAAGAATTCTGGTGGTCCCAACTCTTTGAACTGCTTGGCTGTGACTACCCGTGAATTGCTATCATTTCCTCCTGTATTTTGAACACGAATTTCCCTCGTCTTATTTTGCATGAACTGCAAAAAGCTTCTAAACATCCCCTCGTTCATCATCTGCTCAGTGGTGTTGTTCATAGGAGGTACATTGCCAGTCTGTTGCACGTTCTCCTCGTTGGTAAGTACAGGTGTCTCCACAGTCTCATTTCTACTGTTAATATTCTAAGTCGACATTCTCAAATACTGTCATAAAACAAGGGTTAATTAAGGAAATCAATATATCACATAATATCCCTATATACCGACCAACTAACAAATAAGCTTAGGTAGGACACACTAGCGAAGGATTTACTCGTCTCTCCCCTCCTAGTTCAATTCCCTGATCTCCGCCAGAGATCATATCCCTATGCTCTGATACCAACTGTGACGCCCCCAAAATAGGTCCATTCCATCCAACCCATTCTGAGTCGCCAATTACATGGTACAGAAACAACTACATCTTTATTAATACAACATAACACTGTAAGTTTAAATACAATTATTGTCTTCTAGACAATATACATATCCAAATAAATCCTCATCACAATTAGTGATACATTATTTTACAAAAATGGTGAGGACTACTAAACAACTCTCTAGAACCTTTATTCCATACCCCGACTAGTACTCGCTACATTTTTGCCTCCTGAGAAGAAAAATGGAACAACAAGGAAAAGGGTGAGCTCAACTAGCCCAGTAAAGAATATTATGACTAAGATAATATACAACAAATTATCGTTATTCTCCAACAGGGAAAATCTAATAGAATACAATAGACAACCAGTTTTAAATCAATCTTCGCAGCGGAAATAATAATTCATTAGAAGAGTTGAGTAGGGAATGCAAACTACTAACTTCTATATATGAATTTAAAAGTTCATCGTCGATATTTTATCCCTGTAACATCAATCAATATATATCTGGAATCAAATATTCATCTTTGTACTACAGGCCAAAGATATTCATCAGTCGGTCATGTTCATCTTTGCACTACGGGCCAAAGATATTCATCAAGAAACCATTCATCTTTGTACTACAGCCCAAAGATATTCAGTAATATCATCATTTAGGACTGAGGATGATGAAAAATATTTTAAAGGAAACGAATCCAGTGAAACAAAAGAACAATTATTAAGGATTCGTATTTTAAACAATCCAAGTTCAAAAATACTTCATAAGTAATCAGAGTGGAGTAAAATTCAAGAATGATCAAAACATAGATCCAATCAAAGCTAGTATCCAGAATAGATATCTTGGACAAAAAGAAGAAATTTCATTTTTTGGTGAATCGTGCCGTATTCGTGAATAGTGCCGTATACGTGAATAGTGTCGTATACGTGAATAGTAACTCCGACACCAAAAGATAGAAATTTCACAAAAAACATCTTCACGCTTCGTGAATAGTACTCGTGAATAATAACTCATGAATAGTAACCCCGACATGAAAAAGTTCCAAATTTGATAAAAATTTCCAACCAACATTTCAGCATAATGATATTGAAGAAATAATATCATTTGAGAAGAAAATAACATCCCTTACCTCGAAAGACAGTACTTCTAGTTGAAATACCGGATATAGGCTTATGACTTGAACTTGCACCGTATAGCAATACTCAAAGTATACTCAAAATACTCACAAGAATACGCTCGATAATATAGGGAGAGAAAACTTCAGTTTCTGGTGTGATTTTCAATTCTAACCTAAGCACCCTATTTATAGGAAATTACTTAGAATACCAAAGCAGAAAATTTAATAAATTAATAATAATATTATACGTACTCTTTGAAATCTGAATTTCAGCAATTCACACATGCTAACCTTCTAGAAAAAGTAAGAAAAACGTTTTTGTTAATTAAAACAATTAAAACTTCCAAAAATCAATTATTTCGGAGTTTCGGAACTTCAATAATTCATAATAAATATCCCTTTTGTCAAAAAAATCGAATCTCGCGTGTTTTTATAGGAAATTCAATTCTTTACAACTTTACAGAAGAAAGTTTTTCAAAATTCCAAACAGAAATTGACCAAAATCCACAAACGAGCGATTTTACAAGCTATAATCAAATTTCAGTCAAGAAATGGGGTCCACCGACATGTTTAACATGTTTTAAACATTTATGGTAACAAAAATACTCCTCCTCCACATATACTCATATATCCCACATTCATCGTAAAAATATCATCATTATTATATTATTAAAATATAATAATATATTTAAATGAATTATTTTATCAGGAAAAGATAAAATTTCAATTTTCAACAATTGTCACATTAAAAATTTTCTCCATCTATATCCACATAAAATCAATATTTTCCTCATCATATGAATCAATAATTAATTATTCACAAATAATATTACAGAATCACAATATTGACAACCATGCAGTTCTCAGGAAAGAGGGGGCTTTCCAATAAGGATCTCTCCTTACTGGCGCGCAATTAGGTGACCAAACCTCTCCTTAGACAGAACTTTCTAAACCTTGCCAATAATGTTATCCAATAATATTATTCAGATAATATGAATTATTGCTCTGATAATGGAAAATACTGTGTAATGACAATTTATTGAAACAACAACAATTATTGAATCAATAAAATAAAATACTGAACAGTAATTACTGTAACAATTATTGAGTAGTGCCTTCTTACGTAAGAATCAATAATTGGTGCAATACCGTGTGCTACTGTTCAACAATGCGTATTACTGTGTTTTAACCATCGGGTATTCCAACAGTATTAACGGTAACAACTACGTCGTTATTTATAAACAACTTATACTTGTCGTTTTCTTCATCCAATCGCTTTTCGTTATGGGGCCCACAAAAAACTGCGCCGTCGTACGAATATATTTCCCGACAGCAAGAATATTCCACGACCAAACGAATATTCCCCGACAACAATGAATATTTTATAATCACCTGCTTATTTAAAATATTTACGCATTTTACCCATAACTAACCACATTAATCACATCAACCCTTACTATTTCAAAATAATAATTAGAGGAAATTCCATTTTTATTTAAAAAAATTCGGGGTCTTACAAATTGGGTTGAGGAAGAAAAGGAAAATCACAGTGTTTGTGTTCTTGTTAAATGGCCTTAGAAAGTATCAAATTTCTTGTCCAATGTGTGTAGTAATCTGCAAATTGATGCTTGTATATGGTAGTTCATTGAGATACGAAAATAACCTAATTTGAATGGAATGATTTGGTCAAGTAACGAGTTCACAGTGATGATTTTGGACAGACTAACAAAAAAATGGAGTTTTATATGAAAAATATGAAAATTGAGAAATTAAACTGTGATTATGTTAATTCGTTTGTTACAAATTTTAGAGAATTGTAGTTAAAGTAAAAAATTGGTTGTTATTAGAATTTACAGTGTTTACTATGTAAAAATATATCAACTATGGAGTTTTGATTTTAAAACATTGTTTTAAAAATATAAGTTTTTTAAAATTTTTGTTTAGTTGTTTAAATCGGTACATATATGCTTTTTAATATTTATGTGTACTTTACATGGATTACACTTGTTAATTGTTGTTAGAAATTAAGACACAGTAGCTTGGTTTTGTTTCTGGTTTTGAGTGTTCTGTAATTCAGAGCCCCAGCGCCAAATTTTACGCCCCAGCGCAAAAAATAAGCCAGAAGTTTGCGCTCCAGCGCTGGAATTCGTGCCCCGATGCCACTGTTTCGTGCCCCAGCGCTGGAAAAGTGGTTTGGGTCGGGTAGTAATATGGCCATAACTTTTTCATACGAACTCCGATTAAGGTAATCCAAGATGATTCGGAAAGAGGATGAATAGACCTATAACTTTTATTCTTTAAGGTTTTCAATTTGAAATCGTTATGAAGGGTCAAAATGGCCATCTTTAGGACTGTTGTGTATTTAGAGCCAATCGGAGGGCGTTGGGATGCGCGAATGCAACTGCAATCCTTTGTGTGTTAGTATAACTTTATGATAACATGTTGGACATGTAATAGGATGTTGTATCAAGTTGTTCATATGTATGTGGTGCAATGACATGATCACTTATGTAGTTGTAATAAAGCTAAAAAGTAATGTTCATGAAAAGATGCGATGTTGTTTAAACTTAAACTTAGTTAGTAGCTATACTAAAAGTAGAAAGCGACTCATGAATCTAATGTTAGTGTAACTAATGTGTATTGTCAATACATATTGTATATGTAGGACTTGGGGAGAACGTGAATAGTGATTGTTTAACCTACGAATGATGCAAGTTCTGTAACTCTACTTTTATAATTGTGCATGTTCTAAACCTTATCTCTTTACAATTGAGCAAGCTTTCGAACTTTGTTCTTTTCATATTGAACGCAAGTTTCCATTCCTATATTATTATTCTGCTAGTTTCTTACATTCTTTATGAATTTGAGAAAGCTTAACCTATCATGCGCATGTTTGTACAAGCTTATGTAACCTAATTCGTTACACTGAGCAAGATTTAGTTTCCTAATTGTTATTCAAAGCATATAATGTTCTAATACATTGATTCAAGGGAGATTGTTTTAACTCTTCTATAGCGCTTTGCATGTATATCATGATTACTCAATTATATATTATTGTTATTCAATCTTTGACTTTGATAACTTTGTTCAAAGCTTTATATTTAACCTTCAAGTAGTGAGCAAACCTTTATTGATTGAATTAATCTGTATTCGAATAGTGTTCTAAAATTCTAAAAATACTGATAAGCTAGTTCCAAACTAAACTTTCTTTAGTGAGGAAATTCTAAATCCAAACTGAGACGAACAACCCTAACATAGGGAATTTTGTACGTGTAACGTTTAGATGTTTGTGCACAATAAATGGTACAAAGGGCCGATCCCCATAAGTACGATAAGAAGGGTCCGTATAGTCTAAATGACTGTTAAGGTTGGGTAATAATACCTAAGTATCGGGGACATAGTTCGTGGTCTTAAGACCCTCAGATAATTAAAGTTCGAACTTGTTTTCTAGTTTGATTTGTAGAACAAGTTCCTTATTGTTCAGCTTTCATTGTTCACTCTCATGTTATTATCATTGCTACGTTCTATATCAGTGCGCATTTGTTTGCTCACTCTTGCAATTAACACTGCAACTAAAGTGGAGAAAGTTGATGAGCTGTCAACTAGCAAAGGTAAGGGCAAGATGTCCAAATGATGAAGACTTATGATAATTTTATGTTTTATGTTTCAAGACTTGTTTTAAATATGTGATGTATTCCGCAAAATTATGTACTAATTTTAAGGTTAGATTTCCTGGGACTTAATTTGAGATGATGATGTAACCCTTTAATGGGAGAGATTATTGTTTAAATTATTTTAACTATGTCTTTATCCTTTATTATGGGTAGTTATATGTAATAGTTTTTGATAAGTGAGCACCAATCCTGTGGGAATGAAGTATCTGGATTTGGGGGTGTCACAGTACCTATATCGATTGTGTCAGATTGTGACCCACGATTCACGTTGAACTTTTAGAGGAGTCTACAAGAGCAGTTAGGAACGCAGTTGAATTTGAGTACAACATATCATCCACAAATAGATGGACAGAGCGAGAGGACAATTCAGAAGTTAGAAGATATGTTGAGATCTTGCACCATGGATTTCAAGGGTAGTTGGAATGATCATCTAACATTAGTGGAGTTTGCATATAACAATAGTTATCATGCAATCGTAGGTATGCCGCCTTACGAAGCTTTGTATGGGAGGAAATACAGAATGCCACTGTATTGGAATGAGGTAGGAGAACGCCGAATGTTGAGACCAGAATTGGTGCAACAGACAGCGGACATTGTCAAGAAGATACAAATGCGTCTTCTAGCAGCTCAAGACAAACAGAAGAAGTTTAAAGATTCGCATAGAGAGAATCGTGAGTTTGAGGTTCGTACGTATTCCTAAAAGTATCTCCCTAGAAAGGAAAAATAAGTTTTAGAAAGAAGGGAAAGTTAAGTTAGAGGTTTATAAGACCTTTTGAGGTATTAAAACGGTGGGTGAGGTAGCTTATATGATAGCATTACCTCAAAACCTAGAACGAATACATAATGTATTTCACGTATCCGTATTACGTCCTTATAAGCCAGATTATAAGCACGTGATAGAATATGAACCTATTCATATCGAGAAGGACTTAACGTATGAGGAAACGCCGATTCAAATTGTCGATAGAAAAGAACAAGTTCTTCGAAATAAAGTAATACCTTCGGTAAAGGTGATATGGCAGAACCACGATGTAGAAGAAACAACGTGGGAGTTAGAAGAAATGATGAAAAAGAATTACCAGCATTTATTTGAGTAATTTTTTTTATTGAGATTCTGGGGACAGAATCCTTATAAAGGGGAGAGAATGTAACGCCCCAAAAATCGAACCTTTGTAAATACTTTTAATAATGAATAAAATAATATTATTTATTATTATTACGTATGGATAAGACGAATGTTGTTCTATAACCTAAAAATGTTGGAATATCGTAGTATTTTAACTACGTGAGAGAATTAAAGTGTTTGAATTTCTAAGACGAAAATAAAAGATTTCAGAGAAATTTTTCGAAAAACACTATTCATTAATTTCTGCTCGGGAATTATTTTTGAACTTCCAAAAAATACGTAACGTTATAATACCAAGGTGAGATGGATTATGCAATAATAACCCAAGTATGGAAAACGTAATATTTCGCATGCGAACTTAATTTGGGAACGTTAGGTTTATTAAGCGTTAAGTGAAGAAAGTTATGATCGTATAATTTGTATACATTGTATGAAGTAATGAATGCAAGTATAATATGACGTATTGTACTATTATGTATGAAGAATGAGATAATGTATATTACAAATTATTATACGAGCTAGCATGCGAAGATTATACGTGGGGTATAATTGTTATGTTGTTAAATCTAAGATAATGGACTTGTAAGATTATTAACCTAATAGTATAAGTCTAATAAAATGTGACAATCAAGCCCAAGTGTTTGATAAGTCATAAGTCCAAACTATGGTAGCACAAGCCCAACAAGAAAGTACTTAGATTAATTAACAACGCCCAATAAAGAAGCCATGATCCATGGGGAAAACCAAGAGTGAAATGGGTAGACTTGATGGGCAAACATTTTGTTTAATGCCCAAGTGTTGTGGTGAGCAAGAAAGGGAAGTGGCTAGCAAGTTAACTTAGTTGTAATGTAATGAATAGTAAGGAGGTGGAATGAGGAGGTGGATTAAAGGAGGTAGGATGTTTAAAGTCCATAATGCCCTAGCTTTTGGTTGCCTATAAATAGAGAAGTCTCACTTCATTTGATGGTTATTCAATTTCTCCCAACTCCTCTCAAAGATAAGCTACTTAATTGTTAGAGAGAATAAGCCACTTAAGCACTTATAAGCCACTTCAACCTTTGCTAGATTTTCCAAAGTCAATTGAAGTCATAGTCTTCAAGGGTAAGACTCATATTTTTATTTTTATCTCTTCTATGATAGGATTGATAGAGAAGGGGGATTGGTTGTTAAGAACATGTTATAAGTTATTAAGGAATAAACTTAAGCCGAATAAGTTGAATAAGCAACTTGAACTATAATAACTTGTTAGAATCTTGAAGAACTTGTCATATGTTTGTCATATGATGTTAGTATGTTGATTATTGCATGAGAACATTGATTAATGGACTTAAGTTCATAGTAAGTCATTAGCATGAGAATTAGTAGTTCATAAGTTAAAAAAGTCATTGACTTATGAGAATAAGTCAAAACCTACTATGGCTATAAGTTGGTGTAATAAGTAACTTGTGATGTTCATATGTTGGTTAAAATTCATTTAGAATCATTAAGAATGTAGCTTTGCCGGAATTCACACGATTGGACGATTATCGTCGAATTCGTAAAATTCTCAGAATGGAAGTCGTATTTTTTGTTTGAATTCGGAAACATTGGTTTTCGATGGAGACAAGTCATATTTTACATTATGGAGTTGCGGACTCTAAAATATCCAAATTCTGACTTAGAACGAAGAAACGAGCGTTGAACGTTCACAGACGTTTATCGTTTTTGTTAAAAATGAACTTATTGGTGAAATTTTAGCAAACAGAGTCGAATAGATAAAATTCTTGCATTAACGCATATAGTATGTATTTTGTGAATCGTAAGCTTTTGGACGAGCCAATTTGGAGTTATAACGTAGAAGTTATGAGTCCGGGAGTTTCATAAAATTTTCAAAAATTACAAACTGTCTAAGGCACAGAGTTGGCGCCACGGCGCCAACCCAAGGCCATTGAGTGATGCCGCAGCACCGAGTCCGAGGCTTTCTCAGTGCAAACTCGTTGCGTGGTGCGAGAAGAAGAGTGGTGTGTGGCGCTACGGCGCCAGACCTAAGAAATTGCCAAAGAAGAAAGATTTCAAGTACAGAATGAAAGGGAACTTTATAGTATTGAACTAAGGCATTAACATGATATTGTTAGGACATTGTTAAACACTTACGTATGATGATTAAGAGATAATAATCAACCGAAGATGAACACAATGTGAATGACGTAATGAAAGCCGAAAACCCATAATAGTAGATCTAAGATAGGATTTACATTGAGATGAAGGGTAAGATATAATAGTATACATACTTGATTATATATGACCTAATGTGGTATGTTATATGATCATGTATTGTAGAAACGTAGAGACTTAAAGTGTACGTGTGTTAATCAGTAAGCAGATGCTGAAGGCAAGTATTCTAACCCTTGTTCCAGTTCAGTCTGGACAAGCTGTGTAATTCATGTATTCTTTCACATGAAGTCTTGAATGATGAAGTCTTAAGCCAACTCTTTCATCTAGACATATATTATGATTCTATCAAGCATGATTTATGTTTACCGAGTTATATTGGTATGGTTTTCAATCTAAGACCAAGTATGCTAAAATGTTTTTATCGTTTAACGACAGGCGCGTGAGGTTGCCACAACTTAAACGTATACATGTTTAATGAATATAGTGTTTATCAACATAGAGTACTATGGGCTGATCACCCAGAAGTGCTCGTAATTTATGCCGGACTTACGGACTAAGTGCCGGGTTGTCCCTTTTCAAAAGAAATTATTAATTGCTCATAGTTCTTAGCCTTAGTTGATATTCTACTGAATATTGTTGTTGGAAAATGTTTTGAATGAAAAGAAGTGATATTTTGAATTATCGATAGTACTTCGTAACTATTATTCAGTTATTAAAGGTATATGAGTTCTATGTTTCAAGCATGTTGTTTATTAGAATTATAGTACTTGATGAGCTAGTCATGCTCACTCTAGCTTGAACTATATGAACACAGCCAAGATCGAGCGGAGTGAAGGTTTGGGCAAGGGCAAGGGCAAGGCGAAGACAAACCCTTAGATTACTTATGTAATAGTATAGGTGAACGATTGTAATATATTTGATATTATGACAAGAACAAACGAATGGGCTACAAAGAACCTCGGAAATGTAATATTATTTTGGATAAATAGAAATTATATTAGTCCTTTTGAGACTATTCAATTGAATGAATGAATGAATGGTAGTACCGTGTAGCACCATCTGTCAGGTTGGAAGAGACCCAGATTTGGGGGTGTCACATGTATGGTAGAATAACAAATGACTTACCCTAGATTCAATCTCTATAAGTCATGAAATCATAGATATCATAAGGGTTGTTATATTTTAAAATCATGAAAATATTAATTGCTGAGATTGATTGTTGATAAATAATTGAACACCATCAATACATTAATATGTGCATCTTCCTTGGTTAGGATGTAGATATGAAGTCCATGGAGTATTCCATGTGATTTGGATTAGAGAACATTAGTAACGAAGTTATGGCGAATTTCACGAAAATAGACATTAAACGTTAAAAACGTTGAAATTCCGGATTGGTAGTCGAAAGTTGTCGTGATAATTGAAAACGTTGTTTTTCAATGTTAACATGTGGGTTATGGTATTTAAGAGTCGTGGACTCAAGAATCATCGGATTCCGACTTAAAATGAAGAAAACGAGCATTGAACGCTCATTAACGTTTACGAATGCTTAGAAAATGAACTCAATGGTGAATTTTTAGTTAACGGATTAGAAAGTGTTGAATTATTATATGAAAGCGTAGAGTATGTCATTTATGACGTGTAGGGTTTTGAACGGACCAAATAGGACTTATAACGAAGAAGTTATGGCTCCTAAAAATCTCACTAAAATTTTTATCTTTGAAAATTATCTGGTGGTGAGGTATGGCACCGCGGCGCCAGACAGAGTGTTAAATGCAGTGCCACAGTGCTGGAATAGTGTAGTTGGCTACTGTTAAATGGTGCCTCAGTGCCACTAATAGAGTAAAAGTCTTGCGCCGCAGCGTCGAGACCGGGACCTGACCACTGCTAACTGGCGCCGCAGTGTCAGTCTTGAACTAGTGGGTCACACCGCGACGCGGGTGCAGGGTTTTTGATAAATGACTTAGGTTTTGAACTTCAATTGTTCAGGGACGAATAGGAGTAATGTTTGTGCACTTCATAAGTGTACCAAAACTATTCCTATATTACCTATACTAATGTATATGGTATTCAACTTAGGAATTGAATGCATGTTAGTAAGTTATGAATGATGAACACAAAGCGTTATCAATGAACCCTAGTCGGGAAATAACGTTGGTACTTTGCTATTGATAATAGAGTCCGGTTAATAACGTAAGATGGTTAATAAGTAGGGACGAAGGGTAATAAGTCGAGTTAACTTTATTGATGATATTAAGTTAACAAAGAAATAGAAGAGAAAGAAGTTGGTAGGAACAATGTGAATAATTGTTTGATAACTAAT
The DNA here is from genome assembly GCA_020205505.1 of Panax japonicus. Classification (NCBI taxonomy): domain Eukaryota; kingdom Viridiplantae; phylum Streptophyta; class Magnoliopsida; order Apiales; family Araliaceae; genus Panax; species Panax japonicus. The sequence goes on along the minus strand of CM035102.1, from coordinate 34,685,514 downwards.
TATAGTGTGTTATGTGAATATATCATGTAGATTCTATAAAGGCCGCGGTCAGTCGATTAATTTATTTGAAGAAGCTGAAAGGTAAGTTTTCTTAACGCTTGTCTAACCTTCAAGTTAGTCAAATTTTATGTGATTCATTGTACTGAATTGCATGACTGATTTTAAAGAAAGGGCCAATACCAGATTTAACTCATCTAGACTACTCGTAAGATATAGATTGATTTGTGTACATATCTTTCTATATAGAAATGTTAACGTTATCCTGTGCCAAGTAATTGGTACAGATGTGAAGGTAAGGTTTGTCTATGAACAAACAAACGTATTCTTCATCGATTATTCAATGGGCACGCGAGTTTGCCAAATGTTAAACGTAAATACGTTTAACAAATGAGTGTTGATCAACATAGAGTACTATAGGTTGATCACCTAGAAGTGCTCGTAAGTAATTCGTATGTACAGCCTTAGTGCTGTGATATCCTTTTCAAGTATGAAAACAGAAGCTATTGTTCATGGTCTATCGACCGATTCAGAATTCCTAATCTACTCTGTACTTTGGGAATTAATGATATGAAATGTTAAAGTATTATTGTTTCACAATACTTCATAACTAGTTGTTCAGTTATGTAGGAATTGTCATATAATTCACAAATATGGTATTGTTGTTATCCTTTGATAAAACTTGTTGAGCTTGTTATGCTCACTTCTTACATGAATTATATGATTGCAGTTAAAGATGAACGTACTGAGAATGCTAAGAGAGATAAGGGCAAATCTAAGCTGGATAATTAACCATCGTGTATTAGATTAGTATGTTTGTTTGTATTATACATTATAAACAACAAACGATGTAATCAGTTTATGAACCTGGGAACGATAATACTTTAATTGTAATAAGAAGATAGTAATTACATTCATTATGTTATATTTCAATGGAATGATTGTATAGTTATGAGTACCGTGTAGCACCATATGTCAGGTTGGAAGATACCCGAATTTGGGGGAGTCACAGTTACGCTCGAAACCATTGTCCCAGAAAACATGTCCCCTTATAGGGTTGTTCACCTCAGTTTTTCAACATCTAAATCCTCACAGAGCAATCTGGTTTGGCACAAATACTCAAGAACGCTTGAATTTCACAAATATTTTTCAACAGTCGTCTAGCCGAATCAAATAGTTTAGCCTTTTATCAACAATTTGGACATCAATCGAAATAATTTAGCCAACTTAATTGGCCTTCTAAATAATTTACAAGAAAACTAAAAATTCTTTTATTACGTCACGATACCGTACCAGATTAGTAGTACGTTGAGGATTCCGCCAGTAGGTGACTTTGTCATATTACATCATACCATAGTGGGCTAACGATCTTTCGATCACAACCAACACTAGGTTTGACTACATTGATGACTCCATCGTTTACCATTTCTACACAATATCAAATGATGCACATTCTTAGAAATACATTTTGAAAATTTTTAAATCATTTTTGTCTTAGCATAAATAATTAGCATATACATATGAATAATGATGTTAATTTTAAAACATCATTGGTTCAATCACATGATCCAATGTTTTTCAAGAAAACAGAAGTGCAAACATTAGCACGAAGTCAATAAATTTTGAAAATCTAGCAGAGCTAGAAGATTTAGAAAATCCATGTTTCTCCATTCAATCTTTACTATATTGCTTTATTCTACTGATCTTCAACACAATCAATGCTTACTATACCAAAATTTCTAACTTCATAACATACATATACCCAATATAGTTCATCAAACTTACCACACTTTGGAAATCCAAAAACTTACCATAATCATATGAGTTTAAGAACTTACCCTAATCAGACTATAGGCGTCCATTCGCTGAGAAGTTCAAAAACATTTCATATAATTATGAGTCATAAATGTAGCAGCCCCGAATCCGGGCCCCGAATCGCCGCGGATCCGGTTCACTTATTCTTTCACTAATAACGGAAAATATAAACATAAATTGTTTATACAATACATTACACACTATTCCCCAAGGTCGAGCAACCTTAACTTAGACACAATTCATAAAATATCTATTACACAATAATATTTATCAAAATAAACTATTACAAGATAGCCGCACGTTTTATCCCAAGCTGAACTTGGCCTTAACCTTTTCTTGTATACGAACACGTTCGCCTTATCTGCAATGTTTTATCATGATATAGCAAGGGTGAGCATGAAAGTTGCCCAGAAAGTTTATATACAACAATATAACAATATATCATGATTGAAGAGTATGAATAATAAGCAGACTATAATTCATCAATATAGTTGAGAATTATTACGAACAAACTTTTGACTGAACAAGTTTTAAACATGAACAAATATTTCTGAACCAACTGGTAATGAAGGTGATCAGCCTTTCATACCTGACTTATACATGCAAGATGTACATAGTACAATTTTCATGGCAATCAGCAATGATTAACCATCAGCTTGAATAAAATACTCTTATTAGAGTTAAGTACAAGAAAACTTGCCTGAACCGTTGATTACCGCACTCAATTTATAACGCTTTATCCGAAGACCTAATATTAATAATATAGATCTCCAATATTAGAATAATATCATCACAGTATATTACTGTTATATTTATATCCACAGAATAACATAAACACATTACCACATAACCCTATCAGTCTTTACAACACATAAGACTAGGTATCAAGTCAAACTATTTAAGTCTGAGTTGAAACCGACACAATTCTAACATCCCGACTGTCTAGTCAGACTTTTATCGAGTTTAAGTTCAATTAAACTCTGTCTAAACACTTAACCATTATCACAGATAATTTCTAAACAGACAAAACATTTTTCCTAGGCTCGTAATAATTTTCGGATAATTATTACCATTTATCAACATTTTTCAATCATTAGTACCGTATTTAAATAAATTAAATACCACATAATACCTTAATCATTAATATTCATTTAATATAAAATATTAATGAAAATCATTACATAATATTATAATATAATTATAATATACCAAAGTATTTTTAATACCTTAAAAATTATTTTTATATGATTTTCCAACACTTTAATCCATTATCCGATAATTAATATTAATATTAAAATATTAATATTTTCATGACTAAATATCAAAAGTTATATTTTATAACTTAAAATATTTTTATAACACTTAAATCATTTTTATATGATTTATAAAGCATTAATTCCATTTTTCCTTAATTTATTTAATATATCTATTAATTAAACTAATTATCATTAATATTGATTAATTAATGAAATTCATTCCAAAATATTATAAGTCATCAAAAATAAATTAAAATATTTTCTTATACCATAAAATAATTTTTCATGATTTTTCATGAATTAAAATCATTTTTAAATAATTTATTTAATATTGTAATTAAATAAATAAATACCATTTATATTCCAAAAATACTATATATTTCTGAAATATACTCAAAATAGTTAAAAACTATTTTTCAGACTTTAAAATTATTTTTCGGAATTTATTATGAATTTTTAATAATTAAAAACTATTTTTTTCTAATTTTTAATCATTTCCGGGAATTAATAAATAAACTGTCGCTAAAGGTCTTTAGCGACACTTGTCTGTCGCCATTGGTGTTCTTGAGTGTTCTTGACAGTGTTCGGGTGGCTTGGTTTGACCGCGATTTAATCTGTGTTCAAAATGATTTCTGGGTTTGTTAAGACGTTAGCCTTGTAGTATTTATGTAGTACTACAATTATATATCACCATATAAGTCATTAAGCAACATAATCGCAAGATCCAAGTCTGCAAAGTCGATGTCAGAGGCCTGCAAGGATTTCTGGGTTTCCCAGATTTCCAGACAGGTTCGAGTGGCCATCTTATGGCTCGATTAAATCTAGGTTCCAGTCATTTTATATGTAATATTATGGGTCAAATGTGTAGTCATTATGTCAAGGAACAATTACCTAACACGATCTGAGTTCAACAACAACAGATCAACAAAATTCAATCCGGTCAAAGTACAAGTCAGGCACTGTTCTTCACGATTTCTGGGTTTTCCAGATTTCGTCAAGAACAGTCGGTCAAATCTACTTTGACCTTAATTTCCTACCATTCCGGTTACGATCTAGGTGTTATAATTACTTTAACATGTAGTATATATACCAGACTACAACTAATCAACAACAACTTGGCCAAACGATCAAAGTACAACAAGATTCATGGCCTTCAAAACCCTGTCAGAAATCTGGGTAGATTCTGGGTTTTTCTAGAAACGGTTTTCCAGAGTTGGTCAACCATGTTTGACCACTCATATCTTTTGATCTAGACATGATTAGACCCTGATTCCAATTTTAGATCCTAGTCCTCATGACATAGAACACATCCAAAACATAAAATACACAAAATAGTTAACACATAAAGATCTAAGGCCTCTGACTTTAGGCTGTCAGGCCAATTTTTTTCAACATTTCCAGATTTTACAAAATGCTAGATTCGAGCATCTAGATGTTATGGATCCATGATCCAACAACCCAGATCTCTAATTGACACCTTATAACATATATTTAACCAACAAACAACAACATTAAACATTAAAATCATAAATTTCAAAATTTAGGGTTCTTTACCATTTTGAGCTCTTGATCTACAATCTGATCCTTGGTTGCTGATATTTGACGATTATGGACTGATCTAAGTTTATCATTTAACTCTCTTTTACTCCCACCCACGAAATTTAAGAGAGAGAATGGTCTTGGTTGTTTTGAGAAATAATATAGCATTTTCTCTCTCTTTAATCTAATATATGAATTAGATACATTGCATGATCAGATCCATCTACTGATCTAGTTGAAATAAGTCATAAGCTAGGGGTAGGGTTAGACTAGGGTTGGTCACCAACCAAGATTTAGCAAGATTTGCAAGAAACCTAAACTAATACACAAAAAGGGCATTTTTGTCTTTTCCATTTATTTCTAGGATTTTTCATGAGTTGCAAACCCTTAGGGTTTAGGTTTTGAGCAATCTAAGGTCTAGGATTTAGCATTTTAGGGTTTAGGTTTTAACCCTTAACTTTGTAATTTAATTTCTAAAATTTCCAATTTCGGTTTTCAAATAAGAAAATTAACATTTCAAAATTATAATTAGTATTTACTAATTATATTAAAATTCCTTAATCATACATGAAATCTTACTAATTAGGATTAGTATTTCCTAATTAAAATCGCTAGTAAAGCAATCAGGGTTAAAATGGTCATTAGGGTTCAAAACCCTTGAATTAGGGTTTCTAATAGAAAAATTAATTTTCTAATTTAGAAATTAAATCTCGTAATTAGATTATGGTTTCTAATTACTCATAAATTAAAATAATTAGGATTAGGATTTTCTAATTAACATTGCTACTTTTAGCAATTAAATCCACCACTGAACAATTAGGGTTTCTGACGGAACAATTAGGGTTCCAAAAATTTGAAAATTAGGGTGTGCTAATTAATTAACCTTTACCCTAATTAATACTTAATTAATACCACATAAGCATTATAATTCTCCGTTATATTCCCTGATTAGGGTTTTATTTTATCAGAATATGAAATTAGGGTTTTCAGATCTGGTATTAGGGTTTGCTAATAATCAATTAAGATTTTAAATAATTCATTAGGGTTTTCCCTAATTAATTTAATATTAATGACGTTTAACTTTGTACAAACATTACATTCCCAATCTAGGGTTTTCAATATCTGATTTAGGATTTCGTACTCCCGGAACTGAAACTAGGGTTTCCAGAACCGATTTCTAGGGTTTCATGTTAGACATTAGGGTTTTCTAACTGAACACTGTCGTTTTTAATATATTCGTAGGGTTTGTTACAAATATTCTTTATCTGATCAACCCATGACCCTTAACCACATTCTGAACACATCATTAACCATAAACACAAAACATATTCACATAAATCCTTAATCCTGAATAATTCACCTATATCCTTCACTGAATTTTGAAACACTCAAAATTCCTTCCCAATAACATCAAACACATACACTTATTTTCTGTCTAGGTCTAATATTTGACCTTAAATCAATCATTTAAGATTTTAATAAATTGCCCAAATTCTCGGGTTGTCACAATAAACGTACCATAAGTATGAGTTTTAAGAACTCACAAATTAACCTTATATTCTCTAACTATAACATACCTATCTGTTATACACATGAGAAAAGAATCACCTTCTCAACAGGTATATAGCAAATAGCGCGACACAGACATTTTAATGATTATCAGTGCTAGAAACTAAGTGGTTTTTACACCAAGTATCATTCCCCTACGAAGAATCATATAACTTAGCTGCTGACATGAGTCCTAATTTGAAATCCCCACCTAACTTTATCTCACGTTTAACTTTCTCTTTGCTCGATACGAATTCCTCGTATCTCATCATATACAAATACTCATGAGTTCATATCGTACCATTTCATAGTACATTCACTTATAGCATCAAGTTATACATATTTAGTCGTTATAGACTATTTATCACTTCATAGCTCAATCCGATCATGTCGTGATCATCAATTTACCTTAGGGTTCTTTCCCTATTATCAACAAAACTCCACTCGAGTTCATTCTCATTATCTTTTGTCATATTCATCTTATAGACATCATCTTAACATTTTTATTACCGGAGTTAGGAAAATCTTGAATTATCATTCTCTTAGATACTTCAAGATTCTTCTTTGAATCTTCACTTATATATTTTAATCTTTATCTTTCTCTCTCTCTCTCTCTCAGGTTATAGCCTAAGGTACACTTACCTAAAGTTTATAACCTACAGCTTTGATATCAACCTGTAACGCCCCAAATTCAGGTCCCTTCGAACCTCGGATCCAGTCCGTCACGATACTACTATCTTCAGACTATTTATATTTTGTATTCATAAATTAATGAATATAACCTTACTTATTACAATTTAGAATATAAATTCTTTCCATTTCCAGGATCTGTGTAATGACCCCAAACTTTTATAAGTTTCTAATCTTGGTCATTACTATTCCTATTTTACATCACATTCAATGTTATATAAATATGCGGAATAATTTAAACTTTTTGAATCTCCTTTAAAAAATAAATCTTTTATTAATATCTTAACTCGAATCAATTACAAATCCCTGAATCAAATTATTCTATTATTCACTTTATTCAATTTCAGTATAAATCTTTACATCTCGATTCGAATTTCTCTATGTATCACATAGTACAACTTAACAGGTATTACACATTATAAACTACTAGCATGTACATCTACTAGAACCTAAACATGGTTCAAGAGGATATATTTAAATAAACGAATCAATCTCCTTCGATACTATTGAAGTCTATCAATCAAGTAGCACATAATCTTTACCGTGAGTCCTTAACCTGCAAAAGTGGTTATTTGCAAGGGTGAACTCGATAGCCCATCAATTCTAACAGTTTTCATGTAGGACATAGCATATAATAGCATATTCAGTTCGTGCATTCATAATCAATTATTATTTACTACACACGTTACTTCTCAAATAACAGGCATAGAGATTTACTTCACAAGCATATCATCAAAGATCAACTTTAAACTTTCATCTATATCGCATATGCATTTCATATATATACATCAACATTTGCATAGCATAATATAGTTCAACTAACAGTTATAGAATTTATATATCAAATAAGAACTAAAAGACTTGCCTGATTCGTAGTTTATCAACTACGACTTAACTGCTTAAAGATTATCTGCACTTCGTGTATTCCTACACAGTTATATAATCATGGATTCACATCCATTAGTCATGCATTCATACATTCTTAATGTAATAATAATTTTACATTGTTCTCTATCTTGGTTTTTAAGACATTCCCTTTTCTTTCTTAATAAACTCTTAGAATAGCTATGTATATGTAGCACATCTTAGCTACACATGCTTCATATCAACATCCAAAAATCTTTATCACACACTTGACTAGCTATGTGTTTGACACATATTTAAAGTCTATATATACGCGATCTACATCGTTCTTACATTTTGCAAATTTTAGCAAATTTAACAAATTTGTGTTTTGTATAACCATTACATGCTCTTATGCTTAAAACATCGCCTATGCCAAGTATTATAGCTTTAGACATTCATTACACATATGCCTTAAAGTTTGGATGACTACTAAAATAGTTTGGCAACATTGCCTTATAGCGTAGCTGCGCTGCAGTTTGGCCTAGGATGGGCGCAGCTGCGCTGTCCCCTGGCCAAACCAGATTTGAATATTTAGTTCTCCATTCACACTTCATTTCTTAACATGATTGAATGTTAACACAAAATATTTACACATGTTAAGAGGTCATTTGTCAAAGTTTAGAACCTCTTGTGTTTATTCAAAGTTTTTTTCACACTTTAAGGCTTAACGACTTTCTTTAACAAGATTCGATGTTTACAAGCTTTTAAACCATATATTGGAACTTATAAGGCTCTAGTAGCATTCTCATATGTATATATCTTATCTACATTTGACTAGCATAGCTTTTTACTTGAGAACTTTTCTTTCAAAATATGCTTTAATGAATTCTATTGTCAAACTAGATAAGTGTACTTATAGGTCATGTCTAAAGACATAAGTAGTACTAGCATGCCATATTACAATGCTCATGAATATTGGCTTTCAAAACGTCTAAGTTTTATTTTCTTCAAATCCATGTCATGCTAAACTAATCATGCAAGGCAACTTCGAATTATATGTCATATTTGTTTGTGCATATTTCTACACATACTTACAAGGTCGAAATGTAGGCGACACCATGCTCATGATTATTAGTTTTCAAAACTTGAATTTATCTTTGAAAACACATTATCCAAGCTATACAAGTTATCTTATACGAGGTAACTTAAAATCACATTTTATGCTCGCATGACTCCACCATATGCTCACTACAAAGGCAGAACTCAAATGACTTAAAGTTCATCAAGGTTTGTTTTCGAAATCTTCAAGTTTCTTTTTAAAACACACACTAAGTCACACTAAAGCATTCCATTATGAGTATTATAATCTTATATGTCATATCTAATATCATGAATTTTCATGTTATATCACTTAGAATAACATATTCCATCGTTGAGAGCATTATACTTGCGTATGTGCTCGCTCGACGCCCTCCGATCGCCTCTGAATACGTAAAAATCACAAAGATGACTATTTGGACCCTTCCTAACAACCTCAAATTGAACAACGTAAAGAACCAATGTTGTAGGTCTATTCGTCCTCGTTTCGGATCATCTTGAATCACCTCAATCGGAGTTTGTATGAAAATGTTATGCCTAATGTACTATAGTAGGTCATAGCAGTGCACCAGACACTGATGTCCGGCGTAACTGCGCCCTAAATAACCTTAGGGGCAGCGCATCTGTGCCCCAGGTCATAGAACAGCCCCTCAGGCTCTGGTCTTCTTGATTTCACAGACCAAAACTCCTTTCAATTATCATAACATGAGTTATACTCATCCAAGTTAGTTCATTTTCGATCCTATGGGTTTGTAACTCATAAAACTACAACATACCAAATATCGATCAACTAACATAAACATTATGTGACAACCCGAGAATTTTAGAAAATTATTTAAATCTAAAATGATGGATTAAAGGTTGAATAATAAACATAGACAAAAAATAAGTGAATTGATTTGGTTTTTTTGCAGGATTTTTATGGATTTAAAAATTTTTGAGGTGAATTATTCAAGATTAAGTATATAAGTGTATATGTTCTGTGTGTGTTGTCATATACGTGAACAGAATGTGGTTAAGGGTCAATGGTTGACCAGATAAATTATATTAGTGTCAAACCCTAATATTATTTTAGAATGTCAACGTTCAGTTAGAAAATTCTTACGATTTATATGAAACCCGGAAACTGGTTCTAAAAACCCTAATTTCAGTTCTGGGAATCCAAATCATTAATTCAGAATTGGAAAATGTAAGACCCCAACTTTTATGAATAAAGATGAATTTTCTATAATTATCATTTTTGAATATTATGGAATGACTTTGATATAATGTTATAGATGTGGGTAATATTTATAAATTTTGCAAGGTACGCAAGTTGTGATATAATATTCGATTGGTTGGGGAATATTCGTTTTAACAGGGAATATTCGTACGATAGCCCAATCATTGGTGGACCCCACAACGGAATTATTGTCGGATTGAGAAAATGACAAAAATATTTTTATGAAAATAACGGCGGAAGTTTTACCGTTAACTTTTGAAACACATGGTGTTAAAAGTATAGTAATACGTGTGGTTGCATAGTAGCACACAATATTGATTATTGACGTTTACGTGAGAAATCACTCAGTTTTGTTCAATTATTGCTTCAATAATTGTTGCATCGTATCTCACGTTAATTGATTCAATTATTGTCGATATTTTTTATATTATTAAATCAATAATTGAGACCACGAAGTTATTAATATTATTATTTACAATATTAACGATGTTTAGAAGTTCTGCCAAGGAGAGGTTTGGTCACCTAATTGTCCGTCAATAGGGAGAAATCCTTATTGGAAAGCCCCCTCTTTCTTGAGAACGAACTGGTCGATTAATAATGTGAATTATAATAATGATGATGAAGTTTTTTTTTATTAGTATTATTAATGTAATAAAACAGAAAAACTTTTTATATAAAATAGAATACTTTTATAAAGGTATTCGTTTTATTAGACTATAAATAGAATATATTATATTCTATTATGTATAGTGGTTGCATAGTGCTTGCATAGTGTTTGCATAGTAAAATATTTTTATATAAAACAAAATACTTTTATAAAGTTATTCGTTTTATTAGAATATAAATAGAATATATTATATTTTATTGTAAACCAATCTGGACAGTCCGTTTAAAAGTAAATCAATCTGGACCGTTCAGGAATTAGTTACTATTCAGTCCATTATTCTATAAATAGAAGCTCATTCCCACATTATTTCTTATGAATTCACTGAAACTCTAGAGAGAGAAACTATAGAGAGAAAGAAGAAAAGTGTTCTGCAACTTCACCACTTCTATATCTAGTTTCTTCTAAGGTAAGGGGTATTATTTCTTTCATATTCATGAAGAGAACTTTTGTTATTCCATTCTTTATTATTCTGTTGGAATATCCTGTATACGTAGTCTACCGAATACTTGGTGAAATTCTTCTGTTATTCTATTCTTTATCGTTATGTTGGAATAACCTGTCTATGTGAAGTACCACATACTAGGTGAAATTCTTCTGTTATTCCATTCTTTATTATTATGTTGGAATAACCTGTCTATGCGAAGTAACGCATACATGGTGAAATTCTTCTGTTATTTCATTCTTTATTATTCTGTTAAAACATCATGTCTGTACGTTTACGCATGACCTGGTTCCGTTATTTATTATTCTGTTGGAACATCCTGTCGGTGCAAATTTCGCCTAACCTGGTTCCACTATTTATTATTATGTTAGAATATCTTGTCTGTGCGTTTACGCATGACCTGGTTCCGTTATTTATTATTCTGTAGGAATAATCTGTCTGTGTGGTCCATCGCATGCCTGGTGATTTCTTTTGTTATTCCATTCTTTATTATACTCAGTTGGCTAAAGTTTTGACTTCTATACTCCATGAAATTAGTGGAATATCCTTGATAATTACACTTCATCCAGTATCTTTTTATGGAAATATTCTTCTGAGTATTCTTGAATTTTACTCTACAAAGAAGTATCATGTTGACAATTTGGACGTTATTGGTTCCTAGATAAATTAATTCTTGAAATTATTTTATTGAATTCTTTTATCATTGTCATCATCCTCATTTTTATATTTTGTTGAAAGTTATCTGTGGCCTGTAGTGCATAGATGGACTTGGTATGATTATGACCATGGATTTTTGGGGTAATCATGACCGTAATGTTACAAATGATGTGGTAAATGTCCTCATTAGCCCGTAGTGCATTGATGGACAGTTGTTGGCATGATCATGACCATTAATTAATACACGAATATTCTTGGCCCGTAGTGCATGGATAATTTATGATCGTGATACTAATGAATATCCTTGGCCGTAGTGCATGGATGATGTGGATTATTTATTAAGCTGAGTCCCAGCGATAAAAGTGATGAAAACCCTTTTTAAATCATAAAAGATAGAAGATTTTATTCTCTACTAGATTCTTTTAATGGATTGCTTGTTCCGCTGCAGTAAAACTTGATGTTTGTTATATTGTATCAGTTTAACACTGTTGAAGGCTAACGATAATTTATTCTGTATTATCTTAGTCATAATATTTCTTACTGGGCTAGTTGAGCTCACCCTTTTACTTTCATTGTTCTCTTCAGGAAATGAGAACGTAGCAGGGACTAGTCGGGGAACGGAGTGACGGTCCAGATAATAGCATTAGTAGTCCTCACTATTCTGTTAAATAGTGTGATAATAAATGTAATGAGGACTCAATTGAGTGTGCATATTGTCTAGATAACAATATTTATATTAAAACTCACAGCATATGTATTGTAGTATATTACACGACGGTTGTATAATTATGTTTGTATTTGTATTTTGTACCATGTATTTGGCGACTCATAATAGGTGATGTATACCTATTTTGGGGGCGTCACAGAAAACCCTATTTTGGGAATTTAAATGCTATGTATAAAGCTTTTGTGTATTAATTACAAATCTAATTAGGGATAACACTAATTTATAAATTAGAAATCTTAATTTTAATGTTTGAAACCCTTATTGTTCGTTAGAAACCCTAATGTACAATTATGGGCCTAACTGCTAAATTAGCAATTTTAATTAGCATAAATTAATCCTAATTAGCAAGCTTGAATTTATGATTAGGAAATCTGAGTATAATTATAGAATCCTAATAATAATTTAGAAATATTAAAATTCTATTTTATGACCTAAATTGTAAAACCTAGAAAAATTGATTTTTGAAAACCTTATATTTTAACCCTAAGAGTTAAACCCTAAGAGTCAAACCCTAAGGGTTAGATCAAAAGAAAATTGTGCCATTAAATTTAAAATTCAATTGACCAATTTGCCCTTTGTGCATTATTGGAGGAAACGTGTGAATCTTGCTATATAATGGAGTGGGTGACCAAATAAGATACAACATGTGTTGAAAATCAATACATATCAGCCCAACTATATCAGCCAATTCATTTCATCCAACATATCTGTAGATTAAACAGAGAGAAAGTTCATAATATTAAGTCATTTGTTATCCAACACTTAACCAAAACTCTTTCTCTAAACACACGAAATTCTTTAGTGTTTCAGTCTCTATCTAAGTCCCAAGCAGACCCAAGAACAAACATCAAAGATCTGATTCAGGTGTCAAGCATGAAAAAGGTATAAACCCTAAATTTTAAAATCATGTGATCTGATGTTAGTTGTTGTTTATTGTTTAAAGTTGTGTAATAAGATGTTATTGAGTGATCTGGGTTATAATAACATAGATCCATAACATCTAGATGGACGAATTTGAAGCTTTTAAAAATCTGGAAAATTTTAAAATATGGCCTGACAAGCTAATGTCAGGACCTCTAGATTCTTCTGTATTAAGTGTTAGTGATGTTTTATGTTATAGATCTGTTCTATGTTGAAAGGGCTTGGATCTGAAACTTGCATCAAGCCCAGATCAAGTATATATTGAAAGTTATACGTAGTCAAACTGCGTTGACCGAGCACGGAATCTATTTCTAGGTATCCCCGATTGCCAAGAAATTTCTAACAGTGTTATTGTAGGCTCTAGATCTCGCTGATTTTAAGTGTTTATGCCATGTTGTTGGTTAGATATTGTAGTCTAATAGGTAATCTACATATTAAAACTATTAGATCACTCAGATCTTTCTCAAAATCATAAATATTAGTGGTCAAACTTGAGTTGACCAAACTGCCGGATGAAGATTCTGGGTAACCAAAAAATCTTCATAGGAAGTTTTTCTGGCCTACGTTGACCGGCCCAGATCGCGTGTTGGTAATGTTGATAAGTTGACTGGCCTATGTTGTGTGATGACCATAAAACTTGATTTCAGTTGTAGTATTACGTGGATACTATAATCTTGAAACTTTAGCTGCCCAGAAATCTTAATAACAGAGAATTTAAAACCGGTCAAACCTCCTACCTTGTTAACTGGCTATGAGTTTCTGGTTTGACCCAAGAACACATTCAGTGACAGTTTCGTAATCTAAAGTCCCTTTAGCGACACTTAATTACGAAAATTAATCATCTTTATTAAATAATTAGAGAAAATTAGTTTTTAATTATTAAAAATACATAATAAATTCCTAAAAATTATTGTAAAGCCTAAAAATTAGTTTTTAATAACTTGGAGTATATTTCATAAATATTTAATATTTTTGAAATATTAATGGTATTTAATTTATTTAATTATAATATTAAAAAATTGTTTAAAAATGATTTCAATACATGAAAAATCATTTTAAAATATATTATGGTATATGAAAATATTTTAAGTTATTTTCAATAACTTTTAATATTTTTTGATGAATTTCATTAATAAATTAATATTAATGGTGATTAATTTATTTAATAAATATATTTAATAAATTATAGAAAAATAGAATTAATGATTTAAAAATCATATAAAAATAGTTTAAGTGTTATAAAAATATTTTAAGTTATAAAATATAACTTTTAATATTTTGTCATGGAAATATTAATATTTTAATATTAATAGCAATTATCGGATAATGGATTGAACTGTTTAAAAATCATATAAATATGATTTTAAAGTATTAAAAATACTTTATGATATTATAATGTTATGTTATGATTTTCATTAATATTTAATATTAAATAAATATTAATGATAAAGGAATTATATGGTATTTAAATTATATAAATACGATATTAATGATTGAAAAATCATGATAAATGGTAAGAATTATCTGAAAATTATTATGAGCTTATGAAAATTATTTTGATTGATAATAAATTATCTAAAATAACTGTAAAACAGAGTAGACCGAGTCTTAGTAATATTAGACTCGAGATTTTTCCGATTAGACCGTCGGGATGTTAGAATTTTGTCGGACTCAAGTAACAATGAAATAGTTTGACTGGATAATAGGTCTTATGTGATGTATAGAATGATAGGATTATGTGTTAATGTGTTTAGGTTATTTTAAATACTGTGATGATATTATTCTAATTTGTATATCGATATTATTTATAAATTAGGTCTTCAGACAAAGCTTAATAAATTGTGTAGCAGTAATCAACTAAACATGCAAGTTTTTCTTAACTCGACCTCGAGTTATTTCATTCAAATATACTTTTAGTTAAACATTACTGATTATCATGCCTATGAATTATTTATTCGCACTCTGTCCATATTGCATGTATTCATCTGGTATGAAAGGTTGATCACCTTCATTACCATTCGGTCCAGATATAATTGATATGTTCATGTTCAATGTTCGTTTAGCTATGAAAGTTTGTTCATGTTAGTTCACAATTATATCATTTGAATGTTAGCCAGCTATTATTTAAATTCTTTCCATCATGATATATCCTTAAATAAACTTATACTTGTTGGGCAAACTTATGTTCACCCTTGCTCTATCATGATAAACATTATAAATTAAGACGAATGCGTCAGATACAAGGAAAAGTTAAAGACATATCTAACTTTAGTTTATGTATGCAGCCAAATTGTAACAGTTTTGTATGATAATAATATTGTATGATAGTTAGGATATTGATTCAGGTATTATGTGAAGGTTTTCGACCTTGGGGTAATGTATAAAGTTTATTGTATAAATAATTTATGTTTATATCTTTCGTAATAGTTATAGAATTAGTATACCAGATCCGTTGTGATTTGGGACCCGAATTTGGGGATGCTACAGTTGGTATCAAAGTTGTTGGTTATGAACCTTAGGTAGGAATACCTGAGACCAATAACCACAGTGATTAGGATTAGATATAACTCACAAAGACGAATCTCGGTAAGTTGTAAAGATATGGAATTCCCTAACTCTTATAATAAAGTTGAATAGTAGTGGTGAATAGATAGAGTCTAAAAGACTAAAAAAATTGGGATAGGAGATCGTAAACAAAATGATCATAGTATAGAAATGAATCGTAATATATACGATGAGATCACCCCGTAATAAGATAAGATTATGGCAGTCAGAAGGATCAATCATATGATTGAAAAGTTTACAGCAAAGATTGCTGTGTGTCAGTTGTACTATGAATTGGTACAGATTCAGGAAAGGATTATGAATACGGATTAAATGAAATTCGTATTGAGAATGGAGTTAGACTTAAGTGGGGATTTCAATTGATGACTCATGTCAATAACTAAGTTGTATAATTCTTCGTATGGGAGTTGAATTGTACTTGGTGTAACAACCACTTAGTTTCTGGCACTAATAATCATTGAAATGTTTTTGTTGCGCTATTTGCAATATGCTGTTGAGAGGGTTATTCCTTTCTCAAGTGTATAAAAGATAGATAGGTTCTAGGTAAAGAATATAAGGTTAAGTACGAGTTCTTAAAACTCATACTTATGTCACGTTCGTGACTCATAGTTATATGAAATGTTTATGAACCCCTCAGCGAACGGACGTCAAAGGTCTGACTAGGACAAGTTCTTAAACTCATGTGATTATGGAAAGTTCATGAACTCATAAGTGTGGTTTGATGAACTAGGTATAGTTTTGTGTGAATAGAGTATTAAGGATAATAGGAATAGATAGACTGTTTAAGCAAATGATTATTAGTGGAGACATAGGTTTTCCAAAACTCCTAGCTATGCTAGACTTCGAAATTTTGACATCAAGCTAAATACGAACTATGTGCTTTTGAAAAAAAAAATGAATTTTTATTCTCAACTCTTGGTGACTACTGTGTATGCATGGACTTCGGGCCACCTATACCTCGTTGCCTGTTGAGATTATAAAATAGATTTGTAATGATTTTTGAACATTTTAAAGTATAGTCTATGTCATTTATTTTGGCTAGACGATAATGATTTGAAATATCAAAATTTATTTCTATTTATCACTCATGTACCATGTAACCTGGGGCAGAGATGGTAAAAAGTTGATGTAGTTGTAAATACAGGAATATGTATTGTTTAATTTGAATCTAAAATCATTATTCTACTATTGTATGATGTGTTATGACAAAGTCATATAATGACGGCATCCTCAAACGGGTTGTTAATACAGTACGGCATCATGACATCATTTTCAAAATTTTAATTGCCAATAGTGTTTGGCAATACCTAAATATTTCGATTGAATTGAATTATTGGTATGAGTCTAAGATTTTCGATTCAGCTAGACCAACGTTTATGAAAATCCTAAGCATTCTTCGAAAACTTTCCTTAACCAATTTGTTTTGGTGCGGATTTCGATAAAGACTGTGGTAAGAAATTTTGTGTGCCTAAGGCGAATGAAATAGAAGGAATGGGGAAACATTGTTCCAACCAGTATTATTGGGCCAGAATAGGGTATACTGGACTAATTACACATTATGTCTTTAAGAGAAGACGGTTTGCGGATGAATTTCCATAAAACCTTTGCGAAAATAAAAATTCATAGTCTATATGACTCCTCAGCACAATTTGAAATTTTTTACTCTTGTGAAAAATGTATTTGGTAACATGTGATGATGTGTATTAATGGTATAAGTTGTATGGTATAAGGTGTAAGTTGAATTTCGGGGACGAAATTCTTAGAAGAAGGGGTGAATGTGACAACCCGAGAATTTAGAAAATTATTTAAATCTTAAATGATGGATTAAAGGTTAAATAATAAACCTAGACAGAAAATAAGTGAATGGATTTGGCATTCTTGAAGGATTTTTATGGATTTAAAAATTTTTGTGGTCAAGTATTCAATATTGAGTATATAAGTGTATATGTTCTGTGTGTACGGTTATATACGTGAAAAGAATATGGTTAAGGGTCAAGGGTTGATCAGATAAATTATATCAGTGTCAAACCATAATATTATTTTAAAATGTCAACGTTCAGTTAGAAAATTCTTACGATTTATATGATACCCTAAAACCAGTTTTGGAATCCCTAATTTTAGTTCCGGGAATCCAAAACCCTAATTCAGAATTGGAAAACCCTATTTTGGGAATTTAAATGCTATGTATAAAGCTTTTGTGCATTAATTACAAATATAATTAGGGATAACCCTAATTTGTAAATTAGAAATCTTAATTTTAAAGTTTGAAACCCTTATTATTTGTTAGAAACCCTAATGTACAATTATAGACCTAACTGTTAAATTAGCAATTTTAATTAGGATAAATTAATCCTAATTATCAAGCTTGAATTTATGATTAGGAAATCTTAGTATAATTATAGAATCCTATTATAATTTAGAAATATTAAATTTCTATTTTATTACCTAAATTGGAAATCCTAGAAAATTTGATTTTTAAAAACCTTTGGTTTTAACCCTAGTGGTCAAACCCTAATGCTACGTTTGGATCGATGGAATAGGAGGGAGAATGGAATGAATCATTCCATTGGAATGATAAAAATGTTGTTTGGTTTGTTTATTCCAACGGAATAATGTATTCCTCCTAGAATGATAGTTAACTTAAAATTTTAATTTTCATTCCTTGAGGGGTGGCCAGGAATAAATCATTCCATCCATTATTTTTAAGTAATTGACAAATATACCCCTAAAAATATAATAGGGCTTTTTACATATTCATTCAATTCGATCGATCTGGGAACGACGAGAGAGAAGGGCCAATATTTGATAATTTCTTCGGAATTTCCATATTTTTATTTCTTCGTAATTTATCCCACTTACCCCTACCCAGCAACCCGACCCCACCCACCCCACCCACCCCACCCCACCCCTAACCCACCTACCCCCACTCCGACCAACTTACCCCCACCTACTCCCACCCCACCCCACCCCTACTAATCTACCCCCACCTACCCCACCCCACTACCCCCACTCCCACCCCACCTCTTATCCATCTACCCCACCTACCCTACCCTACCCCACCTACCCCACCTACCCCACCCACCCCACCAAACCCACCCACCCACCCCACTTACCCACCCTACCCCCACCCACCCCACCTACCCCCACCCCCTACCAACTTACCACCACCCAGCCACCCCACCCCACCCAGCCTTCCTAACCAACGCACCCCACCTACCCCACCCCACCCCAGCCACCCTAACCCACCTACCCACCCTACCCCACCCCCACACACCCACCCCACTCAGCCACCCTAACCCACCTACCATACCTACTAACTCACCCCACCCACGCCCTACCAACGTACCCCACCAACCTCACCCCATCCACCCCACCCTACCCACCTACCCCCACCAACCCTACCTACCCCCACCCCCAACCAATTTACCCCCAACCAGCTACCCTAACCCACCTACTCACCCCATCCACCCCACCTACCCCCACTCCCACCCCCTACCAACCTACCCCCACCCAGCCACCCTAACCCACCTACCCACTCCACCCCACCCAGCCACCCTAACCCATGTACCCACCTATCCCACCCCACCCACCTTACCCCACACCAACCACCCTACTCTACCCCACCCCCACCCAGCCACCCTAACCCACCTACCCTACCTACTAACCCACCCCACCCCACCCCTACCAACGTACCCCACCTACCCCACCCCACCTACTCACAAACCCACCCTAACTTACCTACCCACCCCACCCCACTCAGCCACCTTAACCCAGCCACCCCACCTACCCCTACTCCCACCCCCTACCTACCTACCCCCACCCAGCCACCCTAACCCACTTACCCTACCTATTAACCCACCCCACCCACCCCTCTCCCTACCAACCTACCCCCACCCAGGCACCCCAACCTACTTACCCTACCTAATAACCCACCCTACCCCCACAACCTACTAACCCACCCAAACCCAGTCACCCCAACCCACCTACCCTACTTACCCACCCCACCCCACCCCAACCCACCCCACCCCTCCCCTCCCCTCACCTCCCCTTCCCTTCCCTTCCCTTCCCTTTATTTCTAAGAATGAAATGTGTTAAATTTGAACATTTGAGGGTATTTAGGTCACTTTCTAATTATTTATTTCATTCTTAGATGTATTCCTAACATCAACCAAACATGTATATGGAATATTAAAAAATCATTCCATTCCCTTCCTTATTCCATTCCCCCATCTATTCCATTCCCTACTCTATTCCATTCCTTCAATCCAAACGTAGCATAAAGGTTAGATCAAAAGATAATTGTGCCATTAAATTTAAAATCCAATTGACCAATTTGCCATTTGTGCATTATTGGAGGAAACTTGTGAATCTTGCTATATAATGGAGTGGATGACCAAATAAGATATAACATTTACTGAAAATCAATACATATCAGCCCAATTATGTTAGGCAATTCATTCCATCCAACATATATGTAGATTAAGGAGAGAGAAAGTTCATAATATTAAGTCATTTGTTAACCAACACACACACACTCTCTCTCTCTCTAGACCCACGGAATTCTTTAGTTTTTCAGTCTCTATCTAAGTCCCTAGAACACCCAAGAACAAACATCAAAGATCAGATTCAGGTGTCAAGCATGAAAAATGTATAAACCCAAAATTTTGAAATCAATGTGATTGATGTTAGTTGTTGTTATTTATTATTTAAAGTTATGGAGTAAGATGTTATTGAGTGATATGGGTTGTAATAACATATATAACATCTACATGCACGAATTTGAAGTTTTTTAAAATTTGGAAAATTTTAAAATATGGTCTAACAAGCTAATGTCAGGACCTCTAGATTCTTTTGTATTAAGTGTTAGTGGTGTTTTATGTTATAGATCTTTTCTATGTTGTAAGGGCTTGGATCTGAAACTTGCATCAAGCCTAGATCAAGTATATATTGAATGTAATAAGTAGTCAAACTGCGTTGACTGAGCACGGAATCCATTTCTATGTATCCCAGATTGACCAGAAATTTCTGACAGTGTTATTACAGGCTCTAGATCTTGTTCATTTTAAGTGTTTATTTCATGTTGTTGGCTGGATATTGTAGTCTGACAGGTAATCTACATATTAAAATAATTAGATCACCCAGATCTTGAGAATCATACATATTAGTGGTCAAACTTGAGTTGACCAAACTGCCGGATGAAGATTTTGGGCAACCCAGAAATCTTCAAAGGCAGTTTTTCTGGCCTACGTTGACCGGCCCAGATCTCGTGTTGGTGATGTTGATATGTTGATCTAGTGAGTTATATGTGTTCCTTGACACCAAGACTACAAGAATGAACCTTTATATCACACAAAACAGACCCAGGATGTACGTTATAAGGATTGGAAAGTAGGTACCTCGACTGTTCTTCAATTCTAGAAAACCCAGAAATTGAAGAACAGGTCTGACAATGAATTGTCGAGCTTAGATCTCTCTGATATATTGTGTGATGACCATGAAACTTGATTTTAGTTGTAGTATTACATGAATACTACAATATTGAAACTTGAGCTGCCTAAAAATCTTAATAACAAAGAATTTAAAACCGGTCAAACCTCCTACCTTGTTAACTGGCTATGAGTTTCTGGGTTTGGCCAAAGAACACATTCAGCGACGGTTTTGTCACCTAAAGCCCCTTTAGCGACAATTACGAAAATTAATTATCTTTATTTAATAATTATAGAAAATTAGTTTTTAATTATTAAAAATACATAATAAATTCCTAAAAATTATTTTAAAGCCTAAAAATTAGTTTTTAATAATTTGGAGTATATACTATACATATTTAATAATTTTGGAATATTAATGGTATTTAATTTATTTAATTATAATAATAAATAAATTATTTAAAAATAATTTTAATACATGAAAAATCATTTAAAATATATTATGGTATAAGAAAATATTTTAAGTTATTTTCAATAAATTTTAATATTTTGTGATGAATTTCATTAAATAAATTAATATTAATGGTGATTAATCTATTTAATAAATATATTAAATAAATTGTGGAAAAATAGAATTAATGATTTAAAAATCATATAAAAATGGTTTAAGTGTTATAAAAATATTTTAAGTTATAAAATATAACTTTTGATATTTTTCCATGGAAATAGTAATATTTTAATATTAATAGCAATTATCGGATAATGGATTTAACTGTTTAAAAATTATATAAATATGATTTTAAAGTATTGAAAATACTTTGTGATATTATAAATATATTATAATGTTATGTTATGATTTTCATTAATATTTAATATAAAATAAATATTAATGATAAAGGAATTATATGGTATTTAAATTATATAAATACGATATTAATGATTGAAAAATCATGATAAATGGTAATAATTATCTGAAAATTATTATGAGCTTATGAAAAATATTTTGACTGATAATAAATTATCTAAAATATCTGTGAACCGGTTTAGACCGAGTCTTAGTAATATTAGACTCGAGATTTTTTCGACAAGACCGTCGGGATGTTAAAATTTTGTCGGACTCAAGTCAGACCGAAATAGTTTGACTGGATATTAGGTCTTATGTGTTGTATAGACTGATAGGATTATGTGTTAACGGGTTTATGTTATTTTAAAGACTGTGATGATATTATTCTAATTTGTATATCGATATTATTTATATATTAAGTCTTCAGACAAAGCTTAATAAATTACGTAGCAGTAATCAACCGAATGTAAGTTTTTCTTAACTCGACCTCGAGTTATTTAATTCAAATATACTCGTGGTTAATCATTACTGATTGCCATGTCTATGAATTATTTATTCGCACTTTGTCCATATTGCATGTATTCACCAGGTATGAAAGGCTGATCACCTTCAATACCATTCGGTCCATATATAATTGCTATGTTTGTGTTCAATGTTCGTTCAGCTATGAAAGTTTGTTCATGCTAGTTCACAATTATATAATTTGAATGTTAGCCAGCTATTATTCAAATTCCTTCCATCATGATATATCCTTAAATAAACTTATACTTGCTGGGCAAACTTATGCTCACCATTGCTATATCATGATAAACATTGTAGATTAAGACGAATGCTTCGGATACAAGGAAAAGTTAAAGACAGATCTAGCTTTAGTTTACGTATAAAACCAAATTATAACAGTATTGTATGATAATAATATTGTATAATAGTTAGGGTATTGATTCAGGTATTATGTGAAGGTTTTCGACCTTGGGGTAATGTATAAAGTTTATTGTATAAATAATTTATGTTTATATCTTTCTCAATAGTTATAAAATAATTATACAAAATCCGTGGTCATTTGGGACCCATATTTGGGGATGCTACACATTAACTAACCCAAATATGAATTTAAAACTCATATTCATACTAATTAATCATGTTTTGACAATTTAGTGAATTCGTTTCTCAACCAAATTGGTTCGTTTAACTTCCTTTGTCTTCTCATATGACTATATTAACAATACCAAGCATCAATTCATGGATTATAACAATCCTTAGCCATAAATTTTGCGACTCAAAAGCTACTTTTTAATGACATTTCTAGTAATTGAAAACTTAGGAAGTCAAAAGCATATAGGTTAGCATTATTACCTCTTGAGTGCTTAGTTTGCTTAATTTCCCCCCTTTAGAGATTGCTAGACTCCTCCTAAGTGTCCAACAACATAAATTTTCAAACTCAATATTTGACAGACAATTTTCTCAGCAACGTGATTTCAATAACATAGCTACCATTTATAGAGGAATGATGGACTGGGCATTCATTTTACAATGAGGTTAGAACCTATGGTGTAATGGAAGGAAACATTGGCTAATTGAGAGTGGTTCAACAACCCAGCACTAGCTATCTTCATAGCCAATAATCACAACTTGGTGGTTACTTAAAATAGAGTTTAGACCACTGTTCATATACCTTTTGTGTCACTTAATTTGGGACAAGAGCAATTCTCAGCAACTTTATTAACTTAGGCTTGGGTTGGTCCTTTTAAATCCCAAAATGAGATCTTAATGTATAATTATTACCATATTAGGAATTTAGGGATTAAACATATCATCACATCATATAATCCATGTACATTAAATACATGTAATAAAATATCTCAGTTAGGCATTATTGTCCGGGTATGCCCCATAATTATTTTTACTACTCGTATAACCATATTATAACATTATTTAATATTAATGTTTATCTAAACATTTAATCTCCTTTCTAGTTTTTAGAATACACATATATTTAATTATTTATGTATTACAATTACATGGGATTTCATTATACTACTAGGTACCTCATTTTATTGCAATATACTCCTATTATATGGTTTATTAATGTCACCCATTTCACATAAGTGTTCGATTTCTTTTCTACAGAAGAAAAATCAAATTTCTCTAATTGACCACCGACGCAGCTGCGCTAGTTTGTACAGCTGGCAGGGTGCAGCTGCACCGTACCCTGACAGTGCCAAACTGGTTTAGCTTTAAGCCAGTTCCAACCTTTATCGCCATACTAGTTTTACACGACATGAATTAATGTCCATATGAGTGATACTGCAAATCTAAAAGTGTATTCATTCCTTATGTGAAATCACATAGTCATACCCGATTAATCTTCTTAATTCTCTTTTAACTCACTTAATGAATTTCCTTATTTCACATTAGGCCACACAAGGCATTTCACAATTCTCATCACAGTCCACATTCGCATAACTTGAATTTAACTTAGTTGAATTATTCATTTCACATCACATCAATATTTATTTATAAATACTCACTTTCTTATTAAATCAAAATAATTATTAAATCGTGAAATACATGGTTCTTAGATCATACATTGTAACTCATCTAAAATCAACCTCTTCTTTGGTTCCACATCATGGTTTACTATTTTCTTTAATAAATTACTTATCAAACTTCGAGTTTTAAAACTCTATTTCTCTCAACTATAGAATCTCATTTATAGTACTTTTTTCCACCAATAACACAAAATTCAAATATAACACATATATACATTCCTTTAATCTTCACTTCTCGCCGTGTATCAAATTACTTAATAATTCTCTAACCAATTTAAAGGTATATTGATTTTCTTCTCTCATCAACAACGTACATATATACAAGTCTAAACCTAGCACGCATCGAGTCTTTAATAGTATTCAATACAGTACACTAAGTGGTTTCCCACAAATAACCAATAAATTAGTTTCCATCTCGTCTACACTGTTTTCACAGTGAGTAAGATCGGTACCTAATTTGTATATACCTCCACTCTCTAAAGGAATCGTTTAGACCATCTCCTATACATTCACCATTAAAGAGTACGGTTGCATTACCTTATACTTGAAACGTACTCGTACAAATACTCAAGAAATTGGTGATTATCAAAGATATATAATGTCACCAACTTACTATTATAAATAATTTCACATAAATTATTTAACATCAAAAGATAAATTTTATCCATCTTCATATTAATTCATCTCTATAATTTATAACATATATATAATAATAATATATTTAATAAACACAACATCACCTATTACATAGCTCATATTACCCTATGTAACATAATACCACATACTTCGTAACACATTTATATTCTTGTTCGAACCCATCTCATGCTTTAAGAATTTTATTCATTAAATTCTTATTTTAATATTTTCTAAAAATTCGGGTTCTTACAGACTATTTCTTAAACAATTTATGCATATCATATATATTATGAATTCACAAAGTTTACCTAACGTAAGGTATAGACAAGGGTTTAGAAAACTTGCCTCAAGCGTCTTCTAGTTTTTAATTTAAATTTACTTTGGTCTTTATATGTTCTACATGATATAATCACATAACATATCAATTAGCTACTAAACAATCTATACACATTGTTTATATCGTCTTCTCCTTCTTCTATAGCTTATTTGAATTGTTAAATTAATAACATTCGTTAAGTTATTTATTACTCATTGTACTTCTTGATAATTACATATCATATTTGATTAACATTCATTAACGTCTAAGTTATACAACCAATCTATGCTTAGAACGTTCGCTCAACGCGAATACGATCCACGGACATTGTTTATGTACTTTGCGTTTAGATTTTATAACCTTTAATCAACATTTGATTGTTAAACTTAAGGTTTTAATCATCTTCTAGGATGTTATCTTATGTCTAATTAAAGTTCATAATCAATCCTTAAACATCCCTTACCTTTTACATTCATAAAAACTCTTCACTGTCAAAAGTTTAGCACCAACGCTGTGGCGCCATGTTCCCTTTATAATAGTGACGTTGCGACTCATATGAACAATAAGTTATCCCTGTTCAGGCGTTGTAGCGCCCTAAATCATGCCATGGCTGGTGCTATGACGCCAACCCAGATTCTTTGAATTTTTTTTCTAAGTGTTGAATTTCTTAAAATGTTTACTTCTCGAACTCAAAACTTGTTCGTTATGACTCAGAATGAGTTTGTTCCAAAGCCATTTTCTTACTTATTTTTCATACTTCAATTTCCCCAAGACAGAATATTTTTCTAAATCCTTTAACGAGGCTTATACTTGATTCAAATTTCTTTGTTCATTTATTCTTTGTTCTTTAACATTTTTTTGTTCGTCCGTAATTTGTTCATTTGATGACCTAATATTTCCATTCTTGAGTCTACAACTCATAAACTCCATGTTCTTCCATATTCTAACAAAACCCTAATTCTTTAGATTCATTATCAACATTCTAAATTCGTCCTGAAATCATATTTAACTACGATTTCAAGGGTTAACGTCTTTTACTAAAATTTTCGTTATAACATAGTTTAACTCTGTTCCAAATGGAATAAATCCATCATTCGATCATCTAACATCCTAATCAAGCATATAGCATTTAACTTATACGTGATGGTTTTAAACTTGTCCATCAACAACAAGTTCTAAGTTTTTCATGCTTTCAATATTAAGTTCTTAATCATTTATTATGATCTCACTTATTAAACATTCATTAGTGTTTTAAGTCCACTATTATCATCCTTATATCATTGGATCGTACATACACCACCATCAACACTTCTCTACTAATCTAAGAATTAAGATAGATGAAGATTATGGTTTAAAGTCTATTACCTCTTGTGTTCTTAACGTTCTTGATTACTTGAATGGTTGATGAATTAAGTTATCTTCTTCTTCCTCTTCCTTGCATTTCAAAATCTCTCTCTTTATTTTCTCTCAATATTATTATAAGTGTTGGTGAATTTTGTAAGGAAGAAAATGAAGGCTAAGGCTTGGTTATACATAAAAGTAAGAATTAGGGCTTTTTGGTTATTTACACAACTTTTCACTAGTTTACAAGTTGGTTACTTCAATTATGGTCCCTTGTGGTCAAAACCTTCAAGTTTCCAATCTTACATAACATTCTCTCATCATCAACCATCCATTCCACTCAAAACGACTTATGAGTCACCACATCTACTATTCACACCTCCTCTTCAACCAAATATCACACTAAACTTCTCCAAGAAGCTTGGTGGCAAGCTATAGGGGCTTGGTGGGGCCCTCATGAGTTGCCCCAACCCACTTCATCCCACCCATGACCCATGGTTTGATCCACGGGTCTGGTTCTTAGTTTGGGCTTAGTATTAATTTAATTTGGGCCAATCTTTGGCCTTGGATTAACATTCCTTTGTGCTTTGATTTAATTAACCATTGGGCCTCCTTCTTAATTCATTTGGGCATAACAAAGTTCAAGTCCATTTATAAATAGTCAATCTTAACTTTTGTTGACCAAGACTTTTACTTCTCGTATTCTTACCGTATAATTCTTGTATTATTTTTGTATTCACCTCATATTATATTCAAATTATACGTCGTATTATTCATCATATTATAATTATATAATACATTGCATTATACTCATATTCTTTCCGTATAATAATAATTCTTATTATACTTAATCATTATTTTTCTTTTCTTTGTCACTTTCCCTCCTAACGTCTTGAATTTTAGTACGCAGACAAAAAACAACGTTTTTATTTCTGAATTTCTATTGGATAATTCATCCTTCCTCAGAATTCTAACATTAAGCGTTTCTCAGAAAATAAAAAATAATTCCCGAGCAGTTTTTTATGAATAGTGTTTTTTTCTCAAATTTCTTGGAAAACTTTTATTTTCATCTTGGAAATTCATACTATTTAATTCTAGAACAAAGACAGAATCCTAACATAAAACAATTATATTAGGTCATAGAATGACCTTTAAACACGTTACATAGAACAAATCCACATAAATCATATTTTATTCAATATAATCAAATAAAATTTATTTACATTCTTTTATGATTTTTCTCGGTCATTACAAAGTCGCTAAGGGTATTAATGGATGCCCAAATAGAAGAAGGGTAGTGGTTACAGGATCAGTATGACCAGTTATCTCTGATACACGAAAAAAGGGTTGCTGCTATATTTCATGGTCAGCTGTAACAACAAAGAATGGCCCGGTACTACAATAAGAAGGTGTGGCCGTGTGAGTTCAAAGAGCATAACCTGGTATTAAAGAAGATCCTCACGGGCCAAGATAAAGCCAAAGGAAAGTTTGCTCCAAACTGGGAAGGACCCTTCATCATCAAAGTAGTTTTGTCGGGTGCAACCCTAAGGTTACAAGAAATAGATGATGAGGAATTCTAGCAGCTAATCAATTACAATTTTGTAAAATAGTACTATGTCTGAGAATCCCCTTTAAGCAAACCATGAATCCTTTTTTAAAAAAAATCAAGTCCTCATAGTTTATGCCTAAACTATATAAGACCTGATCTCCTTCCATCCACGAGAGTAGGCACCATCTATGGTGCGATAAAATAACCAAATATCCCATGTCATATCCCAGACACCTACTTCAAAACTCAAATCACACTAGAAAATTAGTATGCCAAAAAAACACCCCAAGTCAACGACCCATGTTGGAAAGACCCAACGACACCTCAGAATCTCTTCACCGAATCTAGTACAAGCCCTGGAGATGACATGAATAGTGATATATCGTGGTAGCAAGTCACAAGGATAAAATGGCAATCAATATATAAGGCTAAGACATACTCTAAGAAGGGAAGTGAACTAAACATATTTCTTTTCATATATTCTACTGTTTTAAACATGCAAGAGTATTCATGAATATATGATAAAAGAGGAATAACATAGTTTGTGCAAGGAAACTAATCAAAGCTACACATCAAAGGTCAGACATGACAATAACTCTAAATATTCTACGGTCTCAGCAGTCAAAGAAGCAACCTTAAGCTTCTGCTACACCACATCAATGCATCTCAAAAGCTCCAATGTTGATCGGAGAGTCCCCTCCTAATGCTCTACCACCATTTGAGCATGATTTGTAAGATCACCCACAAAAGACCTGAGGCATTCCTCTCAGCTATGGCCATATCTCTGGCAGTGAGAGCAGCATTCCTCTCAGCACTGGTAATATCCCTACCTGCCAAAGCAGTCAAAATCAGGGTCCGAGCTTGGTCTCACTCGAACGTCAAAAGATGCACCTGATGGTCTAGTGACTCCCTGGATGCAGAATCTGGAGCAGGGGTAGAGCTAGGAACCGTTCCAGCCAAAACCTCAGTCAAATTAACAAATAATTCATGCTTAATCGGTTACATGGGGCCCTACATCGACACCTCCTTATCGCTAGAATGAGCACCTATAACGACATGATCAACAATAGCAAGCGCCAAAGCCACCTTCAACCAAGACAAATACTTAGCCGACCTTCCAGGATGGCCATCTCTAAACTCAGCAGTCTGCCTATGAGACCAAAACCCATGGACTCATGCCAAATTTGCCTCAGTAACAGAGTAGATTGGGAAGAGATAATCCTCGGCTCCCCCGAACAACTAGACCTCCTAACACTGATCAAACTGGCCCATAACTGCTAGAAGGTGATATGTACTGATGCCCCTCAAACCTATTAGGGGGAAAAATCAAAATCAGCTACATGAGTGATAAAGCTCAAGAATGAGCAATAACCCAAGTACATCACAGCCATGAAGGGGTCCTCAATAATGACCAAGAACTCAATACAAGACCTGACATCAACGAACAAAGCCAGATGAAAGGAGTATAAAAGAGCTATATTGTGCCTGAAGCAATACATATGACAGTGGAACCGGCCGATCGGCCTCAAGTGTGTCACAAACCAAACAAACAAAAGAAATGAGCTCCCACGAAACTCCTAATCCCCAAACGTACAATAGTAGGAGGCCGATATCAACATCTCAGCTAATATAAATGGAAGGATAATGCAGTCGTCAAGAAGGGCCCGAATGATGAGTGTGATTTATACCTGCGAATCAGATCTGTTAATACTTAAGAAGTTACTTGTTTATCTCATTTTATATTTCTTTTAGAGTATTTTATTATTATTTTGCTTAATATATGTTTTACAAGGGTATACAGGTAATTTACAGCTTTTAAGGGAAAAATTGTCAATTTTCTAGCATTGGCGTTGTAACGCCCCCAAATCTGGGTTCCCTAACCTTGGGTTTGGTGCTGACGATCCATCATACATATCATATATAACTACTCATTCATTTATGAATTACATCATTTATATCATTAATTAATATAATTATAACAATATCCCTGGTTATCTAACCATAACATAATTTACATAGCTTCAAATATTTAAAAAGGTTTATATATAATAACATAATAATTAAAGTTTATAGTATCTACTCCTGAACTTTGCCCTTGCCCTTGTCTTTCTCTGACCCTACTGTTACCTTGTCCTTAGCTGAAATTTTATATTTAAGCAAGGGTGAGCAACAAGTTTACTCCACAAGTTAAAGCATATAATAAGAGATATGAATCAAGAATATTAGAGTCTAGATTCGATAGGACTTCAATTATGTTCAAATGACTTCGAAGTAGTTGAATAAATCATTTATCAATAACAAGTCTTTATTAAATTTCATGCTAAATAACAATTCAATGATGAAAGAGTAAAACTCTTTCGAAGTTTCAATACTTTTCAATTGATCATCAAGAAATAATACTATTGCAATAATAAAGTGGGATATTCCCATATTTCATGATGAGTGATCACAATTGGATCATGAACTAATAGAGGAATTATCAGGCATTCAATACTGAATTACCTTAATTGTATCATTTAACCATAAAGATTAAATCATACTCTTCTACAAGTACATGAAGTAATCAGCTTCATTGTACCCTATATTATGCATAATACTCAAAAGTACCATAATAGCCGGGTGTCCGACAATAAAGTCCCCTTTTTATAAGGGTTGTTCATCTCAGTCTTACATCATGAGTCCGTACCTTGACAAAATAATTTGGATTACTTTTAAAGAAATGCTAAAGATTTCAACGTATAATATCCATATTGATCTAGCCGAAATAATTGGCATTAATATCTAAATCATAACTTAGTTCAAATAATAGAATGTTTCATGCTTTAACAAATATTAGTCTCGCCAAAACAATTAGTTGAGACATAGTTCATAAATTGTTCAATAATAGGCAAAAATCAATTGCACTATGTGTAAATAAAAATAATCATTATAGATATGAATAACTATTAATAGTTATTCACAATCATGCTTTGAAATTTATAACTCAATTTGAGTTAATAAACTTAAAATAAATGTGAATGCTCAAAAATAATCTTAGATGTGGAATAATTAACAATAATTATCCACTTAAAATACTGGTAAAATAATAACTCGAGTTTGAGTTAAGGAAACTTGCAATAAATGCGAATACTCAATAATAATCTTAGATGTGGAATAATCAGTAATAATTATCCACTTAACATGCTGGTAAAAAAATAACTTGAGTTTGAGTAAAGAAAATTTGCAATAAATTCGAATACTAAATAATAATCTTAGATGTGGAATAATCAGCAATAATTATCCACTTAACATGCTGGTAAAATAATAGCTCGAGTTTGAGTTAAGAAAACTTGCAATAAATGTGAATACTCATTAATAATCTTAGATGTGAAATAATCAGCAATAATTATCCACTTAGCATGCTGGTAAAATAATAAGTTGAGTTTGAGTTAAGGAAACTTGCCTTAGTCGTTGACTACTGCTACACAATCAAATTTAGCTTCGTTAAATGACTTATCATCAATAATATTCATCTCGCGATTAGCGTAATATATCATGTCACATAATACTGTTATTTAAAGTCATTATATAACTTAAATACATTATCATGTATTCACAACAGTGTTTAGAACTTATAAACACACTTATCAGGTCAAACTATTTCAGTCTGATTGGATTTCGGTATCAATACGGTGTCCCGATTACCTTATCAGATAATTAACGAGTTTATTTTAAATAAAACTCTATTCTAAAGCTTCAATATTATTTTAGATAATTTAATTATCCTTTATAATATTTTTCGGAAGTTTATAATTATTTTCAAATAATTATTATCTGTTATAATGATTTTTCAAACACTGATATCATTTTTAAATGATTTAAATACTGAATAATTCTATTATAATTAATACTTAAATAATTTAAAATATTAATGAAATCACTGTCAAAATATTAAAAGTTATTTCTAATAACTCAAAATATTTTTAAACCAATAATATCACCATTAAATGATTTTTAAAACATGTAACTTTATTTTAAAATAATTACCATTAATATTCAAATATTAATGTATTTCATGGCAAAATATTAAAAGTCATTTATTATAACTTAAAATATTTTTAAATCCTTTATATCATTTTTAAAACATAATAATTACTTTTAAACATTTTATTTAATGTAATTATTAAATAAATTTATTATCATTAATATTAAGTTATTAATGAAATTTATATCAGAATATTAAAAGTTATGTATTATAACTTCAAATATTTTTAACACTTTAATATTATTTTAAATGATTTTTAAAATATTAAAATCATTTTTAACTAATTTATTTAATATCATTATTAAAAAAATTTAATATCATTAATATTTAAATAAATTAAAATAGTAATGAAATTTATGTCAAATTATTAAAAGTTAATTTTTATAACATAAAATAATTTTAAAAACTTATTTATGAATTTTTATTAATTATTTTCTATTTTTCTTGATTTATTTAAATTTATTAATTTAGTTTTAATAAAAAAAGTTGCTATAGGCTTTAGTGACGAAAATTGTCAAAGTAGATGTTCTTCATCAATGAAGAACAGTCATGGTCAATGCCCTAGGGCCTACTTTGACCATGGTTAATTTTCATCAGGCTAGGTTTCTAGACTTGAAAGTGTATTCATGGTGTTGTACTGGTGTAATACTACAAGTACTAACCAATTATACGGTCTAACTACTTCATAGCATGAAGATCTAAGTGTCCAAAGTAGCTATCAAGACTGTTCTGGAGTTTCTAGGTTACCCAGAAACACAGACAGTGTTGAGTGGCTACTTTAGAGCTTCAATAAATGGATTTATGTGTATTGTTTGAGTGTTACAGTGTCACATTCATAAAGATTACATGTCAAGGTACAAGAGTAATACACTTAGGCAGCTTAACTACATCACAATAACAAAATTTTGCTTGGTCAAAATGATGTCAGAGACATGTTCTTCAGTTTTTTGAAAATTCCAGAAAACTGCTTTTGTGCTTCGTCAACCTATTTTGAACACTAATAACTTGGATCATGTTGATGGTGTAGGTGTTTTGATATCATGGTTCAATAGTCCATATGTCAGGGTATATCAATGATACACTTACACAAGCTAACAACATATTAGATGCAAGATCTAAGCACATTAAAACCTGTCAAACCATTTCTGGGAAATTTCTGGAATACAGAGAAATTCATATACATGTTTGGTCAACCATGTTTGACCATTAATAAATTTGAATCTGAACATGATATGGACATGATTCCACTTCCAGTTTAATTTCCTCATGACATACTATAACAATGATACACTTAGCAAGTCTAACACTTAACAGACTTGGATCTATGGCCTCTGACATTTGACTGTCGGGCCATATTTCTAGGGTTCTTGACCGCGACGCCCCCAAATCCGGGTATCTTCAAACCCTGACATATGGTGTTACATGGTACTCATAACTATACAATCATTCCATTGAAAATACAACACAATAAATGTATTCACTATCTTCTTATTACAAATATAATAAAATCCTTTCCCAGGTTCATAAACCGATTACATCATTAGTTGTTCGTAAAGTATAATACATACAACCATACTAATCTATTATATGATGGTTAACTATCCATCTTAGCCTTTCCCTTATCTCTCTTAGTATTCTTAGTATGTTCAGCCTTGACTGCAATAATATAATTCACACAAGAAGTGAGGATAACAAGCTCAAAAAGTTTAACAAAGAATAATATCAATACCACATTCGTGAATTATATGACTATATTCCATAACTGAACAATTAGTCATGAAGTATTACGAAACATCAATACTCAACAATTAATAAACTCAATTCCCAAAGTATATAACAGTTTAGGAATCCTGAACCAGTTGAAAGACCATGAACAATATCTTTCTGTTTTTATACTTGAAAAGGACATCACAGCACTAAGGTTGTACATCCGTCATTACTTACGAGCACTTCTAGGTGATCAGCCTATAGTACTCTATGTTGATCAACATTCATTCATTAAACGTATTTACGTTTATGTTTTTGGCAAACTCGCGTGCCCATCGAATAATTGATGAAAAGTAATTTTGTTTGTTCATAGATAAACTTACCTTTGAATCCGTACCAAATACTTGGCATAGGATAGCGTTACCATTTCTATATAGAAAGATATGTATACAAATCAATCTATATCTTACGAATAGTCTAGCCTAGTTAAAACTAGCATTGACCCTTTCTTTAAAATCATTCATGCAATTCAATACAATGAATCACAGAAAACTCGACTAACACGAAGGGTAGACAAGCATTAAGAAAACTTGCCTTCAAGCCTCTTCAAATAACTTAATCGATTGTTCTCACCCTTTACAGAATCAACATGATATATTCACATAGCACACTGTAATTAGCTACCAAACAATTAATCACATTGTTTCTACCAACTTCTTTCTCTTCTACGTCTTAGTTGACTTTATATCATTAATATTGTCAATTCAACTTACTACCCTTCATTATGGCTTGTTAACGTTCTTACATTACTAAATGGACTCAATCATCATTGGTGAAGTACCAATGTCGATTACCGTTCACGGTTTATTATTAACACTTTATGTTCTTCGTTAACAAACTAATAACTTGCGTTCAATTCCTAAGTTCATTACCATATACATTAGTATATTAACATAGGAATAGTCTTAGTACATTCATTGAGTATATAAACTCAACACATATAGGTCTCGGAACAATTGAAGTTCAAAACCTAGCTCCTCTAACAAAAGTCCTGCCTCAGCGCCGCGG
The DNA here is from genome assembly GCA_020205505.1 of Panax japonicus. Lineage (NCBI taxonomy): Eukaryota > Viridiplantae > Streptophyta > Magnoliopsida > Apiales > Araliaceae > Panax > Panax japonicus. The sequence continues at coordinate 34,650,064 of CM035102.1, read as the reverse complement.
CGTGGCCCTTATACCTAATACTGCAGCTGCAGTGCCAGTCTGTAGTAGCTAAGTCCCGGTTCCGGCACTACGGCGCCACTCTCTAGTAGGTCATTACACTATTCCAGCGCTGTGGTGCGGAACATTAAGCCTTGTCTGGCGTCGTGGCGCCAAACCTCAGCATCGGAAAATTTTTACAAAAATTTTTTTTAGTGAACTTCCTGGCCTCATAACTTCTTCGTTATAAGTCCGATTTGGTCTGTTCAAAAGCTTACAACTCATAAATTACATACTCTACGCGTTCATATAAGAATTTTATAATTTTAAATCCGTTAACTCAAAATTCACTTTTAAGTTCATTTTCGAGTGTTCGTTAAACGTTATTGAGCGTTCAATACTCGTTTCTTCGTTTAAGTCGGAATCTAACGATTTTGAGAATACCCTATCTCATATGTTGACATTGAAAACCAACATTTTGAAGTCTCACGACAACTTTCGACTACTAATCCGGAATTTCTACGTTTCCGGTGTTTAACGTCTAATTCTGTAAAATTCGCCATAACTTCGTTACTAGTGTTCTATAAGCCAAATCGAATGGAACACTCCATTGATTTCATATCTACATCTTAACCAAGAATGATGCACATATATTAATATTGATGGGGTTCAATTGTTCATCAACAACCAAACTCATCAATCGATATTTCCTACGGTTTAAACTTACGCAAACCCTTACGATTTCTATTTCCACATGACTTATAAAGGTTTCACATATTACAAGCCATCCTTATTCCTCCACAAGAGGCATGCTCCACCAATTTATGATTCTTTAGGATTAAAGAAATCCAAAGGATGGAAAACTACTATTAAGGAATATTACCTTACCAATCTTTACGTTCTTGCTAAAATCTCTAATGAAAAGCTTCAAGGTGAGATGATGGCTTAAGTCTAACTCTTTCTCTCTCTCAATATATGTTAGATTACTCTTGGAAAACAAAAAATAACCAATATTTGCCTTCTATTTATAGGCCATTCAAATGGAGGGTAATTTTTGTGACGCCCCCAAATCCAAGCAACATCGACTACAAGACTTGGTGCTCACGATATAACATACATCATCATCTAACTAAGTAGACCTTAACAATAAGGAATAATAATATTAACTATTACATAATTATTCAAAATAAAATCCCAAGCCTTTACTGTGATAACCCTGGATTTCGAATAATCCAAAATTTGAGAATAAATTGTTTTTTTAATTAATATTAATATTAATTATCAATTTTGTGACAAGTATCTGTGATACGAGTCTCGAGAAAGTCAATTTGTGTATTGACTAATAAATTTAGAGTAGAGTTGTGCTTAACAACTTTAGAAACCCTAACCCTAATTTACGGATAGGATTCGGTAGAAAATATAATTAAAATAATTATATTGCTAAGAATGTGTTTATTCTATATGAGCTTAATGATCAATAATTGATCGGATAGGTTTTAATATTATTAAACCCTGATAAGAGATTAGAAACCCTAATCTCAGTTGTAGAAAACCCTAATGTGTTGTAGAAAACCCTAATTTTAAAAATCGGGGATTTTAAACCTTAAATTAGGAACCTTAATCCTAATTGGTAGACTTAATGGATTCATTAAACATAAATATGAGATTAGAAACCCTAATCTCAGGATTAGAAACCCTAATATACTATTAGAAACCCTTATTGTACGCCGGAAAACCCTAATTTAAATGTGGGATTTTCTAAACCCTAATTAGGCAACCCTAATTTTTATTAGCATGCCTAAAGTATTCATTAAACTTAAATATGGTTAGAAATCTCTAATTATATTTTTGTATAGTAAATTTCTATTTTAGAAACCCTAATTTTTGTTTAGAAAATTTATTTTTTCTAATTAAACCCTAAATTTGCAAATTGTGGGAACTAGAATTTTTGAGACCTAAAGGGTACAAAACCTAAACCCTAGATTGTCCAAACCCTAAACCCTAAGGGTTTCATCAAATCCAAATTCTCGAAAAAAATTGGAAAAGACCAAAATGCCCTTTTTAGTTATTTAATTAGCTAACTTGCAAAATTGGCCATTGCCTTTAGTTGGTCAACAACTCTTTTGACTTAGCAACATAAAATCTCAGCAAAAACAGCTCCTTGTGACCGCAAAATCATATCTAACAACTAAAGTCACTATATAATGGATTCAAGAGAGAGAAAATTCATTTATTTAGTCATTTTGCATACAAACTCTCCCCAACTCTTTTATCTCTCTCAACCTCCGAAAATCAGAAGTGAATCAGTCCCAAAATCCAGCCCTACATTGATCATAACAACATCAAAGGGCAGAAATCAAAAATCAGAATCAAAAGAGGTATAAACCCTAATTTTGAAATCCTTCGATTCCTTATTAAATGTTGTAATTGATGGTTCAAATATGTGTAAAAAGGTGTCAATTGATGATCTGTGTTGATAAATCATGAACCCATAACATCAAAGTGCACGAAATTAGTGTTTTTCAAAATCTGAAAATCTGGAAATCGGTGATTTTCAGTCAAATGTCCGATCTTATAACTCCGGTTGTATTACGTGTTTTTGATGTTTAAAACTTGTAATATGTAGCCTGATATGTGTGCTTTAAGTTTCAAAAAGAATCAGACTTAGATCTATTATAGATCACAAGATATTCACGGTCAAAACACGTTGACCGAATCTGTCAAGAACACGAACCCATAAAAATTTGAGCCAACGTCCGTGTTCAAGTTTGACCGGATATATCTAGCTCCTGTCTTGATGTTTATGTGTTATTATGCTTTCTAGTTGTAGTACTACATTTTGTATATAATCTAGAGTTGATAGATCACGTAAATAATGAACAGAACATAGCTTAAATCGAACTTGAAAGTGACCACTCGAGTCTGTTTCTGCCCAGAAAATGTTTGGCAGCAACTTTGGAGGCTTTAATCTCCTTATTGTGATGTTGTTTAACCAAAGTGTTGGTTGGATGTTGTAGTGTGACATATTGTCTACACGCCCAAATTTTTAGATAGCCTGTAACTTTTAATATTTTTGGAGAATTTTCATTAATAATTTAATATTAATGATATTAGATTTATTTGATTATTAAATTAAATAAATAAGATAAAAATGATTTTAATGATTTAAAAATCATTTTAATTGAGAATAAAGTGTTAGAAATTATTTTAAATTATAAAATATAATTTTCAATATTTTTGGAGAATTTTCATTAATAAATTAATATTAATGATATTTGATTTATTTAATTATTATATTAAATAAAGGAATTAAAAATGATTTTATTGATTTAAAAATCATTTAAAAATGAGAAAAATGATTTAAAAATATTTTAAGTTATAATTAATGACTTTTAATATTTGGATAATAATTTCATTAATATTTATATATTAATGGTGATGATTTAAAAATGATTTTAATTACTTTAAAAATCATTTAAGTAGAATATTGATGATTTAAAAATATTTTAAGTTATTGATGATAACTTTAATATTTTGGAATGAATGTTATTATTAAATATTAATAATGATAAGATTATTTGATAATTAAATCATTTAAAAATGATTTAAGTGTTTGAAAAATTATTATAAATTATAATAATTGTTTGATTAATAGTAAAAGCTTCTGAAAAATATTGTTATTGATAATTGACTTATCTAAATTAATATTGAAGCTTAGAAACCAAGTTTAATTGACAATCAATGTGTTAATTATCGGATAGGGTGACCAGAACACCGAGAATGGACCGAAGTCCAACTAGACTGATATAGTTAGACTTGTTAAGTGTTTATATATGTTATAAACACTAACGTGGCTATGTGGTAATGTGCCTAGGAGAAGTTTGACTGTAAAATACAGTGTTATGTGTTATAAATGATTGTGCTAATTGTTAGACCGATATTATTGGTTATAGGTCTTTCAAACGAAAATAAGTATATTGTGCTGCTGTAATCAGCGGAAGAGGCAAGTTTCCTAACTCAACCTTGAGTTATTTTATTCGATTATTATTGGTGGATAATTATTGCTAATTATGCCACGTCCAGGAATTTATTATTGAAATTAAATTATTGAATTAGAAAATATATATTCGTAGAATTACTGTTGTTGGATATTCATATCTGTAGAAGTTAGAATTGACAGTACAGATAATACTTGTTTATTGTCGAATTATGTTGAGAAATGTCTTAGCCAATTATTCTGGTTAGACAAACATTTGTAAAAACTTGTTAGGTTTGAGAAGAGAAACAAATAGAATTTGAAATCCTAGTATTTCGTTGTAAAATCAAACTTTTGATTCCAAGAATGAGAAGAACAACCTTTTATATAAAGGGAATATTTTGCTGGTCAAGAATTCGACCTTTGCGCGCGTTTTGAGTATTATGCATAATATAGGGTATAATAAGATGATCACTTGTTGTACTTGCAGAGGGGTATGATTTAATCTTTATGGTTATTTGATACACCTGAGTATTTATCAAAGTAAATCTTTGATATCTACCCGAGAAAATAAGTTCAAAGATCTTGTGTGATCACTCAGTATAAATTTGGAAAAACATTCCACTAGGAAATTTCGGAGAATTGATTATTGATTATTCATTAGAATATCGTAGAAACTTTGAAAGCGTTGTACTCTTTCATTAGTGAATTATTGTGTTGTATATAATACGAGAAAACTTGTTATTGAATAACGATTTGTTCAGCTATATCAAAGTTCCCCGAACTTTGGTTTCATTCTATCAAAATAGATAGTCTGTTGTTTTGAATCCTTATACATTTATTGTATGTATTAACTTGCGGGGCAAATTAGTTGCTCACCCTTGCTAAATAAAATTTTTCAGCTAGGGATGAAGTTGCAGGAGGTGCTACAAAGGACAAGGGAAAAGGCGTAGTTATAAATTAATTATGTATAACATATTTACTGTGTTGTTTTGTAAACCCTTTTTGTATATCTAAAGGGTATGTTTGTAAAGTTAAGGTTAGTGAACCTGGGTGATGTATTATTATTATACTCTGATAAAATCTTATGAAAATTACTATCTATATATATTATGGGTAGTTAAATGTTAATTATAGTGTGGATCGTGAACACCAAACTCGGGAGTCAGGTAACCCGGATTTGGGGGTGTCACAGGTTGGTATCAGAGCTGTTGTGACCAAGGTGTCACCAGCTGGTAGTGGAGCTGTAGGTTATAAACCTTAAGTGGGGTGGGAAAAACCCTAGGATTATAACCATAAGCGATATAGAGAATACTCATTTAGAGTACTAAGTGAGGGATCGTTGAAGTGTATCGATAGTAAGATAAGTAAATTCGTAGTGAGAGAAAGTTGTACTAGTAAAGTACTAATCAATTTGTTTAAAACTGATTGTAGGATGTCTAAAGAAGGTGAAAAGAGTGCAGAGATGCTAGCGGCTGTTGCACCAGTGCCAGTAGCCGGGATGCCAGCACAAAGCGAATCGGTTGAGAAGTTGGGAGAAGATGAACCAATGGTTAATCTAGGAAGCGATCATGACGATTATCCCGAGATGTATCTGAGTGGAGAGGAGGAGGCCGAGTCTGAGCCAGCTAAGGTGGATTTAAAGAATAAGATCAAAGTTGGAGAACAAGATCAGCTATCTGTTGAAGTCCAGGAACTCCGAAGCAAGGTATTTCTCTTGGAGGAGTTGTGGAAGACGGAGCGGGCATTACGTGAAATAACTAAAGAACGGAACGAGCTGAAAGCGCAGGTGAAACGGATGAAGACTGAAGGTGGAAGATCATTTGAGGGAACAATCAAGCAGCAGAAGGACAAGAAAAAGAGGAAGAGGGACAACGACAGCCCTAATTCTGAAAATTCAAGTCCGAAGAAGAAGCAAGCTTGTATCAAGTGTGGAAAGACTCACGCTGGAGAATGCATGATGTGGAAGAATGTATGCTTCAACTGCAAGTAGGAAGGACATATCTCTTTGCATTGTCTTAAGCCAAATATGAGAAAGTGTTTTTCATGTGGGCAAACGGGTCAAGGATTCAACAAGTGTCCCAGCAAGAAGAAGATTGGTGAAGGCAGTAGACGTTAGATAACTTAGATATAAGTTTTAATGTCTTTTAGTAGAAGCTTTTGATATTAAGTGATGTAATATCGAGAACAGTGTTTAAACATATGTAAATATATGTTTGTATGAATAAAATCTTTATTTTCTATATGAATATAAGATTAAAATGAAATTATGTGTTCTTAAAACTCATACTTATGTGACATTCTTGACTTATAGTTATATGAAATGTTTATGAACCCCTCAGCGAACGGACGCCAAAGGTCAGACTAGGGTAAGTTCGTAAACTCATATAATTGTGGCCAGGTTATGAACTCATAAGTGTGGTTTTATGAACTGGAAATAGTAATATGAAATTGGAGAATGTTAACTTTTTGTGTAAAGTTGGAGAATTGCAACTTTTGTAAAGTTGGGTATGATTAATCCTAAAATAATTTAAAAAAAAATAAAAATAAATAAAGAGGATAATAATATGTGTTAAGTACTAAATGTACTATGTGCTATTTGAATAAATATGCGATTACTTGAGAATTATGTGTTGAATTCTTATTGTGTTAAGAATTTGTGTAGAATAAGAGTATTAATATAAGATTTTTATTTAAATCAGATCATTCCGCCAAGACGACATAATCGAAACCAAAGAGAAGAACAATCAGTGAATAACGAAGAAGGTCAAGTGGACACGATGCAGAATTTTGTGGATATGCTGGCCCAAACTATGGAAAATAGGGCTTCAGCCAGGGGAAGACCAAGGAATCAGGCAGCCGTCGGATTGGCTAATTTTAAAGATTTTAAAGTGGTAGGACCGCCGGAATTCAAGGGGACTACGGATCCGATCGAAGCCCAAACTTGGGTGAAAGAGATGGAGAAAGCGTTCGTGATTGCGCGAGTGGAGGAAGAGCAAAAGACGGCTTTTGCGACATACTTAATGAAGGGAGAAGCCAATTATTGGTGGGAGACGAATCAAGCGAGAGCGGGTACAGCGGTAGTAGCATGGACCAGATTTAAGGAGTTGTTCTTTGAGAACTACTTCTCGCCGAGTATGCAATCTCGGATGGAAGTTAAGTTCTTGGAACTTAAGCAAGAGAATTTGTCTGTTTCGGAGTATGCTGCTAAATTCAACGAATTGGCGCGATTTGCACCTCATCAGGTGGATACAGAAGCAAGAAAAACAAGAAGATTTGAGAACGGATTGAAGCCGGGAATTTACAACAAAGTAGCGGTGCTGCAGATCAATACTTTTGCGGCTTTATCGGAGAAGGCATTAATTGCTGAAGGAGGAAGCGAGGCTGCATCTCATTTTCATCAGGAGAAGAAGAATAATACCAGTGAGGGTGGAAGTAGCGGTGGTAGTAACCCGAATAAGAGAAAGTGGAGTGAGAATACCCAATCGGGTAATAAAACTGAAGGGAATAAGAAAGGAGGAGGGCCGTGTGCAAATTGTGGGAAGAACCATGCTGGAGTTTGTCTGAAGAAGAAAGGAGTTTGTTATAACTGTGGTCAAGAGGGGCACATGTCGCCTAATTGTCCCAGTCCAAAGAAGATACAAGGTTGCTATGCCTGTGGATCGACTGATCATTTGGTGCGGAACTGTCCGAAGAAGAACGCAGAAAAAGAAAGTGCCAACAAAGGACCTGGTGGTGGAACCTTGGCAATTCGAGAACCTGCACAACCTGGAAGACCAACAGCCCGTACATTCAACATGACGGCTCTAGATGCAGTGGCTACTCAGGAGGTAGTAGCAGGTAACGATTTTGCCTAATACTTAAATTACGCAATTGATATTGGATAAATATGACTGTGAATTGTTTTCTTTTATAGATTCAAGTCACAGGTTAGAAATTGAAACACAAATTAATATTGTGTTGATAACAACGAATTAATGATACAACTTTAAAAGATTGTAGAGAATAAGAAAGCGGTGATTCCGAGGACGGAATCCTTTTAAGGAGGGGTGAATGTGATAACCCTGGATTTCGAATAATCCAAAATTTGAGAATAATTTTTTTTTAATTAATATTAATATTAATTATCAATTTTGTGACAAGTATCTGTGATACGAGTCTCGAGAAAGTCAATTTGTGTATTGACTAATAAATTTAGAGTAGAGTTGTGCTTAACAACTTTAGAAACCCTAACCCTAATTTACGAATAGGGATTCGGTAGAAAATATAATTAAAATAATTATATTGCTAAGAATGTGTTTATTCTATATGAGCTTAATGATCAATAATTGATCGGATAGGTTTTAATATTATTAAACCCTGATAAGAGATTAGAAACCCTAATCTCAGTTGTAGAAAACCCTAATGTGTTGTAGAAAACCCTAATTTTAAAATGTGGGATTTTCTAAACCCTAATTAGGCAACCCTAATTTTTATTAGCATGCCTAAAGTATTCATTAAACTAAAATATGGTTAGAAATCTCTAATTATATTTTTGTATAGTAAATTTCTATTTTAGAAACCCTAATTTTTGTTTAGAAAATTTATTTTTTCTAATTAAACCCTAAATTTTTAAATTGTGGGAACTAGAATTTTTGAGACCTAAAGGGTACAAAACCTAAACCCTAGATTGTCCAAACCCTAAACCCTAGGGTTTCATCAAATTCAAATTCTAGAAAAAAATTGGAAAAGACCAAAATGCCCTTTTTAGTTATTTAATTAGCTAACTTGCAAAATTGGCCATTGCCTTTAGTTGGTCACCAACTCTTTTGACTTAGCAACATAAAATCTCAGCAAAAACAGCTCCTTGTGACAGCAAGATCAGATCTAACAACTAAAGTCACTATATAATGGATTCAAGAGAGAGAAAATTCATTTATTTAGTCATTTTGCATACAAACTCTCCCAACTCTTTTATCTCTCTCAACCTCCGAAAATTAGAAGTGAATCAGTCCCAAAATCCAGCCCTACATTGATCATAACAACATCAAAGGGCAGAAATCAAAAATTGGAATCAAAAGAGGTATAAACCCTAATTTTGAAATCCTTCGATTCCTTATTAAATGTTGTAATTGATGGTTCAAATATGTGTAATAAGGTGTCAATTGATGATCTGGGTTGATAAATCATGAACCCATAACATCAAAGTGCACGAAATTAGTGTTTTTCAAAATCTGGAAATCTGGAAATCGGTGATTTTCAGTCAAATGTCCGATCTTATAACTCCGGTTGTATTACGTGTTTTTGATGTTTAAAACTTGTAACATGTAGCCTGATATGTGTGCTTTAAGTTTCAAAAAGAATCAGACTTAGATCTATTATAGATCACAAGATATTCACGGTCAAAACCCGTTGACCAAATCTGTCAAGAACACGAACCCAGAAAAATTTGAGCCAACGTCCGTGTTCAAGTTTGACCGGATATATCTAGCTCCTGTCTTGATGTTTATGTGTTATTATGCTTTCTAGTTGTAGTACTACATTTTGTATATAATCTGGAGTTGATAGATCACGTAAATAATGAACAGAACATAGCTTAAATTGAACTTGAAAGTGACCACTCGAGTCTGTTTCTGCCCAGAAAATGTTTGGCAGCAACTTTGGAGGCTTTAATCTCCTTGTTGTGATGTTGTTTAACCAAAGTGTTGGTTGGATGTTGTAGTGTGACATATTGTCTACACGCCCAAATTTTTAGATAGCCTGTAACTTTTAATATTTTTGGAGAATTTTCATTAATAATTTAATATTAATGATATTAGATTTATTTGATTACTAAATTAAATAAATAAGATAAAAATGATTTTAATGATTTAAAAATCATTTTAATTGAGAATAAAGTGTTAGAAAATATTTTAAATTATAAAATATAATTTTCAATATTTTTGGAGAATTTTCATTAATAAATTAATATTAATGATATTTGATTTATTTAATTATTATATTAAATAAAGGAATTAAAAATGATTTTATTGATTTAAAAATCATTTAAAAATGAGAAAAATGATTTAAAAATATTTTAAGTTATAATTAATGACTTTTAATATTTGGATAATAATTTCATTAATATTTATATATTAATGGTGATGATTTAAAAATGATTTTAATTACTTTAAAAATCATTTAAGTAGAATATTGATGATTTAAAAATATTTTAAGTTATTGATGATAACTTTAATATTTTGGAATGAATGTTATTATTAAATATTAATAATGATAAGATTATTTGATAATTAAATCATTTAAAAATGATTTAAGTGTTTGAAAAATTATTATAAATTATAATAATTGTTTGATTAATAGTAAAAGCTTCTGAAAAATATTGTTATTGATAATTGACTTATCTAAATTAATATTGAAGCTTAGAAACCAAGTTTAATTGACAATCAATGTGTTAATTGTCGGATAGGGTGACCAGAACACCGAGAATGGACCGAAGTCCAACTAGACTGATATAGTTAGACTTGTTAAGTGTTTATATATGTTATAAACACTAACGTGGCTATGTGGTAATGTGCCTAGGAGAAGTTTGACTGTAAAATACAGTGTTATGTGTTATAAATGATTGTGCTAATTGTTAGACCGATATTATTGGTTATAGGTCTTTCAAACGCAGATAAGTATATTGTGTAGCTGTAATCAGCGGAAGAGGCAAGTTTCCTAACTCAACCTTGAGTTATTTTATTCGATTATTATTGGTGGATAATTATTGCTAATTATGCCACGTCCAGGAATTTATTATTGAAATTAAATTATTGAATTAGAAAATATATATTCGTATAATTACTGTTGTTGGATATTCATATCTGTAGAAGTTGGAATTGACAGTACAGATAATACCTATTTATTGTCGAATTATGTTGAGAAATGTCTTAGCCAATTATTCTGGTTAGACAAACATTTGTAAAAACTTGTTAGGTTTGAGAAGAGAAGCAAATAGAATTTGGAATCCCAGTATTTCGTTGTAAAATCAAACTTTTGATTCCAAGAATGAGAAGAACAACCTTTTATATAAAGGGAATATTTTGCTGGTCAAGAATTCGACCTTTGCGCGCGTTTTGAGTATTATGCATAATATAGGGTATAATAAGCTGATCACTTGTTGTACTTGCAGAGGGGTATGATTTAATCTTTATGGTTATCTGATACACCTGAGTATTTATCAAAGTAAATCTTTGATATCTACCCGAGAAAATAAGTTCAAAGATCTTGTGTGATCACTCAGTATAAATTTGGAAAAACATTCCACTTGGAAATTTCGGAGAATTGATTATTGATTATTCAGTAGAATATCGTAGAAACTTTGAAAGCGTTGTACTCTTTCATTAGTGAATTATTGTGTTGTATATAATACGAGAAAACTTGTTATTGAATAACGATTTGTTCAGCTATATCAAAGTTCCCCGAACTTTGGTTTCATTCTATCAAAATAGATAGTCTATTGTTTTGAATCCTTATACATTTATTGTATGTATTAACTTGCGGGGCAAATTAGTTGCTCACCCTTGCTAAATAAAATTTTTCAGCTAGGGATGAAGTTGCAGGAGGTGCTACAAAGGACAAGGGAAAAGGCGTAGTTATAAATTAATTATGTATAACATATTTACTGTGTTGTTTTGTAAACCCTTTTTGTATATCTAAAGGGTATGTTTGTAAAGTTAAGGTTAGTGAACCTGGGTGATGTATTATTATTATACTCTGATAAAATCTTATGAAAATTACTATCTATATATATTATGGGTAGTTAAATGTTAATTATAGTGTGGATCGTGAACACCAAACTCGGGAGTCAGGTAACCCGGATTTGGGGGTGTCACAGGTTGGTATCAGAGCTGTTGTGACCAAGGTGTCACCAGCTGGTAGTGGGGCTGTAGGTTATAAACCTTAAGTGGGGTGGGAAAAACCCTAGGATTATAACCATAAGCGATATAGAGAATACTCATTTAGAGTACTAAGTGAGGGATCGTTGAAGTGTATCGATAGTAAGATAAGTAAATTCGTAGTGAGAGAAAGTTGTACTAGTAAAGTACTAATCAATTTGTTTAAAACTGATTGTAGGATGTCTAAAGAAGGTGAAAAGAGTGCAGAGATGCTAGCGGCTGTTGCACCAGTGCCAGTAGCCGGGATGCCAGCACAAAGCGAATCGGTTGAGAAGTTGGGAGAAGATGAACCAATGGTTAATCTGGGAAGCGATCATGACGATTATCCCGAGATGTATCTGAGTGGAGAGGAGGAGGCCGAGTCTGAGCCAGCTAAGGTGGATTTAAAGAATAAGATCAAAGTTGGAGAACAAGATCAGCTATCTGTTGAAGTCCAGGAACTCCGAAGCAAGGTATTTCTCTTGGAGGAGTTGTGGAAGACGGAGTGGGCATTACGTGAAATAACTAAAGAACGGAACGAGCTGAAAGCACAGGTGAAACGGATGAAGACTGAAGGTGGAAGATCATTTGAGGGAACAATCAAGCAGCAGAAGGACAAGAAAAAGAGGAAGAGGGACAACGACAGCCCTAATTCTGAAAATTCAAGTTCGAAGAAGAAGCAAGCTTGTATCAAGTGTGGAAAGACTCACGCTGGAGAATGCATGATGTGGAAGAATGTATGCTTCAACTGCAAGCAGGAAGGACATATCTCTTTGCATTGTCTTAAGCCAAATATGAGAAAGTGTTTTTCATGTGGGCAAACGGGTCAAGGATTCAACAAGTGTCCCAGCAAGAAGAAGATTGGTGAAGGCAGTAGACGTTAATAACTTAGATATAAGTTTTAATGTCTTTTAGTAGAAGCTTTTGATATTAAGTGATGTAATATCGAGAACGGTGTTTAAACATATGTAAATATATGTTTGTATGAATAAAATCTTTATTTTCTATATGAATATAAGATTAAAATGAAATTATGTGTTCTTAAAACTCATACTTATGTGACATTCTTGACTTATAGTTATATGAAATGTTTATGAACCCCTCAGCGAACGGACGCCAAAGGTCAGACTAGGGTAAATTCGTAAACTCATATAATTGTGGCCAGGTTATGAACTCATAAGTGTGGTTTTATGAACTGGAAATAGTAATATGAAATTGGAGAATGTTAACTTTTTGTGTAAAGTTGGAGAATTGCAACTTTTGTAAAGTTGGGTATGATTAATCCTAAAATAATTTTAAAAAAAATAAAAATAAATAAAGAGGATAATAATATGTGTTAAGTACTAAATGTACTATGTGCTATTTGAATAAATATGCGATTACTTGAGAATTATGTGTTGAATTCTTATTGTGTTAAGAATTTGTGTAGAATAAGAGTATTAATATAAGATTTTTATTTAAATCAGATCATTCCGCCAAGACGACATAATCGAAACCAAAGAGAAGAACAATCAGTGAATAACGAAGAAGGTCAAGTGGACACGATGCAGAATTTTGTGGATATGCTGGCCCAAACTATGGAAAATAGGGCTTCAGCCAGGGGAAGACCAAGGAATCAGGCAGCCGTCGGATTGGCTAATTTTAAAGATTTTAAAGCGGTAGGACCGCCGGAATTCAAGGGGACTACGGATCCGATCGAAGCCCAAACTTGGGTGAAAGAGATGGAGAAAGCGTTCGTGATTGCGCGAGTGGAGGAAGAGCAAAAGACGGCTTTTGCGACATACTTAATGAAGGGAGAAGCCAATTATTGGTGGGATACGAATCAAGCGAGAGCGGGTACAGCGGTAGTAGCATGGACCAGATTTAAGGAGTTGTTCTTTGAGAACTACTTCTCGCCGAGTATGCAATCTCGGATGGAAGTTAAGTTCTTGGAACTTAAGCAAGAGAATTTGTCTGTTTCGGAGTATGCTGCTAAATTCAACGAATTGGCGCGATTTGCACCTCATCAGGTGGATACAGAAGCAAGAAAAGCAAGAAGATTTGAGAACGGATTGAAGCCGGGAATTTACAACAAAGTAGCGGTGCTGCAGATCAATACTTTTGCGGCTTTATCGGAGAAGGCATTAATTGCTGAAGGAGGAAGCGAGGCTGCATCTCGTTTTCATCAGGAGAAGAAGAAGAATACCAGTGAGGGTGGAAGTAGCGGTGGTAGTAACCCGAATAAGAGAAAGTGGAGTGAGAATACCCAATCGGGTAATAAAACTGAAGGGAATAAGAAAGGAGGAGGGCCGTGTGCAAATTGTGGGAAGAACCATGCTGGAGTTTGTCTGAAGAAGAAAGGAGTTTGTTATAACTGTGGTCAAGAGGGGCACATGTCACCTAATTGTCCCAGTCCAAAGAAGATACAAGGTTGCTATGCCTGTGGATCGACTGATCATTTGGTGCGGAACTGTCCGAAGAAGAACGCAGAAAAAGAAAGTGCCAACAAAGGACCTGGTGGTGGAACCTTGGCAATTCGAGAACCTGCACAACCTGGAAGACCAACAGCCCGTACATTCAACATGACGGCTCTAGATGCAGTGTCTACTCAGGAGGTAGTAGCAGGTAACGATTTTGCCTAATACTTAAATTACGCAATTGATATTGGATAAATATGACTGTGAATTGTTTTCTTTTATAGATTCAAGTCACAGGTTAGAAATTGAAACACAAATTAATATTGTGTTGATAACAACGAATTAATGATACAACTTTAAAAGATTGTAGAGAATAAGAAAGCGGTGATTCCGAGGACGGAATCCCTTTAAGGAGGGGTGAATGTGATAACCCTGGATTTCGAATAATCCAAAATTTGAGAATAATTTTTTTTAATTAATATTAATATTAATTATCAATTTTGTGACAAGTATCTGTGATACGAGTCTCGAGAAAGTCAATTTGTGTATTGACTAATAAATTTAGAGTAGAATTGTGCTTAACAACTTTAGAAACCCTAACCCTAATTTACGAATAGGGATTCGGTAGAAAATATAATTAAAATAATTATATTGCTAAGAATGTGTTTATTCTATATGAGCTTAATGATCAATAATTGATCGGATAGGTTTTAATATTATTAAACCCTGATAAGAGATTAGAAACCCTAATCTCAGTTGTAGAAAACCCTAATGTGTTGTAGAAAACCCTAATTTTAAAATGTGGGATTTTCTAAACCCTAATTAGGCAACCCTAATTTTTATTAGCATGCCTAAAGTATTCATTAAACTAAAATATGGTTAGAAATCTCTAATTATATTTTTGTATAGTAAATTTCTATTTTAGAAACCCTAATTTTTGTTTAGAAAATTTATTTTTTCTAATTAAACCCTAAATTTGTAAATTGTGGGAACTAGAATTTTTGAGACCTAAAGGGTACAAAACCTAAACCCTAGATTGTCCAAATCCCTAAACCCTAAGGATTTCATCAAATTCAAATTCTAGAAAAAAATTGGAAAAGACCAAAATGCCCTTTTTAGTTATTTAATTAGCTAACTTGCAAAATTGGCCATTGCCTTTAGTTGGTCACCAACTCTTTTGACTTAGCAACATAAAATCTCAGCAAAAACAGCTCCTTGTGACAGCAAGATCAGATCTAACAACTAAAGTCACTATATAATGGATTCAAGAGAGAGAAAATTCATTTATTTAGTCATTTTGCATACAAACTCTCCCAACTCTTTTATCTCTCTCAACCTCCGAAAATTAGAAGTGAATCAGTCCCAAAATCCAGCCCTACATTGATCATAACAACATCAAAGGGCAGAAATCAAAAATTGGAATCAAAAGAGGTATAAACCCTAATTTTGAAATCCTTCGATTCCTTATTAAATGTTGTAATTGATGGTTCAAATATGTGTAATAAGGTGTCAATTGATGATCTGGGTTGATAAATCATGAACCCATAACATCAAAGTGCACGAAATTAGTGTTTTTCAAAATCTGGAAATCTGGAAATCGGTGATTTTCAGTCAAATGTCCGATCTTATAACTCCGGTTGTATTACGTGTTTTTGATGTTTAAAACTTGTAACATGTAGCCTGATATGTGTGCTTTAAGTTTCAAAAAGAATCAGACTTAGATCTATTATAGATCACAAGATATTCACGGTCAAAACCCGTTGACCGAATCTGTCAAGAACACGAACCCAGAAAAATTTGAGCCAACGTCCGTGTTCAAGTTTGACCGGATATATCTAGCTCCTGTCTTGATGTTTATGTGTTATTGTGCTTTCTAGTTGTAGTACTACATTTTGTATATAATCTGGAGTTGATAGATCACGTAAATAATGAACAGAACATAGCTTAAATTGAACTTGAAAGTGACCACTCGAGTCTATTTCTGCCCAGAAAATGTTTGGCAGCAACTTTGGAGGCTTTAATCTCCTTGTTGTGATGTTGTTTAACCAAAGTGTTGGTTGGATGTTGTAGTGTGACATATTGTCTACACGCCCAAATTTTTAGATAGCCTGTAACTTTTAATATTTTTGGAGAATTTTCATTAATAATTTAATATTAATGATATTAGATTTATTTAATTACTAAATTAAATAAATAAGATAAAAATGATTTTAATGATTTAAAAATCACTTTAATTGAGAATAAAGTGTTAGAAAATATTTTAAATTATAAAATATAATTTTCAATATTTTTGGAGAATTTTCATTAATAAATTAATATTAATGATATTTGATTTATTTAATTATTATATTAAATAAAGGAATTAAAAATGATTTTATTGATTTAAAAATCATTTAAAAATGAGAAAAATGATTTAAAAATATTTGAAGTTATAATTAATGACTTTTAATATTTGGATAATAATTTCATTAATATTTATATATTAATGGTGATGATTTAAAAATGATTTTAATTACTTTAAAAATCATTTAAGTATAATATTGATGATTTAAAAATATTTTAAGTTATTGATGATAACTTTAATATTTTGGAATGAATGTTATTATTAAATATTAATAATGATAAGATTATTTGATAATTAAATCATTTAAAAATGATTTAAGTGTTTGAAAAATTATTATAAATTATAATAATTGTTTGATTAATAGTAAAAGCTTCTGAAAAATATTGTTATTGATAATTGACTTATCTAAATTAATATTGAAGCTTAGAAACCAAGTTTAATTGACAATCAATGTGTTAATTGTCGGATAGGGTGACCAGAACACCGAGAATGGACCGAAGTCCAACTAGACTTATATAGTTAGACTTGTTAAGTGTTTATATATGTTATAAACACTAACGTGGCTATGTGGTAATGTGCCTAGGAGAAGTTTGACTGTAAAATACAGTGTTATGTGTTATAAATGATTGTGCTAATTGTTAGACCGATATTATTGGTTATAGGTCTTTCAAACGCAGATAAGTATATTGTGTAGCTGTAATCAGCGGAAGAGGCAAGTTTCCTAACTCAACCTTGAGTTATTTTATTCGATTATTATTGGTGGATAATTATTGCTAATTATGCCACGTCCAGGAATTTATTGTTGAAATTAAATTATTGAATTAGAAAATATATATTCGTAGAATTACTGTTGTTGGATATTCATATCTGTAGAAGTTAGAATTGACAGTACAGATAATACATGTTTATTATCGAATTATGTTGAGAAATGTCTTAGCCAATTATTCTGGTTAGACAAACATTTGTAAAAACTTGTTAGGTTTGAGAAGAGAAGCAAATAGAATTTGAAATCCCAGTATTACGTTGTAAAATCAAACTTTTGATTCCAAGACTGAGAAGAACAACCTTTTATATAAAGGGAACATTTTGCTGGTCGTGAATTCGACCTTTGCGCGCGTTTTGAGTATTATGCATAATATAGGGTATAATAAGCTGATCACTTGTTGTACTTGCAGAGTGGTATGATTTAATCTTTATGGTTATCTGATACACCTGAGTATTTATCAAAGTAAATCTTTGATATCTACCCGAGAAAATAAGTTCAAAGATCTTGTGTGATCACTCAGTATAAATTTGGAAAAACATTCCACTTGGAAATTTCGGAGAATTGATTATTGATTATTCATTAGAATATCGTAGAAACTTTGAAAGCGTTGTACTCTTTCATTAGTGAATTATTGTGTTGTATTTAATACGAGAAAACTTGTTATTGAATAACGATTTGTTCAGCTATATCAAAGTTCCCTGAACTTTGGTTTCATTCTATCAAAATAGATAGTCTGTTGTTTTGAATTCTTATACATTTATTGTATGTATTAACTTGCGGGGCAAATTAGTTGCTCACCCTTGCTAAATAAAATTTTTCAGCTAGGGACGAAGTTGCAGGAGGTGCTGCAAAGGACAAGGGAAAAGGCGTATTTATAAATTAATTATGTATAACATATTTACTGTGTTGTTTTGTAAACCCTTTTTGTATATCTAAAGGGTATGTTTGTAAAGTTAAGGTTAGTGAACCTGGGTGATGTATTATTATTAAACTCTGATAAAATCTTATGAAAATTACTATCTATATATATTATGGGTAGTTAAATGTTAATTATAGTGTGGATCGTGAACACCAAACTCGGGAGTCAGGTAACCCGGATTTGGGGGTGTCACATTTACAACCTTAAAACATACTGAAACCCAGTCTTAGCGTTTATTGCTACAATACACATATGCGGAAATAATTATTTTATTACATAAGTATTAGCATCACTTCATCTTAGACTTTCCCTTGTCCTTTCCCGAACCCTCAGCCTTCTCGTTCTTAACTGAAAGGTTTAAACAAGAATGAGCACAAATTGCCCAGCAAGTATACGGAATAAAGGGGAAATATACATCAGGACAAAGGCATATGAATTACTAGATCTCAACAGTTGAAAGATTATATGGATTGTGATAGATGAAAACTGTAGTTCGGAAAGATACAAACCCAAGAAAATTGGCGGATCATTAATCGGAGTTATAGATTTCATTCTATTTAAGTTTTGGTAAAGGACTCCAAAACTGCCAAAGTGCAAAAAGTTGCTGTCTAAAATTTTCCGGGGGATGTTTTGGACATTTATTTAATGAGAAAAATTATAGTCTTTTGGGAAATGAAGATATATGGTATTATGTAGCTCGTGTCCAAAAATGAGTTAATTCCGAGTTAAAACGACCAAGTTTTGACCATTACAATTTTTGTGATTTTCCGACGGAAATCGCTATAAACGGAGTTCTACAACTCCGATTGCCACGAAATTTAAAATGGAGCATCACGTTAACATATATAAGGTTATCCCAAGAGATGGGAATGTTTGGAGTTAAGAACGAGGTACCTATTTTCTTAAGCTACACACTAGAAATTAATTTTTGAAAAATATCAAAGGAAGTTGGAAAATTATGGAAAAATAATTTTTGTGTATGAAATACATGTATATATGTTTGACCAAAGGATAGAAAAATAATAAGTTGATTTGGAATTTTCGTGAAGAAGAATAGTAAATTCAGGTTTCTGAAATGGAATCCAGGTTGCTGAATTAGTATTTGACTTACTAGGTGTTAATGAATAACTTATGAAATGAAAAAGCGAATGTTAAATCATATAAATGTGATTCTAAGTAATTGTTAAGTATTTAGGCAGAGTTTAATTGAAATTAAACTCGAGTATTGTCTGACTAGACTGTCGGGATATTAGAATTGTGTCGGGTTCAACTCAGACTGAAATAGTTTGATCTGATACTAAATCTTATGTGAATTATAAACTGATAGGCTTATGTGTTATGTGTTTAGGTTATTCTGTAGATATAAATATAACAGTATTATACTGTGATGATATTATTCTAATTATTGGAGATCTATATACTAATATTAGGTCTTCGAAGTAAAGCGTTATTAAATTGCGTTGCGGTAATCAACGGTTCATGCAAGTTTCTTTTACTTAACTCTAATAAGAGTAGTTTCTTCAAGCTTATGGTTAATCATTGCTGATTTCCATGAAATTTGTACTCTGTACATCTTGCATGTATAAGTCAGGTATGAAAGGTTGATCACCTTCATTACCAGTTGGTTCAGAAATGTTTGTTCATGTTTAAAACTTGTTCAGTCAGAAGTTTGTTCATGCTAGTTCTCAATTATATTGATGAATTATAGCGAGCTCATTATTCATACTCTTCAATCATGATATATCGTTATATTGTTGTATATAAACTCGTTGGGCAATTTTCATGCTCACCCTTGCTATATCATGATAAAACATTGCAGATAAGGCGAATGCGTTCAGATACAGGAAACGATTAAAGCCAAGTTCAGCTTGGGATATAAAGTGCAGCTAGTTGTAATAGCGTATTGTGATAAATATTGTTGTCTAATAGATATTTTATGAAATGTGTATTAAGTTAAGGTTACTCGACCTTGGGGATTATGTGTAAGTTTAATGTATAAACAATTTATGTTTATATCTTCCGCAATTAGTTATAGAAATAGTATACCGAATCTTCGACGATTTGGGGCCCGGATTCGGGGCTGCCACACAATCAATCCCTAATATCACATCAAATACAAGTATCTTTAAAGAGATAAGATCAATAGGTAATGTGATGGTGCCAAATTGAATCAAGCAAGATTTATAAACTGTATATATAACGAAGGTTTTACCCAACAGACTTTCAACAGATAAGTCAAAGTCTAATTTCTCAGGGGTCAAGTTCAAACGTTGAGCACAAGCATGATAAATAAAAGAATGGGTAGAACCAGTATCTAATAAGGTATAGACTTTGCAAGAATTTATGATTAACTAACCCATGATACTTTTGTTCGGGTTCCTCGCATTTTGAGAAGTCACAAAAAATGCTCTTCTTGAAACCACAAACTTTGTTTTGTCCGTATTTGCCTTTAGTGCCACCATCCCAACTGGACTTGATTTCACTATAGGAAAAAATTGAGCTATTTGACCATCGTTTCCATAACTAAAACATACCTTGGAAGGCTATGAATAGTTTAGACCTATGTGCCCATCATCTCCGCATCTGTAGCATCTAACTGGCGGTCTTTCTCTTCCCCTTGAATTTGTTGCTGGTGCTGGTGCTAGTGCTGGTGTCGATGTCTTCCCGTCATCGTTAAAACTTCCCTTCTTGAAATTTCTACTTGAATCATTTCTTGTATTATCTTGGCAATGATTACCATCGAATTGGTTACTATTTCTGACATGATAATTTTCTCTACGATGGTTATCAGTGTTCCGATGACCGTTGCCACCGGTATGATTATTATCGTGTTATTGGTCATTATCTTTTGGTTGAGCTGACTTATATTCCCACTCTAATAATTGAGCCCTATTCACTACATCTGAATACAAACACAGTTTATGAGAAATGACGTATTGATGTATTTCGGATTTCAAACCTCGCAGAAACATTCGCATCATACGTTCCTCATTGTCTACCAAATGAGGTGCAAACGTGGATAACTCCGTGAACTTAGCCTCATAGTAGGACACAATCATGTTGTTATGTTCCAGTCTGATAAACTCTATCTCCTTCATATGACGAATACTTTCAGGAAAGTACTTATAATTGAACAGTTTCTGAAATGCTTCCCAAGACATATTGAATGTGGCAGGTTGGGAACGCTTAACAGATTACCACCAATAATCTACCTCACCACGTAACATAAAGATGGCAAAGGGAACCTTTTGCTCCTCGGACCATCCCAAGACATCAAATATCTTGGTTATCTGCTTTATCCACATCTCTGCTGTAAGTGGTTCTGGCTTTCCCAAAAACTTCGATGGTCCCAACTCCTTAAATTGCTTGGTAGTGACAAGCCGTGAGTTACCATTGTTTCCACGTGTATTTTCAAATGTAGTCTCTCTCGTTTGGTTTTGCATGAATTCTAGAAAGTTCCTAAACATACCATCGTTCATCATTTGGTCGGTGTTGTTGTTTACACGAGGATTATTGCCTTCCTGATGTACATTATGGTTGGTGATTAGAGGTGTCTCAACGGTCTCATTGTAAGACACCAACTTTTATGAATAAAGATGAATTTTCTATAAATATCATTTTTAAATATTATGGAGTAAATTTGATATAATGTTATAGTTGTGGGTAATATTTAGAAATTTTGAAATTTATGTAAGTTGTTATATAATATTCGATTGGTCAGGGAATATTCGTTTTAACAGAAAATATTCGTACGATGGCACAATAATTGGGGGACCCCACAACAGAATTATTTTCGGATGGAGAAAACGACAAAATATTTTTATGAAAATAACGGCAGAAGTTTTATCATTAACTGTTAAAACACCCGATGTTAAAAGTACAGTAATACGCGTGGTTACATAGTAGTACACGGTATTGATTATTGATGCTTACGTGAGAAGTCACTCAGTTTTATTCAATTATTGCTACAGTAATTGTTGCATAGTATCTCACGATATTTAATTCAATTATTGTCAATATTTTATATATTATTAAATCAATAATTGAGATAACAAAGTTATTAATATTATTATTTGAAATATTAACGATGTCTAAAAGTTCTACCAAGGAGAGGTTTGGTCACCTAATTACGCGCCAATAGGGAGAAATCCTTATTGAAAAGCCTCATCTTTCCTGGGAACGACCTGGTTGATTAATAGTGTGAATTATAAAAATGATGATGAAGTTTGTTTTATTAGTATTATTAATGTAATAAAACAGAAAAACTTTTTACATAAAATATAATACTTTTATAAAGTTATTTGTTTTATTAGACTATAAATAGAATATATAATATTCTATTATGCATAGTGTTTGCATAGTAAAATCTTTTTATATAAAACAGAATACTTTTATAAAGTTATTTGTTTTATTAGACTATAAATAGAATATATAATATTCTATTATGCATAGTGCCTGCATAATATTTGCATAGTAAAATCTTTTTATATAAAACAGAATACTTTTATAAAGTTATTCATTTTATTAGATTATAAATAAAATATATTATATTTTATTTAAAAGATTTTGTTTTATTAGAATATTTTATTAATACATCATAGTAAATCAATATGGACCGTCCGTTTAAAAGTAAATCAATCTGGACCGTTCATGAATTAGTTACTATTTATTCCATTTTCCTATAAATAGAAGCTCATTCCTTCATTATTTCTTACGAATTCACTGAAACTCTAGAGAGAGAAACTATAGAGAGAAAGAAGAAAAGTATTCTATTACTTCACTACTCCTATATCCAGTTTCTTCTAAGGTAAGGGGTATTATTTCTTTCGTATTCATGAAGAGAACTTCTGTTATTCCATTCCTTATTATTCTGTTGGAATAACCTGTATATGCGAAGTACCGCATATATGGTGAAATTCTTCTGTTATTCCATTCCTTATTATTCTGTTGGAATAACCTGTATATTCGAAGTACCGCATACATGGTGAAATTCTGTTGTTATTCCAATCTTTATTATTCTGCCGAAATATCCTATCTGTGCGTTTACGCATGACCTGGTTCCATTATTTATTATTCTGTTGGAATAACTTGTCTGTGCGATCTATCACATGTATGGTGAATTCTATTGTTATTCCATTCTTTACTATTTTGTCGGAATATCCTGTCTGTGCGTTTACGCAAGACTTGGTTCCATTATTTATTATTCTGTCGGAATATCCTGTCGGTGCGGATTACGCATGACCTAATTCCATTCTTTATTATTCTATTGGAATAACCTGTCTATGTGGATTACCACATGCATGGTGAATGATCCTTGGTATTCATTCCTTATTAAATTGTGGAAATGATCTGTCTACGTGGATTACCGCATGGCGAGCAAAAATCCATTTGCATTTTCATATATTCTATTATACTCAGTTGATTAAAGTTTTGGCTTCTATACTCCATGAAATTAGTGGAATATCCTAGATATTTGTGCTTCATCCAGTATCTTTTCATGAAAATATTCTTATGAGCATTCTTGAATTTTACTCCACAAAGCAGTATCATGTTGACAATTTGGACATTATAGAGTTCAGGATAAATTAACTTATAAATCTTTAAAATTTATTCTTGAACCTGTTTTATTGAATTATTATATCATTGTCATCATCATCATACTTATATTGCGATGAAAGTCATCTTTGGCGTAAGTGCATAGATGGACTTCGTATGATTATGACCGTGGATTATTCGGTATAATCATGACTTGTAATGTGATAAATGATGTGGTAAAAGTCCTCAGTGGCCTATAGTGTATTGATGGATAGTTTTTGGTATGATTATGACCAGGGATTATTCGGTATAGTTCTGACCATTGATAATTTAATGAATATCCTTAGCTCGTAGAGCAGGGATGACTTGATGATGTGGTCTATTTATTAAGCTGAGTCTTAGAGATAAAAATTGATGAAAATATTTTAAATCATAGAAGATAGTAGATATCATGCTCTACTTGACTCTTCTAATTGATTGCTTATTTTGCTGCAGTTAAACTTGATGTCTATTGTATTTTATCAGTTTAACATTGTTGAAGACTAATAATAATTTATTCTGCATTATCTTAGTCATAATATTTCTTACTGGGTTAGTTGAGCTCACCCTTTCTTTCACTATTGTCTTCAGGAAATGGAATCGTAGCCGGGACTAGTCGGGGAACGGAGTGACGGTCCAGATGATAGTATTAGTAGTCCTCACTATTCTAATAAATATTGTGATAATAAATGTAATGAGGACTCCTTTGAGTGTGGATATTGTCTAGATGACAATATTCTTATTAAAACTCTCAGTTTATGTTTTGTCGTATTTTACACGATAGCTGTATTATTAAGTTGTATTTGAATTTTATACCATGTATTTGGCGACTCAAGATGGGTGATGTATACAAATTTTGGGGGCGTCACAGTTGGTATCAAAGCTTAGGGATATGATCCATGGCTGAGATGTGAGATAAGAACGAGGAGGGGAGAGACAGGGAATTCCATCCTAGTATGGCCTACCTAAGTTTATTTGGTATTTAATTGGTCGATCAGAGTATAGAGATAATATGAGATATGTTAATTAATCCTTGTTTCGGGGCAGTATTTGAAAATGGCATCCGAAAATGTTGAGATAAGCAATGAAGCACATGAGACTGTTGAGTCACCAACGATCAATGCCCAGGGTAATGTGCAACAGGAAGACAATATTCCTCACCGATGAAATGGTGAATGATGGGATGTTCATAGGCTTTATGCAATTCATGCAACATCAGGCGAGAACGGCTCCTGTCCAAAATGCAGGTGGAATCACTGACAACTCTCTGATGGTCACTGCTAAGCAGTTCAAGGAGTTGGGACCACCAGAGTTTTTTGGAGAGCCAAACCCACTTAAGGCGGAGACATGGATAAAGCAGATCAACAAGATATTTGATGTCTTGGGATGCTCCGAGGAGCAAAAGGTTCCATTTGCCACCTTCATGTTGCGTGCAGAGGCAGATTACTGGTGGAAATCTGTAAAGCGTTCTCAACCCGCCGCACTGAAGATGTCTTGGGAGAAGTTCCAAGAATTGTTCAACGACAAGTACTTTCCTGAAAGTATTCATCACGTGAAGGAGGTAGAGTTCATCAAGCTTGAGCAAAACAATATGACCGTGGCGCAGTACGAAGCTAAGTTTGCCGAGTTGTCTTGGTTTGCGTCCCACTTGGTTGATAATGAAAAGAGAATAACGCGGATGTTTTAAGAGGTTTGAAACCCAAGATACATTAATACCTTATCTCTCATAAACTGTGTTTGTATTCAGATGTTGTGAATAGGGCTCAGTTATTGAAGTGCGATAATGAGTCAACCCAACCAAGAGAGAGTAACCGACAAGTTGATAATACCAATGGTAGCAGTCATCGAAGCGGTGACAACAAACGTAGAGGGAATCAATATGCCAGAAATGATAACCACTTTGGTGGTAATCATGGACAAGACAATAGGAGTGGAAAGTTTAAGAAGAGAAGGTTCAGCAAAGATGAAAAGACGTCAGCACCAGCACCCACTGTTAAGGAAGGAGAACGACCGTCGGTCTTATGTTACAAATGTGGAGGGGAAGAACACATAAGTCCAAACTGCATGATGCAGTCCAAAGCATGTTACAATTATGGAAAAGAAGGTCACCTAGCCCGATTTTTTCGTTCACAAAAGTCAAGTCCAACTAGGATGGAGGCATCCAAGGGTGTCCCATGACAAGACAAAACCGGTAGTTCAATTGAGAGAGCTTGTCGTAACCTCCCAAAAAGTGAGGAATCCAAATGAGGTAATCACGGGTAAGCTAATCATAAACTCTAGCGAAGTTTATACTTTATTTTATACCAGTTCTACCCATTACTTTATTTCTCCTACTTGCGCTCAACGTTTAAATTTGACTTTGGATAAATTAGACTTTGACTTATCTGTTAAAACTCCGTTGGGAGAAACCTTCATTACATCCACGGTTTATAAGTCTTGTTTGATTCAAATCGGTAACCACACGTTACCTGTCGATCTTAGTTCTTTGAAAATACTTGCATTTGATGTGATTCTAGGGATTGATTGGTTAACTACTCATCATGCAATAATTGATTATTTTCGTAAGGTTGTTAGCTTTCATATTTCTAACCAACCTATTATGCGAATTCAAGCAACCAAACCATTAAAATCCATCACTGTCATCTCAAGCCATAAAGCTATTCATTTATTGAAAAATGGATGTCATGTTTTCTTAGCTCATGTTATGGATCTAAATAAAAATACGTCAGTTTTGAATGATATTTCTATTGTTAATGAATTTCCTGACATATTTCCTGAAGAACATCCTGGCCTACTCCTTTGAGTTTGGATATTGTCTAGATGACAATATTTTTATTAAAACTCTCAGTTTATGTTTTGTCGTATTTTACCCGACAACTGTATTATTCAGTTGCATTTGAATTTTGTACCATGTATTTGTCGACTCGAGATGGGTGATGTATACCAATTTTGGGGGCGTCACATTCATTCACTCCATTGTTAACATTTTCAGCTGTTATTCTCAAATATTGTATCAAAATAAGGGTTAATTAAACAAATTAACATATCATATTTTAATCATATGCTTCGATTGACTCATTAATACCAAATAAGCTTAGGTATGACACACTAGCGAAGGATTTAATCGTCTCTCCCCTATTAGTTCTATTCCCCGATCTCCGTCAAAGACCATATCCCTAAGCTCTGATACTAACTATGACTCCCCCAAAATAGGTCCACACAACCCATTATGAGTTGCCAAATACATGGTACATAAAATAACTAGAACTTCATTAATACAGTTGTCATGCAAAATACGACAACACATATGCTGTGATTTTTAATACAAATATTATCTTCTAGACAATATTCAAACTCAAATAAAGTCCTCATTACAATTATTGATACACTGTTTTATAAATAGTGAGGACTGCTAAAACAAATGTCTCGAACCATAAGCCCATACCCCGACTAGTTCCCGCTCTTTTCTCGCCTCCTAAGAAGAAAAATAGAACAAAAAGGAAAAGGGTGAACTCAACTAGACCAGTAAAAAAATATTATAACTAAGATAATGAACAACAAATTATTGTTAGCCTTCAATAAATCAGATAAAATATAACGGACAGCAAGTTTTAGATCAATATTCACCTCATAAATAATAATTCATTAGAAGAGTTAAGTACATAATGAAATCTACTATCTTCTATGATTTAGAAGTCCATCATCAATGTGATGCCGCCAAATCCGGATATCTTCCAACCCGACATATGGTGCTACACGGTAATCATAATTATATAATCATTGTGAGAGCCCAAATCTGGGTCCCAAATTACCACGGATCTGGTATACTATTTCTATAACTATTGCGGAAGATATAAACATAAATCATTTATATATTAAACTTACACACTATTCCCCCAGGTCAAGAACTTTCACTTATACACAATTCATAAACTTTCTAACATATAACATTATTATCATACTTAACTATTACAAATATGTAAGACCCCAGTTTTTATAAATAAAGATGAATTTTTTTTATAATTATTATTTTTGAATATTACGGAATAAATTTGATATAATGTTATAGTTGTGGGTAATATTTATAAATTTTGCAAAGTACGCAAGTTGTTATAAAATATTCGTTTGGTCGGGGAATATTCTTTTTGTCGGGGAATATTCGTACGACGGCACAATCATTGGTGGACCCCACAACGGAAGTATTGTCGTAGTTAGAAAACGATAAAATTATCTTTCTATAAAATAACGGCGGAGGTGTTACCGTTAAAATTGTTGAACTATTCGGTAGTAAAAGTACAGTAATACGCATTGTTGCATAGTAGCACACGGTATTGATTATTGATGCTTACGTGAGAAGTCACTCAGCTATACTCAATTATTGCTACAGTAATTGCTGCATCATATCTCTTATATTATTGATTCAATTATTGTCACAGTATCATCTGTATAATATGTTATATTATTTAAACAATAATTGAGACGACAAGTTATAAATGATTAATAATTTTTGAAAGATTAAATATGTGTTGATTAAAAATAAAATAATTTCTGGTAATTTTTATTCAATAGTTGATGTATATAAAGAGTCTATTATTAGACGTTTGTGGTAAGTTTAATTATTTATGGGGGGGCCATATGTCATCATCTAAGAGTCTCTTTCATAAATAGTAATTACCTTCGTAAATAGTAATTACCTTTGTAAATAGTAATTACCTTCATAAATAGTAATTACCTTCGTAAATAGTAATTACATTCGTCAATAGTAATTACCTTCGTAAATAGTAAATACTTTCGTAAATAGTAATAAATCTTCTATAAATAGAGGCCTAGGGCTTCATTATTTTTCACGAATTCGTTCAAGCTATAGAGAAAGAAAGTATAGAGAATAAGAGAGAAAGAAGAAGACTTTTCTGCTACTTCACTTATATCCAGTTCTTCTAAGGTAGGGAATATTATTTGTTGTACCCATAAGGGGTGTTATTCTTTCTTATTCATGAAGAGAACTGTTGTTATTCCATTTCTTCTTATTCTGTCGAAATAACCTGTATACGCGGTTTACCCTATACTTGGTGACATTCTTCAATTATTCTGTTGGAACATCCTGTCTGTGTGTTTTACACCGGACCTGGTTCCGTCTTTATTATTCTGTTGGAATATCCTATCTGTGTGTTTTAAATCGGATCTGGTTCCGTCGTTATTATTATTCTGTTGGAATATCCTATCTGTGTGTTTTACACCGGATCTGGTTCCGTCTTTATTATTATTCTGTTGGAATATCCTGTCTGTATGTTTTACACTGGACCTGGTTCCGTCTTTATTATTCTGTTGGAACATCCTGTCGGTGTGAATTTCACCTGACCTGGTTCCGTTATTTATTATTTTGTTGGAATAACCTGCATGTGCGGTCTATCGCATGCATGGTGATTTCTTTTCTTATTTCATTCTTTATTATACTCAGTTGGTTAAAACTTTAACTTCTATACTCCATGAAATTAGTGGAATACCCTTGATATTTGCGCTTCATGCAGTATCCTTTCATAGAAATATTCTTCTAAGTATTCTTGAATTTTAATCCACAAAACAATATCGTGTTGACAATTTAGACATTATTAGTTCCTGAATAAATTAATTCTTGAACTTGTTTTATTGAATTCTTATATCATTGTCATCATCCTCATGTTTATATTTTTTTGAAAGTCATCTGTGGCCTGTAGAGCATAGATGGACTTGGTATGATTATGACCAGGGATTATTCGGTGTAATCATGACCATAATGTTACAAATGATGTAAAAATTAAAAATCCTCATTGGTCCGTAGTGCATTGATGGACAGTTGTTGGCATGATCATGACCATTAATGAATACACAAATATTCTTGGCACGTAGTGCATGAATAATTGTGGTCGTGATACTAAAGAATATCCTTGGCCGTAGTGCAGGGGTGATTCGATGACGTGGAATGTTTATTAAGCTGAGTCTCAGCTATAACAGTGATGAAAAACCTTTTAAATCTTAAAAGATAGTAGATTTTATTTTCTACTTGACTCTTTTAATGGATTGCTGGTTCTGCTGCAGTTAAACTTGATGTTTATTATATTTTATCAGTTTAACACTGTTGAAGGCTAATGATAATTTATTCTGCATTATCTTAGTCATAATATTTCTTACTGGGCTAGTTGAGCTCACGTTTTCTTTCACTGTTCTCTTCAGGAAATGAGAATATAGCTGGGACGAGTCGGGGAACAGAGTAATGGTCCAGATGATAGCATTAGTAGTCCTCACTATTCTGTGAAATAGTGTGATAATAATTGTAATGAGGACTCCTTTTGAGTTTGTATAATCTCTAGTAGACAATATTTGTATTCAAACTCACAGTTTATGTTTTGTCGTATTGTACACGACAGTTGTGTTAGTAAGTTGTAATTGAATTCTGTACCATGTATCTGGCGACCCAAGATGGATGATGTATACCTAATTTTGGGGGCGTCACAGTTGGTATCAGAGCTTAGGGATATGATCCCTGGCTAAGATGTGAGACTAGAACTAGGAGGGGAGAGACGGGGAATTCCTTTGCTAGTATGACCTACTTAAATTTATTTTGTATTTAAATTGGTTGGTCAGAGTTTAGAGATATTATGTTACATGTCAATTAACCTTTGTTTTGTGGCAGTATCTGAAAATGACATCTGAGAATGTTGAGAATAGCAATGGAGCACAGGCGATCGTTGATTCACTACATATCAATAATTAGGATAATATGCATCAGGAAGGCGACAATCCTCATGCAAACAACAACACTGACCAAATGATGAATGATCAAATGTTCAGAGGCTTTATGCAATTAATGCAACAGCAGGCAAGAGCGACTCCTGTCCAAAACGTAGATGGAAACACATGAAACTCTCGGGCGGTCACCGCTAAACAGTTCAAGGAGCTGGGACCACCAGAGTTTAAGGGAGAGCCAAAACCACTTATGACTGAAACATGGATAAAGCAGATTACCAAGATATTTGATGTCTTGGGATGCTCCGAGGAGCAAAAGGTTCCCTTTGCCGCCTTTATGTTGCGCGGAGAGGCAGATTACTGGTGGGAATCGGTAAAACGTACTCAACCTGCTGTACTGAAGATATCTTGGGAGAAGTTCCAGGAGCTGTTCAACGATAAATACTTTCCCGAAAGTATTCGCCACATGAAAAAGGTTGAGTTTATTAAGTTGGAACAAAATAATATGACCGTGTTGCAATATGAGGCAACATTTGCTGAGTTATAACGGTTTGCGTCCCACTTGGTGGATAATGAAGAGAGAATGGCGCGAATGTTTTTAAGAGGTTTGAATCCGGAGATACGTCAACATCTTATTTCTCATAAACTGTGTTTGTATTGAGATGTTGTAAATAGGGCTCAGTTAGTGGAGCGCGATAATGAGTCAACTCAACTAAAAGAGAGCAGCCGGCAAAATTATAATACCAGCGAGAGTGGTCATCGAAGCGGTGACAAAAAGTGTGGAGGGAATCAGTAGGCCAGAAATGGTTACCACTTCGGTGGTAATCAGGGCCAAAACAATAAGAATGGACATTTCAAAAAGAGGAGATTCAACAATGATGGAAAGACGTCAGCACCAGCACCCGTTGTTAAGGAAGGAGAAAGACCACCTATCATATGCTTCAAATGCGGAGGGGAGGGACACATCAGTCCAAATTGCGCAATGCCGTCCAAAGCATGTTATAATTATGGAAGAGAAGGTCACTTAGCCCGATTTTGTCGTTTACCAAAGACAAATTCAGCTAGGATGGAGGCACCAAAGGCCGTCCCAGAAAGGTCAAAGCCGGTAGTGCAAGGGAGAGCGTTTGTTGTGACCTCCCAAAAAGCAAGGAACCCGAATGAGGTCATCACGGGTAAGCTTATCATAAACTCTAACGAAGTCTATACTTTATTTGATACCGGTTCTACCCATTCTTTTATTTCTCCTACTTGCGCTCATCGATTAAATTTGACTACGGAAAAATTAGACTTTGACTTATCTGTGGAAACTCCGTTGGGAGAAACATTCATTACATCCACTATTTATAAGTCTTGTTTGGTTCAAATCGGTACTCTCACATTACCTTTAGATCTTATTTCATTGAAAATACTTGCATTTGACGTGATTCTAGGGATTGATTGGTTAACTACTCATCATGCAAAAATTGATTGTTTCCATAAGGTTGTTAGCTTTCATATTCTTAATCAACCTATTATGCGAATTCAAGCGACCAAACCATTAAACTCAATCACGGTCATCTCAAGTCATAAAGCTATTCGTTTATTGAAAAACGGATGTCAAGCTTTCTTAGCTCATGTCACAGATTTAAACAAAAATACGTCAGCTTTGAATGATATTTCTGTTGTTAATAAATTTCCTGACGTATTCCCCGAAGAACTTCCTGGCCTACCCCCAGAGCGTGAAATTGAATTTTGTATCGACCTTGAACCCGGTACAAAACCCATTTCCAAAGCCCCATATTGAATGGCTCCTATTGAACTTCAGGAGTTAAAAACCCAACTGCAGGAATTGTTAGACATTGGCTTTATTCGTCCTAGTACTTCTCCTTGGGGTGCTCCTGTTCTATTCATGAAAAAGAAAGATGGGAGTATGCGACTTTGTATTGATTATCGGGAGTTGAATCATGTCACCATCAAAAATAGGTATCCATTGCCACGAATTGATGACCTGTTTGACCAGTTGCAAGGAGCCAAATTCTTTTCAAAGATTGATCTTCATTCCGGGTATCACCAATTGAAGATTAGAACCGATGACATTCCAAAGACGGCTTTCAGAACTCGGTACGGGCATTATGAATTCCTAGTCATGTCCTTTGGATTGACTAATGCTTCTGCTGCCTTCATGTATATGATGAACCGAGTATTCAAGGAATATTTGGATCACTTTGTGGTCGTCTTTATTGATGACATCCTTATTTATTCCAAAAGTCGTGAAGATGATGAGCAACACTTGAGGCTGACACTCCAAAAGCTTCGTGAATATAAGCTTTATGCCAAGTTGAAGAAATGCGAGTTCTGGCTTGAGGAAGTAGCATTCCTTGGGCACGTGATATCAAGTCATGGAATATCTGTTGACCCAGCAAAGATTGAAGCTATTCAAAGCTGGGAGCAACCTAAATCAGTGACCAAAGTACATAGCTTTCTCGGTTTAGCTGATTATTATCGGAGATTCGTGGAAGGATTTTCTCGAATCGCTACTCCATTGACTCAGCTGACTCGGAAAGATACAAAGTTCGATTGGAGCGAAGAATGTAAGAAGAGTTTTCAAGAACTAAAGAGGAGACTCATTTCAGCACCTGTTCTAACAATACCATCTGGCTCGGAGGGATTTGTCATCTATAGTGATGCTTCGGGCAAAGGTCTGGGATGTGTTTTCATGCAACATGGAAAAGTCATAGCCTATGCCTCGCGATAACTCAAAGAATATGAGAAGAATTATCCTACTCATGATCTAGAGTTAGCAGCTGTTGTCTTTGCACTTAAAATTTGGAGGCATTACTTGTATGGGGAGAAAGTGGAGATCTTTACGGATCATAAAAGCCTCAAATATTTCTTCACTCAAAAGGAACTCAACATGCGACAATGACGTTGGCTTGAATTGTTGAAAGATTATGATCATACCATCCAATACCATCTTGGAAAAGCAAACGTGGTAGCTGACGCATTGAGTAGAAGATCACATGCAAGTACGAGTGCGATATTGTCAACGCAAGGGCCCATTTTGTGTGACTTGCAAAGGATGGAGATAGAGTTAAAGACTCTAGGGATGCATGTGACGATGGCGAATATACAAGTAGAACTGACTTTAATCGATAAAGTTAAAGCTGCTCAAGCTACAGACATGGAGCTGATGCGTATGAGGAAGAAAGTGCTAGAGGGTGCTATGCCGGAAGCAAGAATCGATGAAGAAGGAATACTTCGAGTCAACTCCAGACTTTGTGTTCCTACCGACCCTAATTTAAAGTATAAAATCATGATGGAGGCGCACAATACACCGTTTGCAATCCATCCTGGGAGTACCAAAATGTATCATGATATTCGTCATACATTTTGGTGGAGCAATATGAAGAGAAAGATAGCATTTTTTATCTAAAGGTGTCTAACTTGTCAACGAGTTAAAGCGGAGCATCAAGTACCAAAAGGTCCATTGCAACCACTTGAAATTCCAGAATGGAAGTGGGAGCACATTACCATGGATTTCGTTATCGGTCTTCCTAAGGTTTCTCAAGGCATTGATGCGATTTGGATCATTGTTGATAGATTGACCAAGTCTGCTCATTTCTTACCGATACGAGAAACTTATACACTTGAACGTCTTGCTCGTATGTACATAAACGAGATTGTAAGACTGCATGGTATGCCGGTATCCATAGTTTCTGATCGAGATCTAAGATTTACTTCACGATTTTGGGTTAGTTTGCAAAAAGCTATGGGCACAGATTTACGATTTAGCTCGGCATATCATCCTCAGACGGACGGACAGTCGGAGAGGACTATTCAAACTCTCGAAGATCTATTAAGACTCTGTGTCCTTGATTTCAAGGGAAGTTGGGACAAGTTCTTACAATTGGTGGAGTTTTCTTACAACAACAGTTATCAAGCAAGTATTGGCATGGCTCCATTCGAAGCGTTGTATGGAAAAAAGTGTCGTTCTCCAGTATGCTGGGATGAGGTGGGTGAAGCAACATTGTTGGGACCGGAGTTGGTACGTATGACTACGAAAAAGATTCAAACGATCCGACAACGTATAAAAACCTCACAAAATCGACAAAAGAGTTTAGTTGATCTTCATCGAAAGGACGTGGAATTCAATATAGGAAATCATGTGTTGTTACGTGTTACTCCATGGAAAGGAGTTACAAGATTTGGAAAGAGAGGAAAACTTAATCCTCGATTCATCGGTCCATTTTTAATCCTCGATCGAGTAGGAACTGTGGCCTATAGACTCGCTTTACCGCCAAGTATGTCTCGTGTTCATAACGTTTTTCACATATCCATGTTACGTAAATATGTGAAAGACCCAAACCACATTATTGAGTTAGAACCGGACGAAATAGCAGAAGATTTGACGTATGAAGAGATTCCTATTCAAATCTTGGATAAGAAGGAACATATTCTACGCTCCAAGGTTATACCTCAAGTCAAAGTTTTGTGGAGAAACCACGATGTTGTGGAAATGACTTGGGAGTTAGAATCTGAAATGAAATCAAGGTATCCTTACCTCTTCGACATACCAGGTACGTACCCTAATCTCGAGGGTGAAATTTCATAAGAAGGGGAGGTTGTAAGACCCCAGTTTTTATAAATAAAGATGATTTTTTTTTATAATTATTATTTTTGAATATTATGGAATAAGTTTGATATAATGTTATAGTTATGGGTAATATTTATAAATTTTACAAAGTACGCAAGTTGTTATAAAATATTCGTTTGGTCGGGGAATATTCTTTTTGTCGGGGAATATTCGTACGATGGCACAATCATTGGTGGACCCCACAACGGAAGTATTGTCGTAGTTAGAAAACGACAAAATTATCTTTCTATAAAATAACGGCGGAGGTGTTACCGTTAAAACTGTTGAACTACTCGGTAGTAAAAGTACAGTAATACGTGTTGTTGCATAGTAGCACACGGTATTGATTATTGATGCTTACGTGAGAAGTCACTCAGCTATACTCAATTATTGCTACAGTAATTGCTGCATCATATCTTTTATATTATTGATTCAATTATTGTCACAGTATCATCTATATAATATGATATATTATTTAAACAATAATTGAGACGACAAGTTATAAATGATTAATAATTGTTGAAAGATTAAATATGTGTTGATTAAAAATAAAATGATTTCTGGTAATTTTTATTTAATCCTTGATGTATATAAAGAGTCTATTATTAGACGTTTGTGGTAAGTTTAATTATTTATGGGGGGGCCATATGTCATCATCTAAGAGTCTCTTTCATAAATAGTAATTACCTTCGTAAATAGTAATTACATTCGTCAATAGTAATTACCTTCGTAAATAGTAATTACCTTCGTAAATAGTAATTACTTTTGTAAATAGTAATTACCTTTATAAATAGTAATTACCTTCATAAATAGAAATTACCTTCGTAAATAATAATTACCTTCATCAATAGTAATTACATTCGTAAATAGTAAATACTTTCGTAAATAGTAATAAATCTTCTATAAATAGAGGCCTAGGGCTTCATTATTTTTCACGAATTCGTTCAAGCTATAGAGAGAGAAAGTATAGAGAATAAGAGAGAAAGAAGAAGAGTTTTCTGCTACTTCACTTATATCTAGATCTTCTAAGGTAGGGAATATTATTTGTTGTACCCATAAGGGGTGTTATTTTTTCTTATTCATAAAGAGAACTGTTGTTATTCCATTTCTTATTATTCTGTCGGAATAACCTGTATACGCAGTTTACCCTATACTTGGTGACACTCTTCTATTATTCTGTTGGAATATCCTGTCTGTGTGTTTTACACCGGACCTGGTTCCGTCTTTATTATTCTGTTGGAATATCCTATCTGTGTGTTTTACACCGGATCTGGTTTCGTCGTTATTATTATTCTGTTAGAATATCTTATCTGTGTGTTTTACACCGGATCTGGTTCCGTCTATATTATTATTCTATTGGAATATCCTGTCTGTGTGTTTTACACCGGACCTGGTTCCGTCTTTATTATTCTGTTGGAACATCCTATCGGTGTGAATTTCACCTAACCTGGTTCCGTTATTTATTATTCTGTTGGAATAACCTGCCTGTGCGGTCTATTGCATGCATGGTGATTTCTTTTGTTATTTCATTCTTTATTATACTCAGTTGGTTAAAACTTTAACTTCTATACTCCATGAAATTAGTGGAATACCCTTGATATTTACGCTTCATCCAGTATCCTTTCATAGAAATATTCTTCTAAGTATTCTTGAATTTTACTCCACAAAACAATATCGTGTTGACAATTTAGACATTATTAGTTCCTGAATAAATTAATTCTTGAACTTGTTTTATTGAATTCTTATATCATTGTCATCATCCTCATGTTTATATTTTTTTGAAAGTCATCTGTGGCCTGTAGAGCATAGATGGACTTGGTATGATTATGACCAGGGATTATTCGGTGTAATCATGACCGTAATGTTACAAATGATGTAAAAATTAAAAATCCTCATTGGCCCGTAGTGCATTGATGGACAGTTGTTGGCATGATCATGACCATTAATGAATACACAAATATTCTTGGCACGTAGTGCATGAATAATTATGGTCGTGATACTAAAGAATATCCTTGGCCATAGTGCAGGGGTGATTCGATGACGTGGAATATTTATTAAGCTGAGTCTCAGCTATAACAGTGATGAAAAACCTTTTAAATCATAAAAGATAGTAGATTTTATTTTCTACTTGACTCTTTTAATGGATTGCTGGTTCTGCTGCAGTTAAACTTGATGTTTATTATATTTTATCAGTTTAACACTATTGAAGGCTAATGATAATTTATTCTGCATTATCTTAGTCATAATATTTCTTATTGGGCTAGTTGAGCTCACCCTTTCTTTCACTATTCTCTTCAGGAAATGAGAATATAGCTGGGACGAGTCGGGGAACGGAGTAATGGTCCAGAGGATAGCATTAGTAGTCCTCACTATTCTGTGAAATAGTGTGATAATAATTGTAATGAGGACTCCTTTTGAGTTTGTATAATCTCTAGTAGACAATATTTGTATTCAAACTCACAGTTTATGTTTAGTCGTATTGTACACGACAGTTGTGTTAGTAAGTTGTAATTGAATTTTGTACCATGTATCTGGCGACCCAAGATGGATGATGTATACCTAATTTTGGGGGCGTAACAAAATAAGTTGCACACATTAACTTAAAGCTGGAACTGTCTTTAACTTTTCCTTGTATCCGACGTATTCGCCTTAATCTATAATATTTATCACGATATAGCAAGGGTGAGTATATGTTTGCCTAGCAAGTATAAGTTTATTTAAGGATATATCATGATTGAAAGAGTTTGAATAATAAGCTGGCTATAATTCAACAATATAGTTGTGAATTAGCACGAACAAACTTGCATAGCTGAAGAACCTTTAATATGAACATATATATATATATATATATATATATATATATATCTGGACCGAATGGTAATGAAGGTGATCAGCCTTTCATACCTGATTAATACATGAAGAATGGTAATGAAGGTGATCAGCCTTTCATCACAATATAATACTATTATATATATATATACATAAAAAACCTAAACATATTATCACATAATCCTATCCGTCTATAACACACATAAGACTTAGTATCAGGTCAAACTATTGCAGTCTAACATGAGCCCGACTAAATTCTAACATCCTGACGGTCTAGTCGGACAATTATTGAGTCTAAGTTTAATTAAACTTTGCCTAAACACTTAACAATTATCTTAGATAATTTTTTATTCAGTCAAAATAATTTCATATGCTCATAATAATTTTCAGATAATTATTACCATTTATCATGATTTTTCAATCATTAATATCGTATTTATGTAATTTAAATACCAAATAATTCATTTATCATTAATATTTATATAATATTAAATAATAATAAAAATCATAACATAATATTACAATATATTTATAATGTCACAAAGTATTTTCAGTATTTTAAAAACATATTTATATGATTTTTAAACAGTTAAATCCATTATCCGATAATTGACATTAATATTAAAATATTAATATTTTCATGACAAAATATCCAAAGTTATATTCTATAACTTCAAATATTTTTATAACACTTAAATCATTTTTATATGATTTGTAAAACATTAATTCTATTTTTCCATAATTTATTTAATATATTCATTAAATAAATCAATAACCATTAATATAAATTTATTATTGAAATTCATCACAAAATATCAAAAGTTATTAAAAATAACTTTAAATATTTTCTCACACCACAATATAATTTTTCAAGTATTAAAATCATTTT
This sequence comes from Panax japonicus, assembly GCA_020205505.1. Taxonomy (NCBI): domain Eukaryota; kingdom Viridiplantae; phylum Streptophyta; class Magnoliopsida; order Apiales; family Araliaceae; genus Panax; species Panax japonicus. Next base: position 34,611,165 of record CM035102.1, on the reverse strand, counting down.
TAAATAATTTATTTAATATTATAATTAAATAAATTAAATATCATTTGTAATCCAAAAATATTAAATATTTATTAAATATACTCTAAATAATTAAAAACTATTTTTTGAACTTTAAAATAATTTTTAGGAATTTAATATTAATTTTTAATAATTAAAAACCATTTTTTATGTAATAAATAAAATAATTGATTTTAGAAATAAACTATCGCTAAAAGGGCCGTATAGCGACAAAACAGTCGCTATAGGTGTTCTTGAGTTGTTCTTCATCAAACCCAGATTTCATGTCAGTCACCGAGGGGCATACTTTGATTATAATTTAATCTATGATCCTAAGATTTTCTGGGCTTGAAAAGTGTTAATGTTGTAGTACTAATGTAGTACTACAACTCTATAACAGTTCCATGGCCATTACACAACAAATCAGAGAGATCAAAGCCTCCCAAATCATTGTCAGACTCTGTTATAAAATTTCTTGGTTTACCAGAATCGAGGTACCTACTTTGAACCCTTGAATCCTTGATGTTCAGGCTTGTTTTATGTGTTATAAAGGTTCATACTTGCAGTCGAGATGACAAAGAACAACTTTATAGCATCAGATCAGTCTAACAACAATACTAAATGAAGATTTGAGCCGGTCAAAGTTCCTGTCAGGAACGCGTTCTTGAAAAATCTGGGTTTATTATCTGTGATTCTATGTAAGATCTAAGTGATATAATGGTTTGGATGTGTAGTCTACATGTCATTCTACAAAGATCAAACACTAACATGGCCATTAACCTTACCAGTAGCAAGATTCGAAGCCTTTAAAAACTTGTCAGACAAAATCTGGAAATTCTGGGTTTTCCAGAAACAGTCTCCCATGGTCGATCAACCATGTTTGACCACTTATATCTTGCAATGTTTGACCACTTATATCTTGCAATATAGACATGCTCTGACCTTGTATTCAGTTCCAGATCATAGACAACATGGCATACTATAGATCTACAACATAAAACACCTTAAATATCTAACACAGACAGATCTGGAGGCCCTGACATTAGGCTGTCAGGCCTTATTTTTAGGGTTCTAAGTCAGTTTGAAAACTTTCTTTTTTGGCTTCTAGATGTTATGGATCTATCATAGATCACTAAATAACATCCTTAAACACACTTCTAAACAACAAGCAACAACATATAACATGAAACACATGGATTTGCAAGGTAAGGGTTTTAAACCTCTTATGCTTTGATTTTGATTTCTGATCCTTGGTTTCTGATCAAGGCTTGATACATGATGATAATGGCTTAACTTCTCACTCCCTCTCACTCTAGATTTCGAAAAGTTAGAGAGAGAATAAGCTTGGCAAGTATGAGAGGTAAAGTAATATTTTTACTTACTTAAATCATTGATTTTTGATTCAATGTATCTATTCTTGCTAGGTGGCACTTACAAATCTGATCTTGGAAGATATATATCACATGCTGATAAGTTGGAGTGATGACTCATAAGATTTCACAAAATATTTTACTTAAATTTTAAGTAAAAGTGTATTTTGGTCATTTCGCACCCACTAAGGGCAATTTGGTCTTTTTCCTATAACTTGAAGGGTATTTTGGACATTTCCCTTTTATCCCACAACTTATAACACTTAGGAATTTATACTTAACATTTGAATTCCTAAATTAGGGTTTTGAATATCTAAATTAGGGTTTGGGATTCCCGAAACTTAGATTGGGGTTTCCGATCCAATCGTTAGGGTTTCTAACGATTCGTTAAAGTTTTCTAACATAATCACCATATTCATATCATGAATTTAGGGTTTGTCATCTATGTTACTTATCTGATAAACCCTTGATCCTTATTCACAAACTGCACACATAAAAATAATTATTGTTCACATATAAGATCACATATACCAACTCGTATACACTTAGATACTTAACCCTGATAATTCTTCACAAGAATTTTAAATCCACCAAAATCTTATACATCATTACCCAAATCATTCAAGTCCTTCTCCAAAAATTTTGAAATCCTTCAAATTTTTTTACAGAACTGTCAAATCCTTACACTTATTTTCAGTCTAGGTTCTAATATTGAACCTTAAATCAATCGATTATGATTTTAAAAATTTTATAAATTCTCGGGTTGTCACATTCACCCCTTCTTCTAAGAATTTCGTCCCCGAAATTCACCTTACACTATACTGCTTACACCATTCATACACATCATCACATGCTACCCAATACACCACTCACAAGAGTAAAAAATTTCAAATTGTGCTGAGGAGTTATATAGACTATTGTCTGTCATTTTCGTAAAGGTTTTATGGAAATTCATTCGCAAACGGTCTTACCTTGGAGACATAGAGGGTGATTAGCCCGGTATGCCCAGTACCGGCCCAGTAATACTGGTTTTATCTGTTTCTCGTCACTGCCATAGGCACAAAAATTTTACCTCAGTCTTATTGGATTTCGCACCAAAAAAATTAGGTTCGGGATTTTTTTTCAATGAACACTTAGAGTTTTCATAAACATTAGTCTAGCTTAATCGAATAGCATAGACTCATATCAATAATAAAATTTAATCGATATATGAATGCGTATAGCCAAACGCCATTGCCAAATTAAATTTTTGAAAATATTTTTTAGAAAGACGTCATGATGTCGTACTATATTAACAGTCTGTTTGAGGATGTCGTCATTGTATGACTTAGTCATAACACATCATACAATAGTGGAACAATAATTTTTATATCGAATTCACACTAAGTATTCCTGTATTTATAACTCTTTCAACTTTTTATCATCTCTGCACCAGGTTATATGGTACATAAGTGATAAATAAAAATATATTTTGATATTTCAAATCATTATCGTCTAGCTGAAACAAGTAGCATAGACTATTCTTTAAACCGTTCAAAAATCATTACAAATATATATATATATATATATATATATATATATATATTTCAAAAGCAAATAAAGTGTATTTAGCTTGATGTCAAAATTTCGAAGTCTAGCATAGCTAGGAGTTTTAGAAAACTTATGTCTCCATTAATAATCATTTGCTTAAACAATCTATCTATTCCTATTATCTTTAATACTCCATTCACACAAAACTATACCCAGTTCGTCAAACTACACTTATGAGTTCATGAACTTTCCACAATCGTATGAGTTTAAGAACTTGTCCTAGTCAGACCTTTGACATCCATTTGCCGAGGGGTTCATATACATTTCACATAACCATGAGTTATGAACGTAACATAAGTATGAGTTTTAAGAACTCGTACTTAACCTTATATCCTCTACCTATAACCTATTTATCTGTTATACAAATGAGAAAGGAATCACCCTCTTAACATGCATATAGAAAATAGCGCTGACACAAACATTTCATAATCCCCACTTAATCCTAATTCCCTTCTCAATATGAATTTCATTTAATCCGTATTCATAATCCTTTCCTGAATCTGTACCAATTCATAGTACAACTGTCACACAACATTCTTGCCATTAAACTTTTCACTCATTAGATTGATTCTTATCCCATACTATAACCATATCAGATCATAGGGTGATCTTATCGTATAAATTATGATTCATTTCTATACTATGGTCTTTTTGTTTTATGATCTCTATCCCTATACTATTAGTCTTTTAGACTCTATCTATACATCACTATTGTTCACCTTTATTATAAGAGTTAGTGAACTCTGTATCTTTACAACTCGCCGAGATTCGTCTTTGAATCTTACCGACCAACTAACTCTATGTGAGTTAGATCTTATCCTAATCACTGCGATCATTGGTCTTAGGTATTCCTACCTAAGGTTCATAGCCAACAACTTTGATACCAACTATGAGAGCTCGGACTAATGCCGAGATTTCCACCAAGTGATTCAGACGAAGAAGATCAACAACCACCTCCGCAGACTTAAGTGATAGCAGGGAAGTCCTCGCGTAATTAATTTTGATTATTCATCCAATGAGGACATTGTATTACTTAAGTTTGGGGGATTTACATATATGTTTGCATGCATACGTAGTACTTTTAGGTTTGCATTTTGTCATTTTAATTTCAGTATTGCATATTAAATGCAGTATTTCATGATAGCTTAAGTGCTTACAGTAGTAGCTTAGGTTATTGTTGTCATTGCATAGTAATTAGTTTTGTAAATAGTGCATTTTGTTATCTATATATATATATATATATAAATAGTTATTTAAGTAATATTGTGAGACCCCGAATTTTATGAAATAAAAGTTTTCAATTTTTCTATTTTAGTAAATGGTTAAATTGATAAAAGGTTAAAGTTAAGGGTGATATGTGAAAAAAAATTTAAGTAGACAAGTTGTAATAAAATACCCGGTTACTATTCACTCTAGTATTATTCACTAGGGTATTTAGGGAACTTTTTGTGTCAGAGTACTATTCACGAGTTACTATTCATGAGTTACTATTTACGGGGTACTATTCACCCAACAAATATATTTCTTTTCAGTCCAAATTATTTTTGGGTACAATAATCTTTCATGAAGAGATGTACTAATTTTTCAGACATTAGTTAAAATTATAATAGTGGAAAAGCTTTTTATATAAAACAGAATACTTTTATAAAGTTATTCTATAAATAGAATATATTATATTTTATTGTGCATAGTGTTTTGCATAGTAAAATCTTTTTATATAAAACAGAATACTTTTATAAAGTTATTCTATAAATAGAATATATTATAATTTATTATTCATAGTGTTGCATAGTGCATGCATAATGTTTTGCATAGTAAAATCTTTTTATATAATAAACAGAATACTTTTATAAAGTTATTCATTTTATTAGATTATAAATAGAATATATTATATTTTATTTAAAAGATTTTGCTTTAAATATGGACCGTTCGATTAAAAGTAAATCAATCTGAACCATTCATAAATTAGTTACTATGCAGTCCATTCTTCTATAAATAGAAGCTCATTCCTTCATTATTTCTTATGAATTCACTGAACCTAAAGAGAGAGAAACTATAGAGAGAATTCTTCTTTTATAATCTTAAGCGTATTTCTTTAGAGTTTAAGAAAGTTTTGAGAGTAGTTCAAGTTTTCTTCGAGTATATCCTCACCCTACCAGTTGGAATACTCTTCTTTGAAAGGTAATAAGAATGTAGCTGGGTCGAGCGGGGATAACAGGGAAATAGTGTGATGGTCCGAGACTGTTGAAGTTTCTCAATACATTATAAAACAGCATGACATGAAATAGATAATTGTATTGAGGACCTAAGATGTGGGTGTCGTATTTTATATGTTACTTAATAATTGATTTTGGCGAACAGCAATAGGGTGATGAGAACCCAACTTTGAAAGCGTCAAAAGTGCAACTCATTAGAATGAATATGATAGTAATCTTCTCGTTCTTCTTTAGGGTCTTAAAATTTTTGCTACTATATTTTATATGGCATTGTAATAATTTGAGTTTGGATACTGTCTACGAGATAATATTGTATTAAAACTCACAGCTTAACTGTGGTCGTATTCTATACGACAGTTCAACAGTTGTATACATGAAGTTTGTATTTGATTTTTATAGTGTGATATCTGGCGACTCAGAATGGGTTGTGTATACCTATTTTGGTGGCGCCACAATTGTGTTTGCATAAGTCCAATAATGTTGGAGTTCATATTATTTGTCGGTCAATGATGAGATTGTTAATAAGTTAACCAATACAATATTGATTATTAGAACAGTGATACAACTTCTGTTACAAATTGAATCTTGAGCTCGTTTGAAACTGGAATAAAAAGGATAGCAAGATTAATAACATCCTTGTTGGCTGGTCAGTTCAAATTGATACATAAATAGTTTCTACAACATAATCATAGAGTAGATGAGAAAACGACAAGGATAGACAGTAAAGGTGAAAATTAGGCAAGAACCTAAGTTTGGGGGATGATATGTGGGGTATATAAGCTTTATCTATATATAAAAAGAAAAAAAGAAAAGAAAAAAATGTATATATTGTGACTAGTCTTGTTTCGGGGTCTTTGTTACTTGAGCAAGTACGCCCGAAGGGATTGTCTTTACACCTAGCTCCTTAAGGTCTTTTATGGTCTGGGAGTCGTTGGTTGAAAGCTCGCTAAGGGGTAGCACTGTCAGCCTAATGGGATGAGACATTGCACGGTCATGTATGTGTATATGCATATATATATATATATATATATAATGAATAAAACGGAAAAAGAGCAAAAAGCCCCCGTACATATGTAAAAAAAGAAGAAGAAGAATAATATATATGTAAATAAAGTATAAGTACCCTATTTGAACCCCCGAGATTAGTGATTGCTTAGTTTTAGTTGGAGCGGTCTATTTTTGAAATTTTTAAATTTGCATTGTATGATTCCTTCTAAGAAATTTGTTATGTACTGAATTTGAATCCGTAGCAGTATCACGGATGTTGATCACACACACACAAACTATACCAGTGATGATGGCCTGAGATTTGAGGATTAAGGTGGAGTTGTAGATTTGTTTTGGTGATTGGTTTCATCTCATTGCATTGCATGACATATCATGTAGTTATTTTGTGCTCGAGGACTAGAACCGTTTAAGTTTGGGGAATTTTGATAAGTGGATTTTATATACGCTAATCAATGTCCATTTCAAGCTTATTGTTGTTCATTTCTTGTGTTCAAGTTTGTTTTCACTTGTTTTATGTTATTTTATATGTAGGATGGTTGTTGTGGCACTTAACGCATATTTGGAGTTATTCGGTATGATATGGAGTCAATTGGTGCAAGTTTGGAAGAAATCATGAAGTTTAGCAAATTAGTTAGTAGAATAGAGGCCCGCCGGGGTGGGCTTGTTTGTACTATATACCCTCGCTGGGGCGGGGGGTCTTCATCAGCAGTTAGCAGAAAGGTAGCCCGCCGGGGCGGGCTTATTTTACTCATGAACCCCCACCGGGGCGGGGGTGTCAACTGATGTTGTCTCCTGCTGAGGTTGAAACTCTTGTTGGACTTGGTTTCTAACAAATTGGATTATACATGGGCTCTACTTGATATAGAATTTCGGCTGGGACTTGTGTGTTGGACATCTATTTACTCAACTAACAACAAATTCAACAACACACAAGACAGATTACGAATATTAAACTGAGTTTTTCTAAGCAAGCGTGGAGGAGAATTTTAGAGAGATTTTTGAGACGATTGCAATTCTAGGCTACGTGAAGGGTGTTTTTCAATATTCTTCATCTTAGGCTATTATTTCTAATTGAAAGAATGTTTTCTATGATTTATTCAGTGTTTATTTCATTTATGATGAACTAATTCACTTTTTAGGCTTATGATGGATCTTTGAGTGAATCGATGATTTTTTAAACTTTGAATTCCAATTTTAATAATCTATTTCCAATTTATCTATATTGGTTTGAGATTGAATTTGTGAATTGCCTGATCAACAATTCTTTGTGGATTTGTATGGAATCGAGAGAGGATATTCAAATCTAGACTTAGTTAATATATCATGTGTTCATGAATTTTGTGAATAGCAGAATCTTGATGAATGTTAAGGAAGAGATATGCTTAACATCGCATGTAATCGGATAGAGAATTTAATCTTAAACCTTCTTTAATTATAATTCAAATAGAGATATAGTGAGTTAGTTGATTAAGGTGTTTAACTTGTTTCTATCTTAATTGTGGATTTAAGTTAATACGATATTAGTGCATCGAGAGGAGGTTAATATTATGTTCATGTTCATGATTAATAAACTGGGATAGTGAATTGAATTGGAATAAAGGTGTTAAAATCCGAGTGAAGCTTACGGTGAAATCATAAGTCTAATTCTCCATTGATTGTTTGAAATTCCATATTTGATAATTGTGATTGGTTTGTGGTAGTTTATTTTAGTATTTTAATTTAGAATCTTTAATTATAATCATTGAGTGGAATAGTTTAATAAAATTAGGATTAATAGGAAATTGGTAATTGTAAGTTAAGATTATTGCTAGTTGATCTCTGTGGGAAGGATACTCTACTTATCACTTTATTACTTATTGACCACTTATACTTGCGTGTTGTGCGTATATAGATTTTACCCAACAATATACAGATAAAAATGAAAACCACGGACCGAAGTCCGGGCATACACATACAACACGACTCTCAATGTGTAGAATATTGTGTGTAAAGATGAAGAGAAAGGCTTTATAGAGTGTGAGAAGGCTTACAGTGGGCTACCTATGCAGGCTTTTATGACTCTAAATGGATAAATACTCAGCTCCCGCTGGTAAATGTATAGCTATATGTGAGCTAACAGGTGTTTAAAAAGAGCAAGCACTCAATATGAGGTGTGTATAGAGCAAATTCGACAGGGCTTCCTCGCCTTTTTTTTAAATGGCTACCCCAAGCCCTCTATTTATAGAGGGGGAATCGTAGGTGTACCTGCGGCTACCCAGGGTGCCCTGGGCTCTGTAGGTCCCATCATCTCGAAGTACATGTACTCGTGCACTGTGATGTCCGTTCAAACTTGCAGAACTACAATTCGAGAATCCGAACGAGGTATACAAGACCTTCTTCGGACTTCTTATGTCAAGATTTATGCAATGACATGGATTAGAGGTTGTACGAAGTCAGGAAGAGGGGATCATGCCCATGGTCTTCAATCTTCAAATTCTATCCGGTGTGCTGCCACGCGTAATAGTCACTCAGGATTGAAACTCCTTGGTTTTTGTAGGACATTTTTGTATGTATGTATGTATGTATGAAATGTTGAGACGACGAGTAGATGTTGAGGTAGCAAGATGACATTTGACTCCTCCTCAGGGTTATCACCGGTTTAAGTTTAAAGTAGATGTTGCTCAGGGTTACATCTGAGATTGGAATGCTACAAATGTTTGAATGTCGTAATGTCATCTGTGAGTGTGCCTGTCTACCCGGTGTTAGTTCCGGGTCTAAGGTATGAGTGCCTCAAAAGGAGGTCTGAGATTGAAGCTGATCGCATGCACTTAAAACAAGTATTTTTGGGGTTATCTCCGGAACTGCACCAACATTCCTTGGGGTTATTGCCAAGGACGAAACTCGGGGTTATCTCCAAGGTTGGAAATGATGTTTCTGGTGTGTGTTCTGGGGTTGGAAATGATACTCCCGGTGTGTGTTTCAGGGTTAAGACTGAACTTCCGGTAGTATCCGGAATGGATGTGAACTGTCTTCCAGGGTTATCTCTGAAAGTTGATTCTGCCCTCCTGTAATGTTAGTCACAGGTGTGCAGAAAAATTTGAGTGTCTACAGATGCCCCTCTTTATCATATTAATGCAATGAAAGGCATGGATAGGATAAAGAATCCTAGACACTTGAAATGCAACAAGATAAACATGATGCTATGTGCAACAACATGATATAAATGTATGAATGAGATGATTGTCGATTCCTTGTTAATCCTGTTGGGATGACAATCAGTGATATCTTGGACATGCGATCCAAGTCTTCAAGGATGTTGACGTTGGGGCTATCACAAAAGTCATTAATCCTAGACACATACTTCTACTCCATAAAAGTGCCTCTTGTGTGAAAGAGATATGTGGGGAGAAAGCATTGTCTGTTTGAGGATGTGTATAACATATCCCACCATCATGTTGGAGTTATTGCCAACAGTATATATTTGTCAGGGTTGCCTGACTTTTGCTGATATATGTATGACCGAATAAATCCCTATTGGGTGCATTGTCAAGGCTGCTTGACCTTCATTTATGTGTGTATCAATGGTTGTATTGTTACATGGGGAGTGTGTCAAGGCTTCTTGACCTTCATTGATGCGTATATAAATGGTTGCATCGCTTTGTGACCCCCGTCAGGGATACATAGACATGAGTATGTTGCTTCGATAGGTTTACTTGCCACCGGCTGAAATAACGTCAAGGTTGCTTGACCTTCATTGATTTGTGTATCAATGGTTGAGAATGTACTGTAACCCCCACCGGGGATACGTGGTTGCTTTAATTTCTGCGTTGTAACCCCCGCCGGGGAAGGTTTATGACTCCCAACTTTGGCGTTGTAACGCCCGCCGGGGATACGTCTTTAATTCATAACTTCGGCATTGTAACACCCACCGGGGAAGGTTTAGGGTTGTGACCCTATACTGACGGCATCGGACCTTTGTGAGGTATTGTTGATCGTGATTAGTGAAAGCTGAGGCCACTGGTATAGTATACCCTGTATACATGCAAATACCAATGTGTGAAATGTGGAGCCAAAGTTTGACCCATGAAAACCAGGATTTCAGGCTATTTCGCTCAATCGCGTTGCGTTTTTATTCTTGATTTTGCCTTTTCAGCTTGTGAGACCTCCTTTGAAACTCTAACTGGAGCGAACCAGAGGTGTTGGATCCATATAGGGGTGCCACTGGTACACCTACAGTAGCCGCAGGTGGAACTGCGGTCAACCGTGGGTATGTATTCCCTACGAGTTACTTTCATAAGTCATTTTCAAGCTGCGTGATGAAGGAAATCTGAGAGCTCTTCTTCAGACCTGTTGAGTTTGTGCAACTTTCTGCATATTCTGCCACCGTAGAAGCGTTATTCATTGTCCTAGTAACATATGCATATAATCTTTTAAAGTTTCTATCCGTTGAAAAATGACTTATCACATGAAATGCATTTAGACACATAGTAGTGAATATGCATTCTGATATGACTTTACAAAATATATTTAACATAGTAAATGTTAGTACTAAACCATGATAAACATAATGATGTGAAAAAATTTGACTTTTGAAATAGTCAAATTGGCACCTTTTACTGTCATTTCTTATCCTATTTGAGGACAAATGAGTAAAGGTAGCAAAGTAAAATAACCCTGGTAATTAAATTACATTTATGGATTTTTTTACTGTGATGTATTAAATGCATTTAGGATTTATATGATTGTTGGTAGGTGTGCTACTGAATGGCCACCTAGTCATGCATATGTGCATGTGGATAGTCCCATTTACAAAGGGGGCTATGGCAAAATTTTCCCAAAACGTAGGCATTGGGTAGTCATGCATTTTTAACTCTACTGTATATGTATGTTAAAACAATGCATGCATGCATGTAATCATAAAATACATTTTGAAAAGCTCCAGGTAAGAATTTACCACACCCTTTCTGAGGTGATTTGGAGACATGTTGTCAAGATATTATGGATTCGGATCAGTCGAGTAGTTCCCGCAGGACTACTTCTGGTGTACGGAGGGGGGCTTCTGAAGTACCTCGACCCTGTTCTATTAGACAACCTCATCATTTGGTGGAGGCGGTGATTCGTCCTATCCGAGTTTAAGTGCCGGATGTTGAGGACGAGGAGGAGGATGTACCAATTGAGGTTCCTACTACTGCTGAACGTGTTCCCCGTAGGGATTTGCCAGGTATTCAAGTGGCGATCCCAAATCTTATGGGTGACTTAAGTTGGAATCCTTTAATCTTTCTGCACGCAAAGGTGGTATGAAGTTAGTTCTTAATCTTCCTTGTTTCTTATTCATGAGGAGCAAAGGGTTTTGATGTTGATCTTGATTTGATGTAGGTTCCGGGCTATACACAGCCTCGAGGGAACTGGTTCAGCATCCACTCTATGTATCAGGCTTTGCATGATGACTATAGAGCGATTATAGATGGCTGGGGATTCGGGACGTTTTTGTTCCATTCTTCCCCGTCGCTATCCTTGGGGTTACCTCAGGGCATTGTCTGAGCGGTGGTTTCACTTAACTGAATCACTTCACTTGTTGGACATTGAGGTGATGATAATGCAGATGGATTGGTGGTTTATCATAGGTATGGATTTTGAAGGGGTTTCAGTGCCTTGCACGGCGGATATTACCCCTACTTCCGTCAGATCCTTGTTAGGAGTTTCAGTGGAGGCGCTCAAGGGGAGGACTGTTCGTACAGGTCCTTTGAGCGTAAATGCTATGAGTGGGCAATTGAGTGAACCTATACCTGATGATGTGAGAGTCAGGGATCGTATTCTTTGGCGATTGTTCTTGATGATCATTAGAGGCTACTTCATAATAGATAACTCTTCTACGGTGTCCTTCGCTTTGATCAGCGCCACTCGACACGTGGACCGTATAGGAGACTATAATTGGGGTTCCTACACCTTTGCCTACTTCTTCAGGGGAATGCACAAGCGATCGTAGGACTTGACCGAGGCTTGGTTAGGATTCTACCCATTTCTGCTGGTGAATATTTCTTTTGTCTTTTCCTATGTATAAGTTAAGAGTGTTGACTAATAGCAGATGTTTGCCTTTGTGTTGGCAGTTTTAGGCCTATGAAAGGCTTCCATGTTTATGTCCTGTGAGCGTGTTAAGTTTAGACACCTATCCACTGGGACGGAGATGGCATCATTACATACTGGAGGAGGTCCGTGTTGTTGAGGGTTTCACCCATTGCCGCCTATAGCTGGAGTTGTTGACAGCGGATGTCATCACATGGGTTCCCTATTCTAGGGAGCATTTCAGTGTTGGATTTGAGGATGGGTACCCGACTGGTGTCGAGCACGTGATTTCCACCCGTAGTATTCCTCTCTTCATAGATGGACGATAAGAGATCTATTTAGGAGAACGTGCTTTCAGGAACACAACTGGAGATATTCGCATGCCGATCTTGCCTCCTGCCAGGCGTTATTGGCATGTTTTACAGTCACCTGTGACTGATATCCCATTTTTTGGGATTGACAGTTACACATTATCAGAGGGCCCCTGCACTCAGGATATGTTCCAGCATTGGTGGTTCCCTCGTACCATTGGAGCTCAGACCGAGGCCAGATAGTTTATGGGGGATATGGTTCCAGGATCTGTGATGATGACGGATTGGCTAGCCTGTGTCAGAGATCCGACTAATGTGACAAAGATTGACAGTTTAACCGGGGAGTTGGACCGGGCACATTTCTATATTAGACATTTGAGTAGAGATCCTTTAGAGGCAGATAATTTTGATCCTTCCATCTCTACCGCTGGCCCATCAAGTGACCCATATGGCTTTGCCGGTGCAGATCCTCCCTTGTATAGGCTTGACATCCCTATAGATAAAGATCCAGTGACTCAGGAGGAGTTACATCAGGTGGACAAGATTGACGATGTAGAAATTGATTCCATTGACTTCTTCTGATGTATATTTCTCATTATCTCTTTTGATAGGCCTCTGTTAGTTGTTGGGTATCTTCGCCCCATTTCTATGTATTTTAGCTGTACAGAGATGTATTAGATGATGATATACTTAGGAATGTATGTACAGTTTTCTATTCCCTATATCATATTTCCATCTATTGTATAATTCATGTTATTATATTATGCATATGTATATATGTCCAGAGATATTTAACATTAACCCTTGAATGGTCTTATGACATGGCCCGTACAAATGTCTTCTTCGACAGTTAGCCGTATTAATCATACCCCACCATTTTTGGTGGCATCTGGTATGAACTAACGGTATGATAGTATGTCACCATCAGACAAGATGACTCTAGATCATTTGCTGCAGCATACTATGACCTTGTTGATGTTTCAGGTTCCCACAGGGTTCATAGAGGGTATGCTAGAGCATTGGGTACCGGAGAGGCATGTTTTCTGATTCGAGATCCAAGAGTTGACTCCTACTCTAGAGGAGTATGCACGGTTGATGATGTTGTCGTTGGACAGACGTTACGTGCACATGGCAATCAGAGACATGATTAGACAGTTTATGACCCTCACCGGATTGAGGCGTAGAGTGGTACAAAATGAGATCACATCTGGCCACGTGATATCCCAGCGCTTTCTGATTGATAGATTTGGCTCTGAGGATAGTTATGCACGAAATTCCAGGGATTTCACCACACCAGAAGATCATTGAAGTTTGGCCAGAGTGGATGTATTGTTACTGTGTGTACTGTTGTACGTCTACATGCCACGATACATGGATGAGCTGGACATCGGGGTCATTATGGCAGTGAGAGCTCTCAGGGAGGGTCATACCATTATACCGATGATTATCTCAGAGACTCTTAGGTCAGCTACATACTACTGCACTTGTCCGGTAGGAGTGTTCTTAGGCAGCTTGATCATGCTATACGCGTAGTTTATGTCACACTTGATACCGATTGGCACATTCAGACGGCATGGGTATTGTTTCACCCATGATATAGCCATGTTATACTCCTTCCAGCCTGTGGAGTTTACAGATGCTACATCAGGTTAACTTTCCTTGTAGGGATTGGAGATCCAGTTGCTATATTGCCATGTACAGGGCTTAGCTCACCCTACAACTTCATTACTCATGCTCCAGGCATTGATTATCTTCCTCCCACTGGCCGTGATGTATCAGTTTGACCAGTTTTAGGATTTTTATCCATTTGAGGGGACAGTGAGTTATCGCTTCGCTTCTCGACACCTATCATCAGTAGACAGATTCAGGTTGTATGCCTGTTGGGATCAGTGAGAGCTAGCTGAGTTTTCTGTCAGTCATCCGGGTTATTCTGCAGAGTATTCATCATGGATGGAGATAGAGACTGCATCAGCTATGGTAGTATCCATAGTGTAGAAGACTGATTCTGACGATGAGTAGCCTATGGAGGGGGCTGACATTCCCATCGATAGGGACTTGACTACTAGGCTGCCAGCATATGTGATGGGTTCTCCCACCCCGAGTGCCACTGTTACTTAGTATTCAACACAGTATTTGGAGCAGAGCTTACATCTGATGACCTATGAGAGAGATCAGGCTAAGGCCTTGATGTTGATAGCTCTTGATGGGAAAGACGCCGCTCTATTAGAGAGGGATGAGGCAAGATCAGCCAGAGATGCATTGATTGTGGAGCGGGATGCCGCCCTATCTGCTAGGGATGTGGTCATTGCAGACAATACTTCTGTGAGATCCCATACGACTGGCATTCTTGCCGATATGAGTGCATAGATCAATGAGCATCATGCCATCATGCAGTTAGCCTCAGATCTACTAGCTCGTGTAGATACCCTTAGGCAGGCCCATGTAGCTTTACCTCCTTCTTCAGAGATGTATGTTATGCTAGATTTGATAGTCCGCATACACACAGATCCGTAGATAGCTTTGTATTTTCCTGCACAAACTAGCTTAGCCATTTTGTCATGTACAACACATATGTATATATCGAACAATATTATATATGGCGGGCAAATATATTTTGATTTACTTCCCTTTTAGTTATGCCTTGATACTGGCTTGATATTTTCCTGTTTCTTCAGGACTTGTGATCTTGATGCATTCTGAACTTGTCCTTGATATGTGGACATTGAGCCATCACAGGATCTCTCAGAATAGATCATTGATCTGTATGTATCCCTACCATCTTTGGTGTTTTGGGACTGGTTTCGGTATGGAAATGTGGAGAGGATTGAGGCTTTTCCTCCTTGAGATTGTCCGCACCAAAGATGGTCACCAGTACTTCTATTTGTGAGAAGCCTAGCTAATTCCATCATTTATGGATTGGTATTTCTCTTTGAGGCACAACTGCAGCTTAGATGGTCACCGAATCTCCTATTTATGGGGAGAGGTTGGGTAATTCCATCCCCTTGGTCTGAAGTAAATGAAACGTGGTGGATTGAAGGTTGATCCCAGTACCATGTGACAAGTATTTGTGTTCTGGTAGGGGTTAGACTGAACAATAAATGGCTGCCTACGTACTCCTATTAAAGAGGAGATCAAGTTTGTGTAGTTCGAACCTGGTGTAAGAGGTTCAACGCTGAATGTGAAAGGCAGATGGGTGTAGAAGCTTTATTGTTGAAGAAGGGTGTAGAAATGTTTTTGTGGTTTTTGTTTTTGTAGAGAAAGGGCACAAATGTTTTTGTAGTTTTTTGTTTATTGCGACCGGGTCATATAAAATATAGTTGCCTACGTACTCCCGTGTATCAGGGAGATCAGGTCGACATAGTTCGCCCTTCAGGATGAATCGCAGCCAAAGAAAAGTGTGAATCCCATGCGCAAGCTATACTACGGGGATAAGAAAGTTTGATCCCATAATGGGGACAAACTGCAGGTGTGGAAAAAGTTTGATCCTGTCTTCAGGAGAAACTGCAAGCGTAGAAAAGTTTAATCCCATATTCAGGATAAAGTGAAGGCATAGAAAGGTTTGATCTTGTCTTCAGGATAACCGAAATTATATGAAAAGTTTGAAATGAAGTGAAACCAGGATACTAGTTTGAAATGTATATTTCCCTGAGGGGCAAAAGAGTTTGTAAAAAGTGTGGGTTAAAAAAATCGGAATGACTGGTGATTGGATGATCCATACCAGGATGTTTGCTTGATGATATCTTCAGACATAGTACCGTTTCACGGTGTCCGAGTTGATAAGCTGTGGAAATTCATCGCCATCCATTTCCTGTAGTCTGAGAGCACCTCCTGTCAATACCTCCTTGACAATAAACGGGCCTTCCCAGTTAGGAGCGAATTTTCCCATAGATTGATCTTGGTTGTCAATGATCATCTTCAAAACCAAGTCATGTTGTTTGAACTACCATAGCCGAACTTTTTTGTTGTAGGATCGTGCGATCTTTTGCTGATATAACTGACCATGGAAGATTGTCACGGTTCGCCTTTCGTCTATCATAGACAATTGGTGATACCTGTCTTGTACCCATTAGTCTTTATCCAACTGAGCATCCATCAACACTCTGAGGGATTCCATTTCCACCTCTATGGGGAGTACTGCTTCTATCCCATAGGCTAATGAGTAGGTGTTTGCCCTAGTGGAAGTACGCATTGAAGTTCTGTAGGTTAATAAAGTCAAAGGCAAGAGGTCAGACTATCCTTTGTGATTGGCGGACATTTTCTGCATGATCTTTTTGATATTTTTATCAGCCGCTTCAATAGCACCATTCATCTTTGGACGATAGATGACGGAGTTAAGGTGTTTGATGTGGAATTTACTGCATAACTCCTCCATCATTTTGTTGTTGAGGTTCTTAGAATTGTCTAACACAATGACCTCTACTTGTTCATATCGATAGACGATATTATTTCTGATGAAAGCAATAATGACTTCTTTGGTAACCCTGGGGAATGAGGCTGATTCTACCCATTTGGTGAAGTAGTCGATCATGGTGAATATGAATCGATGTCCATTACTAGCTTTGGGCTCGATGGGCCCGATCACGTCCATTCCCCACATTGAGAAGGACCATGGAGAACCCATATTGTGGAGTTCCCTTGGAGGGGTGTGGATAGAATTCCCATGAATTTGGCATTGATAGCACCTCTTGATGTGATCATCACAGTCAACTTTAAGTGTGAGCCAAAAATGCCCTATTTTGAGGATTTTCTTGACAAGTAAGAGGTCGCTCATATGTGTGCCACATACTCCACCATGGATCTCATCCATGAGCCTTTGAGCCTGGTCTTTGTCCAAACATCTGAGGAGACCTAATCCTGCATCTCTTTTGTAGAGTGCATCTCCGCTCAGGTAGAATTTCGTAGCAAGTCGATGGATTCGCCTCTTCTCAGTTAGGCTCGCCTCATCGGGTGTAGATCCATCTCATAGATACTCCTTGATATGCTGATACCAAGGGTTGTGGATGAGAGGTAGCTCATCCGATACTTCTCCAACGTAGTTCCCATAAACTAGGGCCTTTTGAAGGGTAAATGTGATGCTTGTCATGTTTTCCTTGTCATGTATGTGAATCAAGTAGGCCAACGTTGCTAGTGAATCTGCAAAATCATTCCTATTACGAGGAATATGTAAAAAGGATATTTCTTCGAACTCCAAAGCCATCTGTAAAACTTGTCGATGGTAAGGAAGCAAATGTAATTCTTTGGTTTGATAGATTTTTGTGGATTGTTTAATTACCAATTTGGAATCCTCAAAGACAGTTAACCGCTTAATGCCCATTGAACGGGCAAGTTTTAGTCCATAACACAGCCCTTCATACTCAGTTGTGTTGTTACTGCTGACAAATTACAATTTGACTGCGACATGATACTGTTCCCTTGTACCGGACACTAGAACTGCTCTAGCTCCCGATCCTTCTGTGTTAACAGCACCATCAAAATACATTTTCCATGTTTTGGCATGCATCGTACTGATGGTATTGCTGAACTGCCATTACCCCTTCATCGGGGAAGTATGTTTCTATGGGTTTGTAATCCCTTGCAGGTGCGGCTGCCAGTTGATCTCAAATTCCTTGACCTTTGAAAGACTTTTGCATCACATAGACGATGTTAAATTGTTGAAGGTTCAACTGCCATATGGACAGTCGACAATTCAGTATGGGCTTACTAAACACATACTTGAGAGGATCCACGCGGGATATAAGATGGGTTGTTTGACAATGGAGGTAATGATGTAACCTCATGGAAGCTCATGCTAAAGCATAGCAAGTCTTCTCAATCAGAGTGTACTGGTGTTCACTAATGTTGAATCTTTTGTTGAGGTAATAGATAGCTCGTTCTTGGCCTCTATCATCTTTTTTCCCCAGCATGCAGCCCATTATATTGTCATTAATGGACATTTTCATGAACAGGGGAACATCATCCCTGGGAAGTACAAAAACACGAGCTTTAACTAACTTCTCTTTAATGGTAAGGAAGGCTTTCTGGCAATCACCATTCCATTTTATGGAGGAGTTCTTCCTTAAAGCTTGAAGATGGGCTCAGACATTGCTGTGAGTTGAGAGATAAACCTGCTAATGAAGTTGATTCTTCCCAAAAATCCCTGTATTTCCTTCTCTATCTGAGGAATGGGCATTTCCTTGATGGCCTGGATTTTGGTAGGATCTAGTTCAATCCCTCTGTGGCTGACTAGGAAACCTAGCAACTTGCTTGATTTGACACCAAATGCGCACTTGGCTGAATTCAAATTCAAGTTATACTTACACAACCTGTTGAATAACTTTTTGAGATGGTCTAAAAGGTCTTCCTCCCTTCGGGATTTGATGATGATGTCATCCACGTAGATCTCTATCTCTTTATGCATTAAATCGTAGAAAAGAGCCATCATAGCTCGCTGATAGGTTGCCCCAGCATTAATGAGGCCGAATGACAACCGTCTATAGAAAAATGTTCCCCAAGGTGTGATGAAAGAAGTTTTGTCATGATTTTCCTCTGCAACCATAATCTGATGGTACCCCACGAAGCAATCCGCAAAGGAGTACATATCATATTGAGTAGTATTGTCAATGAGAATGTGGATAAAGGGTACGGGAAAGCTATCTTTAAAGCAAGCTTTGTTTAGATCCCGATAATCCATGCAAACTCGCACCTTTCCTCTGAAATTAGGCACGGGAAAATTGTTGGATATCCACTCCGGATATGTAGACACCATGATAACGTCATCTTCAAATTGTTTCACAATTTATTCTTTGACTTTTAAACTCCACCCAGGTTTCAATCGCCTGAGTTTCTGCCTAACTGGCTTGAATCCCTCCTCAATGGGAAGGCAATGAAGAATAGTATCAGTGAACAAACCCTCCATATTTTCATAAGACCATGAAAACACATCTTGGAATTGGGTTAATAACACAACCATGTCATTCTGTTGGTTTGGGGTGAGGTCTAAACCAATCTGGATTAGTTTAGGGCTTTCTAAGGTTCCAAGATTGAAAGAAGTGGTTTGGTCAAGGTTGGGTTTAGGTTTATCTGTGACCCATTACTTAATCTCCTGAGGTGTCTCAATGTCCTCTTATATTTCCATCAAGTTTGAGTCCAACTTTGCATCAAAGTTACAGCCCTTGTGGAGAAAAGGCACATCATCAGCAAGTACATGCACATCTAAATTTAGAATCCTGAAATCAAAAGATGCTTTCACTTAATATATGAAACTATTTAATCATACAAAAGTGTTAGCATGTACTGATAAAATAACTGCTAATACTGTATAGAAAAGTAAGCAATTAAAGTTATCTACAGGGCAGAGGGATTTTCTTCCCATTTTACCCTTGTCGACCAATGCATGGAGTTTTGTTAAAATTGTCAAGGGCAAAGTCCTGATGGACTGCAGTGATGGAGGGGTTATCATTGTCCTCCTTCTCCCGAATGATAATCATGATATATGGGCAATCATCGTCTGGGGTATATCTGTTTGTATGTTCATCACGAACAATGACGCGTATGCCTTACATCATCAAGGGGGTGTCATGTTTACGTTTTCGGTCCCTCTCTTCCACTTTGGGATTAGGAATCAGCACCTCTTTTGCTTAGAATGGTACTGGTTTGGGAAATAGCATAGCCATAACATGGGCTGGCACATTTACTGGAGATTATATCATCTCATGCGGTACAGATGGAAAAAATCGCCATGTGGCGGAAGCTTATGGAACCTGCTTGTGCTTATGAGGATTCTTATGACTGGAACTGGAAGAATAGCCTTGTAGCAACCCCGAATCCGGGCCCCGAATCGCCGCAGACTCGGTACACTAATTCTTTCACTATTTGCGGAAGATATAAACATAAATTGTTTATACATTAAATTTTACACACTTATCCCCAAGGTCGAGTAACCTTAACTTATTACACATTTCCTAAAATATCGATTACACAACAATATTGATCATATACATAATTACAAACTAACTGCACTTTATATCCCAAGCTGTACTTAGCTTTAATCGTTTCCTGTATACGACGCATTTGCTTTACCTGCAATGTTTTATCATGATATAGCAAGGGTGAGCATGAAAATTGCCCAGCAAGTTTATATACAATAACATAACAATATATCATGATTGAAGAGTATGAATAAAGGGCTTGCTATAATTCATCAATATGATTGAGAACTAGCACGAACAAATTTTTGACTGAACAAGTATTATACATGAACAAACATTTCTGAACCAACTGGTAATGAAGGTGATCAGCCTTTCATACCTGACTTATACATGCAAGATGTACAAAGTACAATTTTAATGGCAATCAGCAAAGATTAACCATAAGCTTGAAGAAACTACTCTTATTAGAGTTAAGTATGAGAAAACTTGCCTGAACCGTTGATTACCGCACGCAATTAATAACGCTTTAATCCCGAAGACCTAATATTAATAATATAGATCTCCAATATTAGAATAATATCATCACAGTAGTATACTGTTATATCTATATACACAAAGTAACCTAAACACATTACCACATAAGCCTATCAGTTTATACAACACATAAGACTTAGTATCAAGTCAAACTATTGCAGTCTGACTTGAAACCTACACAATTCTAACATCCCGACGATCTAGTCGGACTTTTATCGAGTTTAAGTTCAATTAAACTCTGTCTAACCACTTATCCATTATCACAGATAATTTTTAATCAGACAAAACATTTTTCCTAAGCTCGTAATAATTTTCGGATAATTATTACTATTTATCACTATTTTTAAATCCTTAATACCGTATTTAAGTGAATTAAATACCACAAAATTCCTTAATCATTAATATTTATTTAATAAAAAATATCATAGTATAATTATAATATCACAAAGTATTTTTAATACTTTAAAATTATTTTTATATGATTTTCAAACACTTTAATTCATTATCCGATAATTCATATTAATATTAAAATATTAATATTTTCATGCCAAAATATTAAAAGTTATCTTTTATAATTATAATACTTAAATCATTTTTATATGATTTTTAAAACATTAAAACTATTTTATTCCATAATTATTTAACTTCCTTTGATAATTTATCAAAAATTAATTTTAGTGCGTAGCTTAAGAAATTAGCTACCTCGTGCTTAACTCCAGTAATGCCCATCTTTTGGCATAACCTTATATATGTTAACGTGATACTCCATTTTAAATTTCATGGCAATCGGAGTTGTAGAACTCCGTTTATAGAGATTTCCGTCGGAAAATCACAAAAATTCGAACGGTCATAACTTGGTCGTTTTAACTCGGAATCAGCTCATTTTTGGACACGAGCTACATATTACCATATATTTTCATTTCCCAGAAGCCTGGAATTTTTCTCATTAACTAAATGTCCGAAACAGCCCTCACAAAATTTTTGGCAGATTGTTTTTGTCGTTTTGCAGTTTCGGAGTCCTTTGCTAAAACTTATATAAAACGAGTTTTGTAACTCCGATTAATGATCCGTCAATTTTGTTGGATTCGTACCTTTCCGAGCTACAATTTTCATATATCACAATCCATATTTGGACATGTTTAGCTCCCGGAATTCAGCCAGGAAGTGACTGTTCAAAAACTGTCCTTTTAACAGTTTTTCTTAGTTTTGTGTAGTTTGGGAGAAATCCCATAACTCTCTCTTCCGATGTCGGTTTTAGTCCATTTCGGAGTCTATGGAAAGCTTATTGAGAGTACTACAACATATCACAATTCCAGAATTTTAAGAGCAACCTAACAGATCCGGAAATTTCCCTTTTAGGGCAGCAGTCCACTAATTCCAACAAACTGATTTGCTTATCTTGTTTGATTAAACTTTTAACACACAAAATAGTTAGATCTAAACATAACATGCCATTTAACAAGTAGATCTATAGTTCTCATGTTCAAGATCATGAACTTCATGGTTCAAAATAACCAAAATCAATTACAAGATTAAACACACTCAAGAGTAAGAAAAATAAGATTTTCTATACTTTAAAAACCTAGCTTCCAATTCATGCTATAAATCTAACTTTTGATCCATAAAATAGATAGATCCATACATAGAACTCCTTTAAACACTAAGATCTAGGGTTATAACCTCAAGATCACAACTTCAAATTGTTAAAAATCAAATCAAGTTACCAAGGAAACTTAGCCTACAAAAGAAGAAATTTTTTATACCTTAGCTTACTTGCTCTCCTTCTTCTTCTTCTCCATAGCTTGATCATGGATCTTGATTTCATGAGGGTCCAAATATCCTCTCCCTCTTCTTCTCTCTTGCCTAAAACCGGCCATGAGCCTTACTACCTTCCCTCTTTTAGCTAACTTTGGAAATAAAAATGAAAGAGAAGAAAAAGATAGCATAACTTTACTTAGTAATCTTAATATATCTCAAGCTCCTTCCTTTTTCTTTTCCTAGCAATGACCGGCCAAATGGCCTCTCCCATCCTCACATTAATTCTCTCTTTCTCCCTTAATAAATGCCAAGCTTTTGTTGCAAGAAATGAACCAAGTGTTGGACAAAATAACTAGTTGACACATTGCTAAGCTAGAACTAGATTAGGCTTAGGGTTGTTCACTTACTAAAGTGAGTCATTAAATGCATTCATCCCCCCTTTATCTTAGTTCACATGTGGCCACTTGGCTAAAAAAAAAATACTCCAAGTTTGCTTTCTATCTTATCTCTTATTTGATTTTACAAATGTCCAAAAATTCCTTTCCAACTTAGGCTAAAAATTGAGCCATTATTTTAATGTCTTGCTTGGTCCTCTAACCAATTTCATTCACCAATACTTGAGCTATAAAATATCCATAGTCCATTGCCTTAAATTCTTATCCAACCCAATCCATTTAATTAGGGTTTTTACTTCCCCATTAAAACAAAAATCCTTGCTCATTCACATCCATTTCCTTAACCCAATTAGACTTGCTATAATTAATCATTTGAGATATATATAAAATAAATCTCCTAGAATTGGTAAGTATTCTAAATACCACAGATCTCTTTTCCCATAACCCCTTAGGTTATTAAATCCTTCATTCCTAAGATATAATTAGGGTTACACTAGTTTCTTTTGTTTGTTCATATAATAAACAAATCTAAACCATCACACAATGTTCATGTTCATTACAAACAACTTTTTAACCCTTAGGGTTTATTATTTCGCATTTAGAATTCCTAAATTAGGGTTTCCGATCATCAAAATCTGAAACTAGGATTTTCAGATCTGGTATTAGGGTCTCCAAATAATCAATTAAGATTTTATATAACTCAATTAGGGTTTTCCCTAATTAATTTAACATTAATGACGTTTAACCTTGCACATAACATTACATTCCCCATCTAGGGTTTTCAATATCCGAATTAGGGTTTTGGACTCCCGGAACTGAAACTAGGGTTTACAGAACCGATTGTTAGGGTTTCTAACAGTTCGTTAGATTTTTCTAACCGAACATTGTCTTTCTTAATATATTCTTAGGGTTTGTCACAGATATAATTTATCTGATCAACCCATGACCCTTAACCACATTCTGAACACATCATTAATCGTAAACACAGAACATAATCACATAAACAATTAATCCTGAATAATTCACCTATTCCTTTTACAGAATTTTGAAACCCTCAAAATTCCTTCCCAATAACATTAAACGCATACACTTATTTTCTGTCTAGGTCTAATATTTGACCAAAAATCAATCATTTAAGCTTTACATAAATTGTCTAAATTCTCGGGTTGTCACATTCACCCCTCCTTAAAAGAATTTCGTCCCCGAAATTCACCTTACACCTTACACCGTGCACCTTACACCATTCACACATATTATCACATGCTACCCAATATACCACTTACAAGGGTAAAAATTTTAAAACTGTGCTGAGGAATCGTATAGACTGGTTGTTTTTCATTTTCGAAAAGGTTTTATAGAAATTCATCCGCAAACCGCCATAACTTACGGACAAAAAGGGTGATTAGCCCATTATGCCCTGTACTGTTCAAGTACTGCTGGTCGGAACAATTTGTTCCTCTTATCCGCCTTGGGCGCACAAAATTTTACCTTAGTCTTATTTGATTCCATAACAAAACAATTTGGTTTGGGAAATTTCTTTCAATAAACACTTTTGAGAATGACGTCATGATGCCGCACTGTATATAACAGTCCGTTGAGGATTTCGTCATTTTGTGACTTTGTCATGCTACATTATACCATAGTGGAATAGTGACTTTAAGTCAAATTCACACTAAGTAATACTGCATTGATGACTCCATCATTTTTTATCATCTCTGCACCAGGTCACATGGTACATAAGTGATAAATGAAAACAAAATTTTTAAAAGGCACGTAGTGCGTATTTAGGTTGTTGTCAACATTTTGAAATCTAGCATGATAGGGGTTTAGAAAAACCTAATTCTCCACTAATGATCATTTTCTTAAACATTTTATCTGATCCTATTATCCTCAACACTCCATTCACACATAACTATACCCAGTTCATAAAACCACACTTATGAGTCCATAAATTACCACAATCATATGAGTTTAAGAACTTTCCTAGACAGACCTTTGGCGTCCATTCGCTGAGGGGTTCATAAACATTTCATATAACTATGCGTCAAGTATGTCACATAAGTATGAGTTCTAAGAACTCGTACTAAACCTTATATTCTCTACCTATGACTTATCTATTTGTTATATACATGAGAAAGGAATCACCCTCTTAACACGCATATAGCAAATAGTGCGACATAAACATTTCAATGATTATCAGTGCCAGAAACTAAGTGGTTGTCAAACCAAACTCGGCCACTAATCAATATAGGAAGCTAAGTGAACAATTCCCCTCCCATACGAAGAATTGATCAACCTAACCACTACATCGACCAGGAAGCTAAGGGATTCTAAAACCAAGTACAATTCCCCTCCCATACGAAGAATCATACAACTCAGCTACCGACCTGAGTCCTCAATTTAATCCCCACCTAATACTAACTCCACACTTACTCCATACGAATTTTATTTAATCCGTATTTACAATTCATAACTCTTTCATTAGTTTTTATAGTACAATTTCATAGTACAACTGATACACAGCATCTTGCTGTAAACTTTTCAATCATTAGATTGATTCATTTTCCATATCATAACCGTATATCAGATCACGGGGTGATCTTATCGTATATATTACGATTCAATTCCATGCACTATGATCGTTTTATTTTACGATCTCCTATCCCTGCACTTTCAGTCTTTTAGACTCGATCTATTCACTATTACCATTTAACTTTATTATCAGAGTTAGGGAACTCTGTAACTTTACACTAGTCGAGATTCATCTTTGAATCTTACCGACACACTAACTCGATTTGAGCTAGTACTTAATCCTAATCACTGCGGTTATTGGTCTCAGGTATTCCTACCTAAGCTTCATAACGAACAGCTCTGATACCAACTGTAGCAACCCCGAATCCGGGCCCCGAATCACCGCAGACTCGGTACACTAATTCTTTCACTATTTGCGGAAGATATAAACATAAATTGTTTATACATTAAATTTTACACACTTATCCCCAAGGTCGAGTAACCTTAACTTATTACACATTTCCTAAAATATCGATTACACAACAATATTGATCATATACATAATTACAAACTAACTGCACTTTATATCCCAAGCTGTACTTAGCTTTAATCGTTTCCTGTATACGACGCATTTGCTTTACCTGCAATGTTTTATCATGATATAGCAAGGGTGAGCATGAAAATTGCCCAGCAAGTTTATATACAATAACATAACAATATATCATGATTGAAGAGTATGAATAAAGGGCTTGCTATAATTCATCAATATGATTGAGAACTAGCACGAACAAATTTTTGACTGAACAAGTATTATACATGAACAAACATTTCTGAACCAACTGGTAATGAAGGTGATCAGCCTTTCATACCTGACTTATACATGCAAGATGTACAAAGTACAATTTTAATGGCAATCAGCAAAGATTAACCATAAGCTTGAAGAAACTACTCTTATTAGAGTTAAGTATGAGAAAACTTGCCTGAACCGTTGATTACCGCACGCAATTAATAACGCTTTAATCCCGAAGACCTAATATTAATAATATAGATCTCCAATATTAGAATAATATCATCACAGTAGTATACTGTTATATCTATATACACAAAGTAACCTAAACACATTACCACATAAGCCTATCAGTTTATACAACACATAAGACTTAGTATCAAGTCAAACTATTGCAGTCTGACTTGAAACCTACACAATTCTAACATCCCGACGATCTAGTCGGACTTTTATCGAGTTTAAGTTCAATTAAACTCTGTCTAACCACTTATCCATTATCACAGATAATTTTTAATCAGACAAAACATTTTTCCTAAGCTCGTAATAATTTTCGGATAATTATTACTATTTATCACTATTTTTAAATCCTTAATACCGTATTTAAGTGAATTAAATACCACAAAATTCCTTAATCATTAATATTTATTTAATAAAAAATATCATAGTATAATTATAATATCACAAAGTATTTTTAATACTTTAAAATTATTTTTATATGATTTTCCAACACTTTAATTCATTATCCGATAATTAATATTAATATTAAAATATTAATATTTTCATGCCAAAATATTAAAAGTTATCTTTTATAATTATAATACTTAAATCATTTTTATATGATTTTTAAAACATTAAAACTATTTTATTCCATAATTATTTAACTTCCTTTGATAATTTATCAAAAATTAATTTTAGTGCGTAGCTTAAGAAATTAGCTACCTCGTGCTTAACTCCAGTAATGCCCATATTTTGGCATAACCTTATATATGTTAACGTGATACTCCATTTTAAATTTCATGGCAATCGGAGTTGTAGAACTCCGTTTATAGCGATTTCCGTCGGAAAATCACAAAAATTCGAACGGTCATAACTTGGTCGTTTTAACTCGGAATCAGCTCATTTTTGGACACGAGCTACATATTACCATATATTTGCATTTCCCAGAAGCCTGGAATTTTTCTCATTAACTAAATGTCCGAAACAGCCCTCACAAAATATTTGGCAGATTGTTTTTGTCGTTTTGCAGTTTCGGAGTCCTTTGTTAAAACTTATATAAAACGAGTTCTGTAACTCCGATTAATGATCCGTCAATTTTGTTGGATTCGTATCTTTCCGAGATACAATTTTCATATATCACAATCCATATTTGGACATGTTTAGCTCCCGGAATTCAGCCAGAAAGTGACTGTTCAAAAACTGTCCTTTTAACAGTTTTTCTTAGTTTTGTGTAGTTTGGGAGAAATCCCATAATTCTCTCTTCCGATGTCGGTTTTAGTCCGTTTCGGAGTCTATGGAAAGCTTATTGAGCGTACTACAACATATCACA
Source organism: Panax japonicus (assembly GCA_020205505.1). Taxonomy (NCBI): domain Eukaryota; kingdom Viridiplantae; phylum Streptophyta; class Magnoliopsida; order Apiales; family Araliaceae; genus Panax; species Panax japonicus. The sequence goes on along the minus strand of CM035102.1, from coordinate 34,583,193 downwards.
ATTCCAGAATTTTAAGAGCAACCTAACAGATCCGGAAATTTCCCTTTTAGGGCAGCAGTCCACTAATTCCAACAAACTGATTTGCTTATCTTGTTTGATTAAACTTTTAACACACCAAATAGTTAGATCTAAACATAACATGCCATTTAACAAGTAGATCTATAGTTCTCATGTTCAAGATCATGAACTTCATGGTTCAAAATAACCAAAATCAATTACAAGATTAAACACACTCAAGAGTAAGAAAAATAAGATTTTCTATACTTTAAAAACCTAGCTTCCAATTCATGCTATAAATCTAACTTTTGATCCATAAAATAGATAGATCCATACATAGAACTCCTTTAAACACTAAGATCTAGGGTTATAACCTCAAGATCACAACTTCAAATTGTTAAAAATCAAATCAAGTTACCAAGGAAACTTAGCCTACAAAAGAAGAAATTTTTTATACCTTAGTTTACTTGCTCTCCTTCTTCTTCTTCTCCATAGCTTGATCATGGATCTTGATTTCATGAGGGTCCAAATATCCTCTCCCTCTTCTTCTCTCTTGCCTAAAACCGGCCATGAGCCTTACTACCTTCCCTCTTTTAGCTAACTTTGGAAATAAAAATGAAAGAGAAGAAAAAGATAGCATAACTTTACTTAGTAATCTTAATATATCTCAAGCTCCTTCCTTTTTCTTTTCCTAGCAATGACCGGCCAAAGGGCCTCTCCCATTCTCACATTAATTCTCTCTTTCTCCCTTAATAAATGCCAAGCTTTTGTTGCAAGAAATGAACCAAGTGTTGGACAAAATAACTAGTTGACACATTGCTAAGCTAGAACTAGATTAGGCTTAGAGTTGTTCACTTACTAAAGTGAGTCATTAAATGCATTCATCCCCCCTTTATCTTAGCTCACATGTGGCCACTTGGCTTAAAAAAAAAATACTCCAAGTTTGCTTTCTATCTTATCTCTTATTTGATTTTACAAATGTCCAAAAATTCCTTTCCAACTTAGGCTAAAAATTGAGCCATTATTTTAATGTCTTGCTTGGTCCTCTAACCAATTTCATTCACCAATACTTGAGCTATAAAATATCCATAGTCCATTGCCTTAAATTCTTATCCAACCCAATCCATTTAATTAGGTTTTTTACTTCCCCATTAAAACACAAATCCTTGCTCATTCACATCCATTTCCTTAACCCAATTAGACTTGCTATAATTAATCATTTGAGATATATATAAAATAAATCTCCTAGAATTGGTAAGTATTCTAAATACCACAGATCTCTTTTCCCATAACCCCTTAGGTTATTAAATCCTTCATTCCTAAGATATAATTAGGGTTACACTAGTTTCTTTTGTTTGTTCATATAATAAACAAATCTAAACCATCACACAATGTTCATGTTCATTACACACAACTTTTTAACCCTTAGGGTTTATTATTTCGCATTTAGAATTCCCAAATTAGGGTTTCCGATCATCAAAATCTGAAACTAGGATTTTCAGATCTGGTATTAGGGTCTCCAAATAATCAATTAAGATTTTATATAACTCAATTAGGGTTTTCCCTAATTAATTTAACATTAATGACGTTTAACCTTGCACATAACATTACATTTCCCATCTAGGGTTTTCAATATCCGAATTAGGGTTTCGGACTCTCGGAACTGAAACTAGGGTTTACAGAACCGATTGTTAGGGTTTCTAACAGTTCGTTAGATTTTTCTAACCGAACATTGTCTTTCTTAATATATTCTTAGGGTTTGTCACAGATATAATTTATCTGATCAACCCATGACCCTTAACCACATTCTGAACACATCATTAATCGTAAACACATAACATAATCACATAAACAATTAATCCTGAATAATTCACCTATTCCTTTTACAGAATTTTGAAACCCTCAAAATTCCTTCCCAATAACATTAAACGCATACACTTATTTTCTGTCTAGGTCTAATATTTGACCTAAAATCAATCATTTAAGCTTTACATAAATTGTCTAAATTCTCGGGTTGTCACAAGCCTAGTCCGGCTTTCTCGATTTTACTAGACACTTGAATAGGGTGCTTAATACCCTACTAATTTTTACCAAGCCCTTGTCCAAGATGATGACCCAATGACATCATTTCTTGTGTAGCCGACATAACCTCGGCGAAAATCTTAGGCCTGGGAAGTGGTGCTCCAATAGGTTGATATTGAGTGTTACTCACTTCCGAAGTATGAAAACTGGACGGCTCAACTTCTAAATTGAAGCTGATGATTGATAGACTTCCTTGTTTAGGACATTCCGACTCAACGTTGATAGTGACTAGACTGTTCTTGGAAATGTATTTGAGTTGTTGATGTAATGTGGAGGGAACAACTCCAACCATGTGTATCCATGGTCTCCCTAATAGCAGGTTGTATCCTGAATCTATCTTAAAGACATGCAAGGATACATTTAATGTATTTGGACCAATATCAATTGGCAGCTCAATCTTTCCGATGGAATTTCATAGGGATCCATCAAAAGCTTTGATAACCGTATGGCTTCTTCGGATCCGTTTGAGATTGACATTCATCTTCACCAAGGTGGCATACGGACAGATATTCAGAGACGAACCTCCATCTATCAAAACTCCAAAAAACATATACCCGTAGGACAAAACTGCAATGTGAAATGGCTTGCAATGACAGGTCTCTTCGAGCGGTATATCGTCATCAGTGAAGGATATCACATTGTCATTGAAAATGTGATCCACCATATGTTGAAATTTTTCTACATCCACTGATTTCAGTAAGTAGGCTTCTTCCAAAACCTTGAGTAAGATCTTCTGATGATCCTTAGAAGAGAAAACCAAGTCCAGTATTAATATCTGATGTAGAGTTTCTCTTAAGCTTAAAACCACCTTGGCTTAATTATGGCCCATAGTGCGGAGGAATTGTTTAATCTTCTCCATGGGAATCTTCCCCGTTGCTTTGATGGCGGGCTTCATCACCCTTTGATGAAGATATAGTGGATTTTTCTTCGACACTGTAGCAGTAGTATAAGACGTGGATCCTTCAGCTTCTCCATAATTCCATGGAAAATTGTGTAAGCTGACAATAGGATATTGTGGTCTAAAAGGTAAAAAAAATAGCTCTGGTGTGGTCACTTTCAGAGGATTGTCAGTTCCTTTGAGTTGAATTGCTTGTATGGGAAATGATTTGACAGTCTCATCATCCTCATCGGCTATAATTGCTATTGATCCCTTCAATTTGGTAGGACATGTATTACCACTCTCAAGTTGCATAGTGTCATCGTCTGCCAGCTGTAGGACACTGCTATCAATAAGATTCTGAATGAGATGGCGGAGTGCCCGACAGTCTTTTATGTTGTGACCGCGAGAATGTGAATGATATTGACATACTCCATCAGAGTTGAACCGTCTTGAACGGGGATTGATTGGAGGTAGAAGGGAGGTAATTCTTCCTTCATTGATCAGCATTTGAAATATCTCCTCCATAGATTAGCTAAGGTATGTGAATTCCCTCTGATTAGAAAAATCCCGACGAGCTTTGGCATTTGCTCTCTTTGCAACCTTATCCTCCATAGCATCTCTTTCTGAAGGTGAAGGTGGAGCATTCATAATAAAAGGCAGGAGATAAGCATGCTCTTGGCTGACTAATTGGCGTGTGACTTGATGCTGGTGGGTCACCAGTTCTGCTAATTGCTCAATTTGCTTGCAAAGAGCTTTCATCTTTCTTTCCATAGTAAACTAGAACTTTGCATAATCCCATTTGTCAATACCATCTTCGATGATCTGGGATGATTCACCGTTAAAATTGGAATTCTGTCCAGTGCCCTAACTGATCATGATGACCTCTTCTTCTTTGTGTTGAGGAAGAGGGTTGTCTTGCACATGAGGTTGATCTGGTTTGGTGACCACGATCTGTTCATTGTCTATTAAATCTTGGATCTTGTGTTTCAAAGCCCAACAATCTTGAGTATCATGTCCAAGTGCCCCGGCATGATAAGCACACTTCCGAGTAGCATCAAAACCCTTCCCACTAGGGTTGGCTGGTGGAAGAAGACGTGTGATTTTTTTCTGAGTAGTTAGAAGAACAAGAATATTCTCGAGCGAGTCCCTTAAGGGTGTAAACGTTAGAGGGTGCTTTACTTCTCTACTCTTAGGTAATGGAGGGTTTGAAGACTGTGCTTGGAAAGGGGAGTAATTTCTCCTCTGTATAGGTATGTTATGCTTGCCTTTTTGACTTTGTAGTATCAAGGAAACATCCTCCTCTTTCTTTTTATGGACCCTTCGGGGGTTGTTTCCATAAGATCCGGACTGGATGTGCTCAGCAACTGATTTAAGAGCGTCTAGGTCTTGAATTTTACCTGAATTCAATCCCATCTCAGCCATCTCTCTGTGTTTGATCATTTCAGAGAATGGTTTGCCAATACCGGCTAAAACTCTCTCATAGAAAGGAGCGTCCTATATATCTATGAAAGTCATGACCATTTCTGATTCTGTCATGGAAGGAATAACTTGAGCAGCAAGGCGCCTCCACCTTTGAACATACTCTTTGAAAGACTCGTTAGACTGTTTCTTGACCTTGGTAATCTGATACCGGTCAGGAGCCATCTGAGATTGAAAACTATATTGAGTGAAGAAGGCATGAGCTAGCTCTTCCCAGCTATGGATCTTATAGTTGTCTAATCTGGTATACCATGAATGGGCTTCTTCAGTCTGACTCTTCTGGAACAGCTGCATTCTAAGCTTCTCATTTTCCGCATAAGATCCAAGTTCTCCAATGAACACTTTCAAATGTTTATAAGGATCCCCTAATCCATCGTATTTTTCAAAATCAGGGGTTTTGAATTTCTCTAGATAATGAACATCAGGGAATATGCAAAGGTTGGTATATTAAACACTTCCATGTGTTCCAATCCCATTGAGAACAAGAATAGTTTCCTTCATTTGGAGGACCTTCTTCTTGATATCATCGGTGTTTGGATCTCCTTTGAGATAGGTATTTTCAGGGTCTTTGTTGGTCGTATCCAACTGAGGTTATGGAATTATTTTTTCCAAACCTTGAGATCCTCCTTGTGCAGAGGATTCTATATGTGTACGTATCTTTGTACCCTGAGTAGACTGATGCAGTTCTTTAAGTAGATCAGCCAAATTTGTAATTTGTTTACTCAATCCGTCAAATTCTTCTCGAGAAACAGGATTAGACTGGTCAGAAGAAGACATAATTGGCTGTAGGCTCGTGGCCTTTTTGGATTTTGAGCGGGTAACAGGCCCAATTGCTTCCCTCCAAAAGACTTATGTAGTTTAGTCTTAGGGATAATGTAAATGTTATCATAATGTGCCCTTTTTAGGAATATTGTCCTACAAAAATGGTCGTTAATTGATAACATGTTATGCATGCACAAATATTATTTATATTTTCCATTTCATAAAATTGAGCATGGAATAAAATTACAAGTAAATGTTTTTACATGTAATTGAAAATGGAAAGCATAAAGAGACTTTCCTCTGCGTTTGGATTATCAGAGGCTGACTTATCTTAGGGTTACTCTCACAGATTTTTGGCATGAAGGTCCCCAGATTATCGCAATCTACTTGACGGAAAGTTAATCCGGTCTTTCAACTGGAGCGAATCTGGGTGGTGCCTTTCCTTAGCCTCGTTGGAATTAGTCTCCCTATGACTCAAGTAATCAAACACCGACAGGATAGCCTCCAGGTGGAGGAACCACACAACATACATTTACATACAACGTGTCTCACCGTTTATAAAAATGATGACATGTGCGAAACACTAATATCACAGATAGATATTTTGCAGTGCAGTAAGTAAAATGGGTGACGCCCACAAATCTAGGTATCTTCCAACCCGAGAAATTGTGCAACAAGGTACTACCATTCACTCATACATTCAATTAAAAAGTCTCAAAAGAACGAATATGTCTTCTATATATTAAAAATAATATTACATTTCCCCAGGTTCTTTATAACTCATTAATTCGTTCTTGTCATAATATTCAGTATATTACAAATAGTCACCTCTACTATTAGATAAGTAATCTAAGGGTTTGTCTTTGCCTTTCCCTTATCCTTGCCGGAGCCTTCGGTCCTTTCGATCTTAGCTGTATTCATATGGTTCAAGCAAGAGTGAGCATGACTAGCTCAGCAAGTAGTACAATTCTAATAAATAACATTCTTGAAACATAGAACTCGTATATCTTCAATAACTGAACAATAGTTACGAAGTACTATTGATAATTCATAATAGCACTTATTTTCATTCAAAACGTTTTACAACAACAATATTTAGTAAAACATCAATCCCGGTCCAAGACCTTGAGCATTTCATAAGTTCTTTTGAAAAGGACGTCCCGACACTAAGTCCGTAAGTCCGACATTACTTACGAGCACATCTAGGTGTTCAGCCTATAGTACTCTATGTTGATCAACACTACATTCATTAAACGTGTATACGTTTAAGTTGTGGCAACCTCACGTGCCTGTCGTTAAATGACAAAAATATTTTTAGCATACTCAGTCTTCGTTTGAAAATCACACCAATATAACTCGATAAACATTAATCATGCTTGATAGAATCATAACATAAGTCTAGCCGAAAGAATTGGCTTGAGTTTATCATTCAAGACTTCATGCAAAAGAATACATGAAGTTCAAAGCCTGTCCAGACTGAACTGGAACAAGGGTTAGAATACTTGCCTTTAGCGTCTTCTTACTGTTTATCACTCGTACACTTTAAGTCTCTAAGTCTCTACAATACATGATCATATAACTTACCACATTAGGTAATATATAATCAAGTAGGTATACTACTATATCTTACCCTTCATCTCAATCTAATCCTGACTTAGATTTCTTATCATTGGTTCCGGCTTTTCATTACGTCGTTGTCATTACGTTCATGATTGATTACTTATCTTCAACCTTTAGACAACATAAATAAGGTTTAATAATACCTTATCATACCCTATTAAGTTCATTAGTTTATTATTACTGAGTTACTGTGATGCCCCAAAATCTGGGTATCTTCTAACCCGACAGATGGTGCTACACGGTACTCACAATTGTACATTCATTCTATTGAAATGACATCAAAATGTTTGAATCAACGACATTCCTTGTGACACCCCCAAATCCGGGTTACCTGACCCCCGAGTTTGGTGTTCACGATCCACAATATAAGTAACATTTAACTACCCATAATATATATAGATAGTATCATACATAAGTTTTTATCAGAGTTTCATAATACATCACCCAGGTTTTCTAACCTTAAATTTACAAACATACCCTTTAGATATACAAAAAGGGTTTAGAATACAACAATATAAATAATACTGTTTAATATAACTAATTTATAACTACGCCTTTGCCTTTGTCCTTTGCAGCACTTCCTGCAACTTCGCCCCTAGCTGAAAAATTTTATTTATAGCAAGGGTGAGCAACAAATTTGCCCCACAAGTTAAGATTATACAATAAATGTATATGAATCAACAATAATATCCTATCTATTTTGATAGAATGAAACCAAAGTTCGGGGAACTTTGAAATAGCTGAACAATTTGTTATTCAATAACAAGGCCTCTCCTTTTCTATGCAACACAATAATTTGATAATGAAATAGTACAACGCTTTCAAAATTCTACAAGAATCAAATTCTACACAATAACAAAGTGGATTAATTTCCAGATTTATACTGAGCGATCACACAAGATCTTTGAACTTATTTCCTCGGGCATCTATCAAAGATTTACTTTGATATATACCAGGAGTATAAGATAACCATAAAGATTAAATCATACCCCTTTGCAAGTACTTAGAGCTGGCCAACTCCTTGTACCCTATATTATGCATAATACTCAAAACGCGCGCAAAGGTCGAATTCACGACCCAAAATGTTCCCTTTATATAAAAGGTTGTTCTTCTCAGTTTTAGAATAAATATTTCGATTTTACAACGAAATACTGTGATTTCAAATTCTACTTACTTATCGATCTTGCCGAAATAATTGGCATCGATTCTACCAATAACAATTGAATTATTTTCTTGAATTTATCAAGTTCTAACAAATGTTTGTCTAGCCAGAATAATTAGCTAAGACATTTCTCAACACAATTTGACAATAAACAGGAATTATCTGTACTGTCAATTCTAACTTCTACAAATTTGAATATTCAACAACAGTAATTCTACGAATGTATATTTTTGAATCAGTAATTCAATTTGAATTATTAAGCATGCACTAACTGCGAACAATCAACAATAACTTCCATAGATGTGGTGTAATTAACAATAATTAACCACTATAATAATTGAAGGAAATATAACTCAAGGTTGAGTTAGGAAACTTGCCTTCCACGTTGATTACAGCTACACAATATAATTAAATGCGTTCGTAAGACCTATATTCAACAATGTCAGTCTCACAATTAGTACAAACATTTATAACACATAACACTGTATTTTACAGTCAAACTTCTCCTAGGCATATTACCATATAGCCACATTAGTGTTTATAACCTATATAAACACTTATCACGTCTAACTATTTCAGTCTAGTTGGATTTCGGTCCATTCTCGGTGTTCTGGTCACCCTATTCAATAATTAACACATTGATTGTCAATTAAACTTGGTCTCTAAGCTTCAATATTATTTTAGATAAGTCAAATATCGTTTATAATATTTTTTAGAAACTTTTAATAGTTAATAAACACTTATTATAAATTATAATAATTTTTCAAACACTTAAATCATTTTTAAATGATTTAATTATCAAATAATCATATCATTATTAATATTTAATAATATCAAAATATTAATAACATACTTGTTAAAATATTAAAGTTATTATTAATAACTTAAAATATTTTTAAATCATCAATATTCTACTTAAATGATAATTAAAATCATTTTTAGATCATCACCATTAATAAATAAATATTAATGAAATTATTATCTAAATATTAAAAGTCATAATTTATAAATTAAAATATTTTTAAACTATTTTTCTCATTTTTAAATGATTTTTAAATCATTAAAATCATTTTTAATTCATTTATTTAATATAATAATTAAATAAATCAAATATCATTAATATTACTTTATTAATGAAAATTCTCCAAAAATATTGAAAATTATATTTTATAATTTAAAATATTTTCTAACATTTTATTCTTAATTAAAATGATTTTTAAATCATTAAAATTATTTTTATCTTATTTATTTAATTTAATAATCAAATAAATATAATATCATTAATATTAAATTATTAATGAAAAATTCTCCAAAAATATTAAAAGTTACTTTTTATAACTCAAAATATTTTTAAATACATTATTCTCATTTAAAATGATTTTTCATAATATTAAATCATTTTTCTCTAATTTATTTAATAAACTAATTAAATAAATTAAATACCATTAATATTATAAATAATTATAAATATTAAAGAAAAATATTCCAATTGGTCAAAAATTATTTTTCATAATTTAAAATAATTTTTTAAACTATTTTTGGTAATTTTTTATAATTTATTTCTATTTTTTTTATTAAAATCCGGAAAATCAGAAAATAAATAATTAATTCGTCGCTAATGGCCTATAGCGACACTTTCTGTCGCTATAGGTGTTCTTGAGCTTCAAGCCCAGAAAATCACCAGCAGCGAGATGCCTACTTTGACCGAACTTTAATCTGTGTTCTTCTTACTTTCTGGTCTCGTAATTGCTTTCATGTTGTAGTATAAATATAATACTACAACTACATAACAAGTTTCATCACTAAACAACAACAGATCATAGAGATCTAAGTCTCCAAAGTCTCTGACAAAGCTGTTCTTCACGAAGAACAGATCGAGGTGCCTACTTTGGACCTCTATAACTTGATGATCGTGCAACTATTATACGATCTATCAATTCCAGTGTGTAGACAACATGTAGTTCTACAACTACCGATCATAATAACACTAAAACATCAAAACAGAAGCTAGATCTATCCGGTCAAATCTGAACACGGAAGTTGGGCTCAAAATTTCTAGGTTCGTGTTCTTGACAGATTTCGGTCAACGGGTTTTGACCGTCTATAACTTTTTATCTACAAATGATCTGGTTTTCATTCTTTTTGCATCTTAAAGACCACATATCAGGCTACATTTTACAAGCTTTAAACCTCAAAAACACTTAACACACACGGAGTTATAAGATCTGACATTTAACTAAAAAACACAATTTTCCAGATTTCCAGATTTTGAAAAACTTTAAATTCGTGCACTTTGATGTTATGGGTTCATGATTTATCAACCCATATCATGAATTGACACCCTATTACACAACTTTGAACAATCAATTGCAATATTTAACAAGGAATTGAAGGATTTCAAAATTAGGGTTTATACCTCTTTTGAACTTTGATTTTGATCTTGGCTCTCCAATCTGTTTATGGATGATCTATGGACTGTTTCTAGGACTGATCTACAATGGATTTTTGAAGGTTGAGAGAGAATGAGAGTTGGTGAATCCTTGTGTACAAAATGGCTAATTTTTGTGATTTTCTCTCTCTTAAATCTTTATATATTGGTTGTAAAGTTGTTGGATCTGATCAAATTTCGGCTGGGAGCTGATTTGCTGAGATTTTGAGAGCCACAAAGTCAACATAGTTGGTGAACAACTCTTGATTTGACAAGATTTTCAAGTTATTACATAAAATATCCATAAAGGGCATTATGGTCATTTCCAATTTTTTCTAGAACTTGGATTTGATGAAACCCTTAGGGTTTAGGGTTTGGACAATAAGGTTTAGGGCTTGAACCCTTTTAGGTTTTAAAAATTTCTAGTTCCCACAATTTTCAATTTAGGGTTTAATTAGAAAAATAAATTTTCTAAAATAAAATTAGGGTTTCAAAAATAGAAATTTAACATACAAGAATATAATTAGAGTTTTCTAATGATATTTAAGTTTAATAACATAATAGTCTTACCCATTAGGATTAGGGTTTCCAAATTTAGGGTTTATAATTCGCGGTTTTGAAATTAGGGTTTCTCGGCGTACAATTAGGGTTTCTAACAGAACATTAGGGTTTCTAAATTCTAAGATTAGGTTTTCTAATCTCTTATTAGGGTTTATTAATATTAAACCTTATCCGATCAATCATTGATCAAAAATTCTATACCGTTCAAACACATACATATTAATATAATTATTTTCTATCGAATCTCGTTCCAAAAATTAGGGTTAGGGTTTCTATTCTCCATTAAGCACAACTCTACTCTAATTTTATTAGTCAATACATAAATTGACCTTCTCGATACACGTATCACAGAATCTTATCACAAAATTGACAATTAATATTAATATTAATTAAAAAAAAATTATTCGCAAATTTTGGATTATTCGAAATCCTGGGTTATCACATTCACCCCTCCTTAAAAGGATTCCGTCCTCGGAATCACCGCTTTCTTATATTCTACAATCTTTTAAAGTTGTATCATCAATTTATTTTAATCAACGCCATATTAATTTTGGTTTCAAATTCTAACCTGTGACCTGAGTCTATAAAAGAAAATAGTTTACAGCATTATCTAACTCCTATTATTCACGTAATGAAATCCTTACCTGCTGCCACGTCCTGAGTTGCCACTACATCTTGCGTCGTCATGTTGAATGTACGGGCCGTTGGTCTTCCTGGCTGTGTAGGTCCTCAAATCGTCAAGCTTCCGCCACCGGGTCCCTTATTGGCGCTTTCCTTCTCAGCATTTCTTTTCGGACAGTTTTGAACAATATGGTCGGTCGATCCGCATCCAAAGCAACCTTGAATTTTCTTCGGACTGGGACAATTGGGTGACATATGCCCCTCTTGCCCGCAATTATAGCAAACACCCTTCTTCTTCAGGCAAACCCCAGCGTGGTGCTTCCCACAATTCGAACATGGCTCCCTTCCCTTCCTATTATCTTCTGTCTTATTACCCGACTGGGTATTCTCAGTCCATTTTCTCTTATTCGAATTACTTCCTCCACTACTTCCACCGTCATTTGTTTTCTTCTTCTTTTCCTGATGAAATCGAAACACTGCTTCGCTCCCTCCTTCAGCATTTAGCGCTTTCTCCAATAGAGCCGCAAAAGTGTTGATCTGCAGCATAGCTACTTTGTTGAATATCCCTGGCTTCAGCCCATTCTCGAATCTTCGTATTTTTCTTGCTTCTGTGTCCACCTGATGAGGTGCAAATCGTGCCAATTCGTTAAATTTAGCCGCGTATTCAGATACCTACATGTTCTCCTGCTTTAGCTCTATGAATTTGACTTCCATTCTGGATTGCATACTTGGTGAGAAGTAGTTCTCAAAGAACAACTCCTTGAATCTCGTCCACAACACCACCTCTGTACCAGCTCTTGCTTGGTTCGTCTCCCACCAGTAATTGGCTTCTGCCTTCATCAGATAAGTTCTAAAAGCCGTCTTTTGCTCTTCTGCCACACGTGCAATGATGAATGCTTTCTCCATTTCCTTTACCCAAGTTTGGGCTTCAATCGGGTCGGTGGTTCCTTTGAATTTCGGCGGTCCTACCGCTTTAAAATCCTTGAAATTGGCTAATCTATCAGCTGGCTGTTCCCTCACTCTTCCTCTTCCTGCGGGAGCTCTATTCCCTATAGCTTCGGCTATCATATTTGAAAAATTTTGCATTGCGTCAACTCGACCTCCTTCGTTATTCACTGAACGTTCTTCTCGTTGGTTTCGATTCTGTCGTCTAGGCGGCATGATCTGATTTAAATAAAAAAAAATCTTATATTAATACTTTTTCTCTATACCAATTCTTAACACCATAAGAATTCAACACATAATTCTCAAATAATTGCATATTTATTCAAATAGCACATAGTACATTTAGTACTTCACATATTACTAACCCTTTTTAAATCATATCAGGATTAACAACATAACTTTACACAAAAAGTTGTTATTCTCCATTTTCACATTACTATATCCAGTTCATCAAACTTACCACACTTAGGAGTTCAGTAACTTGCCACAATTATATGAGTGTATGAACTTATCCTAGTCAGGCCTTTGGCGTCCATTCGTTGAGGGGTTCAAAACATTTTATATAACTATGAGTCATGAACATACCATAAGTATGAGTTTTAAGAACACACAAATTTATTTTAATCTTATATTCATATAGAAAATAAAGATTTCATTCATACAAACATATCATTGCATTTATATTCATGTAAATATTACATAGTACTTTTTAGTACACTACCCATACAACTACAAATAGGTATTATCCCTTTTTGACAATAGTCGGGATTCATTACTACAACTTTACACAAAAAGTGGAGGCATACAAAATTTATCTCCTATCAAAGAAAATATTATTCTCCACACACTTAATCCTTCTTCTTTTTAGGACAATTCTTAACCTTATGACTTGTTCCACCACATTCAAAACATCCTCCTTTCTTTGGTTTAGGACAATTTGGGGATAGATGTCCTTTCTGGCCACAATTATAACACACATTCTGACCCCACATACATTCTCCCAAATGGCTTTTTCCACACTTGCCATATGCCTGCTTCTTCTTTGAGTTTGACTTTTCTAAATTAGGGCTATCGTTGTCCCTTTTCCTTTTCTTCTTATCTTTCTGCTGCTTGATCGTCCCCTCAAACGATCCTCCACCTTCAGTCTTCATCCTCTCTACCTGCGCCTTGAGTTCGTTCCTTTCTTCAGTCATTTCGCTTAGCGCTCGTTCTGTCTTCCATAGCTGCTCCAAGAGAAACGCCTTGCTTCGGAGTTCCTGGACTTCCACAGATAGCTGATCTTGTTCACCAACCTTGATCTTATTCTTCAGTTCCACCTTAACTGACTCAGACTCTGCCTCCTCATCTCCACTTAGATACATCTCAGGATAATCGTCATGATCACTCCCAAGATTAACTATTGGTTCATCTTCTCCCAACTTCTCAACCGATTCGCTTTATGCTGGCACCCCGGCTACTGACACTGGTGCAACAGCCGCTAGCATCTCCGCACTCTTTTCACCTTCTTCAGACATCTTACAATCATTTTAAATAACTTGATTAGTACTTCACCAGTAAAAATTTCTCTCACTATGTGTCCCCATTCCTCACTATCGTTGGATTTCAGCAATCTCTCACTTAGTACTCTAAATGAGTATTCTCTATCTCGCTTATGGTTATAATCCTAGGTCTTTTCCCACCCCACTTAAGGTTTATAAACTACAGCTCTACTACCAGTTGGTGACACCTTGGTCACAACAGCTCTGATACCAACCTGTGACACCCCCAAATCCGGGTTACCTGACCCCCGAGTTTGGTGTTCACGATCCATAATATAAGTAACATTTAACTACCCATAATATATATAGATAGTATCATACATAAGTTTTTATCAGAGTTTCATAATACATCACCCAGGTTTTCTAACCTTAACTTTACAAACATACCCTTTAGATATACAAAAAGGGTTTACAATACAACAATATAAATAATACTGTTTAATATAACTAATTTATAACTACGCCTTTGCCTTTGTCCTTTGCAGCACCTCTTGCAACTTCGCCCCTAGCTGAAAAATTTTATTTATAGCAAGGGTGAGCAACAAATTTGCCCCGCAAGTTAAGATTATACAATAAATGTATATGAATCAACAATAATATCCTATCTATTTTGATAGAATGAAACCAAAGTTCGGGGAACTTTGAAATAGCTGAACAATTTGTTATTCAATAACAAGGCTTCTCCTTTTCTATGCAACACCATAATTTGATAATGAAAGAGTACAACGCTTTCAAAATTCTACAAGAATCAAATTCTACACAATAACAAAGTGGATTAATTTCCAGATTTATACTGAGCGATCACACAAGATCTTTGAACTTATTTTCTCGGGCATCTATCAAAGATTTACTTTGATATATACCAGGAGTATAAGATAACCATAAAGATTAAATCATACCCCTCTGCAAGTACTTAGAGCCGGCCAACTCCTTGTACCCTATATTATGCATAATACTCAAAACGCGCGCAAAGGTCGAATTCACGACCCAAAATGTTCCCTTTATATAAAAGGTTGTTCTTCTCAGTTTTAGAATCAATATTTTGATTTTACAACGAAATACTGTGATTTCAAATTCTATTTACTTATCGATCTTGTCGAAATAATTGGTATCGATTCTACCAATAACAATTAAATTATTTTCTTGAATTTATCAAGTTCTAACAAATGTTTGTCTAGCCAGAATAATTAGCTAAGACATTTCTCAACACAATTTGACAATAAACAGGAATTATCTATACTGTCAATTCTAACTTCTACAAATTTGAATATTCAACAACAGTAATTCTACGAATGTATATTTCTGAATCAGTAATTCAATTTGAATTATTAAGCATGCACTAACTGCGAACAATCAACAATAACTTCCCTGGATGTGGTGTAATTAGCAATAATTAACCACTATAATAATTGAAGAAAATATAACTCAAGGTTGAGTTAGGAAACTTGCCTTCCACGTTAATTACAGCTACACAATATAATTAACTGCGTTCGTAAGACCTATATTCAACAATGTCGGTCTCACAATTAGTACAAACATTTATAACACATAACACTGTATTTTACAGTTAAACTTCTCCTAGGCATATTACCATATAGCCACATTAGTGTTTATAACCTATATAAACACTTATCACGTCTAACTATTTCGGTCTAGTTGGATTTTGGTCCATTCTCGGTGTTCTGGTCACCCTATTCGACAATTAACAAATTGATTGTCAATTAAACTTGGTCTCTAAGCTTCAATATTATTTTAGATAAGTTAAATATCGTTTATAATATTTTCCAGAAACTTTTAATAATTAATAAACACTTATTATAAATTATAATAATTTTTCAAACACTGAAATCAGTTTTAAATGATTTAATTATCAAATAATCATATCATTATTAATATTTAATAATATCAAAATATTAATAACATACTTGTCAAAATATTAAAGTTATTATTAATAACTTAAAATATTTTTAAATCATCAATATTCTACTTAAATGATATTTAAAATTATTTTTAGATCATCACCATTAATAAATAAATATTAATGAAATTATTATCTAAATATTAAAAGTCATAATTTATAACTTAAAATATTTTTAAACTATTTTTCTCATTTTAAAATTATTTTTAAATCATTAAAATCATTTTTAATTCATTTATTTAATATAATAATTAAATAAATCAAATATCATTAATATTACTTTATTAATGAAAATTCTCCAAAAATATTGAAAATTATATTTTATAATTTAAAATATTTTCTAACATTTTATTCTTAATTAAAATGATTTTTAAATCATTAAAATTATTTTTATCTTATTTATTTAATTTAATAATCAAATAAATATAATATCATTAATATTAAATTATTAATGAAAAATTCTCCAAAAATATTAAAAGTTACTTTTTATAACTCAAAATATTTTTAAATACATTATTCTCATTTAAAATGATTTTTCATAATATTAAATCATTTTTCTCTAATTTATTTAATAAACTAATTAAATAATTTAAATACCTTTAATATTATAAATAATTATAAATATTAAAGAAAAATATTCCAATTGGACAAAAATTATTTTTCATAATTTAAAATAATTTTTAAAACTATTTTTGGTAATTTTTATAATTTATTTCTATTTTTTTTATTAAAATCCAGAAAAACAGAAAATAATTAATTAATTCGTCGCTAATGGCCTATAGCGACACTTTCTGTCGCTATAGGTGTTCTTGAGCTTCAAGCCCAGAAAATCACCGGCAGCGAGATGCCTACTTTGACCGAACTTTAATCTGTGTTCTTCTTACTTTCTGGTCTCGTAATTGCTTTCATGTTGTAGTATAAATGTAATACTACAACTACATAACAAGTTTCATCACTAAACAACAACAGATCATAGAGATCTAAGTCTCCAAAGTCTCTGACAAAGCTGTTCTTCACGAAGAACAGATCGAGGTGCCTACTTTGGACCTCTATAACTTGATGATCGTACAACTATTATACGATCTATCAATTCCAGTGTGTAGACAACATGTAGTTCTACAACTACCGATCATAATAACACTAAAACATCAAAACAGAAGCTAGATCTATCCGGTCAAATCTGAACACGGAAGTTGGGCTCAAAATTTCTAGGTTCGTGTTCTTGACAGATTTCGGTCAACGGGTTTTGACCGTCTATAACTTTTTATCTACAAATGATCTGGCTTTCATTCTTTTTGCATCTTAAAGACCACATATCAGGCTAC
The DNA here is from genome assembly GCA_020205505.1 of Panax japonicus. Taxonomy (NCBI): domain Eukaryota; kingdom Viridiplantae; phylum Streptophyta; class Magnoliopsida; order Apiales; family Araliaceae; genus Panax; species Panax japonicus. The sequence goes on along the minus strand of CM035102.1, from coordinate 34,565,875 downwards.
ATTTTACAAGCTTTAAACCTCAAAAACACTTAACACACACGGAGTTATAAGATCTGACATTTAACTAAAAAACACAATTTTCCAGATTTCCAGATTTTGAAAAACTTTAAATTCGTGCACTTTGATGTTATGGGTTCATGATTAGGATTTCTAACAGCACATTAGGGTTTCTAAATTCTGAGATTAGGTTTTCTAATCTCTTATTAGGGTTTATTAATATTAAACCTTATCCGATCAATCATTGATCAAAAATTCTATACCGATCAAACACATACATATTAATATAATTATTTTAATTATATTTTCTATCGAATCCCGTTCCAAAAATTAGGGTTAGGGTTTCTATTATCCGTTAAGTACAACTCTACTCTAATTTTATTAGTCAATACATAAATTGACCTTCTCGATACACGTATCATAGAAACTTGTCACAAAATTGACAATTAATATTAATATTAATTAAAAAAAAATTTATTCGCAAATTTTGGATTATTCGAAATCCTGGGTTATCACATTCCTATTACATTAATAATATTACATCTCGTCCCTAGGTTCTAAAACCATTACATTCTTTGTTCATCATACTATAATATATACAACTTACTAGTTTATTATAAGGTAAACTAATCGTTCATCTTCGTCTTGCCTTTATTCTTGTCAGATCCCTTGGTTCGTTCAGTCCCAGCTGCATTCATATGGTTCAAGCAACAGTGAGCATAACAAGCTCACGAAGTACAACAATTTCTTTTAAACAACATGTTTGAAACATAGGAATCGTATATCTTCAATAATTGGATAATAGTTATGAAGTACTATCAATAATTCAAAATATCATTTCTTTTCCTTTAAAATGTTTTACAATAACAATATTCAGTAAAACATCAATTCTGGCTCAAGACCATGAGCATTTCATAATTTCTTTGAAAAGGACAACCCGACACTATGTCCGTAAGTCCGGCATATCTTACGAGCACCTCTGGGTGATCAGCTCATAGTACTCTATGTTGATCAACACTACATTCATTAAACATGTATATGTTTAAGTTTTGGCAACTTTGCGTGCCCATCGAATAATCGATGAAAAATACATATGGTTATTCATACTCATGCTTAACTTGAATCCGTACCAAACAATTGGCATAGGATAGTGTTATCAATTCTATATTGAAAGACTTGTAAATAAATTAATCAATCTTCAAGATTAGTCTAGCCGAATTAAAACTGGCATCTACATTTTCGTAAAACAATTCATGCATCTCATAACATGAATCACATAAAACTTGGCTAACACGAAGGTTAGGCAAGCATTTAAGAAAAACTTGCCTTCAACGTCTGCTACAGTAAAATTACTTTTCCTTTGAGTCTTTAAGGTCTCTACAACACATAACCACATAACATATTCCTAATGAATCTTACCTTTTTCTCAATATAATCCTGTATTAGATTTGTTATTTATTGGTTCTGGCTTATCGTTATAACTTACATCATTCTTACCATATTCTTTCTCTTCAATGTCTTATGTAGATTTACTTCGTTAATACAACTCATTTCAAGTTAATCATCCTTCCTCGTGGCTTACTAACGTTATCACATCACTAACAGAGACTCGGTCGTTATTGGTTACATACAATTATTGCTTTCCATTCACGTTCACATTCAATTGACTTATATTCAACCTTTAGTATTATACCTAAGGTTTATATCATTAGCAATGATATTACATTAAGTTGATTAAGGATTTAATTCAGCCTTCATTCATTTCTCCTTTCATTTATATTTAAAAACATTCCTTTCTATGCTTCTCTAAGTGCTAGAGCTACGGCGCCGGTATTCCTTCTCTGTGTCACGCTGCGGCGTGACTTAGCAGTGTGTATGGTCCAGACTTGGCGCTGTGGCGTGAGTCTCCTTTGCTTTGGCTACGCTGCGGTGCCAATTATCAGTGTGCTCTATCTCGGCCTCGCACTGCGGCGCAGGCCTTTGTGCCTGGAGTCGCGCTACGGCGCGGACTCTATGCCTTATAAAAATTTGACAGATTTTCAACTTTGCGAAATTCTCAGATGCATAACTTCTTCGTTATAAGTCCGAATTGGCTCGTTCAAAAGCCTACAAGTCACAAATTACATACTCTATGTGTTCATGTAAGAATTTTATCTATTTAACTTTGTTTGCTCAAAATTCACCTATTAGTCCATTTTTAACGAAAACGGTAAACGTTTGTGAACGTTCAACGCTCGTTTCTTCGTTCTAAGTCAGAATTCAGTTTTTTTCGAGTCTACAACTCTATAATGCCAAATATGACTTGTCTCCATTGAAAACAAATGTTTCCAAGCTCAATATCAAAATTTAACTTCCGTTCCGAGATTTTCACGAATTCGACGATTATCGTCCAAACTCGTGAATTCCACCTCAACTTCATTTCTTAAGATTTTTTCTTCGCTTCAAATGGATTCAATCTATCATATAAACATTTCCAACTAATTATTACATTATTTTATTTTCAAATTAGGTTTTGACTTATTCTTCATAAGTTCATGGCTTATAAAACTTATGAACTACAATTCTCATGTTTATAACTTACTATGAACCTAAGTCCATCAATCAATGTTCTCATACTATATTGAACATACTAACATCATATGACAAACATATGACAAGTTCTTCACAAATTTATCAACTTATTTAGGTTCAAGTTGCTTATTCAACTTATTCGGCTTAAGTTCATTCATCATTGACTTCTTATTATCATACAACATTATTATTTCAACATAAAACAAGTTCATACAAGTTCTTCCTTGTTTCGTAACTTATATGATTATGAACTACTTATTCATGACTTATATGACTTATTAAGACTTAAGCTCTTTGATTACTCATTCCTATCATTCCTTAGCATACATGTTCTACTACTACCCATCTCCCTACCAATGGAAGAGAAAGAGATTCATGGTTTAAGTTCTTACCCTTGAATATCACTTGACTAAGCTTCAATCTCCTTCTTGCTTCTTGAAAATCTCATAATGGAAGTTTGACTTATAAGTGCTTATTGTCTCTAACCAATAAGTTGCTTATCTTGAGACGAGTTGGGACAAATTTTAATCAAGCCATCAAATGAATTGAGAGCTCTCTATTTATAGGAAACCCAAAGTTAGGGCATTATGGACATTAGAACATCCCACCTCCTTAACTAACCTCCTTAATTTCACCTCCTTACTTTTCATAACCTTGGTTCTAAGTTAACTTGCTAGCCACTTCCCTTTCTTGCTCATCACAACACTTGATCACCACACAAAGTTCTTGCCCATCATGTCTACCCACATTAACATGGTTTGCTCCATGGATCCTCCTAACCCAATGGATTCTTACTTTGGGCTTAAGGTTTAATTAATCCTAACTTATACATTGGGCTTGCATTAACAATTCTTTGGGCTTTATCATTAGCTTGCATTGGGCTTACACATCTCTAAACTTGGGCCTTATCAATATCTCTTTGAACTTTACAATTTCATACTCAATCCTACATGTCCATTACATTTTGGCTAAAAGCCTTATAACGTATAATTTACGTATTAATCTAGTATTCTAACTCGTATACTTATACATATACGATATACCATTATTCATACAAACTTGTATAATACCTCGTATCATACTCGTATTCATTACCTCGTATAATACTAACGTATTATACAATCATTGCTTTAATTCATTATACTCATTTAAATTCCTTCTCGTGACTCACTTTCCCTAACCGTTAGGTTTTAAGTCCGTAGGTAAAAAACTGCGTTTACCATAACTGAAATATTATTGGATATTCTATCTTACTTCGATATTCTAACATTACGTATTTCTCAAAAATTCAAAAATAATTCCCGAGCATAAATGCGTGAATAGTGTTTTTTAGAAAATTTCTCGGAAAGCTTTTATTTTCGTCTTGGAAATTCAAACACTTTAATTATACCACGTAGCCAAAATACTACGATATTCCGATATGTCTATGTCATAGAACGACCTTCAAATAGCTTACTCCCATAATTAATTAATTAAATTCATTTAATCCACATTATTTAAATAAAAATTTAATTCTCAAAAATCCAAATTTTCTGGGGTGTTATATTCTTCCCCCCCTTATAAGGATTTTGTCCCAGAACCACGCTAATAATACATACACCATTGAGGAAACTTTTTCCTTTATTTTAATCTCAAGTTCCCACAATGCTTCTTCGACATTGTGGTTCTTTCATTTCACCTTCAACGAAGGTATTATCTTATTCTTCATGACTTATCACTTCCTATCAACAATCTGAGTTGGAAGTTAAGCACTTACTAACATATTACACTGTCTTCCTCTGATTAATTCTTCGTTTAACTTCAAAATTATTTGAAACTCAAATTCATCCTTCAAAACAAAATGATACTTCATCGTCTCTTTATCATGTATCTTCTTCTTCATTTGCTTGCACTCTTCGTTACTTAGTTGTACTTAATTAACTCGTTCCATTATCATGGATTGAGTCTACGTTGAAAATAACATTTCTACCACTTCATTCCGAAATTTAACTTCTAGCTCCATTCTTGCCATCTCTGTTAGTAACTCACTCTGAGTCGTTAACATCGATAGCTTTTCCCTACCCTTCCTACTTAACGCGTCAACTTCTACGTTTACCTTCCATGTATGATATAACATATCACAGTCGTAACCTCTTATTCATTCTAATTACCTTCTCTACTTCATATTCAATTTCTTATGTGTGGAGATATATTTCAAACTCTTAGAGTCTGTATATATCTCACACTAATCCCTATATAAATACTATCTTTCGATTTTTAAATCTAAAACTACAGCTGCCAATTCTAGACCATAAGTAAGATAGACCTTCTCATAATCCATTAACTGGCGTGATGCATACCTAATGACATTTCAATGCTACAAGAGCACGCAACTCTGTCTTCTATGTAAAACATCGAGATACACTATAAAATCCCTCGTATTACCTGATAAAGACAATACAGATGCCTCACTTAACCTTCCTTTTAGCTCCTGAAAACTATTTTCTCCCTTCTCATTCCCAACATACTTCTCAATAACAAATTTTGTCTATCTTTAAATTACAATTCACACGTAGTGAATTCCGTATACAACTTCTCCCTCCGTAGTGTTTCTCACACTATCTTCAAATGTTCAACGTGATCTTCTGACGTCTTAATTTAGACTAGAATATCACCAAGGATCATTACGACACCCTCGTCCAAATAATATTTGTACGCTCTGTGACGCTAATGGTACTTTCAACCATAGCACCTCACAAGAGAACCTATCAATTTACCCCTGACTTGCTCAGCGCCTCTTACGAAAAATATAACTTCCGTAGATTAGTCCACCCAATTGACATAACCAGAAACTTGTCATAACTATAACGAGGTCTGAATGTCATCTTAGGTACCTCCTCCTTCTTCCTTACTTTCAACCGACTATACCCCGTACGCAAATCTATCTTTAGAAAAATTCTTTGCCCTCTTCAACTGATCAAATAGATCATCGATCCTAGGCCATGAGTTTTCATTCTTAACCGCTAACTTACTCCTATTACGATAGTCGATACGCAACTGTAACGACTCATCCTCTTCCTTAACCTTCTCCTAACTTGTTTCATCGTTAGACAACACGAGAATCGCAGTATTCTATTACCGTAAAATACTACCTTGGGTTACTTAGAAAATCGAAGATCCATACTTTTATTCTAACAATTTATTAAAGTCCTATAGTTAATCAACTTATTCATACCGAGAATTACTTCAAATTCTCTCAACTTTATCTGTACTTATCTACCAATACTTGCTTACATTCCTTATTCATGAAGCCATTTCCATTAATATAATTAATGAAAGTTATTTCCCCATTCTCTACCGTAATGTTTAAAGATACTTATAATCCCTTTCAGACAGACTCCTAGATGAGTCTTTTCACATGTCTTACACACTTCAATCTTACACTTAGGATCCCCTTGTCCCACTCCAGTATTCCCAGAGTTAAAATTCTTTCTTTTTGGCTTACTATCACTACCACTGGCACTCTCTGCCTTAGTTCCTCCCTTTCCCTTTCTCTTATTTTCCCTCTCTTTACGATATTGAGTTAACGCCTCACTACCACCCTTTACTATAATTATCTTCTCCAGAATGTTCCCGTAGGAAACAATCCGAAATCCTACGATAGAGCCTGGGTTTCAGGCCCTGCTTAAACCTACGAGCCTTCCTGTCCTCAGTGTCCACTTGATGTGGAACAAACCTTGTCAATTCAATTAATTTTTCACGCGTATTTGGGAACCATCATGTCCCCTAGTTTAAGTTCTAATAACGTAATCTCCATCCTCCCTTACATGCTTGTAGGGAAATAATTCTTGAAGAAAACCTTATTGAACTGTTCCCACGTTACCCCATCTGTTCTAGTCCCACCCTGGTAAGCCTCCTACAAAAGTTGGCTTCCTCTTTCATCATGTAAGTTACAAAAGAAGTCTTTTACGCCTCACTTACGTTTGTAACAACAAACGCCTTCTCTATTTCCTTTATCCATGTCGGGGATTCTAATGGGTCCGTCGTTCCTTTGAACTCCGGCGGACCTACACTTTTAAATTCTTTAAAGGTAGTCATCCTGGCTAACCTAGGTTCAGCGGGTACTCTACCCCCAGTTTAATTAAATGTAGCCGTTAATAAATTAACGACCTCTTACATAGGGTTGTTTTGACCCCCCCACCCCCTTGATTTTCATTACGTGATTCCGCTTCCTGATTACGTTGTCTTCTCCTTGACGGCATTTAAATAGAATTTCATTATTATTTATTTACTTACTTCGTTATTATTCGTCTCATAACAACTCATACCATAACAAAGCATTTTAAATGAAAACTTCGTTATATTAATATGCTTCTTCATAGTTTGAAACTATTTAAACTTTACTTCCACAGCCAACGGCTAGTACATTTCTATCCCGCAATTGAACTTCTCAAAAGTTGGGATTTACAAAAAGACTACCCTTTTAGACAAAAGAGGGTTTTACGTCACTATACATATTTATAACTCTAGATTTCTAATAATCCATAACAACGTCCTCGTGTTTCTTATTCGCAATCATTTCTACAGTATCCCGACTAATAATATGTCGAGTCTGCCCCGACTCTATGGGGTGACAAACAACTTTAAGCTTGAAATCCTTATGAGCACTCTTATAGATGTAAGACATCCGTGCTATCTTATGGTCTCTCTTAATCAGTTTCTTATGAAGATTATCGACATCCTTCTTATAGTCCCTCGCCTGCTCTGTTATAAGCACCTGTCTATCATGTTCTAACTCAAAATCTGCTTCTGCAGACACCTTAGCTTTATGGAGATAATTATTCTCTTCACTCTGATTCTGCACAACTGTACTCAGTTGCACATTCCTGTCAAGTACTGCTAGATACAATGCACTCATTACATCTAGAGATATTGACTCTAGTGTAGGTACCACAGTATTAACCGATTTTACCTCCATTTCCTCCTCCTCATAGACCATTATATTAAGATATGACGCTATATACATATCTCCCTCGGAGTAGTCTTCCTCAGAAAAGTACTCCACTGTCTCCGACTCCTCTAGAATCACTAATGGTACCTCCGCCACCGGCATAGGTACAGGCTCTACTTTGTTCACAACTTCTTCGCTCACCGTGTGTATATCTCTATACATCAAGCTATCGATCGATATCCTTCAATAACACATAACATGTTGTTTAGTACATAACACACCATATTATAAGCACAAATCACATTTAATTTACTTAGGGTTACTTTCCATCTTTTAAATCTTTCGGTACTGAGTTTCCTCAATACCTTATTAACTCATTTGACTGAAGTAAATCTTGAGTTTTATAACCTAATGTTTTGATACCAACCCATGACGCCCCAAATCCGTGTATCTTCCAACCCGACAGATGGTGCTACACGGTACTCACAACTGTACATTCATTCTATTGAAATGACATCAAAATGTGTGAATCAACGACATTTTTATTACATTAATAATATTACGTCCCGTCCCCAGGTTCTAAAACCATTACATTCTTTGTTCATCATACTATAATATATACAACTTACTAGTTTATTACAAGGTAAACTAATCGTTCATCTTCATCTTGCCTTTATTCTTGTCAGATCCCTTGGTTCATTCAGTCCTAGCTGCATTCATATGGTTCAAGCAACAGTGTGCATAACAAGCTCAGCAAGTACAATAATTTCTTTTAAACAACATGCTTGAAACATAGGAATCGTATATCTTCAATATTTGGATACTAGTTATGAAGTACTATCAATAATTCAAAATATCATTTCTTTTCCTTTAAAATGTTTTACAATAACAATATTCAGTAAAACATCAATTCTGGCTCAAGGCCATGAGCATTTCATAATTTATTTGAAAAGGACAACCCGACACTAAGTCCGTAAGTCCGGCATATCTTACGAGCACTTCTTGGAGATCAGCCTATAGTACTCTATGTTGATCAACACTACATTCATTAAACGTGTATACGTTTAAGTTTTGGTAACCTCGTATGCCCATCGAATAATTGATGAAAAATACATTTGTCTATTCATACTCAGGCTTACCTTGAATCTGTACCAAACAATTGGTGTAGGATAGCGTTATCAATTCTATATTAAAAGACTAGTAAATAAATCAATCAATCTTCAAGATTAGTCTAGCCAAGTTAAAACTGGCATCGACATTTTTGTAAAACAATTCATGCATCTCATAACATGAATCACAGAAAACTTGGCTAACACGAAGGTTAGACAAGCGTTTAAGAAAAACTTTCCTTCAGCGTCTGCTACAGTAAAATTACTTTCCTATGAGTCTTTACGATCTATACAACACATAACCACATTAGGTCATGAATGAACGTACATGGTTCCTAAAGAATCTTACCCTTCTTCTCAATCTAATCCAGTATTAGATTTATTATTTATTGGTTCCAGTTTATCGTTATAACATACGTCATTCTTACCATCTTCTTTCTCTTCTATGTCTTATGTAGATTTACTTCATTAATACAACTCATTTCGACTTAATCATCCTTCCTCACGGCTTACTAACATTATCACATCACTAACCGAGACTAGATTGTTATTGGTTACATACACTTATTGTTTACCATTCACGTTCATATTCAATTGACTTATATTCAATCTTTAGTATTATACCTAAGGTTTATTCATTAGCATTGATATTACATGTGACACCCCCAAATCCGGGTTACCTGACCCCCGAGTTTGGTGTTCACGATCCACAATATAAATAACTTTTAACTATCCATAATATATATAGATAGTATCTTACATAAGTTTTTATCAGAGTTTCATAATACATCACCCAGGTTCTCTAACCTTAACTTTACAAACATACCCTTTAGATATACAAAAAGGGTTTACGATACAACAATATAAATATATTTAACATAACTAATTTATAATTACGCCTTTTCCCTTGTTCTGCTTCACAGCACCTCCTGCAACTTCGTCCCTAGCTGAAATGTTTTATTTATAGCAAGGGTGAGCAACAAATTTGCTCCGCAAGTTAAGACATACAATAAATGTATATGAATCAACAATAATAGACTATCTATTTTGATAGAATGAAACCAAAGTTCGGGGAACTTTGAAATGGCTGAGCAATTTGTTATTCAATAACAAGGTGATGAGTAGGTTTTATACCTATGAATCTAGTATTATTAAACTTAATTATTGTTATATTTAATTGTTTTTAGGATCTTTTTATGTGTTTTGTGTTTATTTGTTGTAGGTTGGAGTTGGAGGGACAAATTGGTCATTTCGGAGAAGAAAAAGGTCAAAAATCATGAAAATTAAAGCTGAGTGGCATTTCTGTAAATATGAGGACATGGCCAAGCGCCTAGGCGCTTGGAATTGCACTATGATGAGCGCCTAGGCGCTCTAATGCGTAGATTGGTGCGTTTTGCAGCTGTCAAGTGGGTTTTTGAAGCCAAAGAGGAGTCTGAATGAGGGCTGAGACCAATACAAGTAGGAGAGGACTCTACAAAGGCAAGGGGGACGAATTTTGCAAGGAATGAATCAAGTTTTCAAGAGATTTTTGCAGAGAGAACAAGGAAGAAAAGCACGAAGGAGAATTGCAAAGGCTGAAGATCTAAGAGAGAGTATTGGAACAAATTCAGAGTTTCTTCTTCTCTTTTCTAATTTTATCTTTTGCAACTATCTGGGATGTTTGGATTATTTTTCTGGATTATGTTTTTCTTTATTATTATCATGAACTAAATTTTAATTAAGATTGCAACGGAACTTGGTATGTAGTTTAAATTGCAAGCTTCCCATTGAATGAAAGTTAGTTTTTATTGAATTGTTTATTATATCTTATGCTTATTGATTAATTGTTTGGCCAACAATTACTGTGATAATCTATATGAAATTGGAAGATGGAGTATAGATTGAGATCTGGATATGATAACATCTGTTCATATAATCTGAATAGGGTTAATATGATTAGCATGTAGGATAGGAATATACCTATGTGTCTTTTGTATCCACTGAAAGAATTTGTGCATAAATCCTAATTAACTTGATTCACATAGGAATATAGTGAGTTGATTAATTGGGGTGTTCCTTATAATTCTACATCTTAGTGATTGGATTTAGAAGGATTTGTTCACGTGTCTTTGGAAGAAGAGCGTGAATATTTATAAAGCATTCTTGGATAACAATTCATATTAATTGATTTATTTTAAATGGGAAGTAAGTAGTTTGAATGAAATACTAAGGGAAGTTGTAATCTTAATCTGTTAAATCTGCATTTATTCTTGTGATATTTTGGTTTTTAATTATTAGTTTGTTAAGTTTAATTTTCAAATCATAAACAAAATTTTCTTAGTTTAAAATAGGATTAATTGCATTAGAATTAGTATTTGATAAATATTAGTCTATTTCTTCGTGGGAACGATACTCTTGCTTGCTGAATATTACAATTGAACGCGTATACTTGCGTGGAAAAGTGCTATTGAAAATTAGGCAACACAAGGCTTCTCCTTTTCTATGCAACACCATAATTTGATAATGAAAGAGTACAACGCTTTCAAAATTCTACAAGAATCAAATTCTACACAATAACAAAGTGGATTAATTTTCAGATTTATACTGAGTGATCACACAAGATCTTTGAACTTATTTTCTCGGGCATCTATCAAAGATTTACTTTGATACATACTAGGAGTATCAGATAACCATAAAGATTAAATCATACCCCTCTGCAAGTACTTAGAGCCGGCCAACTCCTTGTACCCTATATTATGCATAATATTTAAAACGCGCGTAAAGGTCGAATTCACGACCCAAAATGTTCCCTTTATATAAAAGGTTGTTCTTCTCAGTTTTAGAATCAATATTTTGTTTTTACAACGAAATACTATGATTTCAAATTCTACTTACTTATCGATCTTCCCGAAATAATTGACATCGATTCTACCAATAACAATTAAATTATTTTCTTGAATTTATCAAGTTCTAACAAATGTTTGTCTAGCCAGAATAATTAGCTAAGACATTTCTCAACACAATTTGACAATAAATAGGAATTATCTGTACTGTCAATTCTAACTTCTACAAATTTGAATATTCAACAACAGTAATTCTACGAATGTATATTTCTGAATCAGTAATTCAATTTGAATTATTAAGCATGCACTAATTGCGAACAATCAACAATAACTTCCCTGGATGTGGTGTAATTAGCAATAATTAACCACTATAATAATTGAAGGAAATATAACTCAAGGTTGAGTTAGGAAACTTGCCTTCCACGTTGATTAAAGCTACACAATATAATTAACTGCGTTCGTAAGACCTATATTCAACAATGTCGATCTCACAATTAGTACAAACATTTATAACACATAACACTGTATTTTACAGTCAAACTTCTCCTAGGCACATTACCACATAGCCACATTAGTGTTTATAACCTATATAAACACTTATCAAGTCTGACTATATCAGTCTGGTTGGATTTCGGTCCATTCTCGGTGTTCTGGTCACCCTATCCGACAATTAACACATTGATTGTCAATTAAACTTGGTCTCTAAGCTTCAATATTATTTTAGATAAGTCAAATATCGTTTATAATATTTTTCGGAAGATTTTAATAATTTATAAACACTTAGTATAATTTATAACAATTTTTCAAACACTTAAATCATTTTTAAATGATTTAATTATCAAATAATCTTATCATTATTAATATTTAATAATATCAAAATATTAATAACATACATGTCAAAATATTAAAGTTATCATCAATAACTTAAAATATTTTTAAATCATCAATATTCTACTTAAATGATAATTAAAATCATTTTTTTTAAATCATCAACATTAATATATAAATATTAATGAAATTATTATTTAAATATTAAAAGTCATAATTTATAACTTAAAATATTTTTAAACTATTTTTCTCATTTTTAAATGATTTTTAAATCAATAAAATCCTTTTTAATTCATTTATTTAATATAATAATTAAATAAATCAAAATATCATTAATATTACTTTATTAATGAAAAATTTCCAAAAATATTGAAAATTATATTTTATAATTTAAAATATTTTCTAACATTTTATTCTTAATTAAAATGATTTTTAAATCATTTAAATCATTTTTATCATATTTATTTAATTTAATAATCAAATAAATTTAATATCATTAATATTAAATTATTAATGAAAATTTCTCCAAAAATATTAAAAGTTACATTTTATAACTCAAAATATTTTTAAATACATTATTCTTATTTAAAATGATTTTTCTTAATATTAAATAATTTTTCTCTAATTTATTTAATAAACTAATTAAATAAATTAAATACCTTTAATATTATAAATAATTATAAATATTAAAGAAAAATATTCCAATTGGTCAAAAATTATTTTTTATAATTTAAAATAATTTTTAAAACTATTTTTGGTAATTTTTATAATTTATTTCTATTTTTTTATTAATTTCCGAAATTTTCAGAAAATAAATAAATAAAACCGTCGCTAAAGCCCTTTAGCGACACAAAGCGTCGCTGTTGGTGTTCTTGAGCTCAAGAACCCTGACAGCCGGCAGATTAAGGGTCCACGTTTGACCACTTGTAACTTTCTGTACATTCATGTTCTTAGCTAACTTAGACACTGATCATGTAGATAAACTGTAATACTACAATAATCAGTCATTACTTCAGTCATAACATCACATAATATGAAGATCTGAGCGGCTAAACCTACTGTCAGACCGTTTCTGGGATTTTTTTGGGTTTAAACAGTTTCAAGTGATCACTTTCAAGCTTAATCGAATCTATGTTCTGGTCATGTATTAAGTGGTTTGATGGTTCAAACTTGTAGTTCTAATGTCAAGGTACATTTTCATCACAACATATCAGTTAAATAACATCTAGAACGCCAGATAAATCTCGGTCAAGCGTTGCCAGAAAATTCGTGCAAGAATTTTTCTAGAATTTCCAAAAAGTTCAAAAACAGTCTAGGATGGCTAGTTTGACCATCTATCACGATCGGTATGAAGACGTTATAAGAGATCTAAAGACCCAGATCTATAGTCCATCCTACAAGCTACAAAATATACTAATCAAAAACATCAAACACTTAACAAACTGACAGATCCAGACACTACAAAATCTTGTCAGAAGCTATTTTAAATTTCTGGGTTGCCCAGATTTTAGCCCGGTCAACTTCGGTCAACGATGTTTGACCAATTATAACTCATGATCTATACATCTGATGGTTGTAATACCACTTCAAGATTAAAGAACATCTACCAGACTACAAATTCCAACAATAAAACATCACAAATCATAAAGACACCATGATCTAGAGCGACTGACATTACTTGTCAGACCACTGAAAATGTTCAAAAACAGATTTTGAAAAACTCGATTTTATCACACGTTGATGCTATGGATCCATGATAGATCATCATAGATCAACTAAAAACATATCCTAGCATGAATCTAAACACATAAACACAATTATTTCTCAAGCATCAAAGATAAAAATAAATAAATAGGGTTATACCTCTCTTGATTCCGATTTTTGAGCTAAGCTCTCCAAGATGTTTATGATTGATCTAGGGCTGGTATTAGGACTGATTTACAATCAAATTTTGTGGGTTCTAGTATGAGAAAGAGTTGGTGAGAGCTAGAGTAAAAATTAGCAACTTTTGGCCACTTTTCTCTCCATCCAATCTATATAAATGACTTAGATGCAATGAATTGGATGATTTGGCTGGCTAGATAGGCTGATGTGCTGGTTAGTAGGCTAAACAAAGTCAAGAGAGTTGTCCACCAACTCTTGATTTGGAAAGATTTTCAAGAAATCTAATAAAATCTCCAAAAAGGGCGTTATGGTCATTTCCAATTTTTTCTAGAATTTGGATTTGATGAAACCCTTAGGGTTTAGGGTTTGGACATTAAGGTTTAGGGCTTGAACCCTTTTAGGTTTTAAAAATTTCCAGTTCCCACAAATTTTCAATTTAGGGTTTTAATTAGAAAAATAAATTTTCTAAAATAAAATTAGGTTTTCAAAAATAAAAATTTAACATTCAAAAATATCATAAGAGTTTTCTAATCATATTTAAGTTTAATAACATAATAGTCTTACCCATTAGGATTAGGGTTTCCAAATTTAGGGTTTATAATTCCCGGTTTTGAAATTAGGGTTTCTCGGCGTACAATTAGGGTTTCTAACAGCACATTAGGGTTTCTAAATTCTGAGATTATGTTTTCTAATCTCTTATTAGGGTTTATTAATATTAAACCTTATCCGATCAATCATTGATCAAAAATTCTATATCGTTCAAACACATACATATTAATATAAATATTTTAATTATATTTTCTATCGAATCCCGTTCCAAAAATTAGGGTTAGGGTTTCTATTCTCCGTTAAGCACAACTCTACTCTAATTTTATTAGTCAATACATAAATTGACCTTCTTGATACACGTATCACAGAAACTTAGAACAAAATTGACAATTAATATTAATATTAATTAAAAAAAAATTTATTCGCAAATTTTGGATTATTCAAAATCCTGGGTTATCACATTCACCCCTCCTTAAAAGGATTCCGTCCTCGGAATCACCGCTTTCTTATATTCTTCAATCTTTTAAAGTTGTATCATCAATTTATTTTAATCAACGCCATATTAATTTTGGTTTCAAATTCTAACCTGTGACCTGAGTCTATAAAAGAAAATAGTTCACAGCATTATCTAACTCCTATTATTCACTTAATGAAATCCTTACCTGCTGCCACGTCCTGAGTTGCCACTACATCTTGCGCCGTCATGTTGAATGTACGGGCCGTTGGTCTTCCTGGCTGTGCAGGTCCTCGAATCGTCAAGCTTCCGTCACCGGGTCCCTTATTGGCGCTTTCCTTCTCAGCATTTCTTTTCGGACAGTTTCGAACAATATGGTCGGTCGATCCGCATCCAAAGCAACCTTGAATTTTCTTTGGACTGGGACAATTGGGTGACATATGCCCCTCTTGCCCGCAATTATAGCAAATACCCTTCTTCTTCAGGCAAACCCCAGCGTGGTGCTTCCCACAATTCGAACATGGCTCCCTTCCCTTCCTATTATCTTCTGTCTTATTACCCGACTGGGTATTCTCATTCCATTTTCTCTTATTCGAATTACTTCCTCCACTACTTCCACCGTCATTTGTTTTCTTCTTCTTTTCCTGATGAAATCGAAACACTGCTTCGCTCCCTCCTTCAGCAATTAGCGCTTTCTCCAATAGAGCCGCAAAAGTGTTGATCTGCAGCACAGCTACTTTGTTGAATATCCCTAGGCTTCAGTCCATTCTCGAATCTTCGCGCTTTTCTTGCTTCTGTGTCCACCTGATGAGGTGAAAATCGTGCCAATTCGTTAAATTTAGCCGCGTATTTAGATACCGACATGTTCTCCTGCTTTAGCTCTAAGAATTTGACTTCCATTCTGGATTGCATACTTGGTGAGAAGTAGTTCTCAAAGAACAACTCCTTGAATCTCGTCCACAACACCACCTCTGTACCAGCTCTTGCTTGGTTCGTCTCCCACCAGTAATTGGCTTCTCCCTTCATCAGATAAGTTGCAAAAGCCGTCTTTTGTTCTTCTGCCACACGTGCAATGATGAATGCTTTCTCCATTTCCTTTACCCAAGATTGGGCTTCAATCAGGTCGGTGGTTCCTTTGAATTCCGGCGGTCCTACGCCTTTAAAATCCTTGAAATTGGCTAATCTATCAGCTGGTTGTTCTCTCGCTCTTTCTCTTCCTACGGGAGCTCTATTCTCTATAGCTTCGGCTATCATATTTGCAAAATTTTGCATTGGGTCAACTTGACCTCCTTCGTTATTCACTGAACGTTCTTCTCGTTGGTTTCGATTCTGTCGTCTAGGCGGCATGATCTGATTTAAATAAAAAAAATCTTATATTAATACTTTTTCTCTATACCAATTCTTAACACCATAAGAATTCAACACATAATTCTCAAGTAATTGCATATTTATTCAAATAGCACATAGTACATTTAGTACTTCACATATTACTAACCCTTTTTAAATCATATCAGGATTAACAACACAACTTTACACAAAAAGTTGTTATTCTCCATTTTCACATTACTATATCCAGTTCATCAAACTTACCACACTTAGAAGTTCAGTAACTTGCCACAATTATATGAGTGTATGAACTTATCCTAGTCAGACCTTTGGCGTTCATTCGCTGAGGGGTTCAAAACATTTTATATAACTATGAGTCATGAACATACCATAAGTATAAGTTTTAAGAACACACAAATTTATTTTAATCTTATATTCATATAGAAAATAAAGATTTCATTCATACAAACATATCATTGCATTTATATTCATGCAAATATTACATAGTACTTTTTAGTACACTACCCATACAACTACAAATAGGTACTATCCCTTTTTGACAAAAGTCGAGATTCATTACTACAACTTTACACAAAAAGTGGAGGCATACAAAATTTATCTCCTATCAAAGAAAATATTATTCTCCACACACTTAATCCTTCTTCTTTTTAGGACAATTCTTAACCTTATGACTTGTTCCACCACATGCAAAACATCCTCCTTTCTTTGGTTTAGGACAATTTGGGGATAGATATCCTTTCTGGCCACAATTATAACACACATTCTGACCCCACATACATTCTCCCAAATGGCTCTTTCCACACTTGCCACATGCTTGCTTCTTCTTCGAGTTTGACTTTTCTAAATTAGGGCTATCGTTGTCCCTTTTCCTTTTCTTCTTGTCTTTCTGCTGCTTGATCGTCCCTTCAGATGGTCCACCACCTTCCGCCTTCATTCTGTCTACCTGCGCCTTGAGTTCGTTCCTTTCTTCAGTCATTTTGCTTAGCGCTTGTTCTGTCTTCCATAGCTGCTCCAAGAGAAACGCCTTACTCCGGAGTTCTTGAACTTCTGCAACTAGTTGATCTTGTTCTTCAACTGTAGTCTTATTCTTTATCTCTACCCTAGTTGGCTCAGACTCTACCTCCTCATCTCCACTTAGATACATCTCGGGATAATCGTCATGATCGCTCCCCAGATTAACCATAGGTTCATCTTCTTCCACCTTATCAACCGATTCACTTTGCGCTGGCACCTCAGCTTCTGGTATTGGTGCAACAGCCGCTAGCATCTCCGTACTCATTTGATCTTCTCCAGACATCCTCAAATCAATTTAAATAACTCTATTAGTACTTCATTAGTACAAACTCCTCACACTATGTGTCCCCATTTCTCACTATCGTTGCACTTCGGCAATCTCTCACTTAGTAATCTAAATGAGTATTCTCTATTTCGCTTATAGTTATAATCCTAGGTCTTTCCCCATCCCACTTAAGGTTTATAACCTACAGCTCTACTATCAGCTGGTGACACCTTGGTCACTACAGCTCTAATACCAACCTGTGACACCCCCAAATCCGGGTTACCTGACCCCCGAGTTTGGTGTTCACGATCCACAATATAAATAACTTTTAACTACCCATAATATATATAGATAGTATCTTACATATGTTTTTATCAGAGTTTCATAATACATCACCCAGGTTCTCTAACCTTAACTTTACAAACATACCCTTTAGATATACAAAAAGGGTTTACAATACAACAATATAAATATATTTAACATAACTAATTTATAATTACGCCTTTTCCCTTGTTCTGCTTCACAGCACCTCCTGCAACTTCGTCCCTAGCTGAAATGTTTTATTTATAGCAAGGGTGAGCAACAAATTTGCTCCGCAAGTTAAGACATACAATAAATGTATATGAATCAAAAATAATAGACTATCTATTTTGATAGAATGAAACCAAAGTTCGGGGAACTTTGAAATAGCTGAGCAATTTGTTATTCAATAACAAGACTTTTCCTTTTCTATGCAACACCATAATTTGATAATGAAAGAGTACAACGCTTTCAAAATTCTACAAGAATCAAATTCTACACAATAACAAAGTGGATTAATTTCCAGATTTATACTGAGTGATCACACAAGATCTTTGAACTTATTTTCTCAGGCATCTATCAAAGATTTAATTTGATACATACCAGGAGTATCAGATAACCATAAAGATTAAATCATACCCCTCTGCAAGTACTTAGATCCGGCCAACTCCTTGTACCCTATATTATGCATAATACTCAAAACGCGCGCAAAGGTCGAATTCACGACCCAAAATGTTCCCTTTATATAAAAGGTTGTTCTTCTCAGTTTTAGAATCAATATTTTGATTTTACAACGAAATACTATGATTTCAAATTCTACTCACTTATCGATCTTGCCGAAATAATTGGCATCAATTCTACCAATAACAATTGAATTATTTTCTTGAATTTATCAAGTTCTAACAAATGTTTGTCTAGCCAGAATAATTAGCTAAGACATTTCTCAACACAATTTGTCAATAAACAGGAATTATCTGTACTGTCAATTCTAACTTCTACAAATTTGAATATTCAACAACAGTAATTCTACGAATGTATATTTATGAATCAGTAATTCAATTTGAATTATTAAGCATGCACTAACTGCGAACAATCAACAATAACTTCCCTGGATGTGGTGTAATTAGCAATAATTAACCACTATAATAATTGAAGGAAATATAACTCAAGGTTGAGTTAGGAAACTTGCCTTCCACGTTGATTACAGCTACACAATATAATTAACTGCGTTCGTAAGACCTATATTCAACAATGCCGGTCTCACAATTAGTACAAACATTTATAACACATAACACTGTATTTTACAGTCAAACTTCTCCTAGGCACATTACCACATAGCCACATTAGTGTTTATAACCTATATAAACACTTATCAAGTCTGACTATATCAGTCTGGTTGGATTTCGGTCCATTCTCGGTGTTCTGGTCACCCTATCCGACAATTAACACATTGATTGTCAATTAAACTTGGTCTCTAAGCTTCAATATTATTTTAGATAAGTCAAATATCGTTTATAATATTTTCCGGAAGCTTTTAATAATTTATAAACACTTAGTATAATTTATAACAATTTTTCAAACACTTAAATCATTTTTAAATGATTTAATTATCAAATAATCTTATCATTATTAATATTTAATAATATCAAAATATTAATAACATACATGTCAAAATATTAAAGTTATCATCAATAACTTAAAATATTTTTAAATCATCAATATTCTACTTAAATGATAATTAAAATCATTTTTTTTAAATCATCACCATTAATATATAAATATTAATGAAATTATTATCTAAATATTAAAAGTCATAATTTATAACTTAAAATATTTTTAAACTATTTTTTTCATTTTTAAATGATTTTTAAATCAATAAAATCATTTTTAATTCATTTATTTAATATAATAATTAAATAAATCAAAATATCATTAATATTACTTTATTAATGAAAATTCTCCAAAAATATTGAAAATTATATTTTATAATTTAAAATATTTTCTAACATTTTATTCTTAATTAAAATGATTTTTAAATCATTTAAATCATTTTTATCTTATTTATTTAATTTAATAATCAAATAAATTTAATATCATTAAAATTAAATTATTAATGAAAATTTCTCCAAAAATATTAAAAGTTACATTTTATAACTCAAAATATTTTTAAATACATTATTCTTATTTAAAATTATTTTTCATAATATTAAATCATTTTTCTCTAAATTATTTAATAAACTAATTAAATAAATTAAATACCTTTAATATTATAAATAATTATAAATATTAAAGAAAAATATTCCAATTGGTCAAAAATTATTTTTTATAATTTAAAATAATTTTTAAAATTATTTTTGGTAATTTTTATAATTTATTTCTATTTTTTATTAATTTCTAAAATTTTTAGAAAATAAATAAATAAAACCGTCGCTAAAGCCCTTTAGCGACACAAAGCGTCGTTGTTGGTGTTCTTGAGCTCAAGAACACTGACAGCCGGCAGATTAAGGGTCCACATTTGACCGCTTGTAACTTTCTGTACATTCATGTTCTTAGAAAACTTAGACACTGATCATGTAGACAAACTGTAATACTACAACAATCAGTCATTACTTCAGTCATAAAATCACATAATATGAAGATCTGAGCGGCTAAACCTACTGTCAGACCGTTTCTGGGATTTTTCTGGGTTTAAACAGTTTCAAGTGATCACTTTCAAGCTTAATCGAATCTATGTTCTGGTCATGTATTAAGTGATTTGATGGTTCAAACTTGTAGTTCTAATGTCAAGGTACATTTGCATCACAACATATCAGTTAAATAACATCTAGAACGCCAGATAAATCTCGGTCAAGCGTTGTCAGAAAATTCGTGCAAGAATTTTTCTGGAATTTCCAGAAAGTTCAAAAACAGTCTAGGATGGATAGTTTGACCATCTATCACGATCGGTATGAAGACGTTATAAGAGATCTAAAGACCCAGATCTATAGTCCATCCTACAAGCTACAAAAATACTAATCAAAAACATCAAACACTTAACAAACTGACAGATCCAGACACTACAAAATCTTGTCAGAAGCTATTTTAAATTTCTGGGTTGCCCAGATTTTAGCCCGGTCAACTTCGGTCAACGATGTTTGACCAATTATAACTCATGATCTATACATCTGATGGTTGTAATACCACTTCCAGATTAAAGAACATCTACCAGACTACAAATTCCAACAATAAAACATCACAAATCATAAAGACACCATGATCTAGAGCGACTTACATTACTTGTCAGACCACTGAAAATGTTCAAGAACAGATTTTGAAAAACTCGATTTTATCACACGTTGATGCTATGGATCCATGATAGATCATCATAGATCAACTAAAAACATATCCTAGCATGAAACTAAACACATAAACACAATTATTTCTCAAGCATCAAAGATCAAAAAAAATAAATAGGGTTATACCTCTCTTGATTACGATTTTTGAGCTAAGCTCTCCAAGATGTTTATGATTGATCAAGGGCTGGTATAAGGACTGATTTACAATCAAATTTTGTGGGTTCTAGTATGAGAAAAAGTTGGTGAGAGCTAGAGTAAAAATTAGCAACTTTTGGCCACTTTTCTCTCTCTCCAATCTATATAAATGACTTAGATGCAATGAATCGGATGATTTGGCTGGCTAGATAGGCTGATGTGCTGGTTAGTAGGCTAAACAAAGTCAAGAGAGTTGTCCACCAACTCTTGATTTGGAAAGATTTTCAAGAAATCTAATAAAATCTCCAAAAAGGGCGTTATGGTCATTTCTAATTTTTTCTAGAATTTGGATTTGATGAAACCCTAAGGGTTTAGGGTTTGGACATTAAGGTTTAGGGCTTGAACCCTTTTAGGTTTTAAAAATTTCTAGTTCCCACAAATTTTCAATTTAGGGTTTTAATTAGAAAAATAAATTTTCTAAAATAAAATTAGGGTTTCAAAAATAAAAATTTAACATTCAAAAATATCATAAGAGTTTTCTAATCATATTTAAGTTTAATAACATAATAGTCCTACCCATTAGGATTAAGGTTTCTAAATTTAGGGTTTATAATTCCCGGTTTTGAAATTAGGGTTTCTCGGCGTACAGTTAGGGTTTCTAACAGCACATTAGGGTTTCTAAATTCTGAGATTAGGTTTTCTAATCTCTTATTAGGGTTTATTAATATTAAACCTTATCCGATCAATCATTGATCAAAAATTCTATACCGTTCAAACACATACATATTAATATAATTATTTTAATTATATTTTCTATCGAATCCCGTTCCAAAAATTAGGTATAGTGTTTCTATTCTCCGTTAAGCACAACTCTACTCTAATTTTATTAGTCAATACATAAATTGATCTTCTCAATACACGTATCACAGAATCAAATTCTACACAATAACAAAGTGGATTAATTTCCAGATTTATACTGAGTGATCACACAAGATCTTTGAACTTATTTTCTCAGGCATCTATCAAAGATTTAATTTGATACATACCAGGAGTATCAGATAACCATAAAGATTAAATCATACCCCTCTGCAAGTACTTAGATCCGGCCAACTCCTTGTACCCTATATTATGCATAATACTCAAAACGCGCGCAAAGGTCGAATTCACGACCCAAAATGTTCCCTTTATATAAAAGGTTGTTCTTCTCAGTTTTAGAATCAATATTTTGATTTTACAACGAAATACTATGATTTCAAATTCTACTCACTTATCGATCTTGCCGAAATAATTGGCATCAATTCTACCAATAACAATTGAATTATTTTCTTGAATTTATCAAGTTCTAACAAATGTTTGTCTAGCCAGAATAATTAGCTAAGACATTTCTCAACACAATTTGTCAATAAACAGGAATTATCTGTACTGTCAATTCTAACTTCTACAAATTTGAATATTCAACAACAGTAATTCTACGAATGTATATTTATGAATCAGTAATTCAATTTGAATTATTAAGCATGCACTAACTGCGAACAATCAACAATAACTTCCCTGGATGTGGTGTAATTAGCAATAATTAACCACTATAATAATTGAAGGAAATATAACTCAAGGTTGAGTTAGGAAACTTGCCTTCCACGTTGATTACAGCTACACAATATAATTAACTGCGTTCGTAAGACCTATATTCAACAATGCCGGTCTCACAATTAGTACAAACATTTATAACACATAACACTGTATTTTACAGTCAAACTTCTCCTAGGCACATTACCACATAGCCACATTAGTGTTTATAACCTATATAAACACTTATCAAGTCTGACTATATCAGTCTGGTTGGATTTCGGTCCATTCTCGGTGTTCTGGTCACCCTATCCGACAATTAACACATTGATTGTCAATTAAACTTGGTCTCTAAGCTTCAATATTATTTTAGATAAGTCAAATATCGTTTATAATATTTTCCGGAAGCTTTTAATAATTTATAAACACTTAGTATAATTTATAACAATTTTTCAAACACTTAAATCATTTTTAAATGATTTAATTATCAAATAATCTTATCATTATTAATATTTAATAATATCAAAATATTAATAACATACATGTCAAAATATTAAAGTTATCATCAATAACTTAAAATATTTTTAAATCATCAATATTCTACTTAAATGATAATTAAAATCATTTTTTTTAAATCATCACCATTAATATATAAATATTAATGAAATTATTATCTAAATATTAAAAGTCATAATTTATAACTTAAAATATTTTTAAACTATTTTTTTCATTTTTAAATGATTTTTAAATCAATAAAATCATTTTTAATTCATTTATTTAATATAATAATTAAATAAATCAAAATATCATTAATATTACTTTATTAATGAAAATTCTCCAAAAATATTGAAAATTATATTTTATAATTTAAAATATTTTCTAACATTTTATTCTTAATTAAAATGATTTTTAAATCATTTAAATCATTTTTATCTTATTTATTTAATTTAATAATCAAATAAATTTAATATCATTAAAATTAAATTATTAATGAAAATTTCTCCAAAAATATTAAAAGTTACATTTTATAACTCAAAATATTTTTAAATACATTATTCTTATTTAAAATTATTTTTCATAATATTAAATCATTTTTCTCTAAATTATTTAATAAACTAATTAAATAAATTAAATACCTTTAATATTATAAATAATTATAAATATTAAAGAAAAATATTCCAATTGGTCAAAAATTATTTTTTATAATTTAAAATAATTTTTAAAATTATTTTTGGTAATTTTTATAATTTATTTCTATTTTTTATTAATTTCTAAAATTTTTAGAAAATAAATAAATAAAACCGTCGCTAAAGCCCTTTAGCGACACAAAGCGTCGTTGTTGGTGTTCTTGAGCTCAAGAACACTGACAGCCGGCAGATTAAGGGTCCACATTTGACCGCTTGTAACTTTCTGTACATTCATGTTCTTAGAAAACTTAGACACTGATCATGTAGACAAACTGTAATACTACAACAATCAGTCATTACTTCAGTCATAAAATCACATAATATGAAGATCTGAGCGGCTAAACCTACTGTCAGACCGTTTCTGGGATTTTTCTGGGTTTAAACAGTTTCAAGTGATCACTTTCAAGCTTAATCGAATCTATGTTCTGGTCATGTATTAAGTGATTTGATGGTTCAAACTTGTAGCTTCTAATGTCAAGGTACATTTGCATCACAACATATCAGTTAAATAACATCTAGAACGCCAGATAAATCTCGGTCAAGCGTTGTCAGAAAATTCGTGCAAGAATTTTTCTGGAATTTCCAGAAAGTTCAAAAACAGTCTAGGATGGATAGTTTGACCATCTATCACGATCGGTATGAAGACGTTATAAGAGATCTAAAGACCCAGATCTATAGTCCATCCTACAAGCTACAAAAATACTAATCAAAAACATCAAACACTTAACAAACTGACAGATCCAGACACTACAAAATCTTGTCAGAAGCTATTTTAAATTTCTGGGTTGCCCAGATTTTAGCCCGGTCAACTTCGGTCAACGATGTTTGACCAATTATAACTCATGATCTATACATCTGATGGTTGTAATACCACTTCCAGATTAAAGAACATCTACCAGACTACAAATTCCAACAATAAAACATCACAAATCATAAAGACACCATGATCTAGAGCGACTTACATTACTTGTCAGACCACTGAAAATGTTCAAGAACAGATTTTGAAAAACTCGATTTTATCACACGTTGATGCTATGGATCCATGATAGATCATCATAGATCAACTAAAAACATATCCTAGCATGAAACTAAACACATAAACACAATTATTTCTCAAGCATCAAAGATCAAAAAAAATAAATAGGGTTATACCTCTCTTGATTACGATTTTTGAGCTAAGCTCTCCAAGATGTTTATGATTGATCAAGGGCTGGTATAAGGACTGATTTACAATCAAATTTTGTGGGTTCTAGTATGAGAAAAAGTTGGTGAGAGCTAGAGTAAAAATTAGCAACTTTTGGCCACTTTTCTCTCTCTCCAATCTATATAAATGACTTAGATGCAATGAATCGGATGATTTGGCTGGCTAGATAGGCTGATGTGCTGGTTAGTAGGCTAAACAAAGTCAAGAGAGTTGTCCACCAACTCTTGATTTGGAAAGATTTTCAAGAAATCTAATAAAATCTCCAAAAAGGGCGTTATGGTCATTTCTAATTTTTTCTAGAATTTGGATTTGATGAAACCCTAAGGGTTTAGGGTTTGGACATTAAGGTTTAGGGCTTGAACCCTTTTAGGTTTTAAAAATTTCTAGTTCCCACAAATTTTCAATTTAGGGTTTTAATTAGAAAAATAAATTTTCTAAAATAAAATTAGGGTTTCAAAAATAAAAATTTAACATTCAAAAATATCATAAGAGTTTTCTAATCATATTTAAGTTTAATAACATAATAGTCCTACCCATTAGGATTAAGGTTTCTAAATTTAGGGTTTATAATTCCCGGTTTTGAAATTAGGGTTTCTCGGCGTACAGTTAGGGTTTCTAACAGCACATTAGGGTTTCTAAATTCTGAGATTAGGTTTTCTAATCTCTTATTAGGGTTTATTAATATTAAACCTTATCCGATCAATCATTGATCAAAAATTCTATACCGTTCAAACACATACATATTAATATAATTATTTTAATTATATTTTCTATCGAATCCCGTTCCAAAAATTAGGTATAGTGTTTCTATTCTCCGTTAAGCACAACTCTACTCTAATTTTATTAGTCAATACATAAATTGATCTTCTCAATACACGTATCACAGAAACTTGTCACAAAATTGACAATTAATATTAATATTAATTAAAAAAAAATTTATTCGTAAATTTTGGATTATTCGAAATCCTGGGTTATCACATTACATTAAGTTGATTAAGGATTTAATTCAGCCTTCATTCATTTCTCCTTTCATTTATATTCAAAAACATTCCTTTCTATGTTTCTCTTACTGTTGGTGTTGCGGCGCCAACATTCCTTCTCTTTGTCACGCCGCGGCGCGACTTAGCAGTGTGTATGGTCTAGACTCAACGCTGCGGCGCGAGTCTCCTTTGTTATGGTTGCGCTACGGCGCCAGTTAGCAGTGTGCTCTATCTCAGCCTCGCGCTGTGGTGCGGGCCTTTGTGCCTGGAGTCGGGCTGCGGCGCGGACTGTGTGCCTTAAAAAAACTTAATAGATTTTCAACTTTGCGAAATTCCTGGACGCATAACTTCTTCGTTATAAGTCCGAATTGGCTCGTTCAAAATCCTACGGCTCACAAATTAAATATTCTACACATTTATGTAAGAATTTTATCTATTTGACTTCGTTTGCTCAAAATTCACCTATTAGTTCATTTTTAACGAAAACGGTAAACCTTCGTGAACGTTCAATGCTGGTTTCTTCGTTCTAAGTCGGAATTCGGTCATTTTTTAGTCCGCAACACTATAATGCCAAATATGACTTGTCTCCATTGAAAACCAATATTTCCAAGCTCAATATCAAAATTCAACTTCCGTTTCGAGACTTTCACGAGTTCGACGATAATCGTCTAAACTCATGAATTCCACCTCAACATCATTTCTTAAGATTTGTTCTTCGCTTCAACTGGATTCAATCCATCATATAAACATTTCCAACTACTTATTACGTTAACTTATTTTCAAATTAGGTTTTGACTTATTCTTCATAAGTTCATGGCTTATCAAACTTATGAACTACAATTCTCATGCTTATAACTTACTATGAACCTAAGTCCATCAATCAATGTTCTCATACCATATTGAACATACTAACATCATATGACAAACATATGATAACTTCTTCACAAATTTATCAACTTATTTAGGTCCAAGTTTCTTATTCAACTTATTCGGCTTAAGTTCATTCATTATTGACTTCTTATTATCATACAACCTTATTATTTCAACATAAAATAAGTTCATGCAAGTTCTTCCTTGTTTTGTAACATATATGATTACGAACTACTTATTCATGACTTATACAGCTTATGAAGACTTAAGCTCTTTGATTACTCATTCCTATCATTCTTTAGCATACATGTTCTACTACTACCCATCTCCCTACCAATGGAAGAGAAAGAGATTCATGGTTTAAGTTCTTACCCTTGAATATCACTTGACTAAGCTTTAATCTCCTTCTTGCTTCTTGATAATATCATAATGGAAGTTTGACTTTTAAGTGCTTATTCTCTCTAACCAATAAGTTGTTTATCTTGAGAGGAGTTGGGAGATAATAAAGTCATCAAATGAATTGAGAGCTCTCTATTTATAGGAAACCCAAAAGTTAGGGCATTATGGACATTAGAACATCCCACCTCCTTAACTAACCTCCTCAACTTCACCTCCTTACTATTCATAACCTTGGCTCTAAGTTAACTTGCTAGCCACTTCCCTTTCTTGCTCATCACAACACTTGATCACCATACAAAGTTCTTACTCATCAAGTCTACCCACGTTAACATGGTCTGCTCCATGGATCCTCCTAACCCAATGGATTCTTACTTTGTGCATAATGTTTAATTAATCCTAACTTATACATTGGGCTTGCATTAACAATTCTTTGGGCTTTATCATTAGCTTGCATTGGGCTTACACATCTCTAAACTTGGGCCTTATCAATATCTCTTTGAACCTTACAATTTCTTACTCAATCCTACAAGTCAATTACATTTGGCTTAAAGCCTTATAACGTATAATTTACGTATTAATCTCGTATTCTAACTCGTATACTTATACATATACGACATACCATTATTTATACAAACTCGTATAATACCTTGTATCATACTCGTATTCATTACGTCGTACAATACTTATGTATTATACAATCATTGCTTTAATTCATTATACGCATTTAAATTCCTTCTCGGGACTCACTTTCCCTAACCGTTAGGTTTTAAGTCCGCAGGTGAAAAACTGCATTTACCATAACTGAAATATTATTGGATATTCTATCTTACTTCGATTTTCTATCATTACGTATTTCTCGGAAATTCAAAAATAATTCCGAGCAGAAAAGCGTGAATATTGTTTTTCAGAAAAATTCTCGGAAAGCTTTTATTTTCGTCTTGGAAATTCAAACACTTTAATTCTACCACGTAGCCGAAACACTAATAAACATTTAATCCAGTCCCATAATTAATTAATTAATTTCATTTAATCCACATAATTTAAATAAAAATTTAATTCTCAAAAATCCAAATTTTCTTGGGCGTTAACAGTTACTGATCATGTTCTACTTATAAACATTCATTACTGTTCAAAATCTAGGGTTAGCGTTGCGGCGCCACCCATTACTCTTCAAGCCGCGCTGCGACGCGAGTTAGCAGCATGAAAGTCCTGGACTCCACGCTGCGGCGCGAGTCTCCTTTGTTATGGCCGCGCTGTGGCTCCAGTTACCAGTGTGCTCTGTCTCGGCCTCGCGCTGCGACTTGGGCCTTAAAGCTGTGAGTCGCGCCGCGGTGCGGACTCTGTACCTCAGACAATTTTGTAGATTTTGCAAAATTCCTGGACGCATAACTTCTTCGTTATAAGTCTGAATTGGCTCGTTCAAAAGCCTAC
Source organism: Panax japonicus (assembly GCA_020205505.1). NCBI lineage: Eukaryota > Viridiplantae > Streptophyta > Magnoliopsida > Apiales > Araliaceae > Panax > Panax japonicus. Next base: position 34,536,698 of record CM035102.1, on the reverse strand, counting down.
GGTTCACAAATTTTATACTCTATGCGCTCATGCAAGAATTTTATCTATTTGACTTCGTTTGCTAAAATTTCACCTATTAGATCATTTTTAACGAAAACGATAAATATTCGTGAACGTTCAATGCTCGTTTCTTCGTTCTAAGTCGAAATTCAGTCATTTTCGAGTCCGCGACTCTATAATGCCAAATATAACTTATCTCCATCGAAAACCAATGTTGCCAACTTCAAACACAAAATACGACTTCCATTCCGAGAATTTCACGAATTCGACGATTATCGTCCAATCTTGTGAATTCTGGCGAAACCACATTACTAATGATTCTAAAGGGATTTTAATCATCATACCAACATTTCAAGTTACTTATTACACCAACTTATTATCAAAGTAAGTTTTGACTTATTCTCATAAGTTACTGACATAATCAACTTATTAACTATAAATTTCCTTGCTTATGACTTACTATGGACTTAAGTCCTTCAATCAATGTTCTCATACCATATTGAACATACTAACATCATATGACAATCATATGATAAATTCATCACAAGTTTATCAACTTATTTAAGTTCAAGTTGCTTATTCAACTTATTCAGCTTAAGTTCATTCATTAATCACTCTTTTTGTTCTTGGCATACAATCATACTTATCTTATCACCCTACAATGATAGAGATGAATATATATTAGACAAGAGTCTTACCCTAGAAGAACTTGTACTTCTCTTCTCTTTGGAAACTAGCAAAGAACTTTTAACTTATTCTTTACTTATGTGAGCTTATTCTATAACAGCCACAAATCCGGGCCCCAAATCACCTCGGATCCGGTATACTATTTCTATAACTATTTGCGAAATATATAAACATAAGTTGTTTATACAATACATTACACACTATTACCCAAAATCGAGTAACATTAACTTATTACACATTTCATAAAATATCTATTACACAACCATATTTATCAAACTATTCTATTACTAGATAGCCGCATATATTGCCCCAAGTAGAACTTGACTTTAACCTTTTTCTGTGCCCGAACACGTTCTCCTTATCTGCAATGTTTTATCGTGATATAGCAAGGGTGAGCATGAAAGTTGCCCAGCAAGTTTATATACAATAACATAACAATATATCATGATTGAAGAGTATGAATAATTGGTTGGCTACAATTCAACAATATGATTGTGAACTAGCAAGAACAAAATTTTGACAGAACAAGTATTTTACATGAACAAACATTTCTGAACCAACTGGTAATGAAGGTGATCAGCCTTTCATACCTGACTTATACATGCAAGATGTACAGAGTACAATTTTTATTGCAATCAGTAATGATTAACCATAAGCTGGAATAAACTACTCTTATTAGAGTTAAGTATGAGAAAACTTGCCTGAATCGTTGATTACCGCAACGAAATTAATAACGCTTTACCCCGAAAACCTAATATTAATAATATAGATCTCCAATATTAGAATAATATCATCACAGTAATATACTGTTATAATTATATACACAGAATAACCTAAACACATTACCACATAATCCTATCAGTCTTTACAGCACATAAGACTAGGTATCAAGTCAAACTATTGCAATCTGAGTTGAACCCGATATAATTCTAACATCCCGACGGTCTAGTCGGACTTTTATCGAGTTTAAGTTCTATTAAACTCTGTCTAACCATTTATCCATTATCACAGATAATTTCTTATCAGACAAAACATTTTTCTTAGACTCGTAATAATTTTCAGATAATTATTACCATTTATTAACACTTTTCAATCATTAGTACTGTATTTAAATAAATTAAATACCACAAAATTCCTTAAGCATTAACATTCATTTAAGATAAAATATTAATGAAAATCATTACATAATATTATAATATAATTATAATATCACAAAGTATTTTTAATACTTTAAAAATCATTTTTATATAATTTTCCAACACTTTAATCCATTATCCGATAATTGCTATTAATATTAAAATATTAATATTTTCATGCCAAAATATCAAAAGTTACATTTTATAACTTAAAATATTTTTATAACACTTAAATCATTTTTATATGATTTATAAAGCATTAATTCCATTTTTCCTTAATTTATTTAATATATCTATTAAATAAACTAATTACAATTAATATTGATTAATTAATGAATTTCCTCACAAAATATCAAAAGTTATCAAAAATAACTTAAAATATTTTCTTTTATCATAATATTATTTTTCATGATTTTGAATAATTTATTTAATATTATAATTAAATAAATAAATACCATTTATATTCCAAAAATACTAAATATTTTCAAAATATATTCAAAATAGTTAAAAACTATTTTTCAGACTTTAAAATAATTTTTCATAATTTATTTTGTATTTTTAATAATTAAAAACTATTTTTTTTCTAATTTTAAATTAATTTCCGGAATATTATAAATAAACTGTCGCTAAAGGCCTATAGCGACACTTTCTGTCGCTATAGGTGTTCTTGAGTGTTCTTGGTGTTCTTGACAGATGCGAGGGTACCTAGTTTGACCAGTTTTTAAACTGTGTTCTGGATGATTCTGGGTGTCTAAGTTGCATTACTATTGTAGTATAAGTGTAGAACTACAACTAACAACCAAGATCCTGGCCAATTAACAACGTATAAAACAGATTCAAGCTTCCAAAAATGTTGTCAGACCCTTCCATCAAATTCTGGGTTTTCCAGAATTTGTCAGCAGTCACGTTTCCTATTTTGATTCCTTAAATCCTTGCTTTCAAAAATTGTTTTGCTTGATCTAGTGATTCTATATTGTATTACTGATGTCAGGTTACAATTATATCATATAAAATCAACTTAAAAACATTACATACACCAGATCTGGGTCGGTCAAAGTAGAGGCCAAGCACTGTTCTCCACGATTTCTGGGTTTTCCAGATTTCGTCAAGAACAGTCGGTCAACGGCGGTTTGACCTCGATTTCCTGCCGTTTCAGTTATGATCTAAGTGATCTAAAGACTTCAATGTGTAGTATACATACCAGACTACAACTAATAAACAACAACTTGGCTAAAACACATGTCAGACGCATGAACAATCTTGTCAGAAGTGACTAAAATTCTGGGAATTTTCTGTGCTACCCAGAAAGCAGCCTTCGTGATCGGTCAACTGGGTTTGACTGTTCATATCTTTTGATCTAGACACGATCTGGACTTGATTCAAGTCTCAGATTCAAGAGTTAACAACAAAGAACAGATCTATAACATTAAACACAACTAAACATTAACAGAAAAAGATCTAGAGGCCCTGACATTCGGCTGCCAGGTCTCATTTTCCCATTTTTCCAGATTTTTAAAATCTTTAATTTCGAGTACTTTGATGTTATGGATCTTGATTTTGACAACCCAGATCACTAAATGACACCCTATTACACATATTTAACCAACAAACAACAACATTTAACAACAAATCATGAGATTTTCGAAATTAGGGTTTATACCACTTTCATACTTGATTTTTGATTTTTGCCTTCCTGATCTGTTATTGGCTTGCTAGGAACTGATCAAAGTTCATCTTTTCTCTCTCTATCACTCTATATCTCGAATTTCTAGAGAGAGGAGGGTTAGGAGAAAAATAAAACATAAAGTAGTCCATTCTCTCTCTTAATCTAATATATATCAATTAGATACATTGAATGATCTATCTTGCTGCTGATTTTGCTGGATTTGATAAAGGCTAGTCTAGGTTTAGGCTTAGGGTTGGTAAACAACTCAAGATCTTGCAAGATTTGCAAGCTATCTTATTAAAGAATATGATTTAAGGGCATTTTGGACATTTCCCATTTTTTATAGGATTTTTCATGTATTGCAAACCCTTAGGGTTAGAATTTGGACAATTTAGTGTTTAGATTTAACCCTTAACTTTGCCAAAAATTTAATTTCTAACATTTCCAAATTTCGGATATAAAAACAGAAAATTAACAATTTTTTTAACTTATAATTAGTATTTACTAATTATATTAAAATTCCTTAATCATACTTTCATTCTTGCTAATTAGGATTAGCATTCCCTAATTAAAATTGCTAATTACGTAATTAGGGTCAAAATCACAGATTAGGGTTTAAAACCACATTTTAGGGTTTTAAATAGAAAAGCTAAATTTTCTCATTTATAAATTAAATCTCGTAATTAGATTAGGGTTTTCTAATTACACAAAAATTGAAATAATTAGGATTAGGGTTTCCTAATTAACATTGCTACTTTTAGTAATTAAATTCCACCATTGAACTTTAGGGTTTCTGACGGAACAATTAGGGTTCCAAAATTGGAAATTAGGGTTTGTAAATTAATCAACATTTTACCCTAATTAATACCTAATTAATACCTCATAAGCATTATACTTCTTCATTTATTTCCCAGATTAGGGCTTCAATTAAACAGATTCTGAAACTAGGGTTTTCAGATCTGGCATTAGGGTTTCAAATTTGGAATTAGGATTTTGTAATCAATTGTTAAGATTAACCCTAATTAATCTTTTAATTATTTACACTTATGCTATTAAGTTCCCGATTTAGGGTTTCATGCACCGAATTAGGGTTTCGGATTCCCGGAACTGAAACTAGGGTTTATAGAACCGATTTGTAGGGTTTCTTATTAATCGTTAGGGTTTTCTAACCGAACGTTGTCGTTCTTAATATATTCTTAGGGTTTGTTACAGATATAATTTATATGGTCAACCCTTGACCCTTAACCACATTCTGAACACATCATTAACCATAAACACAGAACATAATTACATAAATCCTTAATCCTGAATAATTCACCTATTTCCTTTACAGAATTTTGAAATCCTCAAAATTCAATCCTAATAACATCAAACGCATTCACTTATTTTCTGTCTAGGTCCAGTATTCGACCTTAAATCAATCATTTAAGATTTTAATAATTTGCCCAAATTCTCGGGTTGTCACATTCACCCCTCCTTATAAGAATTTCGTCCCCGAAATTCACCTTACACCTTACACCATGCACTTTATACCATTCACACATGAACCTTACACCTTACACCGTGCACTTTATACCATTCACACATGAACCTTACACCTTACACCGTGCACCTTACACCATTCACACATATTTCACATGCTACCCAATACACCTCTCACAAGGGTAAAGATTTTTAAAACTGTGCTGAGGAATCGTATAGACTGGTTGTTTTTCATTTTCGAAAAGGTTTTATGGAAATTCATCCGCAAACCGCCATTACTTACGGACACAAAGGGTGATCAGCCCGATATGCCCTGTACTGATCAGGTACTGTTGGTCGGAACAATTTGTTCCTCTTATCCGCCTTAGGCGCACAAAATTCCTTACCTCAGTCTTATTTGATTCCGCAGCAAAATAAATTTGGTTGAGAAATTTCTTTCAATAAACACTTGGAGTTTTTGAAAACATTTTCTAGAATGACGTCATGATGCCGCACTGTATTTAACAGTCCGTTGAGGATTTCGTCATTTTGTGATTTTATCATGCTACATCATACCATAGTGGAATAGTGACTTTAAGTCAAATTCGCACTAAGTAATACTGCATTGATGACTCCATCATTTTTATCATCTCTGCACCAGGTTACATGGTACATAAGTGATAAATAAAAACAATTTTTTTTTTATTTTAAAAGGCACATAGTGCGTATTTAGCTGATGTCAAAATTTTGAAATTTAGCATAGATAGAGGTTTAGGAAAACCTAATTCTCCACTAATGATCATTTGCTTAAACATTCTATATGTTCCTATTATCCTCAATACTCCATTTACACATAATTATACCCAGTTCATAAAACCACACTTATGAGTTCATAACTTGGCCACAATTATATTAGTTTACAAACTGACCCTAGTCTGACCTTTGGCGTCCGTTCGCTGAGGGGCTCATAAACATTTCATATAATTATGCGTCAAGAATGTCACATAAGTATGAGTTCCAAGAACTCGTACTTAATCCTATATTCTTCTACTTATGACCTATTTATCTATATATAATAACTAGCGTGACACAACATTTCAACTATTACCAATGCCACCAACTAAGTAGTTTTTACACCAAGTACAATTCCCCTCCCATACAAGGAATCATACAACTCTGTTGCTGGCACGAGTTCTCATTGAAATCCCCACCTAACCTTAACCCCCTTTTTCAATACGAATTCAATTCGTATTCATGATCCATAACTCATTTATGAGTTTTCATTTTCATAGTACCATTTCATAGTACAACCTTTCACACAGCATCTTGCTGTAAACTTTTCAATCATTAGATTGATTCATTTTCCCATATCATAACCTTTATCAGATCACGGGGTGATCTTATCGTATATATTACGATTCAATTCCATTCACTATGATCGTTTTGTTTTACGATCTCCTATCCCTGCACTTTCAGTCTTTTAGACTCGATCTATTCACTATTACCATTTAACTTTATTATCAGAGTTAGGAAACTCTGTGCTTTACACCCGCCGAGATTCATCTTTGAATCTTACTGACCAACTAACTCTATGTGAGTTAGTCTTACCCTAATCACTGCGGTTATTGGTCTCAGGTATTCCTACCTAAGCTTCATAACCAACAGCTCTGATACCAACTATAACAGCCCCAAATCCGGGCCCCAAATCACCTCGAATCCGGTATACTATTTCTATAACTATTTGCGGAAGATATAAACATAAGTTGTTTATACAATACATTACACACTATTACCCAAAATCGAGTAACCTTAACTTATTACACATTTCATAAAATATCTATTACACAACCATATTTATCAAACTATTCTATTACTAGATAGCCGCATATATTGCCCCAAGTAGAACTTGACTTTAACCTTTTTCTGTGCCCGAACACGTTCTCCTTATCTGCAATGTTTTATCGTGATATAGCAAGGGTGAGCATGAAAGTTGCCCAGCAAGTTTATATACAATAACATAATAATATATCATGATTGAAGAGTATGAATAATTGGTTGGCTACAATTCAACAATATGATTGTGAACTAGCAGGAACAAAATTTTGACTGAACAAGTATTTTACATGAACAAACATTTCTGAACCAACTGGTAATGAAGGTGATCAGCCTTTCATACCTGACTTATACATGCAAGATGTACAGAGTACAATTTTCATTGCAATCAGTAATGATTAACCATAAGCTGGAATAAACTACTCTTATTAGAGTTAAGTATGAGAAAACTTGCCTGAACTGTTGATTACCGCAACGAAATTAATAACGCTTTACCCCGAAAACCTAATATTAATAATATAGATCTCCAATATTAGAATAATATCATCACAGTAATATACTGTTATAATTATATACACAGAATAACCTAAACACATTACCACATAATCCTATCAGTTTTTACAGCACATAAGACTAGGTATCAAGTCAAACTATTACAATCTGAGTTGAACCCGATATAATTCTAACATCCAGACGGTCTAGTCGGACTTTTATCGAGTTTAAGTTCTATTAAACTCTGTCTAACCATTTATCCATTATCACAGATAATTTCTTATCAGACAAAACATTTTTCTTAGGCTCGTAATAATTTTCAAATAATTATTACAATTTATTAACACTTTTCAATCATTAGTACCGTATTTAAATAAATTAAATACCACAAAATTCCTTAAGCATTAACATTCATTTAAGATAAAATATTAATGAAAATCATTACATAATATTATAATATAATTATAATATCACAAAGTATTTTTAATACTTTAAAAATCATTTTTATATAATTTTCCAACACTTTAATTCATTATCCGATAATTGCTATTAATATTAAAATATTAATATTTTCATGCCAAAATATCAAAAGTTACATTTTATAACTTAAAATATTTTTATAACACTTAAATCATTTTTATATGATTTAAAAAGCATTAATTCCATTTTTCCTTAATTTATTTAATATATCTACTAAATAAACTAATTACCATTAATATTGATTAATTAATGAATTTCCTCACAAAATATAAAAAGTTATCAAAAATAACTTAAAATATTTTCTTTTATCATAATATTATTTTTCATGATTTTGAATAATTTATTTAATATTATAATTAAATAAATAAATACCATTTATATTCCAAAAATACTAAATATTTTCAAAATATATTCAAAATAGTTAAAAACTATTTTTCAGACTTTAAAATAATTTTTCATAATTTATTTTGTATTTTTAATAATTAAAAACTATTTTTTTCTAATTTTAAATTAATTTCCGGAATATTATAAATAAACTGTCGCTAAAGGCCTATAGCGACACTTTCTGTCGCTATAGGTGTTCTTGAGTGTTCTTGGTGTTCTTGACAGATGCGAGGGTACCTAGTTTGACCGGTTTTTAAACTGTGTTCTGGATAATTCTGGGTGTCTAAGTTGCATTACTATTGTAGTATAAGTGTAGAACTACAACTAACAACCAAGATCCTGGCCAATTAACAACGTATAAAACAGATTCAAGCTTCCGAAAATTTTGTCAGACCCTTCCATCAAATTCTGGGTTTTCCAGAATTTGTCAACAGTCACGGTTCCTATTTTGATTCCTTAAATCCTTGCTTTCAAAAATTGTTTTGCTTGATCTAGTGACTCTATATTGTAGTACTGATGTCAGGTTACAATTATATCATATAAAATCAACTTAAAAACATTACATACACGAGATCTGGGTCGGTCAAAGTAGAGGCCAAGCACTGTTCTTCACGATTTCTGGGTTTTCCAGATTTCGTCAAGAACAGTCGGTCAACGGCGGTTTGACCTCGATTTCCTGCTGTTTCAGTTATGATCTAAGTGATCTAAAGACTTCAATGTGTAGTATACATACCAGACTACAACTAATAAACAACAACTTGGCTAAAACACATGTCAGACGCAAGATCAGACGCATGAACAATCTTGTCAGAAGTGACTAAAATTCTGGGAATTTTCTGTGCTACCCAGAAAGAAGCCTTCGTGATCGGTCAACTGGGTTTGACCATTCATATCTTTTGATCTAGACACGATCTGGACTTGATTCAAGTCTCAGATTCAAGAGCTAACAACAAAGAACAGATCTATAACATTAAACACAACTAAACATTAATAGAAAAAGATCTAGAGGCCCTGACATTCGGCTGCCAGGTCTCATTTTCCCATTTTTCTAGATTTTTAAAATCTTTAATTTCGAGTACTTTGATGTTATGGATCTGGATTTTGACAACCCAGATCACTAAATGACACCCTATTACACATATTTAACCAACAAACAACAACATTTAACAACAAATCATGAGATTTTCGAAATTAGGGTTTATACCACTTTCATGCTTGATTTTTGATTTCTGCCTTCCTGATCTGTAATTGGCTTGCTAGGAACTGATCAAAGTTCATCTTTTCTCTCTCTATCACTCTATATCTCGAATTTCTAGAGAGATGAGGGTTAGGAGAAAAAATGAAACATAAAGTAGTCCATTCTCTCTCTTAATCTAATATATATCAATTAGTTACATTGAATGATCTATCTTGCTGCTGATTTTGCTGGATTTGATAAAGGCTAGTCTAGGTTTAGGCTTAGGGTTGGTAAACAACTCAAGATCTTGCAAGATTTGCAAGCTATCTTATTAAAGAATATGATTTAAGGGCATTTTGGACATTTCCCATTTTTTATAGGATTTTTCATGTATTGCAAACCCTTAGGGTTAGAATTTGGACAATTTAGGGTTTAGATTTAACCCTTAACTTTGCCAAAAAATTTAATTTCTAACATTTCCAAATTTCGGATATAAAAATAGAAAATTAACAATTTTTTTAACTTATAATTAGTATTTACTAATTATATTAAAATTCCTTAATCATACTTTCATTCTTGCTAATTAGGATTAGCATTCCCTAATTAAAATTGCTAATTACGCAATTAGGGTCAAAATCACAGATTAGGGTTTAAAACCACATTTTAGGGTTTTAAATAGAAAAGCTAAATTTTCTCATTTATAAATTAAATCTCGTAATTAGATTAGGGTTTTCTAATTACACAAAAATTGAAATAATTAGGATTAGGGTTTCCTAATTAACATTGCTACGTTTAGTAATTAAATTCCACCATTGAACTTTAGGGTTTCTGACGGAACAATTAGGGTTCCAAAATTGGAAATTAGGGTTTGTAAATTAATCAACCTTTTACCCTAATTAATACCTAATTAATACCTCATAAGCATTATACTTCTTCATTTATTTCCCAGATTAGGGCTTCAATTAAACCGATTCTGAAACTAGGGTTTTCAGATCTGGCATTAGGGTTTCAAATTTGGAATTAGGGTTTTGTAATCAATTGTTAAGATTAACCCTAATTAATCTTTTAATTATTTACACTTATGCCATTAAGTTCCCGATTTAGGGTTTCATGCACCGAATTAGGGTTTCGGATTCCCGGAACTGAAACTAGGGTTTACAGAACCGATTTCTAGGGTTTCTTATTAATCGTTTGGGTTTTCTAACCGAACGTTGTCGTTCTTAATATATTCTTAGGGTTTGTTACAGATATAATTTATCTGGTCAACCCTTGACCCTTAACCACATTCTGAACACATCATTAACCATAAACACAGAACATAATTACATAAATCCTTAATCCTGAATAATTCACCTATTTCCTTTACAGAATTTTAAAATCCTCAAAATTCAATCCTAATAACATCAAACGCATTCACTTATTTTCTGTCTAGGTCCAGTATTCGACCTTAAATCAATCATTTAAGATTTTAATAATTTGCCCAAATTCTCGGGTTGTCACATATTCTCTCTAACACTTAAGCACTTATCTTGAGAGGAGTTGATTGAAATAAAATAAGCAACAAATGAAGTGTGGAGCTCTCTATTTATAGGCTTGGCTAAGGTGGGGGTAGTATGGTTATTATTGCCTTGCACCTCCTCAACTAACCTCCTTAACCCACCTCCTTACTATTCATTGCTTTGTCTCTAATTTAACTTGCTAGCCACATCTATTACTTGATCATCACAACACTTGTTCATCACACAAAGTTCTTACCCATCAAGTCTGTAAGGAATAAACATGTGAATGATATTCCTATTTATATATGATTTGATTATGATATATATATATATATATATATATATATATATATATATATATATATATTTGAATAAATATGCAAGTATGCTTATATTAAGAAAAGCTGTAAAGTACTTTGATAGATAATAGAAACATATGTTCAAGGACTTAGAATGAATTGATCAACTATGTTAGGTTGATCCTACATATGCAAAAATAGTTGTGTAAAGTCCTTAAAAAGAAATGATGTACAAGGACTATAAATATAGAAAGACCAAGCATGTTAGGTTAATCTTAAGATGAAATAGATAGGCATGTCTGATTGTTGAGCACTGCACCAGAAATTGTAGTCTGCTAGAAGAGTTAATGAAAACTCGAGAGCTATCGATGCATAATCGTAGTCTGGAAGATAGTAGATCTCAGAGTTCGTAGACTTCCAGGAGAGACCAGGAAGGATCGTAGTGTGTCGGGGAAAACTTCCTCAGGGCCATAGTCTGCTGAGGAGGTCATGTTCAGAATCGTAGAGACAGTATGCCTACGAGCCGACCAAGCATCTTCCGAAGCCAAGTCAAGAATCGTAGACTACACTCAAAGTTGTAGTCTACTGATCATATCAATGGCAAAGATCGTAGTCGAGCAAAATCATATGAAGACAACAAGCACAACGCCAAAATTGTAGACTGTCAAGATCTAATCTCAAAGTCGTAGTGTCTGCACAGCCAAAGCTGAATCGTAGAGTGTAAAACTATGACCTCAACATATGTGCTCACAAAACCAAAGAAGAATCGTAGAGCAAACACGATTCTCAATAATTAAGCACTCCCAGAACATCTAAAGGAATGAAGCCACTAGTTGGTACTGTAAGGATATATCCTACCTAAAGGAAGCCAGAGAGCACTCAATGAATTGCATGCAAGCTAATAGAAGATCTAAGAATTAACTCAATCGGCATCCAGATTGAGTTATGAAGACATTCAAGATGAAGTCTTCCACAAGATGATCATAAGAAGACGTGGGTGGCTGACTGAGGAAAGTTAGCACACGTAGTATATGTCAAGAAGAAATATGACAATGATCTTGGAAGTAATCAAGATCGTAGTGTTTGCCAAACTAAGAAGGAACTGATGAAGTACACACTGAGATACTGGTCAGCCTCTGAATAACAAGGCTAAAGTGATTAAGCATTGGGTCAGTCCATTGATAATAAGTGAACGGGAGATCACAAGGAGAAAGTGAGTTAGACACGCCACAAATCTGAAGTGTCTTGTTATTCAGAAGGGGCCAAAGCGAGGAATCAAGCCATCAGTATCTGAGAACAATCAAGGCAAACAGAAGTGATGAAGCGCTGCACAAAAGAAGAAAGAGGTGTTCTACATCATAGTTCAAGTGAACATTCTTTCAGATCGTAGTGTTAACTCTACATGTAAATACAACAATACGATCAAGTCCAAGGAGAAGTGCATCATAAATCGTAGAGGTCGAATCACTAGGGATTGAGGCATTGGCAATGATTCAATCTAAAGCTTGGCATTCAGACAAAATCTTATTGAGAGCATCGATGCAAGGACAACCTCTGATCGAGAAATCAGAAGGGTGAAATAAAGTTGTCGACCTGCCCAAGATATCAAAGTGACATATCTGACAGGGTAGGTGAAACAATAGACTACAGTCTCAGGAAGTCAGAAAAAGATGTTATGTCATATTTGTAGTCTGCACCAAATAACTCGAGATCTGCGAGGCAATTTGAATAGCTTTCAATGGCTACTTTCCAACGGGAAGATTAGGAAGTAGTATAAATCAACAAAGCTTCAAAGATCAAGAGTTTCTGATGTTTGTGAGGTTGCAGAATCATTGAGTTGGAGAATGCTATAGTTAACTCTACGAGTTCCACCAAAGATCAACAGAACAAGTCTCAGTGACAATGAAACTACCAAGGTGGAAGTGAAAATTCCACTAAAGATGGCAGCCAAGATGAGAGCCGAGAAGGCTAAGAGGATAGCATTCAGAAAAGTGGTTGAGTACAAAGAAGATCAAGAGAAGCCACTCTACGAATCACCATGACTCGAAATATGTAACTGAACAAATGCAGAACCATATCTGCAAAGTACTCAAGAAGGGTTCAGAGATTGCTAAGTGCTAGACAAAGTCTACTAAAAGCACATAGACTTAGCAAACCCAGATGGTGAAGGTGCAAAGCTGATACCAGGTGAAGATGAGCAGAAAGAATGAAGATCAGCTACACCAAAGAAGATGTGGTCCAGACTCAAAGAAGAATGCATAGAGGACCACACCAAGATGCTAAGTACAAAAGATGTTCAGAGCTTAATGACATCTTACCAGCTCAGCACCAACAACAACAACAACTACAACAATAAAAAGTCAGGGCATGAGGGGTCCTTGTCCGGAGGGACTAAATGAAGTTCCAAGTCTGCTGGGCTTGAAGAGTTCTTAGGGAACTAGAGAAGTTCCAAGTCTGCTGGCCTTGGAGAGTTCTTAGTGAACTGAAGTCCCAAGGCCACTGGCCTTGAAGGAATCTTAGTGATTCAGGGTGCTGCACTTCCTTAGTAGAAATCCTGCTAGTTGAAAGCAGAAGAGTGGATTAGAAGCCTGAGTCTCTAAACCACATAAAACCCCTTGTGTCTTTTACTTTATGTCATTTACATTATGTACATTAACTGTTATAACTTCTATGTATGTGTTAACTGCTTACTACTAAAATAACTCTATGAACAATGTATGATTGATTATAAATATATCAATGAAGGGGATCTTTTACTTATTCTGATATGCTTGAAAAGATTCTTATATTTTTCTTATGCTACTTAATGAGCAATACAACTTAAAAGAGAAAAAGTATTTGAAATACAAAGGATCTATTCAACACCCCCCCCCCTTCTAGATTTATATTGTGCCTACTGGGAACTAACAATTGGTATCAAAGCAGGTTCTTATGTTATATTCAAAAGCTAATCGCTTTGAGTCTGATCCTAGGCACAAACATTATTCTAAACTTAGTTTATTAGTAAGTCACTTGTTATATGTAGATGAGCTCACACATTGGAAATATTGTGTAAAGGTAAATGAGTATATACACTTGAAGCTGCTCAGATTGGTCCATACTCTCGATTGCCATATCAACAAGACCAGTCCTTGTCGCAGTCAATCTTGTTGTCTGAAGACCAGGCAAGAAAGCTCAAATGATATCAATAGAAAAGAGTCAAACATCCACTAGCCTGAAGAGATCAAAAGGCCATACATGCTAGGAAATGTTTTATTTAGAAAAGAATCTCTCAAACATGTATCTGGCCAACCAGCAGCTGGATGTAAGCCTTGTAAACTCAAGGATATCAAAGAACTTAAAAATGTTGACACTCTCTTAGCTTGTGTCTTCAAGACCACAACTAATTGATTGAAGATCAACTAGAGCAACCGGCTGTCAGAAGTAAATGAGAAAACATGCACATAGCAATCAGTATATCTAAGATAAATGACTGTTAAGTAACTGACAGCAAAAAGGTACGGTTCCTCGCTAACATAGATATGAACATCATATTTGCACCTTACTTATACACTATAACAGTTTTCCTTCAAGTATTCATAATCTATCTAAAAAGGTGAAGAGAGAATGTACATTGATGATGGAAACTCAAATGCTTATAAACTTTCACTCCAACCAAGTTTTAGGTTGAAGATGATAACTTGAAAGAGACTTGAAATGGTTTTAACAGCCTCAAAAGTCGATTGAATGTGAAGTAATCTTTTCTGATGAGTTAATGTGCTTTGTACATCCTATGGTCTAAGTGTTTAATGACACACAGAGTATGATTAGATCTACAAGAAAATTATAAATATTCATAGAAACTGATCACCTCCATGAATCAACCAGATGCTAATAAATCGTAGAGTTGATTCTCACTCTGTGAACATTTAAACTATGTGAACATAAATTAGCAAAAGATGAAACCATTAAGGAAAAAGTGTTTTATTAAAATGACAGATTTCTCTCACACTTACCACCATGCGTCTCAAAATATATTATCTAAATGAAATATATACATGAATACGACTGATGGTGGTCTATATGGTGATTATTCAAATATATGAGAAATAAAGGTTTAGTAAACTAACCTAGCAAAACCCATTTAACCAAGGGTACCAAAAATTAGAAATGTATAACCTGCTGGTACTTGGTCTATCTGACCACACTAAGGAATGTTAAAGCAGAAGACTTCAGTCAAGAATATTCAACCAACAGAAGGCTTAAGACTGTTCAAAAATGATTCTGACAAACTTCCTATATGTCAAAACCTGACCTTGAAGACCTGCTGAGCTAATCAGAATGAAGCTCAAATAGCTGCATACCTTTATATGAAAGCAGGCCACTCAACCAGAAATAAAAAAGGGTCATAGATGCTCAAGCATGCAAAACTTGTTCTCAAGGAAGCTCACATCAGAGAACTATCGAGCATCAAACATTAGGAACTTAGTATGGGTGCAGAACTCCACGAGCACAAGTTGATGAGGAAGACTACGTTCGTAGTACTATCAAAGGATCGTAGAATGATCAATCCTAAAGATAATCATTTCTATGATATAAGAAGATTTAATGACTTCAGTCAGAATGAGATATGCAGGGATGCTTCCTTATGTACATAAGGAAAAAGGATTCACGCCTCACTGAAAAGACAACATCAATCATGGGGGAGCAGTGATCTGTTAAGGAATAACAGTACTAAAATGTTTTATGAAGCAATGTACCAGCTACAGAGTCCCAAAACTTTGTGGTTGATGAACCAAATGAAGATCCATAGTCAGTAGGAATGTCTCAAAACGTACTATTGATAACCTATCAGCCACCCAATTCAAAATTGTGGAGTGCCTACAATCAAACCTATGATCGTAGTGTAAAAGCAAGAAGACACCACGATCACAGCAAATGCAATTGTCTAAAAGTTGATAAAGGACCTCCTCACTAGAAAAGGTCAAAAGAGATATTAGTGCAAATTACTCCTAAAGAAAATTCATCTGAAAAGCGCCTCAAGGACAAACCTGACTCTTAGCTCACTCTAAGAGGTTGGCCCTTCCCGAGTTACCTTATCCTAGAAGAATTGCTTAATCAATTTCATCTCAAGAATCAAGACAGTCAACGATCGTGGAGTAGAGTTTGAGAGAACTCAACAATCGTGATGTAACCTCAACGATCGTAGTGCAACCTCAACAATCATAGAAACGATCGCAGTCTTACAAGAGGTTACTCCTAACTTATGAGGAGCTGGAAGAATAGGACAATTTCTGAAGCATTCAGATAATAGGAGACAAGTTCGAATAATGATTGGAAAGATGTCTTGCAGAAGGAAAGTGCCCAAGGCTTCATAAAGCACAACAGTGGATGAGCCGTGGAGGTTCAAAATGAGAAGTAATTACAAAACAATCCATTGCAACTTCTTTCAGAGAGCTGATCGATGAGTCAACAAAGGAAAATATAGAGTCAATAGCTATCCTATCATGCTACTCTACGAACTCAAGAGGTCAAAGGTCAACCCACGTCAATCAAACGTCCAATATTCTAAAAGAGACATCTAACTAACAAGTTAATGGGGAGTTATAGCTTGTTACTGGGCATCATGTAACCAATGACTGGGTGACAAATCACAGCGTATGTAGAGTCAGAAGGAACTGCCATAAAGATAGATTCAAATCTGTAAACAGTTATCAGAACCTCTTGAACCTCTCTCCCTCCCATTTTTAAACCCTAGAATCTTCTTCAAAGCCAAACCAATTAAGCTTCTAGAGCCCAAATCACATTCAGCTAAACCTCTCCAAATCACATACCATATACCTAGAACTCCTGAAATGGCAGAATGGAAAGTCATAACAGGTATTCAACTCGACTTTACAAAGTTTGAAGAATCAGAGACAAAGTTCAAGGACATACTTAAACTCGTATGAGAAGCTGGGTTCTCTGAGTGCTTGGAGGCCAACACTCCAGTTTATACAGAGCTAGCGAAGCATTTTTACTCAAATTCTTCAACGAACTCTGGGCTTTTGACTACTAAGGTGAAAGGATCGAGTCTAAAAATTAGAGCATCATACATCAATCAATGTCTAGGTTTTCCCAATCAAGGCCTAATAAACCTAGATTAAGTCGACATTGAAGAAGGCAAGAGGCTAATGTGGTACAAAAGAAACCCTAGCCTGAAGGACATGAAAAAGAAGGAATTTCTTAAGGAATTCAAGTTCCTTGCTGAGATAGTGGGAAAATGTATACTATGCAAGGATACTTCACACGACACTGTACTCGACCAGCAGTTGAAGATCATGTCTGCCATAGTTCTGAAAAAGTAAATCAACTTTGGAGCTATCCTATTCGATCAAATCTCCAAATGGGTAGAAAAAGTTGAGTTGAAGAAATCTACAGACAAACCACTTACAAAGGTATTTCATGGAAGACTGCCGAGCATTGTGATGAAGAAGAAGCTGAGAAGCAAAATCAAGGATGATGAGGGAGAACTCTAAATGTTCACAAAATAATGTCTCCACAACTGTTTGTGAATTGGAAGAAAAACTTAAAGGAAAACAGAAGGCTAAGAAAAGAAATGTAAAAGAGGTGGAAAGTTCTGAATCTGATGACTCTGTACCAGTAGTAACCATACCAGCCAGGATGAAATCCAAAAATGTGAGGAAAACTGAGGCCCCATCAAAAAGTTACTCCACCAAAGATAAGGAGGAAGATGAAAAGGTTTCTATTGAAGAGACCACAAAGAGGAGAAGTAACAGACTATCTCAAGGGCTATCCAGAAAGAAAGCTAAGGTGGTAAATAGACAAGTTCCAGTTCCCCAAGGAAGCACATCTGACAAAGAAGAGGACGTAGAGTCAAAAGAAGAAAAGGGAACTGATGATCTCAAGACTGAGTCACCGGAGAACAGATCCAGTGATGAAGGTGGAGTTGGACCCATGATAGAAGATGTAAATTGTAAGACCCCAACTTTTTATGAATAAAATCAAATTTTCTCTAATTATTATTTTGAGTGATAAGGTGTTAATTTGATATAATGCTTTGGTCATGGGTG
Organism: Panax japonicus; assembly: GCA_020205505.1. Taxonomy (NCBI): domain Eukaryota; kingdom Viridiplantae; phylum Streptophyta; class Magnoliopsida; order Apiales; family Araliaceae; genus Panax; species Panax japonicus. The sequence continues at coordinate 34,518,532 of CM035102.1, read as the reverse complement.
AAATGTGCAAATTTTGCAAAATAAGCAAATGGTTATAAAATATTAATTTTTATCGGGGAATATTCATTTAGTCATGGAATATTCTTGTTGTCGGGGAATATTCGTATGACGGCGCAGCCATTCGTGGGCCTCATAACAGAATAACTGTCGGACGAAGAAAACGACAAGTTTGAGTTTTTATAAATAACGACATAATTGTTACCGTTAACACTATTGGAATACCTGGTGGTTAAAATACAGTAATACACGTGGTTGCACAGTAACACACGGTATTGCACAGTATTTTTGAATTATTGATTCTTATGTATGAAGGCACTACTCAATAATTGTTACAGTAATTACTGTTCAACATTTTATTTTATTGATTCAATAATTGTTGTGTTGATATTTTATATTATTCTTGTTTCAATAATTGTCACTGCACAGTATTTCCCATTATCAGATCAATAATTCATATTATTTGAATAATATTATTAGATAGCATTATTGGCAATGTCTAAAAAGTTCTATCTAAGGAGAGGTTTGGTCTCCTAATTGCGCGCCAGTAAGGAGTAATCCTTATCGGAAAGCCCCCTCTTTCTTGGGAACGACCTGATTGTCATAATTGTGATTCTGTAATATTATTTCTGAATAATTAATTATTGATTTATATGATAAGGAAATATTTATTTGATGTGGATATAAATAATGGATTTATTTATGTGGTTATAAATGAAGGAATTAATGTTGAGGTGTTTTATTAGTATTTTTGGTCGGAATAGAGGTAATAAAAATCAAACCAGTGTTCTTAAGAGATATTGCATTAGTTATAATTTTTAATCCGACCGTTGGATCGTTATGATTTTGGGATATGTTATACATATATAAGTAGAGTATATGTCCACAAATTTTGAACCGTTAAAAATAAACGTATGATTTTGTATGAATTATAAGAGGTGACTTGTTCAGAAATTGTTGAAGTTTCAGAATTTATCATTTTGGTGGAAATTCAAGAATTGGTGGGCCCCACTTATGGTTGGTGAAGAAATGTGCTGAATTTTATTTCAAATGTGGTGGGTGGCAATAGTATTAGGTAAAACCATCAGGTAGCAGGTCGAGTCTGCTTCAGCATGTTAGCATTTTCCTATAAATAGGTGCTTAGGTTAGAATTGAAAATCACAACAGAAACATAAGCTTTCTCTTTCTCTCTCTATATATTATCGAGCGTATTTTGTGACTATTTAGATACTTTAAGAGTTGCTATTCAGTACAAGTTTCATTTAGCATCACATCCGACCTTTCATTCTGAAGTACTGTTTCTTTGAGGTAAGGGATGTTATTTTCTTCTTAAATGATATTATTTTCTTCAATATCATTATGCTAAGATATTGTTATGAATTTTATTGTAGAATTTCTATTTTTTTGTGTCAGGGATACTATTCATGTATACGGCACTATTCACGTATATGACACTATTCATAAATACGTCACTATTCACCAAAAAATGAAATTTTCTCTTTTTCGTCCCAGATGTCTTTTATGGTTACTATCTTTGATTATATCTATGTTTTGATATTTATTCTACTTCACACTTAGTTATTATGGATTATTATTGAATTTGGATAAAATGAAATACGAATCCCTAATATTTGTCCTTCTGTCTCACTGATTCGTTCTCTAAAATGTTTTTCATCATCTTCAATCCTTAATAGTGATACTTGATGAATATCTTTGGCCTGTAGTGCAAAGATGAATGACTACCTGATGAATATCTTTGGCCCATCGTGTAAAGATGAACAGGTGTTGAGATGAACATGACCAACTGGTGATACAAATGAATATCTTTGGCCCATAGTGGAAAGATGAATATTTGATGCAAGATGTATATTGATTGATGTTACAGGGAGAAAATATTGATGATGGAATTTGCCTCTAACAAGAAAGTGATCACTCTACTGCAATTATTGAAGTAAGTGATGATGAATCTAAGGAAGAAAGTGTTGAAGATGAAACTAGTGATGAAGAAAATGAATCCAAAGACAATACTGCTGAAGAAGGTTCTGAAAATGAAATTCTACATGAAGACTACACTGATGAATCTGATGAAGGAAGTCAGCAAGATTCTGGATCAAAAAGGGAAGAAATAGAGAAAGATTCTGATTCTGCACCTTAGGAATCAGAGGAACCAGAACACTATCCTATTCTCTCTCCAGCTAGAATCAGTAGAAGAATAGTAGTAGAAGTCTTTGATGATCCACCAGATGAACCAGCAGCAAGATGGATAAATCATGAAAATGAACAACTTCGAGTTATAAGGATGACAACAAATGAAGTGCTTCATAACTGGAAGAATATTGAGTTAGATTGCACAACTATACTGTACAATTTTGAAGATCTTCTGATGAAGTGGTTCTTCTCATGGATGCCTTGGTTAAAAGCACATACTGAGAGAAATGAGAGTTACTTCAGCTGGTGCTACTCTCAGTTTCCAAATTTGGAACTGGTGTCAAAAAACTTCCCAGGGTAAAGAAATTTACAACCATGATGATCAATGACAAGCCTCACTACAAGATCTATAGACAAACTTGAAATCACTATATTCCCTACGATCGTAGAGTGGACACTAAAGGCAGAAGGATTATAGCTAAGGGGATAATCATAGAATCTGTTTACTCTACCATTGATGATGTTCAAATCCAAATTGAGAAGCCTCCATCTACCCAAGCTCAGATATCTAACATCCCTTCATCTTCCAATATCGATTGGTACTCAACGATTTTTCAGATTGTCAACACTTTCCAAAATCTATCCAAGGATGAAAATCGTAGAGTCTGAGCTAGTGTTCAACAAGAAGTTGCTAGACCAGATGACCAAAATCCTATGGAACAGGAGCCGTTGAGGAATTCTGCTAAGCTCGCTGAGAAGATATTTCTAATAAATAAAGAATCAAAGCAGTTGACAGCAACAGAAGATAACCCAGTTCAAGACAGAATTAAAACCACTTTGGAAGATGTTCTCTTAAAATCAAAGAGAGAGATCACATTTATCTGAAGGCCATACATGATAAAAAGGCTGAAGCTCTACGAGCGCAAAACGAAAATGAAGAACAATTCCAAGCCCTCTCTGACAAGATTGACAACACGAATCAGTCCTTCTCTATGAAACTTGAGTTAAACCAACAAGAACTCAAGATTGAAGTCGGTAACTCCTCTTATCTAATGGAGCAGCTTCTGTCCAATATAGAACAGCTCTCTCAAGTGATTAATGACAAAAAGTGGGAGAAGAAGAGGCAAACCAAGAGGCATTCAAGAAAAGGCAAGGAGAGCTTGAGCAAACAAGAAAGGAAGACAAAGAAGAAGAAAGCAGAAAAAGAAGATGGTTCATCATTTGAGGAGGAGCCAAAGGATGATGAGCCTAAAGCTGAGGGGGAGCTAGAGCCAGAAAAAAGAAGATGGTTTATCATCTGAGGGGGAGCCAAAGGATTATGAGCCTAAGGCTGAAGGGGAGCCATAGCCAGAACCAAAAAAAGAAGAAATGAATAGATCCACATCCTAGGGGGGAGCAGGAGCAAAGGAATCAAACAGATGAATAGCTGATCAACAGACATCCTGGAAACATACATTGAGCCAAAGAGGTACATCTCTAACTAGTTAGGTATGTTCTGGATCCAGGATGTAAAATTTCATAGTGTATTAAATTTCATATTGTTATAAATGACATTCATGATTATCTATTTTAGAAATACAACAGCTCACTCTATATAAGACTCATTCATAACATGCATATGCACTTAATGTTTTTGTCATAATCAAATAGGGGGATATTATAAGGAATAAACATATGAATGATATTCCTATTTATATATGATTTGATTATGATATATATATGAATGAATATGCAAGTATGCTTGTATTAAAAAAAATTTTAAAGTCCTTTGATAGATAATAGAAACATATGTATAAGGACTTGGAATGAATTGATCAAATATGTTAGGTTGAACCTATATATGCAAAAATAGCTGTGTAAAGTCCTTAAAAAGAAATGATGTACAAGGACTATAAATATAGAAAGATCAAGCATGTTAGGTTGATCTTATGATGAAATTGATAGGCATGTCTGATCGTCGAGCACTGCACCAGAAATCGTAGTTTACAAGGAGAGTCAAGGAAAACTCGAGAGCTATCGAGGCAGAATCGTAGTCTGCAAGATAGTAGATCTCGGAGTTTGTAGACTTCCAGGAGAGACGAGAAAGGATCATAGTGTGTCGTGGAGAACTTCCTCAGGGTCGTAGTCTGCTAAGGAGGTCATGTTCAGAATCGTAGAAACAGCCTGCCCACGAGCCGACCAAGCATCTGCCAAAGCCAAGTCAAGAATCGTAGACTATACTCAGAGTCGTAGAGTCTATTAATCGTGTCAAAGGCAGAGATCGTAGTCGAGAAAGATCAGATGAAGACAACAAGCACAATGACAGAAATTGTACAGTGTCAAGATCTAATCTCGGAGTCTTAGTATCTGCACAACCAAAGTTGAATCGTAGAGTACAGAACTCGGACCTCAAAAGATGTGCTCACAAAGCTAAAGAAGAATCGTAGAGCAAACACGATTCTCAACAATTGAGCACGCCCAGAACATCCAAAGGAATGAAGCCTCTAGTTGGTACTGTAAGGATACATCCTACCTAAATGAAGCCAGAGAGCACTCAACGAATGGCGTGCAAGCTAATAGAAGATCTAAGCATCAACTCAATCAGCATTCAGATTGAGTTGTGAAGCCATTCAACATGAAGTCTTCCACAAGATGATCATAAGAAGACGTAGGAGGCTGACTGAGGAAAGTCAGCACATGCAGTAGATGTCATGAAGAAATATGACAATGATCTTGTAGGTAATCAAGATCGTAGTGTTTGCTAAACTAAGAAGGAACTGATGAAGTATACACTGAGATACTAGTCAACCTTTGAATAATAAGGCTAAAGTGATTAAGCATTGGGTCAGTCCATTGATGATAAGTGAACGGGAGATCACAAGGAGAAAGTGAGCTGGACACGCCACAAATCTGAAGTGTCTTGTTATTCAGAAGGGGCCAAAGCAAGGAATCAAGCCATCAGTATCTGAGACCAATCAAGGAAAATAGAAGTGATGAAGCACTGCACAAAAGAAGAAAGAGGTGTTCTACATCATAGTTCAAGTGAACACTCTTTCAGATCGTTGTGTTAACTCTACATGTCAATACGACATTACGATCAAGTCCAAGGAGAAGTACATCAGAAATCGTAGAGGTCGAATCACTAGGGATTGAGGCATTAGCAATGGTTCAATCTGAAGAATGGCATTCAGACACAAGCTTATGGAGAGCATCGATGCAAGGACAACCTCTGATCGAGAAATCAGAAGGGTGAAATAAAGTTATCGACCTGCCCAAGATATCAAAGTGACATATCTGACAGGGTAGGTGAAATAGCAGACTGAAGTGTCAGGAAGTCAGAAAAAGATGTCATGTCACATCTACAGTCTACACCAAATAACTCTAGATCTGCGAGGCAAATTGAATAGCTTTCAACGGCTACTTTCCAACGGGAAGATTGGAAAGTAGTATAAATCAACATAGCTTCAAAGATCAAGAGTTGCTTATGATTGTGAGGTTGCAGAATCGTTGAGTTGGAGAATACTATAGTTGACTCTACGAGTTCCACCAAAGATCAACAGAACAAGTCTCAGTGACACTGAGACTACCAAGGTGGAAGTGAAGCAACTTTGAAGAAGAACTCAAATAGATCAAAGCTTCACTAAACACAGATGAGAATTCCACTAAAGATGGTAGCTAAGCTGAGAGCCGAGAGGCCAAGAGGATAACATTCAAAAAAGTGGCTGAGTACAAAGAAGATCAAGAGAGCCACTCTACGAATCACCATGACCCGAAAGCTGAAACTGAACAAATGCAGAACCATATCTGTAAAGTATTCAAGAAGGGTTCAGGGATTGCGAAGTGCTAGACAAAGTTTACTTAAAGCATAGAGACTTAGCAAACCTAGATGGTGAAGGTGCAAATCTGATACCAAGTGAAGATGAACAGAAAAAAATGAAGATCAATTGCACCAAAGAAGATGTGGTCTAGACTCGAAGTATAATCCATAGAGGACCTCACCAAGCTGCTAAGTAAAAAAGATGTTCATATCTTAATGACATATTAGTAGCTCAGCACCACCACCAACAACAACTACAACAACAAGAAGCCAGGGCCTGAGGGGTCCTTGTCCGGAGGGACTAAATGAAGTTCCAAGCCTGCTGGGCTTGAAGAGTTCCTAGGGAACTAGAGAAGTTCCAAGGTTACTGGCCTTGAAGAGTTCTTAGTGAACAGAAGTCCCCAGGCTGCGGGCCTTGAAGGAATCTTAGTGATTCAAGGTGCTACCCTTCCTTAGTGGAAATCCTGCTAGTTAAAAGTAGAAGAGTGGATTAGGAGCTTAAGTCTCCAAACCACTTAAAGCCCCTTATGTCTTTTACTTTATGTTATTTACATTATGTACATTAATTGCTATAACTGCTATGTATGTGTTAACTTCTTACTACTAAAATAACTCTGCGAATAATGTATGATTGATTATGAATATATCAATGAAGGTGATCTTTTACTTATTCCGTTGTGCTTGAAAAGATTCTTATGTTTATCATAAGCTACTTAATGAGCAATATAACTTAAAAGAGAAAAAGTATTTGAAATACAAAGGATCTATTCAACCCCCCCCCCCTTCTATATCTATATTATGCCTACTAGGAACTAACAAAGTCTACCCATATTAACATGGTTTGCTCCATAGATCATGGCTAATTCAGTGGGCTTAATTAATTACACAAGCTTATTTCTTATTGGGCTTGCATTACATAGTTTGTACTCATGATTAACAAAAACTTGAGCTTGGATATCACTTACTATTGGACTTCTACCAATATGTTAATAATCCTATAACTCCATTCCATTTAATTAAACACCTTGGCATATATACTATACGTATAATTCTCGTATGTTAGCTCGTATACTAAATTATAATATACGTTATTCCATTCTCCATACTTAATCATATAATACCTCGTATTATACTTATATTCAATACCTCACACAATGCCTACGCGTTATACGATTAATACATTCTTTTATTAACGCTTAATATTCCTAACGTTCTCAAATTAAGTCCGCATGCAAAATATTGCATATTTCTTGGAAGTTCAATCTCAGCTTGATATTATAATGTTACGTATTTCTTGGAAGTTCAAAAATAACTTTTATTTTCGTCTTAGAAATTCAAACACTTTAATTCTCTCACGTAGTTAAAATACTACGACATTCTGACGCTTCTAGGTTATAGAACGACATTCATCTTATCAACACGTAATAATAATAAATAATATTATTTTATTCATTATTAAAAGTATTTACAAAATGTTCGATTTTTTGGGGCGTTACACTCTCTCCCCCTAATAAGGATTCTTTCCCAGTATCTCGCTATAAATAAAAAAATTACACAAACAAATGAGGGTAATTCTTTTCATCATTTCTTCTAACTCCCACGTTGCTTTTTCTACATCGTGGTTCTTTCATATCACCTTAATGGAAGGTATGACTTTATTCTGTAGAACTTGTTTTTTTTATCGACAATTTGAATTGGCATTTCTTCATACATTAAGTCCTTCTCAATATAAATAGGCTCATATTCTATCACGTGTTTATAATCTAGCTTATAAGGACATAACACGGATACGTGAAACACATTATGTATTCGTTATAGGTCTGGAGGTAATGCTATCATGTATGCTACCTCACGCACCCATTTTAATACCTCAAAAGGTCCTATGAACCTCTGACTTAACTTTCCCTTCTTTCCAAAACGTATATTTCCTTTCCAAGGAGATACTTATAGAAATACGTATAAACCTATTTCAAATTCTTTATTCTCTCTATGCGAATCTGTAAACTTCTTCTGTCTGTCTTGAGCTGCTAGAAGACGCATTTGTATCATCTTGTCAGTGTCCGTTGTTTGCTGCACCAATTCTGATCCTAGCATTCGGCGTTCTCCCACCTCATCCCAATACAGTGGTGTTCTGTATTTCCTCCCATACAAAGCTTCTTAAGGCGGCATACATATGCTTGCATGATAAATATTGTTATACACAAACTCCACTAATGGTAGATAATCATCCCAACTACCCTTGAAATCCATGACGTAAGATCTTAGCATATCTTTTAACGTCTGAATTATTCTCTCGCTCTGTCCATCAGTTTGTGGATGATACGCCGTACTCAGTTTCAACTACGTTCCCAACTGCTCTTGTAGACCCCTCCAAAAAATTGATGTGAATCATGGATCACGATCTGACACAATCGATACTGGTACTCCATGTCTGGAAATTATTTCCTTAATATAGATTCTAGCTAACTGGTCTAAGTTATACTTGACCCTAATTGGCAAAAAGTGAGCCGACTTTGTTAACCAATCCACTATTACCCAAATCTCATCATACCCTTTCGTTGTAGTCAGAAGTCCCGCCACAAAATCCATCGTGATATTTTCCCACTTCCACATCAGAATTTCCAATTTCTGTAACAAGCCACTTGGTCATTGATGTTCGGACTTAACTTTCTAGCAAGTTAAGCACCTACTCACGTACTCTTCTATCTCTTTCTTCATGTTCGGCCACCAAAAACTCTGTCGAAGGTCTTGATACATCTTAGAACTACCAGGATGAATCAAAAACCTAAAACTATGATCCTCTTGTAATACATGCTCCTTTAATTCTGTATTATTCGGAACCAAAATTCTTCCTTCAAATCTTAATAATCCCTCATTATCAAGATTGTATTTAATATATTTTTCATTGTCCAGCCGCTCCTTTATCCGGTCACACTCATCAGTTTTGAGTTGTACCTCTTTAACTCTCTCTACGATGGTAGATTGCATCTCAGTCGTAAATAGCATTTTTCCTGCTTCACTCACTAGCTTCACCTCCAATTCCATCCTAGCCATCTCTGTTATTAACTCAGTTTGAGCCGTTAATAAAGAAAACTTTTCTCGACCTTTCCTACTTAAGGCATCGGTAACTACATTGGCTTTTCCAGGGTGATACAGGATTTCACAGTCATAATCCTTTATCAACTCCAACCATCTCCTCTGCCTCATATTCAACTGTGACAACCCGAGAAATTAGACAATTTATGAAAATCATAATTGATTGATTTAAGGTTCAATATTAGGACCTAGACAGGAAATAAGTGTATGGAATTGGCAGTTATATAATGAAATTCCAAAAATTTCAAAAGTTTTGAACAAGACTTGAATTATGTGATAGACTGTAAGTGATAGTCTAGTAATGAGGTATAAGATTATGGTAGATTTAAAATTCTTTTGAAGAATTATCAGGGATAAGTATCGAAATGAATACTAGTTGGTATATTTGGTTACATATGTGAACCATAATAATTTAAGATCAAGGATGGATCAGATAAGTTATAACTTTAGCAAACCCTAAAGTTATGTTGATCATACGTTTATAAAGTTAGAAAAATCTAACGAATTGTTAGAAACCTTAACAGTACGCTCATAAACTTTAATTTTAGTTCCGGGAATCCGAAACCCTAAATTCATGATATGAATATGGTGATTTAATTAGAAAACCCTAACGATATACTCAGAAACTCTAGTTTCAGTTTCGAGAATTTAAACCCTAATTTGGGAATCCTAATGCGAAGTATTAAACCCTAAGGGTTAAAAAGTTGTGAGTAATGAATATGAACATTATGTGATAATTTATCTTTGTTTATTGTATAAACAAACAAAAGAAACTAGTGTAACCCTAATTATATATATTAGGAATGAAGGATTTAATAACTTAAGGGTTATGGAAAAAGAGAATTGTGGTATTTAGAATACTTACTAATTCTAGGAAATTTATTCTATATATCTCAAATGATTAATTTTATAACCTAATTATAGCAAGTCTAATTGGGTTAAGAAAATGAATGGGCTTGTGAGTAAGGATTATGTTATATTTGAGAAAATCGAAACCCTACGTAAATGATTTGGGTTGGATGAGAATTTAAGGTATTGGACTATGTATATTTTATAGCTCAAATGTTGGCAAAGAAATTAGTTAGAAGTCAAGCAATACATTAAAGGAATGGCTCAACTTTTAGCCCAAGTGGGAGAGGAGTTTTTGGACGTTTGTTAAATCAAATAATCATTTAGTAAATAAAGCAAGACTTGGAGCATTCTAAGGCCACATGGCCGGTTGCTAGAGATGGAAATAAGAGGGGAAGAATGCATTAATGATTTACTTTAGTTGGTGACCAACTTTCCTATTAACTCCCCCTATGTGTCCAATATTGATTAAGCCAACACATTTGGCAAAGCTTGCAAGGCAATCCTTGGCAATTGTATGAGAGAAAGAGGAAATTAATAGGCACATGGACGGATATTGCTAGAGTAAAGGAGAGTGGGTTGGACATTTAATATACACCACACTTAATATCTATCTCATTTTCTTTCATTTCTTTTATTCTTCCAAGTTACAAAGAACTAAAGAAAGAGAGAGATGGAGAGAGAGAGAGGCATGTTCGGCAGCCCTAGGGTGAGAAGAGAGGGAGATTTTGGTTTTCATACAATCAAGATCCATCTCATATTTTGAAGGAGAAAGAAAATCAAGCAAAGGTATAACAAAAATTTCTACTTGTGTTGGCTAATTTCCTTTGTGTTTTGATTTGTTTCTTGACAACTTGAAGTTGTGATCTTGAGGCTTAAAACCTTAGATCTATGTGTATATAAATGTTTAATATGTAGATCTAACTCTTTTGTAGATCAAAAGTTAGATCTAAAGTGTGGAATGGAAGCTAGGTTTTTCAAAAGATAGAAAACATGATTTTTCTCTTAGCTTTGATTTTGTTTGATGCTTGTTTGAGGAAATAAAAAAATTTGTTTCTAAACTCAAAATCCATGTATATACATGTTAATAAGTGTTTATTGTTTGGATCTACCCATAATGGGTGTTGATTTTGGTTGGAATCAAAGGAAGAGAAAAATGGAATTTTTCCGGAAAAGTTAAACTTTTAAAGTGTGAGCTAGGTTTTGATTTTTCTTGAAATCTATGATGGTTATATATGATTTATGTTCTTGGGATACTAGATATATGTGTTAAGGGTAAAATTCCTTTGGAATTACTCAAATAGGTTGAATATTGAACAAGATATGGGATTTCTCCCAAAATACACAAAGTTAAGAAAACTGTTAGAATGACAGTTTTGTAACAGCCATTTTCGGGCTAAATTACGGGAGCTTAACATATCCAAATATGGATTGTGATAGATGAAAACTGTATTTCAGAAAGATAGGAATCCAACTAAAGTGACGGATCATTAATCGGAGTTACATATTTCGTTTTATTTAAGTTTTGGTGAAGGACTCAAAAACTGTGAAATGGCAAAAAGTTGCTGCCCAAAATTTTCCGGGGGATGTTTCGGATAGTTATTTAATGGGAAAAATTCTAGCCATTTGGGAAATGAAAATATATGGTATTATGTAGCTCGTTTCCAAAAATGAGCTAATTCCGAGTTAAAACGATCAAGTTATGACCATTGCAATTTTTGTGATTTTCCGACGGAAATCGCTATAAACGGAGTTTTACAACTCCGATTGCCACGAAATTTAAAATGGAGTATCAAGTTAACACGTATAAGATCGTGTCAAAAGATGGGCATTACTGGAGTTAAGCACGAGGTAGCTAATTTCTTAAGCTACGCACTAGAGATTAATTTTTGAAAAATATCAAAGGAAGTTGAAAAATTATGTAAAAATACTTTTTATGCATGAAATATGTGTATATATGTTTGACCAAAGGATAGGAGAATAATACACTGATTTGGTATTTTCGTGATACGGATATAGAATACAGCTTGCTGGATTAGGTAAATTGTGATTCCAGTTTACTGGATTGAAATACAGTTTGATGAATTGAAAATATTTTAAATCCAGTTTGCTGGATTGTAGTTTAGATTGCTAAATTTGGAATCCAGGTTGCTGAGTTGGCAATTTAGTTGCTAGATTTAGAATCCAGGTTGCTGGACGAGTATTTAACTTACTAAGTGTTAGCGAATAACTTATGAAATGAAAAAGCGAGTGTTAAATCATATAAATGTGATTCTATGGCATGGTTAAGTGCTTAAGCAGAGTTTAACTGAACTTAAACTAGAGTGTTGACCGACTAGACCGTCGGGATGTTAAAATTATGTCAGTTTCAACTCAAACCTAATAGTCTAACTGATACTAAGTCTTATGTGAATTATAGACTGATATGGTTATGTGGTAATGTGTTTAGGTTATTCTGTGGATATAAATATAACAGTATTATACTGTGATGATATTATTCTAATTATTGGAGTTCTATATTATTAATATTAGGTTTTCGAGTAAAGCGTTAAAAATTGTGTTGCGGTAATCAACGGTTCAGGCAAGTTTTCTTTGTACTTAACTCTAATAAGAGAAATTTCTTCAAGCTTATGGTTAATCATTACTGATTGCCATGAAATTTGTACTCTGTACATCTTGCATGTATAAGTCAGGTATGAAAGGCTGATCACCTTCATTACCAGTTGGTTCAGAAATGTTTGTTCATGTTTAAAACTTGTTCAGTCAAAAATTTGTTCGTGCTAGTTCTCAATTATATTGATGAATTATAGCAAGCTCATTATGCATACTCTTCAATCATGATATATCGTTATATTGTTGTATATAAACTTGCTGGGCAACTTTCATGCTCACCCTTGCTATATCATGATAAAACATTGCAGATAAAGCGAATGCGTTCGGATACAGGAAAATGATAATGCCAAGTTCAACTTGGGGCAATATATGCAGCTATTTTGTAATAAAATAGTTGATAATAATGTTCTGTGTTAAATAACTTATGAATTGTGTAATAAGTTAAGGTTAATCGACCTTGGGGAATAGTGTGTAATGTAATGTATAAACAATTTATGTTTATATCTTCCACAAATAGTTATAGATATAGTATACCGGATCCGCGGCGATTTGGGGCCCGGATTCGGGGCTGCTACATCAACTCCTTCTGTATGGAAATATATTTTAGACTCTTGTGTTCGGTGTATATCTCACATTTTTCTCCATAAAGATAATGTCTCCATATCTTTAAAGGAAAAACTACTGCGACCAGTTCCAGATCATGACTAAGGTAAACTTTCTCATAATCCTTCAACTGCCTCGATGCATACGCAATGACCTTGCCTTGCTGCATGAGCACGCAACTAAGTCCTCTATGCGAAGTATCGTTATATACTACAAAATTCCTGTGTCATCAGGTAATGACAAAACAGGTGCTTCACTCAACCTCTTCATTAGTTCTTGAAAACTGTCCTCACACTTATCAGTCCAGGTGTATTTCATCGTCTTCCTTGTCAATTTAGTCAATAGAGTAGCTATCTTCGAAAAATCCTGGTTGAATCTCTGATAGTAACCCGTTAACCCTAGGAAACTCTGCACCTCAGTCAGCATTTTTGGTTGTTCCCAATTCATTACAGCTTCCACCTTCGCTGGATCTAATGAAATTCCCTCATGGAGAATGACATGACCTAAAAATTGTACTTTCTCCAACCAAAATTCACACTTAGTGAATTTCGCATACAACTTCTTCTTTCTTAGTGTCTCCAAAACTATTCTTAGGTGTTCAGCATGATCTTCTGGCGTCTTAGAGTAGACTAGAATATCATCAATAAACACCACAACAAACTTGTCCAAATATTGTTTGAACACTATGTTTATCATATCTATAAATGTAGCTGGTGCATTTGTTAACCCAAATGATATCACCAGAAACTCGTAATGACCATAACGAGTCCTAAATGCTATCTTTGGCACATCCTCCTTCCTAACCTTCAACTTATGATTCCCCATCCTTAAATATATTTTTAGAAAAATACTTAGCCCCTTTCAAATGATCAAAGAGATCATCGATCCTGGGCAATGAGTATTTATTCTTTATCGTTAACTTGTTCAACTATCGCTAGTCGATACACAGTCTTAATGATCTATCCTTTTTCTTGACAAATAGTACCGGTGCTCCCCACGGTGAAACACTCGGTTAAATGTACTTCCTGTCTAATAGTTCTTGCAATTGCACCATCAACTCCTTTATCTCCACTAGCGTCATATGATACAGTTCCCTGGAAACTGGTGCCGCTCCTGGTATAATGTCTATCACAAACTCTGTCTCCCTATCCGGTGGAAGACCTGACAATTCACTCGGAAATACATTGGCGAATTCTCTCACTATACGTATTTGTTCCATGGTTTCTACCACTCTCTGGGTATCAACAACATGGCACAGATAACCTACACATCCCTTCCTCAGTAATTTTCTAGTTTGTGTCATGGTTAGACAACATGAACGTCCCGGCGATCTATTCTAGTAAAATACTACCTGAGGTTGTCTTATCGTTTTAATATTCACACATTTCTTTTGATAATCTATAATTGCCCTATGGTTAACTAACCAATCCATTTCGAGGATTACGTCGAATTCTCCTAACTTTATTGGTAACAAATCTATCGATAATTTACAACCCCGTATATCTATGCAACAACTCCTATGAATATCTTCAACATGAATTATTTCTTCGTTTGCTACCTTAATATTTAAAGGTATAGGCAACTTTTCGGGAAGTAATCCTAATCGTCTAGTAAAATCGCATGCTATAAATGAACACGTAGCACCCGAATCAAACAGCATGTAAGCATTTATGTCGTTGATCAAAATAATACTTGCGATGACGTCCCCTGATGCAACTGCATCTTGGACTGTCATGTTAAAGGTACGGCCCATCAGCCTACCCGGCTGCGCTGGACCACTAATAGCTAACTTACCGCTATTAGTACCCCGGTTCCCATCCGTCCCCATCTTAGGGCAGTTCTTTGCCATGTGGTCAGTTTACCCACACACAAAGCATCCGTGATTCTTTTTCGGATTCGGACAGTTAGGTGCAATGTACCCTTCCTGTCCAGAATTATAACGGACGGCCTTCCATTTGAGACAGACTCCTAAGTGAGTCTTTCCACAGGTCTTGCAAGCCTCCATTCTCCTCTTTGGGACTCCTTGCTTCACTCTGGTATTCCAAGAGCTAAACGCCTTCCTCTTTTGTCCCTCGCGCCTACCGCTTGCTCCTTCCAACTTTACTCCCCCATTCACTTTTCCTTTGCTCTTCTTGTCCTTGTGGTATTGACTCAGAGCATCACTACCACCCTCGACAATTATCGCCTTCTCTAAAATGGTTCCAAAAGAAGTACTTTGGAATACAAAAATACAGTTATAGAGCCAGGGTTTCAAGCCCTGCTTGAACTGTTGCGCCTTCCTAACCTCGGTATCCACTTGGTGTGGAGCGAACCTCGCCAGTTCATTAAACTTGGCGGCGTATTGGGTAACAGCCATGTCCCCTTGTTTCAACTCCAGAAACTGCATCTCCATCCTTCCCTGCATGCTCGTGGGAAAGTAGTTCTCGAAGAATATCTCCTTGAACCTCTCCCACGTTAGATTCGTTATCCCAGCCCTAGCTTGATTGGCTTCCCACCAAAAGTTGGCCTCTCCCTTCATCATATAGGTTGCAAAGGAAACCTTTTGAGCCTCGTCGACATTTGCTATCACAAATGCCTTCTCTATTTCCTTAACCCACGTTTGGGCATCAATAGGGTCCGTAGTTCCTTTGAACTCCGGACGACCCACACTCTTGAAATCCTTAAAGGTAGTAGCTCGTGCTACTCCTAGATTTATGGGGATTTTAGCCCGTGTTCTATTAAAGGCAGTTGTTAATAAATTAACAAACTCCTGCATCAGGTTAACCGAACCTCCCTCCGATTGATTCATGTTCCCACCTTGATTATGTTGAACTCTTCTCGGCGGCATTTTGCTGATACAATAAACACATTTCGTTATTATTCCTTTCTTTATTAGTTATCATTTAATATTAAACAATAACTCCAACATCCATTACTCATTATTTTCCATAAAAAGGCTTATCTTCATTCTTTGTAGTATAATACTACATCGGTTACATTACACAGCCTAAGCTGATTACATTACTTTCCCGCTATCGCTTTCCAAAAATTGGGATTTATAAAAGACTACCCTTTACTATACAAAGAGGGCTTTATGTCACTACTAATTACAAAATATTTACATATTGAAACTACTCTAGCTACTACTAGTCTACATCTGCCTTAAGACATTCTAGAAATCTACCTTGGCAAGACTGACAATGATATCACGGCTAATAGTATGCTTTGTCCGCCCCACCTCTACAGGATATCTAGCTACCTACTGCTGGAAATCTATATAAGAATTCCTATGAATATAGGACATTCTCCCTATCTTCTGTATTTTGGTCTTTAGCTCCTCCTTGAGCTCAATGACCTCATGCTTCAAATCATGGACTTTGTCCTTAGCCAAAATCCTCTCATCATGCTCCTGCTCCCACATGGACTCAACATCAGTCTTGTCCTCTATGACAGCTTGGAGCTCTGATCTCAGCTCCTTGACCTCCTGACAGTAATGGATATTTCTATCCAATACTAACATGGACAGAGACATCATCGACCCCCCAGGAGCTGTGACACCCCCAAATCCAGGTACTTCATTCCCACAAAATTTGGTGCTCACTTATCAAAACATTACATCTAACTACCCATTATCAAAGGATAAAGACATAATTTAAATAACTTAAACAATCATCTTTCCCATTAAAGGGTTACATCAAAATCTCACAATAAATCTCAGGTAATCTAACCGTCAAATTATTACATAAGTTTGCGGAATACATCATAAATAAAAACAAGTCTTTAACATAATTCATTAAAATAAAATTCTCTTAAGTCCTCAACATTTAGACATCTTGCCCTTTCCTTTAGAAGATGGCTCATCGACTTTCTCAACTTTAGCTGCAGTGTTAATTGCAAGAGTGAGCAAACAAATGCCCACTGATATAGAAAGTAGCAATGATAATAATATGAGATTAAACAACAAAAGCTGAACAATATGGAACTTGTTCTACAAATCAAAATAGAAAACAAGTTCAAACTTTAATTATCCGAGGGTATTATGTCCCTGGTACTTGGGTATTATTACCCAACCTTAACAGTCAATTAGACTATACTGACCCTTCTTAACGTACTTAGGGGGATCAGCCCTTTGTACCATCTATTGTGCACAAACATCTAAACGTTACACGTACAAAATCCCCTATGTTAAGGTTGTTCGTCTCAGTTTGAATTTAGAATTTTCGCACTAAAGAAAGTTAGTTTGGAACTAGCTTATTAGTATTTCTAGAAATTTTAGAACACTACTCAATTTCCATCAATAAAGTTTAACACAAGAATGTGTAACTGTACAAGGCTGTCAAAGTCAAAGATTGAATAACAATAATATATAATTGAGTAAACATGTTATTCATGCAAAGTGCTATGGAAGAGTTAAAACAATCTCCCTTAAATCAATGTATTAGAACAATATATGCTTTGAATAATAATTAGGAAAGTAAAACTCGCTCGATGTAAAGAATTAGGTTACATAAGCTTGCACAAACATAAGCAAGATAGATTAGGCTTGCTCAATTACTTGAACAATAATAATATAGGAATGGAAACTTACATTCGTTATGAAAAGAATGCAGTTCGAAAGCTTGCTCAATTGTAAAGAGATAAGGTTTAGAAACTTGCGTAAATATAAAAGCAGAATTAGAGAACTTGCCTTGATTGTAAGCTACACAAATGAAAATAATCTCCAATTATCCTACATATATCATTGAAATCGCAACAACAATTAATCGCATGAATATTAACTTTAGGGTTTAAACCATCATTTAGGTCACAACCCTAACTTAGCACCTAACCACGTAGGTTAAATATACTTAACGAATCTGGAATCTCATTACAAGCCAATATAACTTAATCATTCATCTCTAACTTTAAAAACATCACAATTGGTTTCATTTTATAACTCAATTAACAATCACTTCAAAATCTTTTATACTTTGTATTATAACGCATGAAAATCTGCTATTGTAGGTTATACTATGCATCAATATCAATAACATGCTTACTAAACTAATATAAGTCTATTATGCCTGACATGCAAACAAGCAGACGTCATTATCATAGTTCAGGGTGTGGCGCAGCTGCGCCACACTTAGGCTTGGAACCGGCGCAACTACGCTAGCGCAGCTGCGGCGTTATTTGCCTTGGCACCGGCGCAGCTGCGCCAGTGTTCAGACAGACGCAGAGACGGCAGTGAACAGTAGCCGTTTTTAGCCCAACTAACACTAAATTCACCCATCAAACGGTGATAACAACATGTAAAATAATTATACAACTATCATAACATGATTGCTAACATATTCAACCACTTAGCATAATTTAACAATAACTAGAACTATTTTAATTTCTCAATTTTCATGTTTTTCATATAAAACTCTATTTTGATAGTCTATCTCAAAATCATCACTGTGAATTCATTATTTTGCCAAATCACCTCATTCAAATTACGTTATGCTCATATCTCAATGAACTAACATATACAAGTTTTAATTTACACTTTCATATACAAATTGACCACTAAAACTTGTACTTTCTAAGGTCATAACATATGAACATAAACACTATTATTTTTTCTTTTCTTCCTACAACCAATTTCTCACGAATTTGATAACTGATACAACACGCATACAAGATGACAATATATTCTACAACATAATCCACATCATATACATAACGCTTGAGCAACAAATCCAGAAAACTAATTTACAGAGAATAGAAAATCACAAGTCTGAGAATTAGAATTAGTTATACCTTAATCTTTGATTATTGTCTTCCAAAAGATGACAACAAGGTTTAGCAATCCTCTCCTACCTCTTGAAATCTCAGAACAATCTTTCAAGCTTTCACTCTCAATCTCCTCTGCAATTCTCTCTTCCTCTGTTTTTTCTGTGCTAACAAGAATTAGGAAAAATAAGACGCATTGGAAAATATAACTGGCCTCTCCCACGTTCCCTTACGTTAGAAAAATAAAAAGTCCGCGTCAGTTGAATAAGCCAAAGGCACAAGGCCTTGTTTGGCTAACCAACAACTCTCCCAACTAAATTATTTTAATAATATTTATATTATATAGTTACATTTGTCACACATTCAACCATTAAGTAGCTTATAATAATAATAATAATCTTATTATCATTATACTTATAATTAATAAATAGTTATATATCTAATTTAATTAATAAATTAGACGCATCACTTTATTTAATTTATTTCCATTAAATTAAACAATTTATTTAGCTTAATTACTTTCTTAAATATTAAGCAATTGATTTAATTTAATTATTTCCTTAAATTAAATCCTTCAAATAAAATTATCAACACTAAATTTAATTATCATTAATCAATTTATTTACCACAATTCATCAATTATTTATTTAATCACAATAAATAAATTATTAAAATATTTATTTAATTCAATAAATATTTAAATCAAATTACAAATTTCTCAATCATTACATCCTTCCCTCATTAAAAGGATTATGTCCCCAGAATCACAACTCGAAAAAAAAAATTTATTCGTTACATTCTTCCATCCTTAACAAGATTCTGTCCCCAGAATCGCTATACAAAATCAAGCAAACAACTGAGGATAATTTTTCATCATAACACTTTCAAGTTCCCACGTAGCTTCTTCAGCATTGTGGTTTCTCCAAATTATATTAACAGAAGGTATTACCTTATTCCTCAGTACTTGATCTTTTCTGTCAACAATTTGAACAGGGACTTCTTCATACGATAAATCTTTCTCAAACTGTAAGGGCTCATATTCTATAACCTGCTTATAATCAGGCTTATATGGCCTCAATACTAATACATGGAAAACATTATGAATATGCTCCAACTCTAGAGGTAAAGCTACCTCGTACGCCACTTCACCGACTCGTCGGAGCACTTCAAAACGTTCTATAAATCTAGGGTTCAATTTCCCCTTTTTGCCAAATCTAATTTTCTCCTTCTAGGGAGACACTTTCAAGAAAACATAACTACCGACATCGAATTCTCTATTTTGTCGATGTTGATTGGCATATTTCTTCTGTATATATCCTGTGCAGCTGTTAATCTCGCTCGAATAATCTTGATTATTTCGATAGTCTGTTGCACCAATACTGGACCCAATAGCTGACGTTCACCTACCTCATTCCAGCGTAACGAAGTTCTGTATTTCCTGCCGTACAATGCTTCATAAGGCGGCATGTCAATACTCGCATGATAACTATTATTATAAGCAAATTCCACCAATGGTAGATGGTCATCCCAATTTCCCTTGAAATTCATAATACACGCTCTGAGCGTATCCTCTAGTGTTTGGATGGTTGTCTCACTTTATCCGTCGGTCTGAGGATAGTACGCTTTGCTCATTCTCAGTTGTGTCCCCAAACATTCTTGTAACCGTTTCCAGAAATTAGATGTGAAACGTGGATCTCTGTCTGATACAATGGACACGGGTACACCGTGTCTTGACACAATCTCTTTCACGTACAGTTTTGCTAACCGATCTAGGGTAAATTGAATCTTGATTGGCAAAAAGTGTTCCGACTTCATCAATCGATCGACAGTCACCCAAATGGCATCATAACCTTGCTGAGTCGTTAGAAGACCTACCACAAAATCCATTGTGATATGCTCCCATTTCCTTTCTGGTATCTCTAATGATTGTAACAACCCGCTTGGCCTTTGATGTTCAACTTTGACTTTCTGACACGTTAAACATTTTGCCAGACAATCAGCCACATCCCTCTTCATATTCGGCCACCAAAAATGATGTTTAAGATCCTGGTACATCTTTTTACTCCCAGGGTGAATAGAATATTGTGAGTTGTGAGCTTCTCTCAGAATTTCTTCTTTAACTTTTGGTACTGATGGAACCCAAATTCTTCCTTCGAATCGAAGTAACCCTTCCAAATCGATTTTGAATTTGTTTTCCTCACCTTCGGATATTTTCTATTTTATCTTTTCGCAGTCCTCATCCTGGAGTTGTGTATTCTTCACCACATCTATAGACGTTAAACCGTTTCCCATCTGGAACAACATTTCATCGGATTATGTCAGAAATTTAATTTCCAACTCCATCTTAGCCATTTCCGACACTAGCTTCTCTTGATCCGTTAACACCATTAACTTCTCTCGTCCCTTCCTACTTAAGGCATCAGCAACACCATTCGCCTTTCCGGGATGATAGAAAATCTCGCAATAATAATCTTTGATTAGCTCCAACCATCTTCTCTGTGGCATGTTCAAATCTTTTTGTGTAAAGATATACTTCAGACTTTTATTGTCTGTATATATCTCACACCTCTCTCCATAAAGATAATGTCTCCATATTTTTAGGGCAAACACCACTGCGCCCAACTCTAAGTCATGAGTCGGATACCCCTTCTCGTAATCTTTCAACTGACGTGATGCATACGCAATAACTCTGCCATTCTGCATAAGCACACAGCCTAGTCCTTTATACGATGTGTTACTATACACCACAAAATTCCTTGTATCATCAGGCAATAACAACATAGGTGTTGAACTTAACCTCTTCTTTAATTCGCAAAAACTTTCCTCACACTTCTTTGTCCAAACAAACTTAACCGCTTTTATAGTTAAATTCGTCAACGGAGTCGCGATCTTGGAAATTTTTTGAATAAAATGCCTGTAGTAACCCGCCAATCCTAAGAAACTTCTTACTTCTGACAGTGTCTTTGGCTGATCCCAGTTTATTACAGCTTCAACCTTTGATGGATCTACCGAAATTCCGTCCTTATCAATAACGTGCCCGAGAAACTGTACACGTTCCAACCAAAATTCACATTTTGAGAACTTAGCGTACAACTTCTCTTTTCTCAACCTCTCTAACGTCAATCTCAAATGTTCCACATGCTCCTCCTTGGTTTTAGAATATACTAATATATCATCAATAAACACCACCACATATTTGTCAAAGAATGGTTTACACACCCTGTTCATCAAGTCCATGAACACTGCAGGTGCATTAGTTAATCCAAAAGACATAACCTGAAACTCGTAATGACCATACCGAGTTCTAAACGTTGTTTTTGGTACATCCTCCAGCCTCACCTTTAACTGATGATAACCACTTCTCAAATCTATCTTAGAGAAATACCTTTCTCCCTCCAACTGATCGAACATGTCATCGATCCTAGGTAATGGATACTTATTTTTAATCGTGACCTTATTCAACTCTCTGTAATCAATGCAGAGCCACATCGATCCGTCTTTTTTCTTAACGAACAACATCGGTGCTCCCCATGGCGACACACTCGGCTGAATATACTTCTTGTCGAGCAATTCTTGCAATTGCACCATCAACTCCTTCATCTCTACCGGGGCCATTTCTATATGGTGCTTTAGATATCGGGGCCATTCCTGGTAGTAAGTTAATCACGAACTCGATTTGTCGATTCGGCTGAAGACACGACAAACCGTCTGGAAATACGTCTGCAAAATCTCTTATGACCGGTATCTCTTCCAACTTCGCACTCTTTTTCTGTGTATTGACGATGTAGGCTAAATATCCTACACATCCTTGTCTCAACAACTTCTTGGCTTGCATCACCGTCAGACAACTTGCTTGTCGAGGTGACTTGCTGCCAAAGAACACAAACTTTAACGGAGTTATAAGGTTAACACACTTCCTTTGGCAATCATTTACTGCTCCGTAATTGAATAACCAATCCATTCCCAATATAACATCAAATTCACCAAGTCTAATTGGTATCAAATCTACCATCATCTTGTGACCATTTATATCCACTCTACAATTCTTATATATAAATCTAACAGGAATCACTTCCCTATTCCCAATCTCTATACTTAAGGAAAATTCTAATTCTTCATGAGGCAAATCTAAATTCTGAGCAAATTTGTCAGATATAAATGAACAAGTAGCATCCGAATCAAATAGAACATATGCATTAATACCATTAATCAGAATGATACCTGACACCACATCCTTAGACTGTACAGCATCTTGCACGGTCATATTGAAAGTCATCGCAGTAGGTCAGCTTGATTGAGCTGGTCCAGTGATAGTCAATGCACCACCACCGTTGTTGTTTCCTTTTCCGCCACTTGCACTTCCCACTGGCTTCTTATGGCAATCACGAGCTATGTGATCCTTTGAACCGCAGGTAAAACATGCTCCTTTCTTTGGACTAAAATAGTTCGGTGCAATGTGTCCCTCCTGACCACAGTTGAAACACACCCTCTTTCCCTTCAAACATACCCCAGTATGGTTCTTCCCACATGTTGCACAAGCCTCAAACTTTTTCTTTTGCTGATTTCCTTGTTGTCCTCCCGCAGTTGAATTCCCACTCCATTTCCTCTTCTGATTATTACTTCCAACGTTACTTCCACCAGCCTTATTCTCATTCTCATTCTTCCTCTTCTTCTGTTCTTGGTTGTACTTGGTCAAAGCATCGCTTCCACCTTCCGCGATAATTGCCTTCTCTAGTACAGCCGCAAATATGTTCAGCTGGAATATTGAAACCTTGATGTAAAGCCAGGGCTTCAATCCTTGTTCAAATCTTCTTGCTTTACGCTCATCAATATTGACTTGATAAGTGGAAAACCTTGCCAACTTATTAAACTTTGCAGCATATTCTGGCATCGTCATCGTTCCTTGCTTCAACTCCAGAAATTGCATTTCCAGCTGATTCTGAGAACTCGCTGGAAATTACATTTCGAAAAACATCTCCTTAAATCTATCCCACGCTATTACTCCTTGTCCCCCACAAACCTTATTTGCTTACCACCAGTAGCTAACTTCAGACTTTAGCATGAACGTTGCAAACACAGTCTTTTGATCTTCGTTAATTCTAGCAACGTCGAACACTTTCTCCATTTCCATGATCCAGGTTTGGGCTTCCACTGGATTCATAGATCCTTGAAACTCTGGTGGTCCAACTGCTTTAAACTCTGTAAAAGTTGTGACTTGAGCTTGCGGTTGATTCGCAAGTGCACCCGTCAACAGAGCTACCAACTGCTGAACCGGATTAGCGTTGGTCTCATTATTATTATTGGTAGACCCCTCAGGAGGTGCTTGCTGACGTGGTTGTCTTCTTCTAGGAGGCATTTTTTGTCAAAATATACACTTATTAGCTCGTTACTCAACTTTTTGGGGTATTTAAAGTTTAACTTAAACATTCCAAGATTAAAGCTTTAACACATAACATTTCAAATAAACTTTGATATTTTATTCATTCATAATGTTTTAAAACATAATAAAGATAGCATAACCGCTATCAACGTTCACTTTCCCAAACTAGACAAGTTTCAGGATTACATACTCATACTATCCCTTTATTTATCTCAAGATAAGGGATTCACATTTTATTTATTCACATAATTAACCACACATTATTATCTATCTTATTCTATCTAGGCATATTAAGGCGTCGTAAGGCTTCCCGACGTTCCTCCTCCATGATACGATACGTCGTTCTGCGATCCATCACGAACCACGGCGAATTCTCAAACTGAGGTGGGTAATAATAGACTCGATCATGGGCCCTATGAATCGCTGAATTAAAAGCATAATCCATCTCCTTCATCTTGGCGTTCTTCACTTGGACCTTAGCCTCAGCACGATCTGTACGTTGAGTCGCCTTCATCCAAACATCCACTGCTCTTGCACGCTTAGCTGACTCCTCCTTGAAATCATCCTTCAGTTTCTCCATGTCAGTCTTCATCTTCTCATTTATTGCTAACATGTCTTCATGCTGACCCTTTGTATGAACTAAGTTCCACTCCGTGTTTCCAAGTTTTGAGTCGAGTTCCTGAATCTCCGCATCCTTCTCCTCTATCGCAGTATGATGCATCTCAACCAACTCCTTTAGCTCCTCAACCTCGTCTTGTAACTCTACATTACGGTCGTACAGAGCATCATACATCTCAACTGATATTGAGTTTGGTGGAAACTCCTCAGGATCCTCTTCCTCATCCTCCTCCTCTATCTCCTCTGAACTATCCTCCTCGGGACCGGTCACAGGAACATCCTCCTGGATCAAATACTCCCGCACTACATGAATATCACGGGGTTCATCCTCTCTAGGTATCTGAGGTATCATCTCTCTAGCTGGACTGGATGCTCCTTCAGTAGACATCCTGACAACAAAATGTTTTAAGTTTTATTTAATATTTTTGATACTCGCGAGCACATAAGTTATTAACACATAACACATAATGTCTTTTATTATTTAGTTTCAATGGATACCTTAATCCATTCCTTAAAACTCGATAAGAGTTAAACACCTCTATGTTTTCTATTTCCTTAAAGGTTACTTCCTAAGGTTTCCCCACCTAAGGTTCATAACCTAAGGCTCAGATACCAACCTGTGCCACCCCCAAATCCAGTTACTTCATTCCCACAGGATTTGGTGCTCACTTATTAAAACATTACATCTAACTACCCATTATTAAAGGATAAAGACGTAATTTAAATAACTTACACAATCATCTTTCCCATTAAAGGGTTACATCAAAATCTCATAATAAATCTCAGGTAATCTAACCTTTAAATTATTACATAAGTTTGCGGAATACATCATAAATTAAAACAAGTCTTTAACATAATTCATTAAAATAAAATTCTCTTAAGTCCTCAACATTTAGACATCTTGCCCTTTCCTTTAGAAGATGGCTCATCGACTTTCTCAACTTTAGCTGCAGTGTTAATTGCAAGAGTGAGCAAACAAATGCCCACTGATATAGAAAGTAGCAATGATAATAACATGAGATTGAACAACAAAAGCTGAACAATATGGAACTTGTTCTACAAATCAAAATAGAAAACAAGTTCAAACTTTAATTATCTGAGGGTCTTAAGCCCACGAACTATGTCCCTGGTACTTGGGTATTATTACCCAACCTTAACAGTCAATTAGACTATACGAACCCTTCTTAACGTACTTAGGGGGATCAGCCCTTTGTACCATCTATTGTACACAAACATCTAAACGTTACACGTACAAAATCCCCTATGTTAAGGTTGTTCGTCTCAGTTTGAATTTAGAATTTTCGCACTAAAGAAAGTTTAGTTTGGAACTAGCTTATTAGTATTTCTAGAAATTTTAGAACACTACTCAATTTCCATCAATAAAGTTTAACGCAAGAATGTATAACTGTACAAGGCTGTCAAAGTCAAAGATTGAATAACAATAATATATAATTGAGTAAACATGTTATTCATGCAAAGTGCTATGGAAGAGTTAAAACAATCTCCCTTAAATCAATGTATTAGAACAATATATGCTTTGAATAATAATTAGGAAAGTAAAACTCGCTCGATGTAAAGAATTAGGTTACATAAGCTTGTACAAACATACGCAAGATAGATAAGGCTTGCTCAATTACTTGAACAATAATAATATAGGAATGGAAACTTGCATTCGTTATGAAAAGAATGCAGTTCGAAAGCTTGCTCAATTGTAAAGAGATAAGGTTTAGAAACTTGCGTAATTATAAAAGTAGAATTAGAGAACTTGCCTTGATTATAAGCTATACAAATGAAAATAATCTCCAATTATCCTACATATATCATTAAAATCGCAACAACAATTAATCGCATGAATATTAACTTTAGGGTTTAAACCATCATTTAGGTCACAACCCTAACTTAGCACCTAACCACGTAGGTTAAATATACTTAACGAATCTGGAATCTCATTACAAGCCAATATAACTTAATCATTCATCTCTAACTTTAAAAACATCACAATTGGTTTCATTTTATAACTCAATTAACAATCACTTCAAAATCTTTTCTACTTTGTATTATAACGCATGAAAATCTGCTATTGTAGTTTATACTATGCATCAACATCAATAACATGCTTACTAAACTAATATAAGTCCATTATGCCTGACATGCAAACAAGCAGACGTCATTATCATAGTTCAGGGTGTGCCACAGCGGCGTTATTTACCTTAGCACCGGCGCAACTGCGCCGGTGTTCAGACAGACGTAGAGATGGCAGTGAACAGTAGCCGTTTTTAGCCCAACTAACACGAAATTCATCCATCAAACGGTGATAACATGTAAAATAATTATACAACTATCATAACATGATTGCTAACATATTCAACCACTTAGCACAATTTAACAACAACTAGAACTATTTTAATTTCTTAATTTTCATGTTTTCATATAAAACTCAATTTTGATAGTCTATCCCAAAATCAGCACTGTGAATTCATTATTTTGCCAAATCACCTCATTCAAATTACGTTATGGTCATATCTCAATGAACTAATATATACAAGCTTCAATTTACAATTTCATATACAAATTGACCACTAAAACTGGTACTTTCTAAGGCCATAACATATGAACATAAACACTGTTATTTTTCCTTTTCTTCCTACAACCAATTTCTCACAAATTTGATAACTGATACAAGATGACAACAGATTCTACAACATAATCCACACCATATACATAACGCTTGAGCAACAAATCCACAAAACTAATTTACAGAGAATAGAAAATCACAAGTATGAGAATTAGAATTAGTTATACCTTAATCTTTGATTATTGGATAGCAAAAGATGACAACAAGGTTTTTGCAATCCTCTCCTTCCTCTTGAAATCTCAGAACAATCTTTCAAGCTTTCACTCTCAATCTCCTCTACAATTCTCTCTTCCTCTGTTTTTTCTATGCTAACAAGCCTTAGGAAAAATAAGACGCATTGGAAAATATAACTGGCCTCTCCCACGTTCCCTTACGTTAGAAAAATAAAAAGTCTGCGTCAGTTGAATAAGCCAAAGGCACAAGGCCTTGTTTGGCTAACCAACAACTCTCCCAACTAAATTATTTTAATAATATTTATATTATATAGTTACATTTGTCACAAATGCAACCATTAAGTAGCTTATAATAATAATAATAATCTTATTATCATTATACTTATAATTAATAAATAGTTATATATCTAATTTAATTAATAAATTAGACGCATCACTTTATTTAATTTATTTCCATTAAATTAAATAATTTATTTAGCTTAATTATTTTCTTAAATATTAAGCAATTGATTTAATTTAATTATTTCTTTAAATTAAGTCCTTCAAATAAAATTATCAACACTCAATTTAATTATCATTAATCAATTTATTTACCACAATTCATCAATTATTTATTTAATCACAATAAATAAATTATTAAAATATTTATTTAATTCAATAAATATTTAAATCAAATTACAAATTTCTCAATCGTTACATGAGCTATCTCCGCTGCTATAGCTACTGGATTAAAGGACACTGTCTCTACTTCCTCCTCCATCATCCCATCGAATACTGACATGAGATCAGCATTATCTGAGTCTCCATACTAAATAACCACTACCTCCGGATCTGCTGCAATGGGATTCGGTATAATCTCTACTTGGTTCACCGATTCTTCACTAACGGCCTGACCATCTACATACATTCCATTTACTCCTGGCATCTACAGAAAACAATTAAGTTGATTAGTACACGTCAGTAGAATAATAAAAACACATAACATAATCATAATGCGTTTTTATAAGGTTATTTTCTTCTTGTACTTCTTTGACTTCTCCTAAGGTTATTACTTAAGACTTTTAATCCCCCCTTAAGTTTTATAACCTAATGCTTTGATACCAACTTGTGATGCTCCCAAATCCGGGTATCTTCCAACCCGACAGATGGTGCTACATGGTACTACCATTCACACATACATTCAATTGAAAAGTCTCAAAAGAACGAATATGTCTTCTATATATTCAAAATAATATTAAATTTCCCCAGGTTCTTTATAACACATTCATTCGTTCTTGTCATAATATTCAATATATTACAAACAGTCACCTATACTATTACATAAGTAATCTAAGGGTTTGTCTTCGCCTTGCCCTTATCCTTGTCGTAGCCTTCGGTCCGTTCGATCTTAGCTGTGTTCATATGGTTCAAGCAAGAGTGAGCATGACTAGCTCAAAAAGTACTACAATTCTAATAAATAACATGTTTGAAACATAGAACTCGTATATCTTCAATAACTGAACAATAGTTACAAAGTACTATTGATAATTCAAAATAGCACTTCTTTTTATTCAAAACATTTTACAACAACAATATTCAGTAAAACATCAATTCTGGTCCAAGACCTTGAGCATTTCATAAGTTCTTTTAAAAAGGACGTCCCGGCACTAAGTCCGTAAGTCCGACATTACTTACGAGCATGTCTACGTGATCAGCCTATAGTACTCTATGTTGATCAACACTATATTCACTAAACGTGTATACGTTTAAGTTGTGGCAACCTCATGTGCCTGTCGTTAAACGACAAAAACATTTTTAGCATACTCAGTCTTCGTTTGAAAACCACACCAATATAACTCGGTAAATATTAATCATGATTGATAGAATCATAACATAAGTCTAGCCGAAAGAATTGGCTTGACTTTATCATTCAAGACTTCATGCGAAAGAATACATGAATTTCAAAGCCTGTCCAGATTGAACTGGAACAAGGGTTAGAATACTTTCCTTTAGCGTTTTCTTACTATTTATCACGCGTACACTTTAAGTCTCTAAGTCTCTATAATACATGATCATATAACGTACCACATTAGGTCATATATAATCAAGTAGGTATAATACTATATCTTACCCTTCATCTCAATCTAATCCTGACTTAGATTTGTTATCATTGGTTCCTGCTTTTCATTACGTCATTTTCATTACGTTCATGATTGATTACTTATCTTCAACCTTTAGACAACATAAATAAGGTTTAACAATACCTTATCATACCCTATTAAGTTCCTCAGTTTATAATTACTGAGTTACTGATCATGCTATACTTATAAACATTCATTATTGTTCAAAATCTAGGGTTGGCGTTGCGGCGCCACCCATTACTCTTCAAGTCGCGCTACGGCGCGAGTTAGCAGTATGCAAGTCCCGGACTGGGCGCTGCGACGCGAGTCTCCTTTGTTATAGCCACACTGTGGTGCCAGTTAGCAGTGTGCTCTATCTCGGCCTCGCGCTACGGTGCGGGCCTTGATGTTGTGAGTCGCGCCACTGCGTGGACTCTGTGCCCTAAACAATTTTGCAAGTTTTGCAATTTTGCGAAATTCCCGGACACATAACTTCTTCGTTATAAGTCCGAATTGGCTCGTTCAAAAGCCTACGGTTCACAAATTACATACTCTATGTGCTCATTCAAGAATTTTATCTATTTGACTTCGTTTGCTAAAATTTCACCTATTAGTTCATTTTTAACGAAAATGATAAACATTCATGAACGTTCAATGCTCGTTTCTTCGTTATAAGTCGAAATTCGGTCATTTTTGAGCCCGCAACTCTATAATACCAAATATGACTTGTCTCCAACGAAAACCAACGTTTCCGACTTCAAACACAAAATACGACTTCCATTTTGAGAAATTTACAAATTCGACGATTATCGTCCAATCGTGTGAATTCCTGCAAAACCACATTACTAATGATTCTAAATGGATTTTAATTGTGACAACCCGAGAATTTGGACAATTT
Source organism: Panax japonicus (assembly GCA_020205505.1). Lineage (NCBI taxonomy): Eukaryota > Viridiplantae > Streptophyta > Magnoliopsida > Apiales > Araliaceae > Panax > Panax japonicus. The sequence continues at coordinate 34,487,891 of CM035102.1, read as the reverse complement.
ATTAAAATCTTAAATGATTGATTTAAGGTCAAATATTAGACCTAGACAAAAAATAAGTGTATGCGTTTGATGTTATTGGGAAGGAATTTTGAGGGTTTCAAAATTCTGTGAAGGATATAGGTGAATTATTTAGGATTAAGGATTTATGTGAATATGTTTTGTGTTTATGGTTATGTATGTGTTCAGAATGTGGTTAAGGGTCATGGGTTGACCAGATAAATTACATCTGTGATAAACCCTAAGTTTACATTAAGAACGTCAACGTTCGGTTAGAAAACCCTAGCGATTAATAAGAAACCCTAGAAATCAGTTCTGGAAACCCTAGTTTCAGTTCCGGAAGTACGAAATCCTAAATCGGATATTGAAAACCCTAGATTGGGAATGCAATGTATGTACAAGGTTAAACGCCAATAATATTAAATTAATTAGGAAAAACCCTAATGAATTACTGGAAATTTTAATTGATTATTTGAAAACCCTAATACCAGATCTGAAAACCCTAATTTCAGATTCTGATAAAGTGAAACCCTAATTTGGGAATAAAACGGAGAATTTTAATGCTTTAGTGCTAATAATTAAGTATTAATTAGGGTAAAGGTTAATTAATTAACAAACCCTAATTTCCAATTTTTGGAACCCTAATTGTTTCGTCAGAAACCCTAATACTCAATTGTGGATTTAATTGCTAAAATTAGCAATGCTAATTAGGAAACCCTAATCCTAATTATTTTAATTTATGAGTAATTAGAAAACTCTAATCTAATTACGAAATCTAAATTCTAATTTTAAAAATCAAAAATTTTCTATTAGAAACCCTAATTCAAGGGTTTTGAACCCTAATGACTATTTTGACCCTAATTGCTCTATTAGCGATTGTAATTAGGAAATGCTAATCCTAATTAGCAAGAATAAATTTATGATTAAGAAATTTTTATATAATTAGAAAATTGTAATTATAAGTTAGAAATATTAATTTTCTATTTTTATAACCGAAATTCGAAAATGTTAGAAATTAAATTTGCAAAGTTAAGGGTTAAAACCTAAACCCTAAAATGCTCCAAACCCTAAACCCTAAGGGTTTGCAACACATGAAAATCCTAGAAATAAATGGAAAAGTCCAAAATGTCGTTTTTGCAACATTTTCTTTGATGTGGAGTATAAATCTTGCTAAATCCTTGGTTGTTCAACAACCCTAGACCTATACTTAGCATAGCCATGTGACTCTATCTAACACATCAGTCATCTAGAAACATTTAGATGCATTGTATCATGCCATATTAAAAATTAAAGAGAGATAAAGTGCTAGCATTATTTTTTTTCATTTGAACCAAGTCATTCTCTCTCCTCAATTTCGAAATTTTAGAGTGAGAGGGAGTGAGAAGTTAAGCCATGATCAGTTCATAGCAAGCCAAGAACAGAATCCAAAGTCAGAAATTTAAGATCAAAGCTTAAAGGTATAAAATCCTAAAATTTCGAAATATTATGATTTGTTGTTAAATGTTGCAATTGATTGTTTAAAGTTGTGTAATAGGGATGTCAATTGATGATCTGGGTTGTTAAATCCATGACCCATAACATCAAAGTGCTCAAAATTAAAGTTTTTCAACATCTGGAAAAACTTGAAAAATCTCGTCTGACAGCAAATGTCAGACCCCATAGATCCGTGTGTGTTAAGTGTTTTTGATGTTTAAAGCTTGTAAAAGGTAGCCTGTTATGTGATCTTTAAGATGCAAAAAGAATCAAAGCCAGATCAAATGTAGATCAAATGTTACAAGCGGTCAAACATACGTTGACCAAACTGCTTGAAGAACAAATCTGGGAAACCCAGATTTTTCCCAGATGGTGTTGACCACATTTTCGTGAACCCGGATCTGACTTGTTCTTGATTAAATGATGCTGTTAAAATATCTATGTTGTTGTATGGTCTAGGGACTACAGTTTGGTACCTTTACATCACTTAAAAAACACACCAGATTCATTTAATTAACGGTCAAAGGTGACTGCTCAGTCACGAAGCCAATTTCTGGAAAACCCAGAATTCGGCCAAGAACAGCTTTGTTGTATGGTTTGACCAGCATGAATCTTGTGTATATGTTGTTGTTAGAACGACATGTTGATATGTTATTGTACCCTGACACCTATACTGCATTTTTGAATCTTTATATCACATAAAAGACTCACCAATTGCAATATATGAAGCTGCAAAGTAGTGACCCTCGTACTGTTCTAGTTTTTGGGCAGCCCAGAAACTCAAGAACAGGTCTGACATCAAGTTGGGTAGCTTAGATCTTGCTGTGATATTGTGTTATGATCGAGATGTTGGTTGTGTGTTGTAGTGTTACATACATACTACATGATCACACTTCAAACTAGCCCAGAAAACCTTAATAACACTGTTTAAATCTCGGTCAAACCACTCAACCCGAACACTGGCATGAAGGCTCAAGTACACCTCAAGAACACCATTAGCGACGGATTCGTCGCCAGAAACCCCTATAGCGACACTTAATTTCGGAAATTAATTAAATAAATAGAAAAAAATGATTTTTAATTATTAAAAATACATAATAAATTATGAAAAATTATTTTAAAGTTTGAAAAATAGTTTTTAATTATTTTGGATATATTTCAAAAATATTTAGTATTTTTGGAATATAAATGGTATTTATTTATTTAATTATTATATTAAATAAATTATTTAAAAATAATTTTAATTCATGAAAAATCATGAAAAATTATTTTATGGTATAAGAAAATATTTTAAGTTATTTTTGATGACTTTTAATATTTTGGGATGAATTTCATTAATTAATTAATATTAATGATAATTAGTTTATTTAATAACTATATTAAATAAATTGAGGAAAAATGGAAATAAGGCTTTATAAATCATATAAAAATGATTTAAGCGTTATAAAAATATTTTAAGTTATAAAATATAACTTTTGATATTTTGGCATGAAAATATTAATATTTTAATATTAATAGCAATTATCGGATAATGGATTTAAGTGTTTAAAAATCATATAGGGTATTAAAAATACTTTGATATATTATAATATTATGTTATGATTTTCATTAATATTTTATAAATATTAATGATTAAGGTATTATGTTGTATTTAATTCATTTAAATACGGTTTTAAGGATTTAAAAATGTTGATAAATGGTAATAATTATCCGAAAATTATTACGAGCCTAGGAAAAATGTTTTGTCTGATAAGAAATTATCTGTGATAATGGTTAAGTGGTTAGATAGAGTTTAATTGAACTTAAACTCGATAAAAGTCCGACTAGACCTTCGGGATGTTAAAATTGTGTCGGGTTCAACTCAGACTGCAATAGTTTGACTTGATACCTAGTCTTATGTGTGTTATAGACTGATAGGGTTATGTGCTATGTGTTTAGGTTATTCTATAGATATGTATATATAACAGTATTATACTGTGATGATATTATTCTAATATTGGAGATCTATATTATTAATATTAGGTCTTCGGGTAAAGAGTTATAAATTGTGTTGCGGTAATCAACGGTTCAGACAAGTTTCTTTTTACTAAACTCTACTAAGAGTATTTTATTCAAGCTTATGGTTAATCATTGCTGATTGCCATAAAATTTGTACTATGTACATCTTGTATGTATAAGTAAGGTATTAAAGGCTGATCACCTTCATTACCAGTTGGTTCAGAAATGTTTGTTCATGTTCAAAACTTGTTCAGACAAAAGTTTGTTCGTGATAATTCTCAACTATATTGATGAATTATAGCCAGCTTATTATTCATACTCTTCAATCATGATATATCGTTATATTGTTGTATTTAAACTTGCTGGGCAACTTTCATGCTCACCCTTGCTATATCATGATAAAACATTGCAGATAAGGCGAATGCGTTCGGATACAAGAAAAGGTTAATGCCAAGTTTAGCTTGGGATAAAATGTGCGGCTAGTTTGTAATAGTTTATTTTGATAAATATTGTTATGTAATAGATATTTTATGAATTGTGTATAAGTTAAGGTTACTCGACCTTGCAGAATAGTGTGTAATGTATTGTATAAATAATTTATGTTTATATCTTCCGCAATTAGTTATAGAAATAGTATACCAGATCCGCAGTGATTTTGGGCCTGGATTTGGGGCTGCTACATTAATCATCATACCAACATTTCAAGTTACTTATTACACCAACTTATTATCAAAGTAAGTTTTTACTTATTCTCATAAGTTAATGACTTAATCAACTTATTAATTATAAATTTCCTTACCTATGACTTACTATGGACTTAAGTCCTTCAATCAATGTTCTCATACCATATTTAACATACTAATATCATATGACAATCATATGATAAGTTCATCACAAGTTTATCAACTTATTTAAGTTCAAGTTGCTTATTCAACTTATTCGGCTTAGGTTCATTCATTAATAACTCCTTTTGTTCTTAGCATATAATCACGCTTCTCTTATCACCCTACAATAATAGAGATGAATATATATTAGACAAGAGTCTTACCTAGAAGCACTTGTAATTCTCTTCTCTTTGGAAACTATCAAATAAATTTTGACTTATTCTTGACTTATGTGAGCTTATTCTCTCTAACACTTAAGCACTTATCTTGAGAGGAGATGATTGAAATTAAATAAGCAACAAATGAAGTGTGGTGCTCTCTATTTGTAGGCTTGGCTAAGGTGGGGGTAGTATGATCATTATTGCCTTGCACCTCCTCAACTAACCTCCATAACCCACCTCCTTACTATTCATTGATTTATCTCTAAGTTAACTTGCTAGCCACATCTATTACTTGATCATCACAACACTTGTTCATCACACAAAGTTCTTGCCCATCAAGTCTATCCATATTAACATGGTTTGCTCCATGGAACATGGCTAATTTATTCGTCTTAATTAATTACCCTAGCTTATTTCTTATTGGGCTTACATTACATAGTTTGGACTCATGATTAACAAACACTTGGGCTTGCATATCACTTACTATTGGACTTCTACCAATATGTTAATAATCCTACAAGTCCATTCCATTTAATTAAACACATTAGCATATATATTATACGTATAATTCTCGTATGCTAGCTCGTATACTAAATTATAATATATGTTATTCCATTCTCCATACTTAATCGTATAATACCTCGTATTATACTTACGTTCAATACCTCACACAATGCCTACGCGTTATACGATTAATACATTCTTTTCTTAACGTTTAATATTCCTAACGTTCTCAAATTAAGTCCGCATGCGAAATATTGCGTTTTCCATACTTAGATTACTATTACATAATCAATCTCACCTTGATATTATAACGTTACATATTTCTCGAAAGTTCAAAAAAAAATTCCCGAGCGAATATCGATGAATAGTGTTTTTCAGAAAATTTCTCGAAAAACTTTTATTTTGTCTTAGAAATTCAAACACTTTAATTCTCTCACGTAGTTAAAATACTACGACATTCTGACGCTTCTGGGTTATAGAACGACATTCATCTTATCAACACGTAATAATAATAAATAATATTATTTTATTCATTATTAAAAGTATTTATAAAATGTTCAATTTTCTGGGGCGTTACAAAATGTATTCTTACACATTCATCATAAATGTAAATGCAACATTCACACACAAGGCATATAACAATTTTGAAAAGCTTGTAATAGCGGCTTAAACCCTCTTACCGGAGTCCCCAGCAGAGTCACCACCTTTTTACGTTGAGATTTTTAGTTATCCTTTTTTGTTACTTGTTCATTGGTGTTCTCATTGTTATGTGAGATTTGTTTGAAAAAACAAGTGAAAAAGGTCTGACATGTATAATGTCGACGATGGACTGTTAAGAGTCGCCAGTTGGTGTTTTTTACTGGTTACACTAACGCAACCGAAAAGGTTTGCACATTGACCTAGTGAGTCGCCAGTTGGTGTTTTTAACTGTGCTCAATAGGAATTGAGACCTTCTCATACATCTATTTTATTGTTAAATGTTCGGCTTGTTTGCTTTTATTTTTGAGATGTGAGGCATCTTCGAGAAAATAATATACAGCAGTGTCGAACTCCTCATGGGCATGATAGCCATCTAAGGAAATTTGTACACTGTAAATAATGTACAAGCTGCTTACAGCTGAAAAAGGTCCATCATAGGAACCGAATCTAGATTCAGTGGACTGAATCTGTGATCACATGATTCCTAGGCTCACATGATACCGCAGTTTATATGAAAAGTAGTAAGCAATTATATATATATAAGCTGTAAATATATATATATATATGTGTGTGTGTGTGTGTGAATGATAAACCACCACGAAGCAACTCCATGGGGGATCGAAAATATAAATAAAGCAATAAATGCGATCAGCCACCACGGAGTAAACTCCAGACGGGACTAAATATAAATAAAGCAGTAAAAGGCCACAAAGTAAACTCTAGGCCTGACAGAAATGTAAATATATATATATATATATATGAAAGCAGTAAACGCACCAGATATAAAATCCAGGCTCATTGGATATGTCCGACAACAATTATATATATATATATATATATATATATAATCAAGTAAACGCTCCAGACATAAGTCTAGGCTCAATCGAGGCATAACTCGATAATGTTAGTCCATATATAAAAATATACATATATAAGTGTGTATATATATATATATATATATATATATATATATATACAGACAAAAATGAAAACCAAGGACCGAAGTTCGGTCATACACACACAACATGACTCTCAATGTGTAGAATAGTGTGTGCGAAGATGAAGATAAAGGCTTTATAGAGTGTGAGAAGGCTTACAGTGGGCTGCCAATGTAAGCTTTTATGACTCTAAATGGATAAACACTCAGCTTTCGCTAGTAAATGTATGGCTATATGTGAGCTAACAAGTGTTTAAAAAGGGCAAGCACTCAATATAAGGTGTGTACAGAGCAAATTCGATAGGGATTCCTCGCCTTTTCTTTTTTTTTTTCAAAATGTCTACCCCAAGCCCTCTATTTATAGAGGGGGGAGCCGCAGGTGTACCTACGGCTACCCGGGGTGCCCTGAGCTTCGCGGATCCATCGTCTGCAGAACTTCAATCTGAGCATCTGAACGAGGTATATAAGACCTTCTTCGGACTGTTTGTGTCGAGAGTTACGCAATGACATGGATTAGAGGTTGTACGAAGTCAAGAAGAGGGGACCATGCTCATGTTTTCCAAGCTTCAAATTCTATCTGGTGTGCTGCCACGCGTAATAGTCACTCGGGATTGAAACTCCTTGGTTCTTATAGGACATTGTTGTATGTATTAAATGTTGAGATGACGCACAGATGTTGAGGGAGAAAGATGATGTTTGACTCCTCACTAGGGTTATCACCGGTTTGAGTTGAAAGCAGACGTTGCTCAGGGTTACATCTGAGATTGGACTGCTGCAAGTGTTTGAATGCCGCAATATCATCTGTGAGTGTGACTGTCTGCCCGGTGTTAGCTCCGGGTCTGAGGTATGAGTGCCTCGGCAGGAGGTCTGAGATTGAAGCTGATCGCATGCACTTGAAATAAGCATTTCCTGGGTTATCTCTGGAACTACAACATCATTCCTTGGGGTTATTGCCGAGGACTAAACTCAGGGTTATCTCCGAGGTTGAAATGATGTTTTCGGTGTGTGATCTGGGGTTGGAAATGATACTCACGGTGTGTGTTCCGGGGTTGAGACTGAACTTCTGGTAGTATCTGGAATGGATGTGAACTGTCTTCCAGGGTTATCTCTGAAAGACGATACTACCCTCCTGCAATGTTAGTAATAGGTGTACAGAAAATTTCGAGTGTCTACACTGAGTCTCAACGATAAAATTGTTGATAAACTTTTTAAATCATAGAAGATATTAGATAAAATTGTTGAAGGCTAACGATAATTTATTCTGCATTATCTTAGTCATAATATTTCTTACTGGGTTAGTTGAGCTCACCCTTTTTCTTTCATTGTTCTCTTCAGGAAATGAGAACGCAGCCGGCACTAGTCGGGGAACGGATTGATGGTCCGAGATGGTTTTTTTAGTAGTCCTCACTATTTAGTGTGATAATAAATGTAATGAGGATTGAATTTGAGTTTGGATATTGTCCCTGAGACAATATTCATGTAAAAGTTCTCAACTCATGTTGTATAATTAAGTTTGTATTTGTATTCAATACCATGTATTTGGCGACCCAAGATGGGTGATGTATACCTATTTTGGGGGAGTCACAGTTGGTATCAAAGCTTAGGGATATGATCCCTGGCTGAGATGTGAGACTAGAACTTAAAGGGAGAGACGGGTAATTCCTTCGGTAGTATGACCTACCTAAGTTTATTTGGTATTTAGTTGGTCGGTCAGAGTATAGGTGTAATATGTGACATGTCAATTAACCCTTGTTTTGTGGCAGTGTTTGAAAATGGCAATTGAAAATGTTGAGATCAGCAATAAAACACATGAGACCGTTGAGTCACCAACGATCAATACCTAGGATAATGTGCAACAGGAAGACAATAATCCTCAGATAAACAACAACATCGATTAAATGATGAACGATGGGATGTTCAGAGGCTTTATGCAATTTATGCAACATCGGGCGAGAGCGGCTCCTGTTCAAAATGCAGGTGGAAACACTGGTAACTCACAGATGGTCACCGTTAAGCAATTCAAGGAGCTGGGACAAACAGAGTTTTAGAGAAAGCTAGAACCTCTTCAGGCGGAGACATTGATAAAGCAGATCACTAAGATATTTGATGTCTTGGGATGCTCCGAGGAGCAAAAGGTTCCCTTTGCCACCTTCATGTTGCTAGGAGATGAAGATTACTAGTGGGAATCTGTAAAGCGTACTCAACCTGCCGCACTGAAGATGTCTTGGGAGAAGTTCCAAGAACTATTCAACGACAAGTACTTTCCCAAAAGTATTCGTCACATGAAGGAGGTAGAGTTCATCAAGCTGGAACAAAATAATATAATTGTGTCGTAGTACGAAGCTAAGTTTTTCGAGTTGTCCAGGTTTGCATCCCACTTAGTTGATAATGAGGAGAGAATGACGTAGATGTTTCTAAGAGGTTTGAAACCTGAGATACGTCAATACCTCATTTCTCAAAAACTTTGCTTGTATTCAAATGTTGTGAATAGGGCTCAGTTATTGGAGCGTGATAATGAGGCAACCCAACTAAGAGAAAGCAGCCGAAAAAATGATAATACCAGTGGTAGCAGTCATCGAAGCGGTGACAACAAATGCGGAGGTAATCAACATGCCAGAAATGGTAACCACTTCAGTGGTAATCATGGCCAATACAATAAGAGTGGAAATTTCAAGGAGAAGAGATTCAACAATGATGAAAGACGTCATCACCAGCACCCATTGATAAAGAAGGAGAACGACCACCAATCGTTTGCTTCAAATACGGAAGGGAGGAACACATCAGTTCAAACTGCACGATGCATTCCAAAGCGTGTTACAATTACAGAAAAGAAGGTCACCTAGCTTGATTTTGTCATGCAATGAAACCAAGTCCAGTTGGGATGGTGACACCAAATGTCATCCCAAAGAAGTCAAACCTGGTAGTTCAAGGGAGAGCATTTGTCGTGACCTCCCAAAAAGAGAGGAACCTGAACGAAGTCATCATGGGTAAGCTAATCATAAAATCTAGCAAAGTCAATACCTTATTTGATACCGGTTCTATCCATTCTTTTATTTCTCTTACTTGCGCTCAACGTTTTAATTTAACTCCAGAGAAATTAGACTTTGACTTATCTGTTGAAACTCCATTGGGAGAAACCTTCATTACATCCACTATTTATAAGTCTTGTTTGATTCAAATTGGTAACCGCATATTACCTGTTGATCTCATCTCTTTGAAAATACTTGCATTTGATGAAATTTTAGGGATTGATTGGTTAACTACTCATCATGCTAAAATTGATTGTTTTCGTAAGGTTGTTAGTTTTTATATTCCTAACCAACCAATTATACGTATTCAAACAACCAAACAATTAAAGTCAATCACTGTCATATCAAGCCATAAAGTTATTTGTTTATTAAGAAACGGATGTCAAGCTTTCTTAGCCCATGTCACAGATTTAAACAAAAATACATCAGATTTGAATGATATTTTTATTATTAATAAATTTCCTAACATATTCCCCGATGAACTTTCTGGCCTACCCCCGGAGCTTGAAATCGAGTTTGGTATTAACCTTGAACCCGATACAAAACCCATTTCCAAAACCCCATATCGAATGGCTCCTATTGAACTTCAGGAGTAAAAAACCCAACTACATGAATTGTTAGACATCGGGTTCATTCATCCTACTACGTCTCCTTAAGGTACTCCTGTTCTATTTGGGAAGAAGAAAGATGGAAATATAAAACTTTGTATTGACTATCGGGAGTTGAATCATGTCACCATCAAAAATAGGTAACTGTTGCCTCGCATTGATGACCTTTTTGACTAGTTGCAAGGCGCCAAATTCTTTTCAAAGATCGATCTTCGTTCTGGATATCATTAGTTAAAGATTAAAACTGATGACATTCAAAAGACTACTTTCATAACTCGGTACAGGCATTACGAATTCCTAGTCATTTCTTTTGGATTGACTAATGCTCCTACTACCTTCAAAGATATGATAAACCGAGTATTCAAGGAATATTTGAATCATTTTGTGGTAGTCTTTATTGATGACATCCTCATATACTCTAAAAGCCGTGAAGATCATAAGCAACACTTGAGGCTGATACTCCAAAAGCTTTGTGAAAATAAGCTATATGCCAAGTTAAAGAAATGTGAGTTCTGGCTTAAGGAAGTAGCATTCTATGGTACGTGATATCAAATCACATAATATCTATTGACCTGGCAAAAATTAAAGCAATTCAAAGATGGGAGCAACCTAAGTTAGTTACCAAAGTACGTAGCTTTTTGGGCTTAGCTGGTTATTATCAGAGATTCGTTGAAGGATTTTCTCGAATTGCTACTCCATTAATGCAACTGACTTGAAAAGATACAAAATTTGGTTGGAGCGAGGAATTTGAGAAGGGTTTTTAAGAACTCAAGAGGAGGCTCATTTCAGCACCTGTTCTGACAATACCATCTGGTTTGAAAGGATTTGTCATCTATATCGATGCTTCAGACGGAGGGTTAGGATGTGTTCTCATGCAACATGGAAAAATCATAGCCTATGCCTCATGACAACTTAAAGAATATGAGAGGAATTATCCTACTAATGATCTAGAGTTGGCAGCTGTCAGTTTTGCACTTAAAATCTGGAGGCATTACTTGTATGGGGAGAAGGTGGACCTCTATACAGATCATAAAAGCCTCAAATATTTCTTCACCCGAAAGGAACTCAACATGCGATAACGACAATGGCTCAAGCTATTGAAAGATTACGTTCAACCATTCAATATCATCCTAGAAAAGTGAACGTAGTAGCTAACGTATTGAGTAGAAGATCATATGCGGGTACGAGTACGATATTGTCAACGCAAAGACCCATTTTGTATGACTTACAAAGGATAGAGATAGAGTTAAAGACTCCAGGGGCCCACATGATGATGGAAAATATATGAGTAGAACCGACTTTAATCCATAAAGTTAAAGTTGCTGAAGCTACAGACTTGGAGTTGATGCGTATGCGGAAGAAAGTACAAAAAGGTGTTATCCCGGAAGCAAAAATTGATGAAGAAGGAATACTTCGAGTCAACTCCAGACTTTTTGTTCCTAATGACTCTGACTTGAAGTATAAAATCATGATGGAGGCGCACAACACACCGTTTGCAATCCATCCTAGGAGTACCAAAATGTATTCTGATCTTCGACATACATTTTGGTGGAGAAATATGAAGAGAGAGATCGCAGAGTTTATCTCAAGGTGTTTAACTTGTCAACGTGTCAAGGTGGAGCATCAAGTGCCAAATGTTACATTACAACCACTTGAAATTCCAGAATAGAAGTAGGAGCACATTACCATGGACTTTGTTATTAGTCTTCCCAAGGTTTCTCAAGGCATAGATGCAATTTGGGTCATTATTGATAGATTGACCAAATCTGCTCATTTCTTACCTATACGAGAAACTTATTGAACGTCTTGCTCGTACATACATAAATGAGATTGTAAGACTACATGGTATGCCAGTATCCATAGTTTCTATTCGAGCCCCAAAATTCACTTCACGATTTTGGGTTAGTTTGCAAAAAGTTATGGGCACGGATTTACGATTTAGTTTAGTATACCATCCTCAAACAGACGGGCAGCCGGAGAGGACTATTCAAACTATTGAATATCTATTAAGATTATGTGTCCTTGACTTCAAAGGAAGTTGGGACAAGTTCTTGCCATTAGTGGAGTTTTCCTACAACAACAGTTATTAAGCAAGTATTGGCATGGCTCCATTCAAGGCATTGTATGGATGCAAGTGTCGTTCTCCAGTATGCTGGGATGAGGTGGGTGAAGCAACATTGTTGGGACCAGAATTGGTACACATGACAATGGAAAGGATTCAAATGATCCGATAATGTATAAAGACCTCACAAGATCGACAAAAGATTTATGTTGATCTTCATCAAAAAAGATGTAGAATTCAATGTTGGAGAGCATGTGTTGTTACTTGTTGCTCCATGGAAAAGAGTTACAAGATTTGAAAAAAAAGGAAAGCTCAATCCTCGATTCATTGGCCCATTTGAAATTCTTGATTGAGTAGGAACTATGGCCTATAGACTCGCCTTACCGCCAAGTATGTCTCGTGTTCATAACGTTTTTCACATATCTATGTTACAAAAATATGCGAAAGGCCTGAACCACATTATTGAATTAGAACCAGACATGATAGAGGAAGATTAAACGTATGAAGAGGTACCTGCTAAACTCTTGGATATGAAGGATCATATTCTACGCTCCAAGGTTATACCTCAAGTCAAAGTTTTATGGAGAAACCATGATGTTGAGGAAATTACTTGGGAGTTAGAATCTGAAATGAAGTCAAGGTATCCTCACCTCTTTAACATACCAGGTACGTACCCTAATTTCGAGGAAAAAATTTCATAAGAAGGGGAGGTTGTAAGACCCTAATTTTTATGAATAAAGACTATTTTTTTCTCGAAATATATTTTTGAATATTATAGTGTGGATTTGATATAATGTTATAGTTATGAGTAATATTTATAAATTTTACAAAGTAAGCAAGTTGTTATAAAATATTTGATTGGTCGGGGAATATTTATTTTAATAGGAAATATTCGTACGATGGAAAAATCGTTAGTGGACCCTACAACAGAAGTATTGTCGGAGTTAAAAAATGACAGAAATGCCTTTTTATAAAAATAACGACGAAAGTTTTACAGTTAAACTGTTTAAATACCCAGTGGTAAAAGTACATTAATACGCGTGGTTGCATAGTAGCACACGGTATTGATTATTGATGCTTACGTGAGAAATCACTCAGTTATACTCAATAATTGTTACAGTAATTGCTGCATAATATCTCTCGTATTATTGATTCAATTATTGTCATAGTATCATCTGCATAATATTTTATATTTTTAATTAATAATTGAGACGACAAAGTTATTTATATTATTATATGCAATATTGACGATGTCTAAAAAGTTCTGTTGAGGAAAGGGGTTTGGTCACCTAATTGCACGCCAATAAGGAGAAATCCTTATCGGAAAGCCCCATCTTTCTTGGGAATGATCTGGTTGTTAAATATTGTGAGTTATAATATTAATGATGAATAAGTTCGTTTTGATTAAAGATGAAATTGATATTTCCATTGTGATGAGATTATTAATGTTATTTGAAATCATTATTTATTTCTATAATAATTGATTTTCTAAAGTTTAAATTGACCAATCGGGTAATTAATTGGATAAATGAGCAATTAATTGCTATTAGTTCATATACATATAACTATTTGTTCACATGAATGGAACTATTGATTCACCTGATGTACTATTAGGGGAGGTGGTGCAAGTTTGATAATACTTGTAGGACTAAATTAAAAATGGAGGAAAAGATGAAGGTATTATACTGTAATAATTCATGCCCCAGAACGTGCATTTATCGAAACTATGTTTTCCTTTAAAAAGAAGCCCATTCTTCTTTCATTCTCACCAATTCACTAAGACTCACAAGAGCAATTATAGAGAGAGAGAAGAAGAGTAGTCTGCTATTTTTCTATTCCAGTATCCAGTCTTCTTCTAGGGTAAAGGATATTATTTTTGTTCAGTATTTGTGAGAAATAATATTTTATTGCATACTCTTTAGTATGTGAGTAATATTATTTCGTTTTATATTCCTAATTCTACACTCATTCTATTAAAATATTGCTTCTATACTCCGTGAAATTAGTAGAATATCTTTGATATTTGGGCTTAATCCAATATCTTTTTCTGGAAATATTATTCTGAGCATTTTTAATAATTATTGATCTTTTTATGTTAGAGTACTATTCACAGGGTACTATTCACAAAGTATTATTCACGAGTACTATTCATAAAGTATTATACTCGGGTACTATTCACAAAGTACTATTCACAAAGTACTTTTCACGGGGTACTATTTACTCGGGTACTATTCACTGAGGGTACTATTCATGACAAAAATTGATTTCTTTACTGTCCAAATCATTTTTGATACAATATTATTCTTGAATTTTACTCCACAAAGCAGTATCATGTTGACAATTTTGACATTATTGAATTCTGGATAAATTAAATTATAAATCTTTCAAAATGTATCCTTAGCTTTCTTTAACTTAATTCTTATATCATTGACATCATCCTCATGCTTATATTATGATGAAAGTCATCTTTGGCTTACGTGCATAGATGGACTGGTGATTGGTATGATTATGACCAGGGATCATTCGGTATAATCATGACCTGTACTATTACAAATAATAAAAGTTGTCATTGTCCCGTAGTGCATTAATGGACAGTTGTTGGCATGATCATGACCATTGGTGAAAACATGAATATCCTTGGCCCGTAGTGCATGGAATATTCAGTGATGTAGATTATTTATTAAATTGAGTCTCAGCGATAAAATTGATGATAAACTTTTTAAATCATAGATGATAGAAGATATCATGCTCTACTTGACTCTTCTAATGGATTTCTTGTTCCACTGTAGTTAAACTGGATGTTTATTCCATTTTATCATTTTAACACTGTTGAAGGCTAACGATAATTTATTCTGCATATTCTTAGTCATAATATTTCTTATTGGTCTAGTTAAGCTCACACTTTTGCTTTCATTGTTCTCTTTAGGAAATTAGAACGTAGCCGGGACTAGTCGAGGAACGAAGTGATGGTCCGAGATGGTTGTTTTAGTAGTCATCACTATTTAATGTGATAATAAATGTAATGGGGATTAAATTTGAGTTTGGATATTGTCTATGAGACAATATTCGTGTAAAAACACTCAGCTCATGTTGTATATTTAAGTTTGTATTTGTATTCAGTACCATGTATTTGGCGACCCAAGATGGGTGATGTATACTTATTTTGGGGGAATCACAACTTTCATCACAATATAAGCATGAGGATGATGACAATGATATAAGAATCCAATTAAAGAAAAACAAAGGATAAATTTTAAAGATTTATAATTTAATTTATCCAGAATTCAATAATGTCCAAATTATCAACATGAAACTCCTTTGTGGAGTAAAATTCAAGAATAATATTGTATCAAAAATAATTTGGACAGAAAAAAAAAATTAATTTTTGTCATGAATAGTACCCCGGGTGAATAGTACCCCGTAAATAGTACTTCGTGGATAGTACCCTATGAATAGTACTCCAGCATAAAAAAAATAAACTTTAACAAGAATGTTCAGAAAAATATCCTGGTGAAATGATACTATATGAAGCGCAAATTTTAAGGATATTCTACTAATTTGAAGGATTATAGAAACAACACTTTAACAAAATGAGTGTAGAATTCGAAATCTGAAACGAAATAATATTACTTACATACTATAGAGTATGGAAGAAAATTTTATTTCTTAGGAATATTGAACAAAATTAATATCACTTACCTTAATAGGAAAGTAGTTCTGACTGGTAGGGCGGGGATATTCTTGAAGAAAACTTATACTATTTTCTACGCTCAAAGCTTCCTTAAACTAAAAAGAAATATGCTCAATATTATACAAGAAGAATTTTCTGATTCTGTTGTGATTTTCATTTCTAAACTAAGCATCCTATTTATAGGAGAATGGAATGATACTATTTGAATAAAAATCACGGACGCATAGTGGGTCAGGGGCGAAAATTTTTCTGAGAATTCACGTGAATTTTTCTAATTTCACTATGCAAACACTATGAAAATACTATGCATAATAAAATATAATATATTCTATTTTTCATAAAAAAACAAAACTTATTATAATATATATATATATATATATATATATATATATATATATACAACACGGATCAGGTCCGGGAGTCCGGACCTGATCCAAAATCCGGACCCTATTTTTTTTTTTGGTAGAACAACTAAAAAAAAATTATGGAACTAAAATGTTTCCATAATACAGTGTTTTGGGTGTGTTTTTAATACCTACACCAACCAATGTATGTACAGTCTGCCCAGACTGTACAGATATATTTTGTTATACGTATCCAAATCACACCCAAAATACTGTATTATGTAAAAATTCAAGTTCCATAAATTTTTTTTTAGTTGTTTTAAAAAAAAGCAAAAAAAAAAAAAGGTCCGGATTTTGTTAAAATCTGGGAGTCCGGACCTGATCCGGACTCTATATATATATTACAAAATATATATATGTATATATATAAACAAAACTAAGATAACTTTCTTCCGGTGATTTTAAAAAATGGGTAAGTGGGGGTTCATGTAATAAGCAAAATTTACAATAAATACTTAATAAAAATCCCCTCTATTTATCTCAATTCACTTGGCTTCACAAAATATATTTTTAATAACATTCATCATTAATATTATCATTCACAATATTAACAACCAGATCAATCCCAGCAAAAAGGGGGCTTTCTGATAAGGATTTCTCCCTATTGGCGCGCAATTAGGTGAAAAAATCTCTTTCCTCGACAGAACTTTCTAGACATCGTCAATAATGAAAATAATAATATGAATAACTTTGTCGTCTCAATTATTGATTTAATAATATAAAATATTATGACAATAATTGAATCAATAACGTGAGATACTATGCAGCAATTATTGTGGCAATAATTGAATAACTGAATCAATAACGTGAGACTTCTCACGTAAGCATCAATAATCAAAAATATTATACAATATCGTGTGCCACTATGCAACCACGTGTATTACTGTACTTTTATCACCGGGTATTTCAACAGTTAACGGTAAAACTCTCGCCATTTTTTTTATAAAAAGATATTTATGTCGTTTTCTAACTCCGACAATAATTCCGTTGTGGGCTCCAATAATGATTGACCATTTTCTGGCATTCTGGGCAGCCCAGAAATTTTAGTAACCCCTGACAAGATTTTGCAAGCCTCTGATCTTGCAGTTGTTTTATTGTTTTGGTCATGTTGTGGTTTTGGTATTGTAGCCTGACATTTATATTACACATCTAAGCCATCAGAACCACCAGATCGATCACAAGATCAAAGATAAAACCGGTCAAACAACTGTTGACCGACTGCCCGGATGAAGATTCTGGAAAACCCAAAATCTTCAAGAACTTGTTTTCTGTCAGAGTTTGACCAGCTTAGATCTTTCGTTTGTTTCGATGTTAGGCTGTTTCAAGCTTGTATACATGTACCCTGACATGTGGTCTACCGTATTGAACCAATAGTTCACTCAAACAAATTACAGAATAAAGGTTATGAGGATCGAAAGCTAGTACCCTCGACTGTTCTTCATTTTCTGGAAAACCCAGAAAATGAAGAAAAATGTTGTCAGATATTTTGGAGGCCCAGATCTTCCAAGTGTGATGTTGTATGACATAGTTGATAAACACTACACGATCAATATTTAACATGGCCCAGAATCATGACAGACAAAGAAGTATAGCCGGTCAAAGTAGGTATCATGTAGTCTGACTATGAAGCTGAAGAACATGATCAAGAACATCAAGAACACCTAGAGCGACGGTTCTGTCGCTATAGGGCCCCTTTAGCGACGCTTAATTTCGAAAATTACAAAAAATTAATTAAAAATTAGAAAAAATTGGTTTTTAATTATTAAAATTACAAAATAAATTTTGAAAAATTATTTTAAATTTTGAAAAATAGTTTTTAACTATTTTGAGTATATTTCAAAAATATTTAATATTTTTGGAATATAAAAGGTATTTATTTATATAATTATAATATTAAATAAATGATTTAAAAATAATTTTAATTCATGAAAAATCATGAAAAATAATATTATGGTATAAGAAAATATTTTAAGTTATTTTTGATGACTTTTAATATATTGGGATGAATTTCATTAATTAATAAATATTAATGATAATTATTTTATTTAATAGATATATTAAATAAATTATGAAAAATTAGAAATAATGATTTAAAAATCATATAAAAATGATTTAAGTGTTATAAAAATATTTTAAGTTATAAAATATAACTTTTGATATTTTGACATGAAAATATTAATATTTTAATATTAATATCAATTATCGGATAATGGATTTAAGTGTTTAAAGATCATATAATTATGATTTTAAGGTATTAAAAATATTTTGAAATATTATAATTATATTATAATATTATGTAATGATTTTCATTAATATTTTATATTAAATGAATATTAATGATTAAGGAATTATGTGGTATTTAATTCATTTAAATACGGTTTTAAGGATTGAAAATTTTGATAAATGGTAATAATTATCCGAAAATTACTACGAGCCTAGGAAAAATGTTTTGAGTGATAAGAAATTATCTGGGATACTTGTTAAGATTTTAAGCAGAGTTTAATTGAACTAAAACTCGATTATTGTCCGACTAGACCGTCGGGATGTTAGAATTGTGTCGGTTTCAAGTCAAACTGAAATAGCTTGACCTAATACCAAGTCTTATGTGTTGTATAGACTGATAGGCTTATGTGCTATGTATTTAGGTTATTCTGTGGATATGTATATATAACAGTATTATACTGTGATTATATTATTCTAATTATTGGAGATCTATATATTAATATTAGGTCTTCGGGTAAAGCATTATAAATTGCATTGCGGTAATCAACGGTTCAGGTAAGTTTCTTTGTACTTAACTCTAATAAGAGTGTTTTATTCAAGCTTATGGTTAATCATTACTGATTGCCACAAAAATTGTATTCTGTACATCTTGCATGTATAAGTCAGGTATGAAAGGCTGATCACCTTCATTACCAGTTGGTTCAGAAATGTTTGTTCATGTATAATATTTGTTCAGTCAAAAATTTGTTTGTGCTAGTTCTCAATTATATTGATGAATTATAGCAAGCCCATTATTCATACTCTTCAATCATGATATATCGTTATATTATTGTATAAAAACTTGTTGGGCAACTTTCATGCTCACCCTTGCTATATCATGATAAAACATTGCAGATAAGGCGAATGCATTCGGATACAGGAAACGATTAATGCCAAGTTCAGCTTGGGATATAAAGTGCAGCTAGTTTGTAATAACGTATTTGATAAATATTATTGTGTAATAGATATTTTATGAAATGTTTATTAATTTAAGGTTACTCGACCTTGGGGAATAGTGTGTAATGTATTGTATAAACAATTTAAGTTTATATCTTCCGCAAATAGTTATAGAAATAGTATACCGGATCCGAGGTGATTTTGGACCTGGATTCGGGGCTACTACATGGTCACTAACTCTAGATCATGGAAAGATTTGCAAGTTATGTCCAAATAATGCAACAAGGGTAAATGGATCATTTGTGTTGTAAATTTAATAACTAAATGGTAACTTGGTAAACCCTTAGGGTTTAACCCTAAGGTTTAGCATAAAATTATAAGATTTCTAGTTAGGCCAAATATAGAAAGTTTAGTTTCTAAAATTTTCAAATTAGGATTTTGTAAACATACTTAGCTTCCTAATTACATAGAACATGAAAATTGGATTATAGATTCGCTAATTATCATTAGTACTTATAATTAGCAATTTAGGATTTTCAATTTGACAAATGGGGCTAAAATAAAAAATTAGATTTTCTAAATTACAAATTTAGGGTTTCTAAATTAGCTAATTAGGGTTTCTGATCAATTAGGGTCCACAAATATTAATTAGGGTTTATTATAATTAGGGTTCTACCTAATTAAAATTTAATTCTACAGTGCATGTCATTATTCATATAACACAGTGACTTAACAGATTTTAAAGTCTCATTTGACTTCAAAACTAGGGTTTATCAGGTTATAATAAAATTGCTCCCCAGATTAACCTTACACATATAACATACATATTTATAGCACTAATATATAATTAATATTATATTAATAATCTCTTTCGTTATTTGTTGGGTAAAATCTATATACGCACAACACGCAAGTATACGTGGTCAACAAGTAATAAAGTGATAAGTAGAGTATCGTTCCCACAGAGACTTATTAGCAAAAATCTCAACTTACAAATACCAATCTTCTATTAACCCTAATTTTATTAAACAAATCAAATTCAATGATTAAAAATAACTATTCTAAATTAAAAAGTAATTAAACTATCACAAACCAATTATAAATATCAAAATCTAGAATTTCAAACAATTAATGGAGAATTAGACTTATGATTTC
The DNA here is from genome assembly GCA_020205505.1 of Panax japonicus. Lineage (NCBI taxonomy): Eukaryota > Viridiplantae > Streptophyta > Magnoliopsida > Apiales > Araliaceae > Panax > Panax japonicus. The sequence goes on along the minus strand of CM035102.1, from coordinate 34,467,130 downwards.
ACCCTAAGCTTCACTCTGATTTTAACACTTTTATTCCAATTCAACTCACTATTCCAGTTTATTAATCAAGAACACGAACGTAGTATTAACCACCTCTCGATGCACTAATACCATATTAACGTCAATCCACAATTAAGATAGAAATCCGTTAAACACCTTAAGCAACTAACTCACTATATCTCTATGTGAATTACAATTGAAGAAGGTTGAAGAATAAGTTCTCTATACGAGTACATGCGATGTCAAGCATATCTCTACCTTAACACTCATCAAGTTTAAGCTATTAACAAAATCCTGAACACATGCTATATCAACTAGGTCTAGATTTGAATATCCTCTCTCGATTCCATCCAACTCCACAAAGAATTGTTGATCAGGCAATTCATAGATTCAAGCACAAATTAATATAGATAAACTGGAAATAGCTTATTAAATTGGAAATCAAAGTTTACAAAACCATAGATTCACTTAAAAGATCCATCATAAGCCTAAAAAGTGATTTAGTTCATAATAAACGAAATAAACACTGAATAAATCATGGAAATCATCTTTTCAATTACAAATAATAAACTAAGATGAAGAATATTGAAAAACACCCCTCACGTAGCCTAGAATCGCAATTGTCTTGAAAACCGCCTTGAAATACTCCTCCTATGCTTGCTAGAAAAGCTGAGATTTTTCTTCGTAATTGCTCCTTGTCTCTCTAATCTCAGAGTTTTATATCCATATATATGCTACCACATGTATTTTGACTATAATTCCATGCATATACAAGTCCCAAGTCATTACCATCTCTAAAACTCCACACTTGTAGCACTAGAAACCAACTAGGAGTCTTTATTTCCGAGTACCCAGCCCCAGTTGGACATTTTCCTTTGCATTACCCAGCCCCGGCTGGGTACCATTCTGTTTTTGTTGCCCAGACACCCAGCCCCGGCTGGGTGGTAAAGCCTAAAAAGACCCAGCCCCGGCTGGGTAGTAAGCTGCGAATTATTTTTGCTGCTGGAACCTCCTCTGCTAAAACTGCCATAACTTTCAAACCGGGAGGAATTACGAGACCCGCGACCTATCAAATCGAAGCTATCGACGAGATCTACAACTTTCGTTCTTTGATCTTTCAGAAATAACAAACAGACGACTGTCGAAATCGCATCGGAAGCAGCTGCTACTGTGTAACCACAATCAAAACAACTCAAAACTTTGTCTTTGTTGCTAGAAACAATACTCTCGCATCCGAGCTTCTAATTAACATGATGTGAGATGTTCCAGAATTGCCAATAAAGAATCTCTTCACATAATCCAAGTTCCACGCCACAAACAAGAAATGCACACAAAATAAATATGAAAACCCGAACTTTTACCGAAATTGCTTTTCCTTGCAAATTTTATACCAATAGTCGCTCATGCCGCTTCCAAGCATATAATCTACAAAATAGAAACAAGATGCATGAAAAGTCACTAAGAAACATGAGATTAAGCAAATAATTCAAGTAATAGATGCCGGATAAGTAGGTATAAAACCAACTTATCATTATTCCAAATCCAGAATTAGGGTTTGGATTCCATATTTGATTTATCTTTCATATACAACATTATTAATTAAGTTAAAAATAATTAACTTAACTAATCTGAAATAAATTCATATAACAAAATAATTATTATTATAATTCTATAATCATTTCATATATTATTTAAATAATATAATAATCATATTTTCATAAAAACATTTCTACTATAAAATTAATTATTATAAGAATATAAGTTATAATGATTAATAATTCTAAAATAAAATTATTTGTAATCATTCATGTAATAAATATATTTTATATTCATCACATAAATTCATACACATTACCTTGCATGCATTCTCATCTTTAAAATAAATAAAAAATTATACGCAAAATTTCTGATTTAATTATATAAAAAATATTGGGTTACTACATTCACCCTCCCTTATAAAGATTTCGTCCCCAGAATCACCGTTTTAAAACTTATACATACAAGGGTACGTAGCATACACAGTCATTGCAAGTAGATCTCGATCATAATTGATCGAACCGATCTTTAACTATTCAGCATAAAGCTTATCTATCTGATTAAACAAAAATTGATTTCTAATATAATTCAATTTTCTTCTTCAAAATTTCTTTATAAAATAATTTATTATATATAAGAAAATCATATATAAAAAATAATAAAATAAATAAAAAGTTATACGAATAATACCTGGAGTTGTATCCCCATCTGCCACGGTATCTTGAACGATCATGTTGAAGACTTTTGCGGTTGATTTTGTTGGGTTGTTTGTTGAAGTTGGTCTTGTTGTCGCCAATGTCCTACTGCCTTTTCCCGTATTCGTATTCCTTACCTCCATTATCCTTTTTGGACAATCCTTCACCTTATGCTCCATTGATCTACACTTGAAACACCCATTGTTCACCCTAGGATTGGGGCAGTTGGGAGAGATATGTCCCTTCTGCCCACATTTATAATACACAAACTTTCCATTAAGACATTCTCCCGAGTGATTCTTTCTGCAATTTCCACACTGCATAACTTGTTTCTTTCCACCTCCTGGCCTAATTTCTTTATTCCCGAAATTATCTCCTTTCCTTTTTCCAGTCCTACTACCACTACTCCCTTCTCTGGCTCTAGCTTGATTTGCCTTCCACCAAAAATTCGCCTCCACTTTCATCGTATAGGTGACAAAAGTTATCTTTTGCCCCTCCGTTATCATAGCTATTATAAACGCTTCTACCGGGTCAGTTGATCCTCTAAATCCTGGCGGTACGAATGCCTTGAAGTCTTTGAAATTTGCTAATTGATTATCTAGCTGATTTCCCGTGGATGGTATTCCATTCTGCATAGCTTGAGCGAAAATATTTAAAAAATTCTGTATCGGGTTTGGTTGTCTTCCAGCTTTATTGATAGGTTCTTCTGTCCTTTGGTTTCATTTTCGTCTTGGCGGCATTATCTGATTATAATTTTATTCTTCATTAACTTACATTCTAAGCCTTATCGTATACTTTTAGCATATAACGCAAAATTTCTATTTAAATAATCATGTATTCAAAATTTTAGATTTTGAAAACTTGGTCTACTGTATTAACCAGTGTTCTGATAAATAACTACTATCTTTATACAAACTTATTTCATTAATCCAACATAGATTCATATTTATAGCACTTGACATACTATAGCACATACTGCTTTAAACATCCGTTATACCTTTGTGGCCACAAAAGTCGGGATTCACTGCCATAATTTATACAAAAGTTAAGAATATTACATTATACCCACATACCTATCATATACACATCATAGACTCATATATATTCATACTAATACTACTTATTTCTTACTCCTTCACTAAAGATCAATGGCTTAGTAATCTATATATTCTCATCATCCTCAATAATCCATTCACACTTAACTATACCAAGTTCGTCAAAATTTCCACACATTGTAAGTCTGAGAACTCACCACAAATATATGAGTTTTAGAACTTGAGCTTGACCATATATTCTTTAACTATACTCTACCTATCAATTATACTACCATTTCTAGATCTGGTACTACATTTTTCCACAATATCCACTTTAACAGGGTTGCATTCAAAATGAGCCTCTATTTCAGCTATTGACTTTGACATTGGCTCGGTTATGGAGATTGACTCCTTTACGATCTGAGGGTATCTTAAACCTTTTCACACCTATCATCTACACACAAACTATCTTGATTAATAAAGAATATATACACACAGCAAATAATAATTTTATATAAGTTATCTTTTATTTTGTTTTTCAATGAATTTATTCAATTCATCTCCTTATAAACTTTATATGAGTTATTTGTATTTTCAACGTTTCCCTCTGTTCTAAGGTTATAGCCTAAGGTCTATCCCACCTAAGGTTTCTAACCCTAAAGCTCTGATACCATGATGTAACGCCCCCAAATTCAGGTACTTGAAACCCGAACTCGGTGCTTTACGATACCATTTCTATGAGCGGAAATAATACTAATAATAATAACAATAATATAAATACCAAACTTAATTTACATTTATCAGAGTCTAATCCCAAGTACGCAACCTTTACTATATTCATTACAATACATGATAATAATAAATATCATTGTCTTAATAAAGTCGTACTATTATATAAAATACCATAACAATTATTCTGTTTGCTTTCCTTTTCTCTTATTCTTGGCCGAACCTTCTAGCTGTTCACACTTAGCTGAAAACATTTAAATTTAGCAAGGATGAGTATTTGAGTGCCCAACAAGCAATAGCAATTATAAATATTAATTTAAAGGGTTAAATGTTTTCTTTGTACGACACTTCTACAACGAATCAATAGTTGTGAAGTAAACTGAACCAATAATAATAACATAACAATTCTATATCAAATTTTTGAAACTACGTATTGACTATATATATATATATATATATATATAGATTAGTCGACAGACTATGAACATTATTTTCTATTTTTAAAAAGGTTAAATAGAACTTCATCTGTAAATCGTTATAACTTACGGGCGCGAGGGTGTACATCTCATGGGCCCTATATTGATCAATACTATATGCAAGAACGATATTATCGTTCATCTTTTCCGCCTTGGGCGCATAAAAGTTTTCCCATATTCGGGATGTTCATACTTAGTCGGGAATCCGAACCAAAACAATTTGGTTGGATACAATAAAGTTTTATCTTATTCAACGATATTTCGAAATCTGTGTATAGCTGGGTCAAATAGCTTAAACGACTTTTAATTACTGTATAGATACTGGAGATCAATATATATATATATATATATATATATATATATATATATATATATATATATAAACATGAGATTAAATACAATGATTATCCAAGGGAGGATACTTGTATAACCTTATAAAGAAATTAACAAACAGAATAAATATTTAAATTATAATATAATACCAAGTTGATAAACAATGATCAGGTATAATATATATAACAATAGGGTTAATAATCTGGCATAATAATAATATAATTTTGAAACTTTCTTACTTATGTCAATTACATAAAAAATGCAAAGGTAGGATACTTGTTTGGTCTGCTGTTTACACTACGCAACATAGTTTTATCTTTTATATAGCAACCTATCATTAATAAGATCATTCTATCGATTAGAATAACATATCATAACACATAATACTGCTTATTGCAGTCAGAACATAACCTAATCACATTGTCACACATGTTTTACAATCATTGGATCACAAACAAACAAATATACAGATAAATTATATAAGTCCAGATCAATTTCTGAAACATGTCGGTGTACCGACGACTTTATCGTGTAAATATCGAGTTTAAAACTCAATTCTGTACCCTTAATATTATTCTGGACAACTTAAGTATTAGTCATACTATTTTTTATAGCCTTATAATAATTTTCAAATAATTATTATAATTTATCATGATTTTTCAAACACTAGAATCATTATAAAATGATTTAAATATTAAATAAATCTATTATCATTAATATTTAAATAATATTAAATTATTAATGAAACTATTGCCAACATATTAAAGTTATTTATAATAGCTCAAAAATATTTTTAAAGTACTTATATTACCCTTAAATAATTTTTAAAACATTTAAAATTATTTTTAAATACTTACCATTAATATTTAAATATTAATGTATTATTTATCCAAATATTAAAAGTCATTAAGTATAACTTAAAATATTTTTAATTCATTAATATCCTTTTTAAATTGATAAAACCATTTTAAAACTATTTATTTAATATAATTATTAAATAAACTTAATATCATTTAATATTAAATTATTAATGAAATTTACCTTTAAATATTGAAAGTTATATTTTATAACTTAAAATATTTTTAAACTCTTTTTTTAAATGATTTTAAAGTTATTTTTAAACTAATTTATTTAATAAACATATTAAATAAATCTAATATCATTAATATTAAAATATTAACATTTTTTATGACAAAATATCAAAAGTTATATTTTATAACTTAAAATATTTTTATAACCTTTAAATCATTTTTATATGATTTTTAAATCATTAATTCTATTTTTCATAATTTATTTAATACATTTATTAAATAATTTAATTGTCATTAATATTAATTTATTAATGAAATTCATCACTAAATATTAAATGTCATTAAAAATAACTTAAAGTATTTTCTTATATCATGATATAATTTTAAATGATTTTTTAAGTATTAAAATCATTTTTAAATAATTTATTTAATATAAAAATTAAATAAATTAAATACCTTTAATATTTCAAAATATTAAATATTTATGAAATATAATAAATATTATTACAAACTAATTTTTTGACTTTAAAATAATTTTTAGGAATTTATTTTGTATTTTTAATAATTTAAAACTAATTTTCTCTATTTATTTAATAAAATAATTAATTTTAGAAATAAAGTGTCGCTAAAGACTGCCTATAGCGACAGAACCGTCGTTATAGGTGTTCTTCGTGTTCTTTATCAAACCCAGAAACTCATGTGCAGTTAATGAGTTAGGAGGTTTGACCAACAATAGTTTTTAAAATGTGATGCTTCTTGGCTTGATCTTGATCAGATCTTGTACTACTTGTGCAAGAATATATGATTCAACCATCAACTAGTTCATATCATAACACAAATGCAAGATACGATCCTTCAAAGTTATTGTCAGACGTTACCTGGGTTTTCCAGAAACCCAAGAAGTTAGAGTAGGCATATTCTAGCTCGATTATATACATGTATTATGGTCATGATTTATGTAGTCTCAAGGTCTTAATCTATAGTCCTTATGTCAAGGAACATATACAAAATATTATTTTAGTCCAACAATAACATAATCACAATCTATAATCCGGTCAAAGGCTGTCAGAAATTGTGTTTATTCGGTTTTCTAGGTTTTCCAGAAACGGTAAACATGATTCGACGGGCCTAGTTTGACCACCTACTACATTCGATATGTTGATTATATACATGATCTAAAGCCACAACTGTAAAGTACACATGACAGACTACAAACCGGTTACAACAACATCGCCATAACTCTTAACACCTGACAGATCTAAGCGATTGAAAATGTTGTCAGACGCTGCTAACACCTGACAGATCTATATTCATTTCATATATTATTTAAATAATATAATAATCATATTTTCATAAAAATATTTCTACTATAAAATTAATTATTATAAGAATATAAGTTATAATGATCAATAATTCTAAAGTGAAATTATTTGTAATCATTCATGTAATAAATATATTTTATATTCATCACATAAATACATACACATTACCTTGCACGCATTCTCATCTTTAAAATAAATAAAAAAATTTATACACAAAATTTCTGATTTAATTATATAGAAAATATCGGGTTATTACAGTATGCAATTTGTGAGCTAATGGCTATTGAACAAGCCAAATCGGACTTAAAATGATCAAATTAGGAGTCTGATAAGTTCGTTACGTAAACAAAACTGTAAAAATATCTGGTGCACAGAGCTGGCGCCGCGGCGCCAGCCCAAAGCCAAATAGGTGGCACTGCAGTGCCAGGCATGGTCATTAGTTACTAGAGTTTCACGCCGTGGCACGACCAAAAGAACTAGAGTTGGCGTCGCAGCGCTGAGTCCGGTCCTCAGCCACTGAAGTGTGGCTCCGCGGCACGACCTATAAAAGGGAAGCTGGCGCCACAGCGCCAACACTAAAATAAAGATAGTAAAGAATGTTTATAAGTAGAGAAAGGAAGTAAAATGATTAAATTAAATTATCTTTTCTTAATTAACCTAATATAAGATCAATTAAGATGTTGTAAACCTTAAGTTAACAACTAAAGGTTGAAAGAAAGATTAATTGAACGTAAGTTATTAATAATGAAACGATGAATGATAATAAGCCGTAAGGGCAGATAAATACTAGAAATGAGTTTCGTTAAATATGTATGATTAAGTATATGAAATGAAAGTTAATTGATTGATGATGAATTAATTAACTTAGAGTAGCATCTGCGATGATGACTATGACGTTGAAAAGTACAACTAAAAGTTGTTAATGGTTATGTGAATGTAAACGTAAGAACAAGGTAATACGTTAAGCCGGAACCAATAATAACAATCTAAAACATGATTAGATTGAGAAGAAGGGTAAGATACGTTAGGTACCATACATGTTTGTTCATGACCTAATGTTGTATGTTATATTGGCGTAGGATAGCATTATCAATTCTATATTGAAAGACTTGTAAATAAATCAATCAATCTTTCAAGATTAGTCTAGCCGAGTTAAAACTGGCATCGACCCTGTCTTTAAAACTATTTATGCATGTCATAACATGAATCACTTAAAACCCGGCTAACACGAAGGTTAGAAAAGCGTTAAGAAAATATTCGATGGGCATGCGAGGTTGCCAAAACTTAAACAAAAATACGTTTAATGGATGAGTGTTGATCAACATAGAGTACTATAGGCTGATCACCTAGAAGTGCTCGTATGAAATATCGGACTTACGGTCTTAGTACCGGGTTATCCTTTTCATGAATAAAAGCTAAAAAGAATGTTCATGGTCTATGGACCTACTCAGAATTTCCAACCTAATATATGTACTTCGGACTTATTTTATGAGATGAGAAGTGTTATTCAATATTTCATAGTACTTCATAACTATTGTTCAGTTAATGAAGAATAATCATATGATTCTTGAAGTGGTATTTATATAATATATTGTTAGACTTGTTGAGCTAGTTATGCTCATTTCTTACTTGAATCATATGATTGCAGCTAAGGTCGAGCGAACTGAGGGTTCTAGTAGAGATAAAGGCAAGGCGAAGATTAATGATTAGTTCATTCTATAATAAACTATTATGTTTGTATGAATTATATTATGATGAACAAAGAATGCAACGGTTTCAGAACTTGGGAATGGGATTTATTATTATCAATATAATAAGAATGTCGTTGATACACTCATTTTGATGTTGTTTCAATAGAGTGAATGTATAGTTATGAGTACCGTGTAGCACCATTTGGCAAGTTGGAAGATACCCGAATTTGGGGGCGTCACATGTTGGTATTGAAGCATTAGGTTATAAAACTTAAGGGGGGGGGGGGGAAGAACCTTAGGCTAATAACCTCGTTAGGGAAGGAAAAGTACGAAAGAAGTAAACTCAAGTCGAATAAGTTAATAAGGTATTGAGGAAACTTAGTACCGAAAGATTTAAAAGATGGAAATTAATCCTAAATAAATTTTAATATGATTTGTGATTATACTATTGTGTATTATGTACTAATCAATATGTTATGTGTTATTGTAGATGTCGATCAATAGCTTGATGTATAGAGATATACACGTGGTGAGCGAAGAAACTGTGAACATTGTAGAGCCTATAACTATGCCGGTGGCGGATGTACCATTAGTGATTATAGAAGAATCGGAGCCAGGGGAGTACTTTTCTGAGGAGGACTACTCTAAGGGAAATATAGATATAACATCATATCTTAATATGATGATCGATGTGGAGGAGGAAATGAAGGTAACATCAGTTAATACGGTGGTATCTACACAAGATTCAATACCTCCAAATGTAATGAGAGCATTGTATCTGGTAGTGCTTGACCAGAATGTGAAATTGCACACAGTTGTGCAGAACCAGAGTACGGAGATTAGTGATCTCTGTGAAGCTAAGGTGTCTGTAGAAGCAAATTTTAAGATTGAGCATGGCGAGAAGGTGCTCATGAAGAATAAGGCAATGGAGTGTAAGAATGAGACCGATGAGCTTCGTAAGAAACTTGTTGAGAAAGACCAGAAGATAGCATGGATGTCTTACATCCATGAGAATGCTCATAAGGATTTTAAGCTAAAAAATGCTTGTTATTCCATTAAGTCAGGACAAACTCGGCATACTATTAGTTGGGATATTGTGTCAATTCTTGCGAATGAGAAATACGAGGACGCTGTTATGCATTATTAGAAGTTTAGAGTGATAAATATGTGTGTAGTGACGTAAAACCCTTGTTTGTATAAAAGGGTAGTCTTTTTGTAAATCCCAACTTTTGTGAAGTTCAATTGCGGGATAGAAATGTAATAGCTTTTGGCTATGGAAACACGTTGTAAATAGTTTTAAACTATAAAGGAGCTTATGAATATAATGAAGTTTTCATTTAATATGCTTTGTTATGGTATGAGTTGTTGTTTGGCGAATAATAACTAAGTAAGTAAATGGATGATAATGAAATTTTATTTATTTAATCAAAAAAAGCCACTAAAGAGAAGACAACGTAATCAGGAGGCTGAGTCACATAATGATAACCAAGGGGGTCAAAACAACCCTATGTAAGAGTTCGTTAATTTATTAATGGATGTATTTAACCAAACCGGGGGTAGAGCACCCACGGGACCTAGGGTAGCCTAGAACGACTACATTTAAAGAGTTTAAAGGCTTAGGTCCATCGGAGTTCAAAGGAACGATGGACCCAATAGAGGCACAGACATGGGTGAAAGAAATAGAGAAGGCGTTTGTTATTATAAACATAGGGGAGGCGCAAAAGACTTCTTTTTTGACCTATATGATTAAGGGAGAAGCCAACTTCTGGTGGGAGGCTCACTAGGGCGGGGCTAGAACTGATGCGGTAACATGGGAACAATTCAAGAAGGTTTTCTTTGAGAACTACTTCCTTACAAGTATGCAAGGAAGGATGGAGATTAAGTTCTTAGAACTTAAGCAAGGGGTCATGACGGTTCCCCAGTACGCGGCCAAATTCAATGAATTGGCAAGATTTGCTCCACACCAAGTGGACACTGAGTGTGACGCCCCCAAATTAGGGTATCTTCCAACCCGACAGATGGTGCTACACAGTACTCATAACTGTACATTCATTCTATTGAAACAACATTAAAATTTGTGTATCAACAACATTCTTATTACATTAATAATAATACATTTTGTTCCCAGGTTCTAAAACCATTACATTCTTTGTTCATCATAATATAATTCATACAAATATACTAGTCTATTACAGAATAAACTAATCATTCATCTTCGTCTTGCCTTTATCTCTACTATAACCCTCAGTTTGGTCAACCTCAGCTGCAATCATATGATTCAAGAATGAAGTGAGCATAACTATCTCAGCAAGTCTAACAATATATTATATAAATATCACTTTGAGAATCATATGATTATTCTTCATTAACTGAACAATAGTTATGAAGTACTAGGAAACATTGAATATCACTTCTCATCTCATAAAACAATTTTGAAGTACATATAGTAGCTTGGAAAATTTTGGGTAGGTCCATAGACCATGAACATTCTCTTTAGCTTTTATTCATGAAAAGGACAACCCGACACTAAGACCGTAAGTCCGATATTTCTTACCAGCACTTATAGGTGATCAGCCTATATTACTTTATGTTGATTAACACTCATCCATTAAACGTATTTACGTTTAAGTTTTGGAAACCTTGCGTGCCCATCAAATAATCTATGTAAAATACATTTTTTTATTCATACTCATGATTACCTTGAATTCGTACCAAATAATTGGCATAGGATAGCGTTATTAATTCTATATTGAAAGCCTTGTAAATAAATCAATCAATCTTTCAAGATTAGTCTAGCCGGGTTAAAACTGTCATAGACCCTTTTTTTAAAACCATTCATGCATCTCATAATATGAATCAATAAAAACCTAGCTAACACGAAGGTTAGAAAAGCGTTAAGAAAACTTGCATTCAACGTCTACTACAGTAAAATTACTTTTCCTTTGAATCTTTACGGTCTCTACAACACATAACCACATAACATACCATATTAGGTCATGAATGAACATACATAGTTCCTAATGAATCTTACCCTTCTTCTCAATCTAATCAGGTATTAGATTTGTTATTATTAGTTCCGGCTTGCTATTATAATTTACATCATTCTTACTAACTTCTTTCTCTTCTATGTCTTAAGTGAATTTACTTCATTAATAGAGGTCAATTCAACCTATTAATCTTCCTTATGACTTATTAACGTTCGTATGTTATTAATCAAAACTTGATCATTATCGGTGAAATACCAACTGTAGCAACCCTGAATCCAGGTCCCAAATCACCTCGGATCCGGTATACTATTTCTATCACTATTTGCGGAAGATATAAACATAAATTGTTTATACAATACATTACACACTATTTCCCCAAGGTCGAGTAACCTTAACTTAGACACAATTCATAAAATATCTATTACACAATAATATTTATCAAAATAAACTATTACAAGATAGTCGCACGTTTTATCCCAAGCTGAACTTGGCCTTAACCTTTTTCCTGTATCCGAACACGTTCGCCTTATCTGCAATGTTTTATCATGATATAGCAAGGGTGAGCATGAAAGTTACCCAGCAAGTTTTAAATACAATAACATAACAATATATCATGATTGAAGAGTATGAATAATAAGCTGGCTATAATTCATCAAGATAATTGAGAACTAGCACGAACAAACTTTAGACTGAACAAGTTTTATACATGAACAAATATTTCTGAACCAACTGGTAATGAAGGTGATCAGCCTTTCATACCTGACTTATACATGCAAGATGTACAGAATACAATTTTCGTGGCAATCGGCAATGATTAACCATAAGCTCGAAGAAACTACTCTTATTAGAGTTAAGTATAAGAAAACTTGCTTGCACCGTTGATTACCGCAACGCAATTTAATAACGCTTTACCCCGAAGACATAATATTAATAATATAGATCTCTAATATTAGAATAATATCATCACAGTGTAATACTGTTATATTTATACACACAGAATAACCTAAACACATAGCACATAACCCTATCAGTCTTTACAACACATAAGACTTAGTATCAGGTCAAACTATTTCAGTCTGACTTGAAACCGACATAATTCTATCATCCCGACGGTCTAGTCGGACAAAAATCGAGTTTAAGTTCAATTAAACTCTGACTTAATATTTAACAATATCACAAATAATTTCCTTATCAGTCAAAACAATTTTCCTAGGCTCGTAATAATTTTCGGATAATTATTACCATTTATCAACATTTTTCAATCATTAAAACCGTATTTAAATGAATTAAATACCACATAATTCCTTAATCATTAATATTCATTTAATATAAAATATTAATGAAAATTATTACATAATATTATAATGTAATTATAATATCACAAAGTATTTTTAATACCATAAAATTATTTTTATATGATTTTCCAACATTTTAATCCATTATCCGATAATTGCTATTAATATTAAAATATTAATATTTTCATGCCAAAATATCAAAAGTTATAATTTATAACTTCAAATATTTTTATAACTCTTAAATCATTTTTATATGATTTATAAAGCATTAATTCTATTTTTCCATAATTTATTTTATATATCTATTAAATAAACTAATTATCATTAATATTGATTAATTAATGAATTTCCTCACAAAATATCAAAAGTTATCAAAAATAACTTAAAATATTTTCTTATACCATAAAATAATATTTCATGATTTTTCATGAATTAAAATTATTTTTAAATAATTTATTTAATATTATAATTAAATAAATAAATACCATTTATATTCCAAAAATACTAAATATTTCTGAAATATACTCAAAATAGTTAAAAACTATTTTTTAGACTTTAAAATAATTTTTCATAATTTATTTTGTATTTTTAATAATTAAAAACTATTTTTTTCTAAATTTTAATCATTTTCCAGAAAATAATAAATAAACTGTCGCTATAGGGCCCTATAGCGACAGAACCGTCGCTATAGGTGTTCTTGGTGTTCTTGAGCCTTCATAACCAGAGTTCAGTTTGGTAGTTTGACCGGATTAATTTCAGTGTTCTAAATGATTTCTGGGTTTGTTAAGATGTTAGCCTTGTAGTATTTATGTAGTACTACAATCCACAGCTTGGTTACTGGACAAAAATCATCACAATAATGCGATTTAAGCCCCTCAAAACTTGTCAGAAACTGTTCTTCAATTTCTGGGTTTTCCAGAAATTGAAGAACAGTCGAGATACCTTCTTTGAGCCTTTGAATAATTGATTTACAGGAATGATTAATGTGTTATAAAGGTTCCTAAATGTAAAGGGGATGTTAGGGTCCATTTCTGTACAAGAAAAGAATCTAAACAACAACACCAATGTCAGATTAAAGTTGGTCAACCTAAGTCAGAAAACGTGTTCTTCATGAATCTGTGTTTTTTTCCAGATTTCGTTCCAGATATGTGGTCAACGCTAGTTTGACTGCCCATTCCTTTGATTATATACAAGATCTGAGTGATATAAGGGCATGTATGGGTAGAATACATGTCCTTCTACAACCGTAATACAACACCATGGCTAAAACATTAATAAACCGCAAGATCAGACGCTTGAACAAACTTGTCAGACGTTACTAGAATTCTGGGCTACCCAGATTTTCAGTTTTCTGTGAACGGTCAACGTGGTTTGACCGATCATAATTGATGATCTAGACTAGATCTAACCCTGATTCCAGTTTCAGATCAAAGTCCTCACGTAATAGAACAGATTCAAAACATAAAACACATAAAACACTTAACACACACGGATCTAAAAGCCCTGACATTTGAATGTCAGACGACTTTTTCCAACTTTTCCAGATTTTCTAAAATGCTAGATTCGAGCATCTAGGTGTTATGGATCCATGATCCAACAGCCCAGATCTCTAATTGACGCCTTATAACACATATTTATCCAACAACTAACATTAAACAACATAAGATCATAGGATTTCAAAATTTAGGGTTTTTACCACTTTTTGGGCTTTGATCCTTGAATCTGAACCTTGAATCTGATATAAGAAAGCTATTGGATGAAATTATCTTAGCTTCTCACTCCTTTTCACTCTTATTTCCGGATTTTAGAGAGAGAGGATGGCTTGGAAATTTTCTACCAAATTTTTGTAACTTTCTCTCTCTCTAATATTTTATACTCACATGATACATTGCATCTTACTTATATAGCTGCTGATAATAGGCTGAGTTGTTGGAATTTAGGCACATGCTAGTGCTAGGGTTGCTCAACTACTCCACTAGGCAAATTCTTGCAAGTTATGTTTAATTATACAACAAAGGGCACTTTGGTCATTTCCATGCTATTTTAATTCTAAAATTGGTATTTTATCAAAACCTTAGGGTTTGGGGTTTGGAGAATTTTAGGATTTAGGTTTTAACCCTTAACTTTGCCAAATTTAATTTCTAACATTTTTCAAATTTCGATTTTCAAATTAACATTTCAAAAATATACTTAGTATTTACTAATTATATTAAAATTCCTTTCCAATAACATCAAACGCATACACTTATTTTCTGTCTAGGTCCAATATTTGACCTTAAATCAATCATTTAAGATTTTAATAAATTGCCCAAATTCTCGGGTTGTCACATTCACCCCTCCTTATAAGAATTTCGTCCCCGAAATTCACCTTACACCTTACACCGTGCACCTTAAACCATTCACACATGAACCTTACACCTTACACCGTGCACCTAACACCATTCACACGTGAACCTTACACCTTACACTGTCCACCTTACACCATTCACACATATACCATCCACACACATTATTACATGCTACCCAATACACCTCTCACCAGAGTAAAAGTTTTGAAATTGTGCTGAGGGGTCATATAGACCATGAACACATTTAGTTTTAACGGTAGTGATCATACCACAAAACAATACATTACTTGGTCTGTTTACAATCACAAAGAAGGTAAACTACCATTATTAGTACTTTAGGTGATCATCCCATTGTACAGTTACGTCATGCATAACGTATTAATCATTTTTAGCGAATATTTACGCTATTAGATTGAATTATTTCTCCAAACATTATCGTTCACCTCAGTCTTATCATTGGATTCCGCACCAAAACAATTTGGTTCGGAAAATTCTTTCAATAAACACTTGGAGTTTTTATAACATTAGTCTAGCTGAATCAAATAGCATAGACTCATATCAATAATTCAATTCAATCGAATTATTTAGGTGTAGCCAAACCCCGTTG
The DNA here is from genome assembly GCA_020205505.1 of Panax japonicus. Lineage (NCBI taxonomy): Eukaryota > Viridiplantae > Streptophyta > Magnoliopsida > Apiales > Araliaceae > Panax > Panax japonicus. The sequence continues at coordinate 34,451,046 of CM035102.1, read as the reverse complement.
GCAAATTAAAATTTTTGAAAACATTTTCAAGAATGACGTCATGATGTCGCACTGTATTAACAGTCCGTTGAGGATTCCGTCATTGGTGATTTTATCATACTACATCATACCATAGTAGAATAGTGACTTCAAGTCAAATTCACACTAAGTAATAATGCATTGATGACTCCATCATTTTTATCATCTCTGCACCAGGTTACATGGTACATAAGTGATAAATAAAAACAATTTTTGATATTTCAAATCATTTGCGTCTAGCCGAAATAAGTAGCATAGACTGTACTTCAAACCGTTTCAAAAATGGTTACGAGTCTTCATTTTTTTTAAAAGGCACATAGTGCGTATTTAGCTTGATGTCAAAAATTTCAAAGTTTAGCATAACTAGGAGTTTAGGAAAACCTAAGTCTCCACTAATGATCATTTGCTTAACAATCTATCTGTTCCTATAATCCTTAACACTCCATTCACACACAACTATACCCAATTCATAAAACCACACTTATGAGTTCATAACCTGACCACAATTATATGAGTTTACGAACTTACCCTAGTCTGGCCTTTGGCGTCCGTTCGCTGAGGGGCTCATAAACATTTCATATAACTATGCGTCAAGAATGTCACATAAGTATGAGTTCTAAGAACTCGTACTTAATCCTATATTCTCTACCTATGACCTATTTATCTATATATAATAACTAGCGTGACACAACATTTCAACTATTACCAATGCCACCAACTAAGTAGTACAATTCCCCGCCCATACAAGGAATCATACAACTCAGTTGCTAACACAAGTCCTCATTGAAATCCCCACCTAATCTTAACCACCTTTTTCATACGAATTTCATTTAATCCGTATCCATAATCCATAACTCATTTATGAGTTTTCATTTTCATAGTACCATTTCATAGTACAACTTTCACACAACATCTTGCTGTAAACTTTTCAATCATAAGATTGATTCATTTCCCATATCATAACCATTATCAGATCACGGGGTGATCTTATCGTATATATTACGATTCAATTCCATACATTATATGATCGTTTTGTTTTACGATCTTCTATCCCTGCACTTTCAGTCTTTTAGACTCTAACTATTCACCATTATTGTTCAACTTTATTATCAGAGTTAGGGAACTCTGTGTCTTTACACTCGCCGAGATTCATCTTTGAATCTTACTGATCAACTAACTCTATGTGAGTTAGATCTTATCCTAATCACTGCGGTTATTGGTCTCAGGTATTCCTACCTAAGCTTCATAACCAACAGCTCTGATACCAACTGTAGCAGCCCTGAATCCAGGTCCCAAATCACCTCGGATCCGGTATACTATTTATGTCACTATATGCAGAAGATATAAACATAAATTGTTTATACAATACATTACACACTATTTCCCCAAGGTCGAGTAACCTTAACTTCGACACAATTCATAAAATATCTATTACACAATAATATTTATCAAAATAAACTATTATAAGATAGTCGCACGTTTTATCCCAAGCTGAACTTGGCCTTAACCTTTTTCCTGTATCCGAACACGTTCGCCTTATCTGCAATGTTTTATCATGATATAGCAAGGGTGAGCATGAAAGTTGCCCAGCAAGTTTTAAATACAATAACATAACAATATATCATGATTGAAGAGTATGAATAATAAGCTGGCTATAATTCATCAAGATAATTGAGAACTAGCATGAACAAACTTTAGACTGAACAAGTTTTATACATGAACAAATATTTCTGAACCAACTGGTAATGAAGGTGATCAGCCTTTCATACCTGACTTATACATGCAAGATGTACAGAATACAATTTTCGTGGCAATCAGCAATGATTAACCATAAGCTTGAAGAAACTACTCTTATTAGAGTTAAGTATAAGAAAACTTGCCTGCACCGTTGATTACCGCAACGCAATTTAATAATGTTTTACCCCAAAGACCTAATATTAATAATATAGATCTCCAATATTAGAATAATATCATCACAGTATAATACTGTTATATTTATACACACAGAATAACCTAAACACATACACATAACCCTATCAGTCTTTACAACACATAAGACTTAGTATCAGGTCAAACTATTTCAGTCTGACTTGAAATCGACACAATTCTATCATCCCGACTGTCTAGTCGGACAAAAATCGAGTTTAAGTTAAATTAAACTCTGACTTAATATTTAACAATATCACAGATAATTTTCTTATCAGTCAAAACATTTTTCCTAGGCTCGTAATAATTTTTGGATAATTATTACAATTTATCAACATTTTTCAATCATTAAAACCGTATTTAAATGAATTAAATACCACATAATTCCTTAATCATTAATATTTATTTAATATAAAATATTAATGAAAATCAGTACATAATATTATAATGTAATTATAATATCACAAAGAATTTTTAATACCTTAAAATCATTTTTATATGATTTTCCAACACTTTAATCCATTATCCGATAATTGCTATTAATATTAAAATATTAATATTTTCATGCCAAAATATCAAAAGTTATAATTTATAACTTAAAATATTTTTATAACACTTAAATCATTTTTATATGATTTATAAAGCATTAATTCTATTTTTCCATAATTTATTTAATATATCTATTAAATAAACTAATTATCATTAATATTGATTAAATAATGAATTTCCTCACAAAATATCAAAAGTTATCAAAAATAACTTAAAATATTTCCTTATACCATAAAATAATTTTTCATGATTTTTCATGAATTAAAATTATTTTTAAATAATTTATTTAATATTATAATTAAATAAATAAATACCATTTACATTCCAAAAATACTAAATATTTCTGAAATATACTCAAAATAGTTAAAAACTATTTTTCAGACTTTAAAATAATTTTTCATAATTTATTTTGTATTTTTAATAATTAAAAACCATTTTTTTCTAATTTTTTATCATTTTCCGGAAAATAATAAATAAACTGTCGCTATAGGGCCCTATAGCGACAGAACCATCGCTATAGGTGTTCTTGGTGTTCTTGAGCCTTCATAACCAGAGTTCGGTTTGGTAGTTTGACCGGATTAATTTCAGTGTTCTAAATGATTTCTGGGTTTGATAAGATGTTAGCCTTGTAGTATTTATGTAGTACTACAATCCACAGCTTGGTTACTGGACAAAAATCATCACAATAATGCGATTCAAGCCCCTCAAAACTTGTCAGAAATTGTTCTTCAATTTCTGGGTTTTCGAGAAATTGAAGAACAGTCGAGATACCTTCTTTGAGCCTTTGAATAATTGATTTACAGGAATGATTAATGTGTTATAAAGGTTCCTAAATGTAAAGGGGATGTTAGGGTCCATTTCTGTACAACAAAAGAATCTAAACAACAACACCAATGTCAGATTAAAGCTGGTCAACATAAGTCAGAAAACGTGTTCTTCATGAATCTGGGTTTTTTTCCAGATTTTGTTCCAGATATGTGGTCAACGCTAGTTTTACTGCCCATTCCTTTGATTATATACAAGATCTGAGTGATATAAGGGCATGTATGGGTAGAATACATGTCCTTCTACAACCGTAATACAACACCATGGCTAAAACATTAATAAACCGTAAGATCAGACGCTTGAACAAACTTGTCAGACGTTACTAGAATTCTGGGCTGCCAAGATTTTCAGTTTCTGTGAACGGTCAACGTGGTTTGACCGCGCATAATTGATGATCTAGACTAGATCTAACCCTGATTCCAGTTTCAGATCAATGTCCTCACGTCATAGAACAGATTGAAAACATAAAACACATAAAACACTTAACACACACGGATCTAAAAGCCCTGACATTTGAATGTCAGACGACTTTTTCCAACTTTTACAGATTTTCTAAAATGCTAGATTCGAGCATCTAGGTGTTATGGATCCATGATCCAACAACCCAGATCTCTAATTGACACCTTATAACACATATTTAATCAACAACTAACATTAAACAACATAAGATCATAGGATTTCAAAATTTAGGGTTTTTACCACTTTTTGGGCTTTGATCCTTGAATCTGAACCTTGAATCTGATATAAGAAAGCTAATGGATGAAATTATCTTAGCTTTTCACTCCTTTTCACTCTTATTTCCGGATTTTAGAGAGAGAGGATGGCTTGGAAATTTTCTACCAAATTTTTGTAACTTTCTCTCTCTCTAATCTTTTATACTCACATAATACATTGCATCTTACTTGTATAGCTGCTGATAATAGGCTGAGTTGTTGGAATTTAGGCACATGCTAGTGCTAGGGTTGCTCAACTACCCCGCTAGGCAAATTCTTGCAAGTTATGTTTAATTATACAACAAAGGGCACTTTGGTCATTTCCATGCTATTTTAATTCTAAAATTAGTATTTTATCAAAACCTTAGGGTTTAGAGTTTGGAGAATTTTAGGGTTTAGGTTTTAACCCTTAACTGCCAAATTTAATTTCTAACATTTTTCAAATTTCGGTTTCCAAATTAACATTTCAAAAATATATTTAGTATTTACTAATTATATTAAAATTCATTTCCAATAACATCAAACGCATACACTTATTTTCTGTCTAGGTCTAATATTTGACCTTAAATCAATCATTTAAGATTTTAATAAATTGCCCAAATTCTCTGGTTGTCACACCAACGTTGAATACCATTCACATTTTACTTACTTACCCTTCACGTTCTTCCTTTAATTATTCTTAAACCATACTTAATCCATGTCGTCGTCACTATAAAAGTGATTTAAAGTGAATCTTACCGTGTACATTAAGTACATGTACATTCTACTATTCGTTCCTAATTAATTGGAATTAAGAAACTAACTTGGTCAACAAAATTCCCTTACTGGCGCCGCGACGCGGCAACCCTTTGTACTAGTGGAGCTGCGGCGCCACTATCCAGTACCCATATCCCGGTCTCGACGCTGCGGCACGAGACTTATGCCTACGAGTGGTGCTGTGGCATGACTTTATAGTGGCCACTCCCTTCGCCTGGCATTGTGGCGCGACTTATAAATCTCTGCCTGGCGCTGCAGCGCCAGACCTCGGTACCAGAAAATTTTTACAGTTTATTTCTTAGGTGAGATTCCCGGGCTCATAACTTCTTCGTTATAAGTACGAATTGAGTCGTTCAAAAGCCATTAGCTCAAAAATTATATACTCTACGTGTTCATGTAAGAATTTTTCATTTTCAACTTCGTTAACTCAAAATTCACTTTTTAGTTAATTTTAACGAAAACGATAAACGTTCGTGAACTTTCAACGCTCGTTTCTTTGTTCTAAGTCGGAATTCGGCCATTTTTGAGTCCATAACTCTAGAATGCCAAATGAGACTATACTCCATCAAAAACCAACATTTCTGAGCTCAATGTCAAAATTTGACTTCCATTCTGAGAATTTCACGATTTCGATGATTATCGGCCGAACTAGTGAATTTCGCCATAACTTCGTTACTTGAGATTTTTAAACCATTTCAAATGGATTCATTCCATCATACTAACATCTTAACCATACATATTTCAATAACATATACATATGATAAGTTCTTACTTGTTCTTCATAAGTTTATAACTTATATGATTACAAATTGCTTATTTATGACTTATTAAGGCTTAAATCCCTTGATTAATCATTCTTACTTCTTCTTAGCATACATGTTCTACAACTACTCACTTCTCTTAACAATTGAAAAGAAAGAGAAACATGATCTAGGATCTTACCTTTGAAGATCACTTGATTAAGCTTTATTCTTCTTCTTGCTTCTTGAATTAACAAAGTCTAACTTTTTCTAGCTTTTCTAGCTTTTTCTCTCTAACCATTAAGTACTTATGATGTTGGATGAAATAAAAACAACCAAAAATGAGCTAGGATATCTTCTATTTATAGAAATCACTAAATGAGGGCTTAATGGTCAATAAGCCATCCACCTCCTTATCACCTCCTTACTATTCCTTACTTGGAAATCACAACACTCAATTTGATTGCCCTCCAAGTATAAGCACTTTACTTAACCGCCAAGCATAAGCACTTTACTTGGCCATTATTTAACTTATCCTTTACTTAACCATTAAGTTTACTTGTTCATCAAATAACTTATTCTTTACTTAGCCACCAAGTATAACCACTTTACTTAGCCACCAAACATAAGCACTTTACTTGGCCATTACTTAACTTATCCTTTGCTTAGCCACCGAGTACTTTACTTGGCCACCACTTTGGGTCACCCATGGTTTATCTTTACCCATTGGATCGATCCACGAATCCGGTTCTTACTTTGGGCTTTTAGCTTAATTAACTTAACTTATACTTTGGGCTTGTTCATTAATTCACTTTGGACCTTAACCTTTAATTCCAATTGGACTTAACCATTTCTACCATTGGCTTAACCATTCCTATACTTGGGCTTGTACAATTCCTAATAAGTACTACAAGTCCAATACATTTGGCATACGCAATTCCTAATAACCAGCGTGATGCATACGCAATGACCTTGCCATCCTACATGAGCACGCAACCTCATCTTCTATGTGAAGCATCGCTATAAATTACAAAGTTCCTCGTATCATCTTATAAAGATAATACAGGTGCCTCACTTAACCTACCTTTTTAGTTCTTGAAAACTATTTTTTTCTCATTTCTAATTCCCATAATACTTATCAATAACAAATGTGTATATCTTTTAAGCTAAAATTCTGTGAGGCCCCCGAACCCGGATACTTGAAACCCGAACTCGGTACTTCACGATACCATTTCTATGAGCGGAATAATACTAATAATATTAACAATAATATAAAACTTACTTAAAATTTACATATACATCAGAGTCTTTCTCCCAAGTACGTAACCTTTAGTAATTCATTACATAATATTAGATATTTAAATATCATAGCCTTCATAATCTAAAACTATTACAAGCAGTACTACAAATCTTATTTGGTTAGCTTTCCTTTTCCCTTGTTTCGGCATGAGCCTTCTGGTTCTTCACACTTAGCTGAAAAATATTTAAATTAAGCAAGGATGAGCATTTGAGTGCCCAGCAAGTATTATATATATATATATATATATATATATATATATATATATATATATATATATAAGCTGAAAGAAATTTAAATGTTTTCTTTATAATACCCTTCTACAACCAATCAATAGTTGTGAAGTAATCTATACCAATAATAGTATCATAACAACCCTCTTTCAAAATTTTGAAACTACGTATTGTCTATACATGGGGTTTCTGTGACATACTATGAACATTGTTTTCATTTTTGAAAAGGTTTGAACAGAAATTCATCTGTAAACCGTCATGACTTACGGGCACGGAGGGTGATCAGCCCCATTGTACCCTGTATTGATCAATACTACATGTACAAGAACGAAGTTATCGTTCACTCTGTCCGCCTTGGGCGCATAAAAATTTTCTCATTATCGGGATGTTAATACCTGTCGGGTTTTCATAACAAAGGTCTTATCTTATTCAACAATAATATAATTCAACATATATGTATATCAAAGGTGTAGTAACATGTGATTAAATACAATGATTATCCAAGTGGGGACACTTGTATAATCATTTCTAGAAATTAACGAACAGAATATATAACTGAATTATCATATACTAACATGTTGATAATAAATGGGTTTATATAATATAGGTTTAACAATCTATATATTCATAATAATAATTATTCTGAACTTCTTACTTCTGTCCATTGCATAAAGAAAATGCAAAGTTAGGATACTTGCCTGATGCGCTGCTTACAATTCTCAACTTAGTTCTACCCTTTTCTATCACAACCTATCATTAATCAGATCATTCGCTCGATTAGAACCATATAATATAACACATAATACTGCATTTCGCAGTCAGCACGTAACCTAATCGTCTTATCACACATGTTCTACAATCATAGCATCACAAACAAACATCAACACATTCCTAATCACATTGTCACATAACCTTAATAACCATTGAATCGGAATTAAACAGTTAACTAATCACATTATCTAAGTCCAGATCAATTTTTGAAACATGTCGGTCTACCGACAGCTTTATCGAGTAATTATCGAGTTTAAGACTCTAAACAGTTGTCTAATATTCATTTAGACTAATTAAATAACAATCATATGACCTTATAATAATTATAAAATAATTATTGCCATTTACCATACTTTTTGAAATATCAGAATCATTATGAAATGATTTAAATATAAAACAATTCTATTATCATTAATATTTAATTAATATTAAACTATTAATGAAATCATTGCCAAAATATTAAAGTTATGTATAATAACTCAAATATTTTTAAAGTATTTATAATACCCTTAAATGATTTTTAAAATATTTAAAATCATTATTAAATAATTACCATTAATATTTAAATATTAATGAGCTATTTATCCAAATATTAAAAGTCATAATTATAACTTAAAATATTTTTAAATCATTAACATCCTTTTTAAATGATTTTTAAATAAATAAAACCATTTTTAAACTATTTATTTAATATAATTATTAAATAAATTTAATATCATTAATCATTAAATATCATTAATATTAAATTATTAATGAAAATATCCCTTAAATATTAAAAGTTATATTTTATAACTTAAAATATTTTTAAACACTTTATTCTCATTTAAAATGATTATAATAATATTACAATCATTTTTAAACTAAATTATTTAATATAAATATTAAATAACTTTAATATCATTAATAATCATTAATTAATGAAATTTACCTTTAAATATTAAAAGTTATATTTTATAACTTAAAATATTTTTAAATACATTATTATTATTTAAAATGATTTTTAATATAATAAAATCATTTTTAATTCATTTATTTAATTCATTTAATAAATAACTTAATTATCATTAATATTAATTTATTAATGAAAATTATCAAATAATATTAAAAGTTATCAAAAATAACTTAATTTATTTTCTTATATAATAATATAATTTTAAATGATTTTTCAAATATTAAAATCATTTTTAAATAATTTATTTAATATTATAATTAAATTAATTAAATACTTTTAATATTTCAAAAATATTAAATATTTATGAAATATATTTAAAATAATTAAAAACTAATTTTCAGAATTTAAAATAATTTTTAATAATTTATTTTGTATTTTTAATAATTAAAAACTATTTTTTTCTATTTTTTTATTAATTTCCAGAAATTATATTAATATCTGTCGCTAAAGACCACCTATAGCGACAGAACCGTCGCTATAGGTGTTCTTCATGTTCTTGAACATTCATAGGCAGTCACCGAGTAGGCTAGTTTGACCATCAATAATTCCGCGTGTGTTGTGTTTCTGGGTCTTTTGTTTCTCAGATCATGTAGTATAAATACAAGACTACACGATACAACAATAAACATGATCAAAACGCATAACACAAGAGAGATCTAAGCCTCTTAATTCGCTGTCAGAGCTGTTCTTCATTTCTGGGTTTGCCCAGAAATGAGGAACAGTGCAGCATGCCAACTTTGAGCTTCCACTACATGCAAATCGTGAAACATTTTTGTGATCTAAGAGTTCTAGATTGTAGAACACATGTAACTAAAGAGATCTATTAACAAAAATCATCAAAACAACAACAAATAATGAAGATACATGCCGGTGAAACCCTACAGGAAAAATTTCTCATGAAGGTTCTGGGTTTTCCAGAAACCTTCATAAGACAGAACAGTCAACGCACTTTGACCAGGGTTAAATTCGATCATGTTCATGTTATGGGTAATATAAAGGTATGAATATGTAGTTCTAATGTCATATTACAACAGAGAATCAACATTATGGACTAAATATCAAACATGAGCAAGATCAAAGGCTTTAAAAATGGTTGTCAGAATTTCTGGAAATCTGGAAATTTTTCTGGGTTGCCCAGAAAAATATTTTCGTGACTGGTCAACCCTGTTTGACCACTTATAACTTTTAATGTATACCAGATCTGGACCTGATTTAAGTTCCAGAGCAAAGATCTCACAACATACTACCAGACCAAACATTAAAACAACAAAAACATAAAACATAGAAAGATCTACATGACCTGACATTTGACTGTCAGACTCAAAATTAAAAATTTCCAATTTTGTGAAAACACCAATTTTGTGTATTTAAATGTTATGGATCTATCAAATACTAACCCAGATCATCATAATACACTAAAACCAATATATTCTAACACTTAAACACAACATCTAACAACAAATTTTGGACAGAAATTCAAGGTAGGGTTTATACCTTAAATGAGCAATTTTTGATTTTGTGTGGTTGTTTTGTTGTTGGATTTCATGGGGCTGTTCTTAGGGACTGAAATTCTAGATAATTTCGGAGGTGAGAGGCTTGAGAGAGTTGAGTATGGTTTTGTGCAAAATTTAATGAACAAAAGTGATTTTCTCTTTCCTTTAATCCTTAAATAGACAAGCATGATGCATGTATCAGCTGAAATAGAGTGGTTTGCTGGCAAAAATAGGCATGTGGAGTTGTTAGGGTTAGTAAGAGTTGGTTAACAACTCAACCTAAATGTCAAAACCTACAATTTAGCCTCAATTATACACTTAGGGGCATAATGGTCTTTTAATTTTCCAATTAATGGTAAAATTGGAACTTAGCAAACCCTTAGGGTTTAACCATTAGGGTTTAACCCTAAGGTTTAGCACAAAATAAATCTAGGATTTAGCAATAAGGGTTTGTACAAAAATAATAAAATTAAAATAAAATAACTAAATTTTAGTTTCTAAATTTTGAAAATAATAACTTTGTTAATTAAAGTAAGTTTGTAATTATCTAACAAATGGACATTAGGGTTTAGATCATATAATTATTGTTGACTTTGCTAATTTAGCAATTAGGGTTTATTCTTTTGGTAATTAGGGTTACCAAATTACTATTAGGGTTTTCAATTACTAAATTAGGGTTTCTAAATTTAATAATTATAATCATAATACTTGCTAATTAATCACATTATCAATACTTACCAACAATCTCAAACTCTAATTTCAAATTAGGGTTACTAATTATAGCAATTAGGGTTTCTAGAATGTTAATTAGGGTTTACTTAATTAATACATTAATACACGACATAATTAATATTATACACTTATAAAATAATCTTATACTCTAATTTGGATCTCAAATTAGGGTTTAACATCATTACTAGGGTTTGGTCAAAATACACCGTAATTGACCAACCATTATCAATAGGACATACCGTACGTATTCATAGCACTGAAAAATCAAAATATAATTAATATTATATTATTATTCTAATACCTTGACAATAATCCAAAATTAGGGTTTGGATTCCATATCTGATTATTCTTTCATATTTAACCTTGATAATTAAGGTAAAATATTTAACTTAATAATCTGTACAAAAATTCATATAATAAAATAATTATATTTATACTAAAAATCACTTCATATATTATTTAAATAATATATGATTATATATTCATGGAAAATAATTAATAAAAACATTTCTATCTTAAAATTAATTATTATAAAAATACACTTTATAATAATCAATAATTCTACAATAAATTTACTTGTAAATATTCATGTAATAAATATATTTTTATTTACCACATAAATACATATACACATAATCTTGTACAAATCCTCATCCTTAAAATAAAAAAAAAATTATACGCAAAATTTATGATTTATTTATATAAAAAATATCGGGTTGTCACAAATTCACACTTAGTAAATTCTGTTTCCAACTTCTCCTTCCGTAGTGATTCCAACACTATTTTCACATATTCAGTGTGATCTTCTGGTGTCTTATAATAGACTAGAATATCATCAATGATCATTACAACACACTCACCCAAATATTATTTGAACACTCTGTGATGTTAATGGTATTTTCAACCATAGCACCTCACAAGAGTACCTATCAGCTTACCACCGACTTGCTCGGTGCCCCTTACGGAAAGTCTAACTTCAGTACATTAGTCGACCCAAACGACATAACCAGAAACACGTAATAACCATAACAAGTTCTGAACATCGTCTTAGGTACATCCTTCTTCTTTATTTTTAACTAACAATACCCCATACACAATTTATCTTAGAAAATACTTCGCCCCTTTCAACTGATCAAATAGATCATCAATTCTGGGCAATGGGTATTTACCGTTAACTACTACTTACTCCACTCACGATAGTCAATACGCAAATGTAACGACTCATCCTCTTCCTTAACATCTTCCTAGCTTGCGTCATTGTTAGACAACAAAAGCGTCCCGATGATTTATTACCATAAAATACTACCTTGGGTTTTCTTAGAAAACCGAAGATTTACACTTTTCCTCTGTCAAACTATTAAAGTTATTTGGTTAATTAACCCATTCATACCGAGAATTACTTCAAATTCTCTTAACCTTATTGGTACTTATCTACCGATACTTTATTACCTCTATTATACATGAAACAATTCCCATGAATATAATTAACAAGAGTTATTTCCTCATTCTCTACCTTAATGTTTAAAGGTATTTATAATTCTTTCATGAATGAACTTAATCACTTAGCACATTCACATGCTATAAAAGAACAACTAGCACTCCAATCAACAGCAAATAAGCATGGAATTTATTGACTGGAATGATACCTGTTACTACATTCGCTGATGCAACCGCATCTTCGACCGTCATATTAAAAGTATGGGACATAGGTCTACCCGACGATGGTGGTCCAGTAATGGCTAACTTACCACTACTAGCACCCTTACTTTCCGCTGACCCCTTCTTTGGGCAATTTCTTGCCATGTGGTCCATCGACCCACAAACAAAACAACCATGATTTTTCTTAGGATTAGAACAATTGGGTTATATATGACCCTCCTATCCACAGTTATAACAAACCAATTTCCCATTCAGATAGACTCCTAAATGAGTCTTTCCACATATCTTACATGCTTCGGTCCTACGCTTAGGATCCCCTTGTCCCACTCCAATATTCTCGGATTTAAAATTATTCCTTTTAGCATACTTCCACTACCACTAGCACTCTCTGCCTTGCTTCCTCCCTCTCCTTTGCTCTTATTCTTTCTCTCTTTGTGGTATTGGGTCAACGCCTCACTACCACCTTCTGCTATAATTACCATTTCCAAAATGGTCCCACAGGAAGCACTCTGAAACATAGAAATCCTACTATAGAGCCAGGGTTCCAGGTCCTGCTCAAACCTACGAGCCTTCCTCTCCTTAATGTCCACTTGGTGTGGCGCAAATCTTGCCAATTCATTGAATTTGGCCGCGTATTGGGGAACCGTCATGTCCCTTTGCTTAAGTTCTAAGAACTTAATCTCCATCCTTCCTTGCATGCTTGTAGGGAAATAGTTCTCGAAGAATACCTTCTTAAACTATTCCCACATTACCTCATCAGTTCTAGCCCCACCCTAGTGTACCTCACACCAAAAGTTAGCTTCCCCTTTCATTATGTAAGTCACAAAAGAAGTCTTTTGCGCTTCAGCTACGTTTGTAATAACAAACGTCTTCTCTATTTCTTTTACCCATGTCTGGGCCTCTATTGGGTCCGTCGTTCCTTTGAACTCTGACGGATGTACGCTTTTAAATTCTTTAAAGGTAGTCATTCTGGCTACCCTAGGTCCCGCGGGTGCTCTACCCCCGATTTGGTTAAACGCAGCCGTTAATAAATTAACAAACTCTTGTATATGGTAGTTTTGACCCCCTTGGTTATCATTATGTGACTCAGCCTCCTGATTACGTTGTCTTCTCCTTGGCGGCATTTTCTAATTAAATAAATAAAATTTAATTATTATCTATTTACTTAATTAGTTATTATTCGCCACACAACAACTCATACCATAACAAAACATATTAAATGAAAACTTCATTATATTCATATACTTCTTCCATAGTTTGAAACTATTTACAATTTACTTCCATAGCCAAAAGCTATTACATTTCTATCTCACAATTGAACTTTACAAAAGTTGGGATTTACAAAAAGACTACCCTTTTATACAAAAGAGGGTTTTACGTCACTACACGCAAATTTATAACTCTAAACTTCTAATAGTGCATAACAGCATAACGAATATATGATTATATGATTAGAACCGACTTTGGTAGATAAAGTTAAAGCCACTCAAGCTACAGACCCGGAGATGATGAAAACGAAAAAGAAGGTTCAAGAGGGCGTTATTCTAGAAGCAAGAGTCGACGAAGAGAGGAACTCTCAACCCTCGATTTTATTGGCCCATTTGAAATCCTCGATCGAGTAGGAATTATGGCCTATAGACTCGTTTTACCGCCAAGTATGTCGCATGTTCATAACTTTTTTAACGTATCAATGTTACGTAAATATGTGGACGACCCGAACCAAATTATTAATTTAGAACCGGACTAGATAACGGATAATTTAACGTATGAAGATGTACCTGTTAAAATCGTGGATAAGAAGAATCGCATTAAACACTCAAAGGTTATACCTCAAGAGTTAGAATCTAAAATGAAGTCAAGGTATCCTCATCTCTTCGGCATACCAGGTACGTACGTAAATTTTGAGGGCGAAATTCTATAAGGAGGGGAGATTGTGAGACCCCAAATTTTATGATTAAAGATTTAAATTTCTCGAAATATTTTTTTTAATATTATGGTGTGGATTTGATATAATGTTATAGTTGTGGGTAATATTTAAAAATTTTGAAAAGTATGCAAGTTGTTATATAATATTCGATTGGTCGGGGAATATTCGTTTTAACTGGGAATATTCGTATGACGGCACAATCATTGGTGGACCCCACAACGGAATTATTGTCGATTTGAGAAATGACAAAAATATTTTTATGAAAATAATGACGAAAGTTTTACCATTAACTGTTGAAACACCCGGTGTTAAAAGTACAGTAATACACGTGGCTGCATAGTAGCATACGGTATTGATTATTGATGCTTACGTGAGAAGTCACTCAATTTTGTTCAATTATTGCTACAGTAATTGCAGCATAGTATCTCATGTTATCTGATTCAATTATTGTCAATATTTTATATATTATTAAATCAATAATTGAGACGACGAAGTTATTAATATTATTATTTGCAATATTAATGATGTCTAGAAGTTCTGCCAAGGAGAGGTTTGGTCACCTAATTGCGCGCCAATAGGGAGAAATTCCTATTGGAAAGCCCCCCCTTTTCTTGGAACGACCTAGTCGATTAATATTTTGAATTATAATAATGATGATAAATGTTGTTAAATATATTGAGGTGTCTTTTTATGAAGTCACAAGAGTTTATATATATATATATATATATATATATATATATATATTCTGTATTATTAGTATTATTAATGTAATAAAACAGAAAAGTTTTTTATATAAAACATAATACTTTTATAAAGTTATTTGTTTTATTAGACTATAAATAGAATATATTATATTTTATTATGTATAGTGTTTGCATAGTGTCTGTATAGTATTTGCATAGTAAAATCATTTTATATAAAATAGAATACTTTTATAAAGTTATTCGTTTTATTATTATAAATAGAATATATTAAATTTTATTTAAAAGATTTTGGTTTATTAGAATATTTTATTAATACTGCATAGTAAATCAATATAGACTGTCCGTTTAAAAGTAAATCAATTTGGACCATTCATGAATTAGTTACTTTTCAGTCCATTCTCCAATAAATAGAAGCTCATTCCTTCATTATTTCTTATGAATTCACTAAAACTCTAGAGAGAGAAACTATAGAGAGAAAGAAGAAAAGTATTCTGCTACTTCACTACTCCTATATCCAGTTTCTTCTAATGTAAGGGGTATTATTTCTTTCGTATTCATGCAGAGAACTTCTATTATTCCATTCTTTATTATTCTGTTAGAATAACCTGTATACGCGGGCTACCCTATACTTGGTGAAATTCTTCTGTTATTCCATTCTTTATCATTATGTTGGAATAACCTGTCTATACGAAGTACCGCAGTGAAATTCTTCTATTATCTCATTCTTTATTATTTTGTTGGAACATCATGTCTGTGCGTTTACGTATGACCTGGTTCCATTATTTATTATTCTGTTGGAATATCTTGTCTGTGCATTTACGCATGACCTGGTTCCATTATTTATTATTCTATTGGAATATCATGTCTGTGGGTTTACGGATGACCTGGTACCGTTATTTATTATTCTGTTGGAATAACTAGTCTGTGCGGCCTATCGCATGCCTGGTGATTTTTTTTTGTTATTCCATTCTTTATTATACTCAGTTGGTTAATGTTTTGACTTCTATACTCCATGAAATTAGTGGAATATCCTTGATATTTACGCTTCATCCAGTATCTTTTTATGGATATATTCTTTTGAGCATTCTTGAGTTTTACCCCATAAACCAGTATCATGTTGAAAATTTGGACGATTATTGTTTCTTGGATAAATTAATTCTTGAACTTGTTTTATTGAATTCTTATAACATTGTCATCATCCTCATGTTTATATTATGTTGAAAATCATTTGTGGCCTGTAGTGCGTAGATGGAATTGGTATGATTATGACCAGAGATTAATCAGTATAATCATGACCATAATATTACAAATGATGTGGCAAAAGTCCTCATTGCCCCGTAGTGCATTGATGGACAGTTGGTGGCATGATCATTACCATTGATGAATACACGAATATCCTTTGTGACACCCTTAAATCCGGGTATCTTGCAACCCGTCATATGGTGCTACACTGCACTCATAACCATATAACCATTCCATTGAAATACAACAAAATGAATGTAATTACTATCTACTTATTACAATCAAAGTATAATCATTCCCAGGTTCATAAACCGATTACATCGTTTGTTGTTCATAATGTATAATACATACAAACATACTAATCTATTACACGATGGCTAAGCATCCATCTTAGCTTTGCCCTTATCTCTCTTAGCATTCTCAGTACGTTCATCCTTACCTACAGTCATATAATTCACTCAAGAAGTGAGCATAACAAGCTCAGCAATTTTAACAAAGGATAACAGTAATACCACATTCGTGAATTATATGACAAATTCTTACATAATTAAACAAATAGTTATGAAGTATTATGAACAATAATACTTTAACATTTCATAACATCAATTCCCAAGGTATAGAGTAGATTAGGAATTCTGAACCAGTCGATAGACCAAGAACAGTAGCTTTCTATTTTTATACTTGAAAAAAATATCACAGCACTACATCCGCATTACTTACGAGCACTTCTAGGTGATCAGCCTATAGTACTCTATGTTGATCAACACTCATTCGTTAAACGTATTTACGTTTAACATTTGGTAAACTCGCGTGCCCATCGAATAATCGATGAAAAATACTTTTATTTGTTCATAGACAAACCTTACCTTCACATCCGTACCAATCACTTGGCATATGATAGCGTTAATATTTCTATATAGAAAGATAT
Organism: Panax japonicus; assembly: GCA_020205505.1. Classification (NCBI taxonomy): domain Eukaryota; kingdom Viridiplantae; phylum Streptophyta; class Magnoliopsida; order Apiales; family Araliaceae; genus Panax; species Panax japonicus. The sequence goes on along the minus strand of CM035102.1, from coordinate 34,433,581 downwards.
GAATATCAATCAATCTATATAATATGAGTAGTCTAACCGGGTTAAATCTGACATTGACCCTTTCTTTAAAACCAGTCATGCAATTCGGTACAATGAATCACATAAAACTTGGCTAACTTGAAAGTTAGACAAGCGTTAAGAAAACTTGCCTTTTAGTATCTTCAAATAACTTAATCGACTGACCACAGCCTTTACAGAATCTACATGATATATTCACATAGCACACTGTAATTAGCTATTAAACAATTATTCACATTGTTACTACCAACTTCTTTCTCTTCTTTGTCTTAGTTAACTTAATATTATTATTTAAGTCAACTTGACTTATCACCCTTCGTCCCGACTTATTAATCAACTTACGTTATTAACTGGACATTAACATTGTTGGAGAAGTACCAACTTTATTTCCCAACTAGGGTTCATTAATAACACTTCTTGTTCACCATTCATAACATACTAACATTCAATCAATTCCAAAGTTCAATACCATATACCTTAGTATAGGTAGTATAGGAATAGTTTTAATACACTTATGAAGTGCAGAAATATTACTCCTATAGGTCCCTGAACAATTGCAGTTCAAAACCTAAGTCATCTATTAAAAACCACGTACCCGCGCCGTGGAGTGACCCACTAGTTCAAGACTGGCGCTGCGGTGCCAGTTAGCAGTGGTCAGGTCCCGGTCTCGGCGCTGCGGTGCGAGACTTTTACTCTATCAATGGTGCTGCGGCACCATTTAGCAGTAGTCAACTATACTGTGTTGGCGCTGCGGCGCGGCATTTAACATTCTGTCTGGCGTTGCGGCGCCAGACCTCAGCACCAGATAATTTTCAAAGATAAAAGTTTTGGTGAGATTCTAGGAGCCATAAATTCTTCGTTATAAGTATGATCTAGTCCGTTCAAAAGCCTACACATCATAAATGACACACTCTACACGTTCATATAAGAATTCAACACTTTCAAATTCGTTAACTCAAAATTCACTATTGAGTTCATTTTCTAAGCTTTCGTAAACATTAATTAGCGTTTAATTCTCGTTTTCTTCATTTTAAGTCGGAATCCGAAGATTATTTAACCCACAACTCTTAAATACCCTATCTCGCATGTTGACATTGAAAAACAACATTTTCATGTCTCACGACAACTTTCAACTACCCATTCGGAATTTTAACATTTTTGACGTTTAACGTCTATTTCCGTGAAATTCGTCATAACTTCGTTACTAACGTTCTCTAAGACAAATCATATGGAATACTCCATGGACTTCATATCTACATCCTAACCAAGAAAGATGCAAATATTAACACATTGATGGAGTTCAATCAATCTCAACAATCAATCTTTTCATGATTTTAAACTATATCAAATCTTATGATTTCTATGATTTCATGACTTATAGAGATTGAATCTATAATAAGTCATTCTTATTCCACTATACAAGCTATACACCACCCATTTGTGATTCTCCATACTAAAAGAAAAATCAAAAGAGATGGAACTACTATTAAGGAATATTACCTTAACGATCTTTGTGTTCTTAATAAACTTATAACTAAAAAGCTTCAAGGTAGAAGAATGATTTAAGTCTAGCTCTTTTTCTCTCTCAAATATGTTGGTTGAGTCTTGGAAAAACATCAAATAGCCAACATAAGCTTTCTATTTATAGGAAAACAAGAGGAAGGACTTTTTGGTCAAATGTCCCACCTTCTTACTATTCACTACTTCATCACCAAGTAAAATACTTGGTGATCAAGTAGATTATCTTGCTTTCACTCCAAGTGGCCGGCCCACTATGCCCATGGGTCATCCCTATGAGTTGCCCCATGGGTTTTACCCATTTGGTGACCCACCGGTTCGATCCACGGTTCGATTTTCTTGCATTGGGCTTAACAAATCTATTATTGGGCCTTGACTTGGGCTTAACACATTAATTCCTTGGGCTTGCTCATTCAATTGATTGGACTAAACATATCCAACTCAAATGAATTAACATTAAGTCTTAACTTAATTCTATAATATTAATCATATTTTGTACGTATAACTCACGTATTCTCCCCGTATAATACTCGTACAATAATCATATTGTACTTCGTATTAACTCATCGTATTATACATAGATACCAAATAGTATCACCCTAGTATAACACATACATTAACAATAACGAAATTCCTTCTACACATTTTATTTCCTTCTCGAAAATCATTCTTCTCAACCCTTAGGTTTTAAGTCCGCAGGCGAAAACTTCATTTGCCATAAATGAAATATTATCGGATATTTCATCTAATCTCGATATTCTATCATTACGCGTTTCTCGGAATTTCAAAATAATTCCCCGAACAGAAACGGATGAATAGTGTTTTTACGGGAATTTCTCAGAAAACATTTATTTTTGTCTTGGAAATTCTAAACAATTAATTCTAGCATGTAGCCAGATTACTAACCACATTAGCACATTCTAGGTCATAGAACGACCTTCACATAGCTTACTCACAAAATAAATCAATTAAATTCATTTAATTCACATAATCCAATAAAAATTTAATTGTCATAAAAATCTGATTTTCTCGGGCGTTACATCCTTGGCCCATAGTGCATGGATAATTTGTGGTCGTGATACTAATGAATATCTTTGGCTGTAGTGCAGGGATAATGTGGATTATTTATTAAGTTGAGTCCCAGCGATAAAAGTGATGAAAATCTTTTTAAATCATAAAAGATAGTAGATTTTATTCTCTACTTGACTCTTTTAATGGATTGCTTGTTCCGCTGCAGTTAAACTTGATGTTTGTTATATTGTATCAGTTTAACACTTTTTAAGGCTAAAGAAAATTTATTATGCATTATCTTAGTCATAATATTTCTTACTAGTCTAGTTGAGCTCACCTTTTTGCTTTCATTGTTCTCTTCAGGAAATGAAAACGTGGCAGGGACTAGTCAGGGAACGGAGTGACAATCCAGATGATAGCATTAGTAGTCCTCACTATTCTATGAAATAGTGTGTTAATAAATGTATTGAGGAATTATTTTGAGTTTGAATACTGTCTAGAAGACAATATTTGTATTAAAACTCATAGCTCATGTTGTATATTTAAGATTGTATTTGTATTTTGTACCATATTTTTGGCGACTCATAATAGGTGATGTATACCTATTTTGGGGGTGTCATAGTTGATATCAAAGCTTAGGGATATGATCCCTGATTGAGATGTGAGATAAGAACTAGGAGGGGAGAGACAGGGAATTTTTTCTCTAGTATGACCTACCTAAGTTTATTTGGTATTTGATTGGTCGGTCAGAGTATAGAGATAATATGTGATATGTTAATTAACCCTTGTTTTGTGGCAGTATTTGAAAATGGCATCCAAAAATGTTGAGATAAGCAATGAAGAACATGAGACCGTTGAGTCACCAGCGATCAATGCCCAGGGTAATGTGCAACAGGAAGACAATAATCCTCATGAAAATAATAACACCGATGAAATGATGAACGATGGGATGCTTAGAGGCTTTATGAAATTCATGCAACATCAAATAAGAGAGACTCCTGTTCAAAATATAAGTGGAAATAATGGCAACCCACGGTCAGTCACCGCTAAGCAGTTCAAGGAGCTGGGACCACCAGAGTTTTTTGGAAAGCTAGAACCACTTAAGGCGGAGACGTGGTTGAAGCAGATCACCAAGATATTTGATGTCTTGGGATGCTCCGAGGAGCAAAAGATTCCTTTTGCACCTTTATGTTGCGGGAAGAGGTAGATTGTTGGTGGGAATCTGTAAAACGTACCCAGCCTGACGCACTCAAGATGTCTTGGGAGAAATTTCAAGAATTGTTCAACGACAAGTACTTTCCTGAAAGTATTCATCACATGAATGAGGTAGAATTTATCAAGTTGGAACAAAACAATATGACCGTATCGCAATACGAGACTAAATTTGCGGAGTTATCCCGGTTTACAACCCATTTGGTTGATAATGAGGAGAGAATAAGGAATGTTTCTAAGAGGTTTGAAACCCGAGATACGTCAATATCTTATCTCTCATAAACTGTGTTTGTATTCAAATATTGTGAATAGGGCTCAGTTATTTTAGCGCGATAATGAGTCAGCACAACGAAAAGGCAACGACCAACAACACGATAATAATCGTACCAGTGGCAACGGCCATCGGAACAATGATAACCATCGTGGGGGAAATTATCATGCCAAGAATGGTAACCACTTCGATGGTAATCATGGCCAAGATAATAGAAGTGGAAATTTCAAGAAGAGGATGTTCAATAATGATGGAAAGATATCAGCATCAGCCCCCATTTTAAAAGAAGAAGAACGACCACCGGTCATGTGTTTCAATTACGGAAGAGAAGGTCACCTAGCTCAATTTTGTCGTGTAGTAAAGTCAAGTCCAGCTGGGATAGTGATGCCAAAGGATGTCCTAGACAAGTCAAAATTGGTAGTTTAAGAGAAAGTGTTTTTTTTCTCGTGACGAGGAACCTAAACAAAGTTATCACGGGTAAGTTAATCATATACTCTTGCGAAGTCTATACCTTATTCGATACCGGTTCTATCTATTCTTTTATCTCTGCCCCGAGAAAGAACCTTCTATAATGAAGAGTAGGATGTGAGGGATCTAGTCTTGCTTGCGCTCAACCTTTAAATTTGACTTCAGAGAAATTAGACTTTGACTTATTAGTTGAAACTTCGATAATAGAAACCTTAGCCACCTCCACTGTTTATAAATCTTGTTGATTCAAATTGACACTTTTACGTTACATGTCGATCTTATCTCTTTGAAAATACTTGCCTTTGATGTGATTTTAGGAATCGATTAGATACCTACTCATCAAGCTTTTTGTAAGGTTGTTAGCTTTCATATTCCTAACAAACCTGTTATGCGAATTCAATCAACCAAACCACTAAAGTCAACCATTGTCATATCAAGCCATAAGTAAAGAGCCCCGAGCCTTTCGCTGGTGACTTCCTTGTGTGGAATGCACCAAAGCCAGACTTTCTGTAGGGAAAGTCGTGGATAATGGTGGCAAGTTGATATGTATCAATGTGATGTGTTATCCAAGTCTTGGATGAGAGTCACAGTTGTGAATGATATTTCTATTGTTAATAAATTTCCTGACGTATCCTTGAAGACTTCTTAGCCTACCCCTAGAGCGTGAAATCGAATTTTGTATTGAACCCAGTTCAAAACCCATTTCTAAAACCCTCAAATATTTTCTTCACCAAAAATGAACGTGTAATGTGCCAAAGACGTTGGCTCGAGCTATTAAAGATTACGATCGTACCATTCAATATCATCGTGGGAAAAGCGAACATGGTAGCTGACGCGTTGAGTAGAAGATCGTATGCGTTTATGAGTGAGATGTCGTTAACATAAGAACCCATTTTGTATAACTTATTAATGATGAAGATAGAGTTAAAGACTCTAGGAAACCACGTGAAGATAACGAATATATGATTAGAACCGACTTTAGTAGATAAAGTTAAAGCCGCTCAAGCTAAAGATCCGGAGATGATGAACACGAAAAAGAAGGTTCAAGAGGGCGTTATTCTAGAAGCAAGAGTCGACGAAGAGAGGAAATCTCAACCCTCGATTTTATTGGCCCATTTGAAATCCTCGATCGAGTAGGAACTGTGGCCTATAGACTCGTTTTACCGCCAAGTATGTCACGTGTTCATAATGTTTTTAACGTATCAATGTTACGTAAATATGTAGACGACCCGAACCAAATTATTAATTTAGAACCGGACGAGATAACGGATAATTTAACGTATGAAGATGTACCGGTTAAAATCATGGATAAGAAGAATCGTATTAAACACTCAAAGGTTATACCTCAAGAGTTAGAATTTGAAATGAAGTCAAGGTATCATCATCTCTTTGGTATACCAGGTACTTACGTAAATTTTGAGGGCGAAATTCTATAAGGAGGGCAGATTGTGAGACCCCAAATTTTATGATTAAAGATTTAAGTTTCTCAAAATATTTTTTTTAATATTATGGTGTGGATTTAATATAATGTTATAGTTGTGGGTAATATTTAAAATTTTGAAAAGTATGCAAGTTGTTATATAATATTCGATTGGTCAGGGAATATTCGTACGATGGCACAATCATTGGTGGACCCCACAACAGAATTATTGTCGGTTTGAGAAAACAACAAAAATATTTTTATGAAAATAACGGCGGAAGTTTTACCATTAACTGTTGAAACACACGGTGTTAAAAGTATAGTAATACGCGTGGTTGCATAGTAGAACACGATATTGATTATTGATGCTTACGTGAGAAGTCACTCAGTTTTGTTCAATTTTTGCTACAGTAATTGTTGCATAGTATCTCACGTTATCTGATTCAATTATTTTCAAAATTTTATATATTATTAAATCAATAATTGAGAGGACGAAGTTATTAATATTATTATTTGCAATATTAACGATGTCTAGAAGTTCTGCCATGAGAGGTTTGGTCACCTAATTGCGCGCCAATAGGGAGAAATCCTTATTGGAAAGCCCCCTCTTTCCTGGGAACGACCTGGTCGATTAATATTGTGAATTATAATAATGATGATAAATGTTGTTAAATATATTGAGGTGTTTTTTTATGAAGTCACGAGAGTTTATATATATATATATATATATATATATATATATATATATATATATATATATATATATATATTCTGTATTATTAGTATTATTAATGTAATAAAACAGAAAAGTTTTTTATATAAAACATAATACTTTTATAAAGTTATTTGTTTTATTAGACTATAAATAGAATATATTATATTTTATTATGTATAGTGTTTGCATAGTGTCTGTATAGTATTTGCATAGTAAAATCATTTTATATAAAATAGAATACTTTTATAAAGTTATTCGTTTTATTATTATAAATAGAATATATTAAATTTTATTTAAAAGATTTTGGTTTATTAGAATATTTTATTAATACTGCATAGTAAATCAATATAGACTGTCCGTTTAAAAGTAAATCAATTTGGACCGTTCATGAATTAGTTACTTTTCAGTCCATTCTCCTATAAATAGAAGCTCATTCCTTCATTATTTCTTATGAATTCACTAAAACTCTAGAGAGAGAAACTATAGAGAGAAAGAAGAAAAGTATTATGCTACTTCACTACTCCTATATCCAGTTTCTTCTAATGTAAGGGGTATTATTTCTTTCGTATTCATGAAGAGAACTTCTGTTATTCCATTCTTTATTATTCTGTTAGAATAACCTGTATACGCGGGCTACCCTATACTTGGTGAAATTCTTCTGTTATTCCATTCTTTATCATTATGTTGGAATAACATGTCTATGGGAAGTACCGCATACATGGTGAAATTCTTCTGTTATTCCATTCTTTATTATTTTGTTGGTACATCATGTCTGTGAGTTTACGCATAACCTGGTTCCATTATTTATTATTCTGTTGGAATATCATGTCTGTACGTTTATGCATGACCTGGTTCCATTATTTATTATCCTGTTGGAATATCATGCATGTGCGTTTACGCATGACCTGGTTCCATTATTTATTATTCTGTTGGAATATCCTGTCTATGCGTTTATGCATGACCTGGTTCCATTATTTATTATTATGCTGGAATATCCTGTCTGTGGGTTTACGCATGACCTGGTTTCGTTATTTATTATTCTGTTGGAATAACCGGTCTGTGCGGTCTATCACAGGCCTGGTGATTTCTTTGTTATTCCATTCTTTATTATACTCAGTTGGTTAAAGTTTTGACTTCTATACTCCATGAAATTAGTGAAATATCCTTGTTATTTGCGTTTCATCCAGTATCTTTTCATGGAAATATTCTTCTGAGCATTCTTGAGTTTTATCCCACAAAGCAGTATCATGTTGACAATTTGGACGATTATTGGTTCCTGTATAAATTAATTCTTGAACTTGTTTTATTGAATTCTTATAACATTGTCATCATCCTTATGTTTATATTATGTTGAAAGTCATATGTGGCTTGTAGTGCATAGATGGACTTGGTATGATTATGACCAGGGATTAATCGGTATAATCATGACCGTAATGTTACAAATGATGTGGTAAAAGTCCTCATTGGCCCGTAGTGCATTGATTGACAGTTGTTGGCATGATCATGACCATTGATGAATACACGAATATCATTGGCCCGTAGTGCATGGATAATTTATGGTCGTGATACTAATGAATATCCTTGGTTGTTGTGCAGGGATGATGTGGATTATTTATTAAGCTGAGTCCCAGCGATAAAAGTGATCAAAAATATTTTAAATCATAAAAGATAGTAGATTTTATTCTCTACTTAACTCTTTTAATGGATTGCTTGTTGCGCTGCAGTTAAACTTGATGTTTGTTATATTGTATCAGTTTAACACTGTTGAAGGCTAACGATAATTTATTCTGCATTATCTTAGTCATAATATTTCCTACTGGGCTAGTTGAGCTCACCCTTTTGTTTTCATTGTTCTCTTCAGGAAATGAAAACGTAGCAGGGACTAGTCGGGGAATGGAGTGACGGTCCAAATGATAGCATTAGTAGTCCTCACAATTCTATGAAATAGTGTGTTAATAAATGTATTGAGGACTTATTTTGAGTTTGAATACTATCTAGAAGACAATATTTGTATTAAAACTCACAGCTCATGTTGTATATTTAAGATTGTATTTGTATTTTGTACCATGTATTTGGCAACTCAGAATAGGTGATGTATACCTATTTTGGGGGCGTCACTATATTCTCGTGTTTCTCATTTGCAAGAATCGACACAATATCCCGACTTATAGTATGTCGAGTCTGTCCCGACTCAATGGAATAACAAGTAATTTTCAGCTTGAAATACTTATGAACACTCTCATGGATGTAAGACATATGTGCTATCTTCTGGTCTCTCTCAACCAATTTCTTACGAAGCTCATCGGCCTCTTCCTTATAGTCCCTAGCCTTATTTGTCATAAGCGCCTTTTCATCGTGCTCTGACTCAAAATCTGCTTTTGCAGACTCCTTTGCTTCATGGAGATAACTAATCTCTTCATTCTGATTCTGCACAACTGTATGCAGTTGCACATTCCTGTCAAGCACTGCCAGATACAATGCTCTCATTGCATTTGAGGTGTTGACTCTTATATAGGTATCGCCTGTATTAACTGATGTTACCTATATTTCTTCCTCCACATCGATCATCATATTAAGATATGATGTTATATCTATATCTCCCTCGGAGTAGTTCTCCTCAAAAAAGTACTCCTCTGGCTCCGATCCTTCTAGAATCACTAATGGTACCTATTCCACTGGCATAGGTATAGGCTCTACTTTGTTCACCGTTTCTTCACTCACCACGTGTATATCTCTATACATCAAGCTATTAATCGACATCTACAATAACACATAACATGTTGATTAGTACATAATATACAATAGTATAAGCACAAATCACATTTAAATTTATTTAGGATTAATTTCCATCTTTTAAATCTTTTAGTACTGAGTTTCCTCAATACCGTATTAACTCATTCGACTCGCGTTTACTTCCTTCGGACATTTCCTTCCTTAACAAGGTTATTAGCCTAAGGTTCTTCCCCCCTTAATTTTTATAACCTAATGCTTTGATACCAACCTGTGACGCCACCAAATTCGGATATCTTTCAACCCGACAGATGGTGCTACACAGTACTCATAATTGTACATTCATTCTAATGAAGCAACATTAACATGTGTGTATCGACGACAATCTTATTACATTAATAATAATATATTCCGTTCCCAGGTTCTGAAACTATTACATTCTTTGTTAATCATAATATAATTCATACAAACATACTAGCCTATTACAGAATAAAATAATCATTCATCTTCACCTTGCCTTTATCAATACTGGAACCCTTGGCTCGCTCGACCTCAGCTGCAATCATATGATTTAAGCAAGAAGTGAGCATAACTAGCTCAACGAGTATAACAATATATTATATAAATACCACTTCGAGAATCATATGATTATTCTTCATTAACTGAACAATAGTTATGAAGTACTAGGAAACATTTAATAGCACTTCTCATCTCATAAAATAATTTCGAAGTACATATAGTAGCTTGGAAAATTTTGAGTAGGTCCATAGACCATGAACATTCTCTTTAGCTTTTATTCATGAAAAGGACAACCCGACACTAAGACCGTAAGTCTGATATTTCTTACCAGCACTTCTAGGTGATCAGCCTATAGTACTTTATGTTGATCAACACTCATCCGTTAAACGTATTAATGTTTAAGTTTTGGCAACCTCGCGTGTCCATCGAATAATCGATGTAAAATACATTTGTTTATTCATACTCAGGCTTACCTTGAATCCGTACCAAACAATTAGCGTTGGATAGCGTTATCAATTCTATATTGAAAGACTTGTAAATAAATCAATCAATCTTTCAAGATTAGTCTAGCCGAGTTAAATCTGGCATCGACCCTTTCATTAAAATATTTCATGCATCTCATAACATGAATCACTGAAAACCTGGCTAACACAAAGGTTAGACAAGCATTAAGAAAACTTGCCTTCAACGTCTGCTACAGTAAAATTACTTTTCCTTTAAATCTTTACAGTCTCTACAACACATAACCACATAACATACCACATTAGGTCATGAATGAACATACATAGTTCCTAGTGAATCTTACCCTTCTTCTCAATCTAATCAGGTATTAGATTTGTTATTATTAGTTCCGGCTTGCCGTTATAATTTACATCATTCTTATATCGAGCCACATCCCGCTCAATAATAGTGGTATCCCTGCTAGCTAGAGCATCATCTCTCTCAACAAGAGCAACATCTCTATTTGAAAGAGCTGTCAATATCAAGGCCCTAGCCTGATCCCTCTCAAACGTCATTAGATGTAACCTCTGCTTTAAATACTTTACAGAATGTGGAGCCACAGTAGTGGGAATACTGCGGGAATCAACTAGAGCTACTGACAAACCAGTAAATAGATCATCCTCTATGGGAGAATCAAGGGTACTCCATAGGCTCCCCATCATTAGAATCAATACCCGACTCTGAGGATACAACCCTAGCCGATGCAATCTCTGCCTCCAACCAAACAGAATACTCTAGAGAACGACCTGGATGGCTAGTCAAAAAGTTAGCCCTCTCTCGAGGAGTCCAACAGGCATAAATCCTAGAAAAATCTTCTGTTGACAAAAGTCGAGATGACAATCGTTAACCCACTGCCCCATCAAAGGGATCAATATCCTGAAACTGGTCAAACAATGCCTTAACAGCCAGTGGATGATATGTCACCCCCCTCAAACTTACAAGGGGAAGATAATCCAGGCCAACTTCATGAGTGATAAAGCTATATGGAGAGCTGAGCCCCGGACAAGGCAAAATATCAAATGTGTCCTCAATCCCTGACAAGAAAGCTAACCATGATGATGCGTCTGCACACTCAGCCGGCTAAAAGGAATATGACATGGTTATCTCATGGGAAAAATAATACCTATGACGTCTAAAAGTGTCAATCGGTCTCAAGTGTGTCATAAACCACACGTAAAATAAGACCGTCCTACCTATAAAAACCCCCCACTGAATGGGTATGGAAAAACGTGGCCAACCTCAAGGTCTCTGCCAAAATCATCAGTAAGATGGTATAACCCTCCCTGAGAGCACGGACTACCATGATCACACTGTATCTAGATGGTCCATGTATAACGTCATATACAAATAGGCCACTATGCACATCAAGAGTATGTCTACACAGGCGAAAATGTCAATCACCCTCAGAAATGGTGATGTCCCCGGAGTATCGCAGATAGCTATCCAACGAACCAAATCTGTCAATCAAGAAACTCATGGACACCACACGCCCTGAGGTAATCACGTCTAGGGAAACTCTGCGCCTCAAGCCTGACAAGGTCATAAACTGCCGGCTCATATCACCGACAACCATCCGAGCTCAAGGTCGATCCAATGGCAAGTCTGTAAGTCGCTCATACTCCTCCAAAATAAGAGTTAACTCATGGGTATCAAATCTAAACACATGTCTATCTGGTATCCAATGCTCAAGCATGCCCCTCTATAATGCCCGGTGGAACCTGAAATATTAAAAGAGTCATAGAGTGTCTCAACAGCTGATCAACTGTTACCCGATCTAAGGAAGACAAACTGTCATACCACGATCTCAAAGAAGATACCACCAACATGGGTGGGGTTTTCTCAATCCGGCTAACAGTGGATGAAGACATCTATAGAGCCATATCATAAGACTATTCAGGGGTCAATGTTAAATTCATCTTTGGAAATGAATATACATGACATAATGCATGCATAATAAATGACAGGTGAAAATATGATTTAGGGAATAGAAAGCTTTATACATACATTCCTAACTACATCATCATTTATATACATCATCTATTTATACAACTGAAAAAATATAGGGAAATGGGGCACAGCCGCCCAACATCTAACAGATGCCTATCAAAAGATATAATGAGAACTAGGGCACAACTGCCCAATATCTAACAGAGGCCTATCAAAATAAATAGTGAGAAATACATCAAAAGAAGTCAATGGTGTTGATGTCCACATCATCCAATCTGTCCATCTGATGTAACTTTTCCTGAGTCACTAAATCTTTACCATAAGGGATATCAGGCTGATACAACATAGGATCTGCACCGGAAAAACCATCTAAATATGGGTCGGCTGAAGGACCAGTCCTAGAGCTGGAAGGATCGAATGTATCCATCTTTGATGGATTTTTACCCAAATGCCGAATAAAGAAATGTTCGCGATCCAACTGTTGGGTCAAACTATTAATCTGCGTTAGATGAGTAGGTTCTCAGACATAGGTAATCCCATCTGTCATAATGATGGAGCCAGGAACCATATCCCCCATAAACTTTGTGGCACGAGTCTGAGCTCTAATGGTGCTAGGGAACCACCAGTGGTAAAAAGCCTCCTAAGTAAAAGGTCCCTCTGACAAAGTAAATTCATTCACGCCCATCAATGGGATCTCAGTGATCGACTGCGACAAAGGCCAATGATGCATGGTAGGAGGAAAAAGAAAAATGTGTATATCTCTTGTAGTTCTCCTAATAGCACGCTTTTCCAAATAGAGCACCCAACCTCCGTCAGTAAGGAGAGGAATCCGATAAGTGAACAATACATACTCGACACCAGTCGGGAAACCAACCTCGAAGCCAACTATCAAGTGGTCCTTAGAGTAAGGAACCCATATAATGACATCTACGGTCAACAACTCCAACTGTAGTGGATAATGGGTGAAACCCTCAGCTACAGGAACCTCTACCAAAGTGGAGTAATGTCATCGTCGTCCCCGTGGATAGGTGCCAAAACCTAGCATGCTAATGAGATGAAGACATGGGAGCCTCTTATAGGCCCAAAACTGCAAATACAAAGATCAAATATCTGTGGTCAGTCAAACTGGTAATCCAAACAAAGGGAAATTAAAAAGAGAAAATGCTCACCAGCAGGAATGGGTAAAACCCTAACACCCTCTAAGCGTAGGCACATCTCCCTGAGGAAGTAGGCAAAGGTGTAGGAGCCCCAATCAAACTCTTCGATATAGTCCACCTCTTGAGTGGCGCTGAATAAAGTGAATGACACCGTCGAAGATTTATCAGCCAGGAAACAACCATTGAGGATGATAAAAAAACAATAGCCAAAGGATGCAATCTCTAACCCTCTGATCATTTGGCAACAGCTCAATCAGAGCCCCACTCATGGCATCAACACTCAAGGGACCAAAATGAACAGTCCGACCCTTTAGCTGTAAAGTCCCCGAACCCGGATACTTGAAACCCGAACTCGGTACTTCACGATACCATTTCTATGAGCGGAAATATTACTAATAATAATAACAATAATATAAATTTTAAACTTAACTTACATTTATCAGAGTTTAATCCCAAGTACGCAACCTTTACTACATTCTTTACATGATATATAATACATATCATTAACTTAATACAGTCTATCTATTACAAATGATACTAATAACATTTTGTTTGCTTTCCTTTTCACTTGTTCCTGGCCGAGCCTTCTAGCTGTTCACACTTAGCTGAAAACATTTAAATAAAGCAAAGATGAGCATTTGAGTGCCCAACAAGTATTATATATATATATATATATATATATATATATATATATATAAGCTGAAAGAATTTAAATATTTTCTTTATAATATTCTTCTACAACCGGTCAATAGTTGTGAAGTAATCTGTACCAATAACAATAACATAACAACCCTCTTTTAAATTTGTGAAACTATGTATTGTGTATACATGGGGTTTCTGTGACACATTATGAACATTGTTTTCATTTTCGAAAGGGTTTAAATAGAAATTCATCTGTAAACCGGTCATTGCTTACGGGCACGAAGGTGTACATCCCATAGGCCCTGTATTGATCAATACTACATTGCTAGAACGATATTATCGTTCATCCTTTGTCCGCCGTAGCGCATAAAAATTTTCCCATTATCAGGATGTTCATACTTGTCGGGTTTTCATAACAAAGGTCTTATATAATTTAACATATATGTATATCAAAGGTGTATCAACATGTGATTAAATACAATGATTATCCAAGTGGGGACACTTGTATAATCATTTATAGAAATTAATGAACGGAATATATATATCTGAATTATCATATACTAACATGTTGATAATCAATGGGCGTATATAATATAGGTTTAACAATCTGTTTAATAACAATATAATTCTAAAACATTCTTACACTTGTCCATTGCATAAAGAAAATGCAAAGTTAGGATACTTGCCTGATGCGCTGCTTACAATTACGCAACTTAGAATTATCTTTTCTATCACGACCTATCATTAATCAAATCATTCTATCGATTAGAATCACATATCATAACACATAGTACTGCTTATTGCAGTCAGCACATAACATAATCACATTGTCATACATGTTTCACAGTCATTGCATCACAAACAAACAGTTAACTCATTCTTAATCACATTGTCACACAACTTTATCCACCATTGAATCACAAATAAAATAATTAACTAACTAAATTTCTAAGTCCAGATCAATTTCTGAAACATGTCGGTCTACCGACATCTTTATCGGGTAATTATCGAGTCTAAGACTCTAAACAGTTGTTCAATATCCATTTAAACTAATTACATAACAGTCATACCATTTTTCATGACCTTATAATAATTATAAAATAATTATTACCATTTATCATAATTTTTGAAATATCAGAATCATTATTAAATGATTTAAATATCAAATAATTCTATTATCATCAATATTTAATCAATATTAAACTATTAATGAAACCATTTCCAAAATATTAAGGTTATGTATAATAACTCAAAAAAAATTTTAAAACATTTATATTACCTTTAAATGATTTTTAAAACATTTAAAATCATTCTTAAACAATTACCATTAATATTAAAATATTAATTTATCATTATCCAAATATTAAAAGTTATTAATTACAACTTTAAAATATTTTAATTCACTTATATCTTTTTTAAATAATTTTTAAATAAATAAAACTATTTTTAAACTATTTATTTAATATAATTATTAAATAAACTTAATATCATTAATCATTAAATAAATATCATTAATATTAAATTATTAATGAAATTATTCTTTAAATGTGAAAAGTTATGTTTTATAACTTAAAATATCTTTAAACACTTTATTTTTATTTAAATGTATTATTATAATATTAAAATCATTTTTAAACTAAATTATTAAATAACTTTAATATCATTAATAATAATTAATTACTGAAATTTACCTTTAAATATTAAAAGTTATATTTTATAACTTAAAATATTTTTAAATACCTTATCATTATTTAAAATGATTTAAAATCATTTGAATTCATTTATTTAATTCATTTAATAAATAACTTAATTATCATTAATATTAATTTATTAATAAAAATTATCAAATAATATTAAAAGTTATTAAAAATAACTTAAAATATTTTCTTATCTCATAATATAATTTTAAATGATTTTTCAAATATTAAAATTATTTTTAAATAATTTATTTAATATTATAATTAAATAAATTAAATACTTTTAATATTCCAAAAATATTAAATATTTATGAAATATATTTAAAATAATTAAAAACTAATTTTTAGAATTTAAAATAATTTTTAATAATTTATTTGGTATTTTTAATAATTAAAAACTATTTTTTTCTATTTATTTATTAATTTTAGGAAAATATAAAATAGAAACTGTCGCTGCAGGTCTTTAGCGACAAAAAGCGTCGCTGTTGGTGTTCTTGAGCCTCAAGAACACTGACAGCTCAGTGGTTATGGGGTCACATTTGACCGGCTATAATTTCATTTATAGATCGTTTCTATCCAATATGAAACCTAAGTATTGTAGTGTTGATGTAACTCTACAAGTTCCAATCGTTATATTGATCATAACACAACATATCAAGAAGATCTAGGCCAACAAACCACCTGTCAGACGGTTTCTGGGTTTTCCCAGAAACCCAGGTATCCGAGTGAACACCTTCATGCACGATTTATTTTATGTTAAGTTCATGTTTTATGTCATTTAAAGGTTCTAATCTATAGAATTAATATATGACAAGGTACATCACTAAAACAACATATCTGTTAAACAACAACAAAATCACAAGCTAGCTCCCGGTCAACCCATGTCAGAAACGGTGTTCTTCACGTTTCTGGAAATTCCCAGATACATCAAAACAGTGCAAGTGGCCTACTTTGACCGCTTCTCACTGTTGCTCTGTTGATTGTTTATGGTATATTAAGACTTTAATCTACAGTCCACATTACCAGCTACAACATGAATACAACATATCATCAAAACATTAAAATATCTGACAGATCTGATCGTTACAAAACATTGTCAGACGCTGAAAAAGCTTTCTGGGTTACCCAGATTTTTAAAAAAATCATGGTTGGTCAACGGTTTTTGACTGCTTATATCGTTCGATTTACACATAATATGGACTTGATTCTTCTTTTAGACTAACGACAACATGTCAGGCTATATATTAAAACTTGAAAACAAGAAAAAACACATAACAACCAACGATCTACAGCCTCTGACATTCACTGTCAGACAACAGAAATACATTTTCCCATATTTTTGAAAACCTTTGATCTCGAACACTTTGATGTTATATATCTAACATGTCTCAACCCAGATCACTTATAAAGACTACAAACAACAACTTTTAACATAAAAACACAAGATCTAACAGCAACTTTTGGACAGAAAATCAAGGTAGGGTTTTATACATTTCTTTGATTAATTTTGATTTTCGGCTGCTGATTTGTTATGGGATTTCGTGGGACTGTGTTTTAGGACTGATCTAGCTTAAAATTTCGGATATATGGGGCTTGAGAGAGATTGGTTGAGTGTTGTGCAAAAATTTAGTGAACAAATGTATTTTCTCTCTTCTTCAATCTATTTATAGAAAAGCTAGATGCATGTATTGGCTGAATTGCTGTTGATTTGCTGAGATTTCTAGCACATAGGGTAGTTGGGTTTGGTCACCAACTTTCCCTAAGGTCAAAACCTACACATTCTAGCTTAATAATGCAAGAGGTGCAAAAATGTCATTTAGTAAATCATTTAAATGGCAAAATTGTAATCTTGGTAAACCATTAGGGTTTAGGGTTTGGGTTAGGGTTTAGGGTTTGGACCATTTTAGGGTTTGAAATTAATTTCTATAATTTCCAATTTAGGGTTTAAAATAAATAAATAATAAAATAATAAAATTTTAGTTTCTAGAACACAAAATAAAGATTTCTAATTAATTAGGTTTCTAATTAATTAACACTTTACACTAATTAGCATTAAACTTTCCAAATCAACAATTAGGGTTTACAATTTAAATAAGTTAGGGTTTATAATATAGAAAAATAATTAAGGTTTTTAAATATTTACGATTCTCCCTAATTAGGGTTAATATATATAACACCGATCATAAATCACATTATCGTGATTACATAACAGCCTTAAGCCGACATTAAATTTTTAATTTAGGGTTTGACAGTTTGAAACTAGGGTTTCTATTTTTAAATAGGATTTCTAAATAACAAAATTATATAGTGCATAACATATATCATATAACACAGTTAAACAACAGTCTTGAACTCACAGCTGAGTTCCAAATTAGGGTTTTTAATAATTTACGGTTTCTAGAATTTTAATTAGGGTTTACCTAATTAATACATTTAATAAATGCCATAAATTATATAACACACTTATAAAACAAATCTTGCACTCTAATTTGGATCTCAAATTAGGGTTTAACATTATTACTAAGGTTTGGTCATAATACACCGTAACTGACCAACCATTATCAGTCCACAAACATACAGTACATATTTATAACACTAAAAAATCAAAATATTATAATATTATAATATTATTATCATTCCTTAATTCAGACCCAAAATTAGGGTTTGATAGTAATATAATAAAACTGTTCCACATATTAACCTTACACACATAACCATACTTATCTATAACATTGACAAATAATAATATAATATTATTATTTTCATTCCTTGATCAAAACCCAAAACTAGGGTTTGGATTCCATATCTGATTTATCTGCCATAATTAACCTTATAATTAAGTAGAAATAATTTACTTAATATCTTGAAGAAAAATTCATATAATAAAATATGTATTATAAAAAATTCTATATTCATATCATATATTATTCAATTAATATAATTATCATATTTTCATGGAAAATAAACATTAAAAACATTTTAACTATAAAACTAATTATTATTAGAATATAATTTATAATGAGCAATAATTCTAAAATAAAATTATTCATAACCACTCATGTAATAAAATTATTCATAATGTCTTTCACGCATTCTTACCTTTAAAATAAATAATTATTCTAAAATCATTTCCTATATTATTTAAATAATATAAGATTATATCTCCCTTGAAAAATAATTAATAAAACATTTCCAATAAGGAATTAATTAGTATAAAATATAATTGATAATAGTCAATAATTCTAAAATAAATTTAATTACAATACTTAATGTAATAAATAAATTTTATTTATCATACATATAATTATAATTACACATTATCTTGACACATATCATTCATACTTATTTTAATAATAATAAAATTTATACGCAAAATTTATGATTTATTTATATAGAAAATATCGGGTTGTCACATTAGCGCCGTACCCGGGACTCCCAACAAGGATCTAACGGCAATCGAGGAAATGTCAGCCACTAAAGGCACTGACGCCTTAGAAAACTCCATCCTAGTGATGAATCACCAATCCATCGGTGTCATCATCACCTCATAATCCAACAAATTGAGAGATTGGGTCTAGTGAAACCAGCGCTTAGACAAAGCCCTGAGATAACCCCAGGGACAACGATGGGGAAGAATGGAAAAGAAAGCCTCGAAGCCCTAGGAATGAACAATCTCTTGATACTCTGGATGGAGAGTCTGGTACAGAGAATGTATGCTAAACCAGTTCCCTCTAGGCTACGTAAAGCTAGGAACTTGCATCAAAATGCAAACCAACATCAGAACCATTGCACCCACAAATGGGAAAAGGAAGATCAACACAGCTATTACCTCGTTTGCATGAAGATAGATTGAGGGGTGATTACTCAAATCATCCAGAAGCTCTTGAATCATCACATTTATAGCTGGAAGCTCCCTGCAGGGAATGGAAGAAGAAGGAGCAGGATTTGCAATTGGTACGTCCTCCTCCTTGTCCTCAACATCTGGTCTCTCAACCCAGATGGGATGAATCACTGACTTAGTTGACCGACGAGGTTGAGGAACATCGGATGCTCTCTTCCTCACACCTGAAGAGGTTCTACAGGAGCTATTCGGTTGGTCTGGATCCATATATCTGGACAAAAGTTTCCAAATCACTTCATAAAGGGTGTGGTAAATTCTAACCTGGAGCTCATTAAATTTAGTTCATACCTATATGCATGCATTACTTTAACATACATGTGCAGTAGAGTTAAAAATACATAATCATTCAATGCCTAGACTTGTGAAATTTTTTTGTCATAGTCTCCTTTGTAAAAAAGGACTATCCACATGCACGTAGGCATGACTAGGTGGCTTTTCAGTAGCACACCAACTCAAAGTCATAAACATCTTATATGCATGAAAAGACATCAAATTCATATCTATAAAGGTAGCCTAATTACCATGATTACTTTGCTTCAAAATCTTTGCTCATTTGTCCTCAAATATGATGAAAAAATAGCAGAAAAGGGTACCAATTGACTATTTTAAAAGTCAATTTTTTAACATCAATACGTTCAATATGGTAAAATGCTAAAATTTACAATGTTGAATAATTTTTATCAAGTCATATGAGCATGCATATTCATTAATATATGTTTTGAAGCATTCTATATTATATCTCACTTTCCAACATCAAAACTAGAAAAGAAAACATGTAAATGTTACAAGGATAGTGCAGAACGATTTTACGGTGACGAATTTTATAGAAAATAACCCAAACTCTGTAGATCTAAAGAAGAAATCTTGGATTTTCTATGTGGTTTCAACTTGAAAATGACTTGTGAAAGGGATGGGAGGTGAGTTATAACCCACAGATGGCTGCGGGTCAACTCGCAGTAGCCACAAGTCTACCTGCGGCTACCCTGGGTGGTCTCTACCCCCTTCGATTCGATCAAATTTGAGTTACAAAGGAGGTCCTAGAAGTTAAAAACTCAAATCAAGAAAAAAGATGCAACGTGATTAAGCAGAAAAGCCAGAAATCCTAGTTTCAAAGACCAGACTGTGGGTCTACATATCAATCATTGGTATTCGCCTAAGTATAGGGTTTAGAAAATCGATGATAAAAGTTATTTAAAGAGGCCATTATCAACGCTTCGCGAAGGTCCAATCCCATCAACTGGGGGTTATGATTGCAATCAAAAGCATACAAATTCATCAAGAGTATCTCTCATCAGGAATACATCCCCAGCGATGATTTCGGACATCCTAAGTCATTGAAAGCTATTATAACATGGATTAGGCAGCCTTGATATTGCAAACCATTGGCGATAATTCTAGCAAAGCATCAGAAGTGCTCCAATGATATAAGCCATTGAAAGTTACTTCAATGAGGGTCAAGCATCCCTAACATTGCAAACTGTTAGCGATAACTCCACTGAAGCGTTAGAGAAACCTGATGATACAAACCTTGGAAAAACATCCTCATCGGGGAAGACCGATGATGGAATCTGTTATATAGATCCCCAGTAATCCAAACGTAATGCTCAAGAGTCTCCTACAAAAGAGAAGAACATCTTCGATGGAAAGCATTTCCAAAGGATTAAGGACTTTGGTGATAAACCCAATGTCAACATCATGTGGTATCAATCATTTTGAAACCTCCACTTTAGGGATTTCAAAGACATCTCTGTAACTTATCAGCAAATCAGGCTTAGATAGCACTGATGGACAGTTCAAACCGCTGGTGATAACCTCAGCGTAGCATCGAGAGGTTCTGATGATACCGGAGCACCGAACCATCAAAGCAATAAACAACAAACAACAAACAAACAAACAAACAATAAACAACATTTAACAAACAAACAACAAACAAAAGAAACAAACAACATTTAACATAACCTCAGCATAGCATCAAAGCAATAAACATTTAACCCTACATGCTATCAAAGAAAATAACATAAGTCAATTATAACATCATTGACAACTCCATCCCTAAAGAGAAGCAACAGGGGCGGGTAATTATAACCTCTCGTTAGAAATCATTCCAACAAATAACATTTAACATAACGTTACATCATGTTGCATTGCATTTGCATCATTCTTATATTGTCACATTTCAAGTGTCTAGTAGTCTTTATCCTATCCATGCCATTGCATCACATGAATATGATAAAGAGGGGCATCTGTAGACACTCAGAGTTTTATATTCATGTTACTAACCCTACAAGAAGAAAGAATCGTCTTCCAGAGATAACCTTGGAAGTCAAATCTGTTTCAACCCCGGAGACAACAGCGGGAGATCCAATTTTCAATCTCGGAGATAACCCCAAGAGATTTAGTTCCAACTCTGGAGATAACCCTAGGAGATCCAATTTCAACCTCGGAGATAACCCCGATAGATCTAGTTCGAGTTTCAAAAATAACCCTAGAAAACTTAGTTTTCAACCCCGAAGATAACCTCGGGAGATACAGTACACACCCCAAAGATAACCCTGGTAGGTCAAGAAAACCTCAGAGAAAACCCTGAGGACATTCACTGTAAGACCCCAACTTTTAGGAATAAAGAATAATTTTCTCAAAATATATTTTTGAAGATTATGGGGTAGATTTGATATAATGTTATAGTTGTGGGTAATATTTACAAATTTTGCAAAGTAAGCAAGTGGTTATATAATATTCGATTTGTCAAAGAATATTCATTTTAACAGGGAATATTTGTACGACGGCACAATCATTGGTGGACCCCAAAATGGAAGTATTGTCGTAGTTAGAAAATGACAGAATTATCATTTTATAAAAATAACAGCGAAATTGTTACCTTTAAAACTGTTGAACTACCCGGTAGTAAAAGTACAGTAATACGCGTGGTTGCATAGTAGCACACGGTATTGATTATTGATGTTTACGTAAGAAGTCACTCAGTTATACTCAATTATTGCTACAGTAATTGCTGCATCATATCTCTCATATTATTGATTCAATTATTGTCACAGTATCATCTGCATAATATGTTATATTATTAAATCAATAATTGAGACGACAAAGTTATTTATATTATTATTTGCAATATTGACAATGTCTTGAAGTTCTGTCAAGGAGAGGTTAAGTAATCTAATTGCGCGCCAATAGGGAGAATCCTTATCGAAAAGCCCTCTCTTTCCTGGGAACGACTTGGTTGTTAAATATTATGAGTTATAATATTAATGATGAATAAGTTCGTATTGATTAAAGATGAAATTGATAGTTCCATTGTGTTGGGATTATTAATGTTAGTGGAAACTGACATTTATTTCGATAATAATTGATGTCTGGAAGTTATATTGACCAATCGGGTAATTAATTAGATAAATGAGTAATTAATTGCTATTAATTCACATGATTATAACTATTTGTTCACATGTGTGTACCATTGAATCACATTAATTTACTATTAGGGGAGTTGGTGCAAGTTTGATAATACTTGCATAACTAAGTTAAAAATGGAGGTATAGATGAAGGTACTATACTATAATTAATTTTTTCACATGTTTAGAATTATTGAGTCACATGATTTACTATTGATTCATATGATTTACTATTACGAGAGGTGGTGCAAGTTTGATAATACTTGCATGACTAAATTAAAAATGAAATAAAAGTTGAAGGTATTATATTGTAATATTTAGAGCCCCAAAATGTGCAATTATAGAAATTATATTTTTCTATAAATAGAAGCTCATTCCTTCATTATTTTTCACCAATTCACTAAGTCTCACAAGAACAATTATTATAGAGAGAAATTATAGAGATAAAGAAGAAGAGAAGTTTGCTACCTCACTATTCCAGTATCCAGTTTCTTCTAAGGTAATGGATATTATTATTATAGTAAGGGGTATTATCCTTTCGTATTCATGAAGAGAGTTATTTTCTTCCAATACTCGTAAGGGTTGTTATTCAATTCTTTATTATTATGTTGGAATAACCTGTCTATGCGAAGTACCGCATACATGGTGAAATTCGTCTGTTATTCCATTCTTTATTATTATGTTGGAATAACATGTATGTGAGGTCTATCGCATGCCTGGTGAATTCTGTTGTTGTTCCATTCTTTATTATTCTGTTGGAATATCCTGTCTGTGCGGATTACGCATGACCTGGTTCCATTCTTTATTATTCTGTTGGAATATCCTGTCTGTGCGGATTATGCATGACCTGGTTCCATTCTTTATTATTCTATTGGGAATAACCTGTTTGTGCGGTCTATCGCATGTCTGGTTAATTCTTCGGTTATTCCATTCTTTATTATTCCGTTAGAATAACCAGTTTACGTGGATTACCGTAGGTATGGTGAATGATACTTCGTATTCATTCTTTATTAAATTGTGGAAATGATCTGTCTATGTGGATTATCGCATGGCGGGTGAAAATCCATTTGCAGTTTGGTATATTCTATTATACTCGTATGAGATAAAATTTCTTCTGTACTCGTCATGGAATATCATTTTCTTAGGTATTTTTTTTACGTGTTACTATTCACAAGTTACTATTCACCCAGTTACTATTCACTCTATTATTATTCACTCGGGTATTCAGGGTACTTTTCGTGTCTGAGTACTATTCACGAGTTACTATTCACAAGTTACTATTCACCTAAATTACTATTCACCCGAATATTATTCACTCGGGTATTTGGGGTACTTTTCATGTCGGGGTACTATTCACGAGGTACTATTCCTAAGGTACTATTCATAGGATACTATTATGGGGTACTATTTACCCGAAAAATATATTTCTTTTCTGTCCAAATTATTTTTGGTACATGAATATTATTCTTAAATTTTACTCCACAAAGCAGCATCATGTTGACAATTTGGATATTTTTAAACTCTGGATAAATTTAAAGTCTTTAATATTTATCCTTGATTTTGTGTGATTAATGCTTATATCATTGTCATCATCCTCATGCTTATATGATGATGAAAGTTATCTTTGGCTTACGTATAAAGATGGACTGTTGATTATTGATTTTACAGTTGTATATCTTTGGCTTACGTACAAAGATGGACTGTTGATTATTGGTTTTACATTTGTATATCTTTGGATTACGTGCAAAGACGAACTATTGATTGATGAGTATCTTTGGCTTATGTGCATAGATGAACTGTTTATTGGTATGATTATGACCAGGGATCATTCGGTATAATCATGACCAGTAATGTTATAGATGATGTGGTAAAAGTCCTCATTGGCACGTAGTGCATTGATGGACAGTTGTTGGTATGATTATAACCAGGGATTACTCGGTATAATCATGACCATTAATGTGACACCCCCAAAATAGGTATGTATCACCTATTCTGAGTCGCCAAATACATGGTACATAATACGAATACAATCTTTAATATACAACAAGAGAGCTGTGACTTTTAATACAATTATTGTCTTCTAGACAATATCCACTCTCAGAATAAGTCCTCATTACATTTATTGTCATACTATTTAACAGAATAGTGAGGACTATTAATACTATCATCTGGACCGTCACTCTATTCCCCGACTAGTCCCGGCTACGTTCTCATTTCCTGAAAAGAACAATGAAAGAAAGGGTGAGCTCAACTAGCCCAGTTAGAAATATTATGACTAAGATAATGCAGAATAAATTATCATTAGTCTTCAACAGTGTTAAACTGATAAAATACAATAGACATCAAGTTTAACTGTAGCGGAACATGCAATCCATTAAAAAAGTCAAGTGGAGAATAAAATCTACTATCTTTTATGATTTAAAAGGTTTTTCATCACTTTTATCGCTAGGTCTCAGCTTAATAAATAATCCACATCATCCCTGCACTGCGGCCAAGGATATTCATTAGTATCACAACCACAAATTATCCATGCACTATGGGCTAAGGATATTCGTGTATTCATCAATGGTCATGATCATGCCAACAACTGTCCATCAATGTACTACGGGGCAATGAGGACTTTTACCACATCATTTGTAACATTACGGTCATGATTACACTGAATAATCCCTGGTCATAATCATACCAAGTCCATCCATGCACTACAGGCCACAGATAACTTTTAAAAAAATATAAACATGAGGATGATGACAATGATATAAGAATTCAATAAAACGAGTTCAAGAATTAATTTATCCAGGAACTAATAACGTCCAAATTGTCAACATGATACATCTTTGTAGCGTAAAATTCAATAATGCTCAGAAGAATATTTCCATAAAAAGATACTGGATGAAGCGCAAATATCAAGGATATTCCACTAATTTCATGGAGTATAGAAGTCAAAACTTTAACCAACTGAGTATAATAAAGAATAGAATAACAAAAGAAATCACCATACATGCGGTACTTCGCATAGACAGGTTATTCTAATAGAATAATAAATAACGGAACCAGGTCAGGCAAAATTCGCACCGATAGGATGTTCCAACAGAATAATAAAGACAGAACCAGGTCAGTCGTAAAACGCACAGATAGGATATTCCAATAGAATAATAAAGATGGAACCATGTCCGGCATAAAACGCACAGACAGGATATTCCAACAGAATAATAAAGAATGGAATAACAGAAGAATTTCACCAAGTATAGGGTAGCACGCGTATACAGGTTATTCCAATAGAATAATAAAGAATGGAATAACAGAAGTTCTCTTCATGAATACAAAAGAAATAATACCCCTTACCGTAAAAAAAAATTGGATATAAGAGTAGTGAAGTAGCAGAATACTTTTCTTCTTTCTCTCTATAATTTCTCTCTCTGGAGTTTCAGTGATTTCGTAAGAAATAATGAAGGAATGAACTTCTATTTATAGAAGAATGGACTGAATAGTAACTAATTCATGAACGGTCCAGATTGATTTACTTTTAATCGGACGGTCCATAAAATATTTTAATAAAACAAAACTTTTAAATATAATATATATATATATATAACCGGTTAAGCACGGCATATAAGTAATATATATATATATATATATATATATATATATATATATATATATATATATGTGTGTGTGTGTGTGTGTGTGTGTGTGTTTACTCCATGTGTTGCATAAATAATAGCATACAATAATAATACACCCTCCCACATACGGCAACATCAACCCACAAAAATCACATAAGTCAAGAATTTTTTCTAAAAGGGTTTTCATTATGGAATGCAATAGCAGCCATTAAATTTGTTGTTTACTAATTAGAAAAAAAAACACCTATACATCTTTAACTTATTCCCACATTTCCCGCCTGTGACAACCCTTTTCTTTCCCACTTTGTCAACATCACAAGCACACCCACGTGCTAATATATATATATATATATACATTATATATATACATACTGAATAACCTACTATCGTTTATTTTGAAAAATGGGTAAGTGGGAATTCAAATAATAAGTAAAATTTATAACAAATACTTCGTAAAAATTTTCTAAATATTTTTAACAACATTTATCATCATTATTATAATTCGTAATATTAATCGACCAGGTCGCTCCCAGGAAAATGGGGGCTTTCAAATAACGATTTCTCCCTATTGGCGCGCAATTAGGTGACCAAACCACTCCTTGACAGAACTTCTAGATATCATTAATATTGCAAATAATAATATTAATAACTTTGTCATCTCAATTATTGATTTAATAATATATAAAATATCGAAAATAATTGAATCAAATAACGAGAGATGCTATGCAACAATTACTGTAGCAATAATTGAACAAAACTGAGTGACTTCTCACGTAAGCATCAATAATCAATACCGTGTGCTATTATGCAACCACGCGTATTATTGTACTTTTACTACCGAGTAGTTCAACAGTATTAACGGTAAAACTTCCGCCATTATTTTCATAAAAATATTTTTGTCATTTTCTCAATCCGATAATAATTCCGTTGTGGGGTCCACCAATGATTCCGCCGTTATGCAAATATTTCTTGCTAAAACGAATATTCCCCGACCAATCAAATATAATATAATAACTTGCATACTTTGCAGAATTTATAAATACTACCTACAACTATAACATTATATCAAATTTATTCCATAATATTCAAAAATGATAATTATAGAAAATTCATTTTTATTCATAAAAGTTGGGGTCTTACAATCTCCCCTTATGAAATTTTTCCCTCAAAATTAGGGTACGTACCTGGTATGTCGAAGAGGTAAGGATACCTTGATTTCATTTCAGATTCTAATTCCTAGGTCATTTCCTCAACATCGTGGTTTCTCCATAAAACTTTGACTTGAGGTATAACCTTGGAGCGTAGAATATGTTCCTTTTTATCCAAGATTTGAACAGGTACCTCTTCATACGTTAAATTTTCAACTATTTCGTCCGGTTCTAACTCAATATTGTGATTCAAGTCTTCCACATATTTACGTAACATGGATATATAAAAAATGTTATGAACACGAGATATACTTGGCGGTAAAACGAGTCTGTAGGCTATAGTCCCTACTCGATCGAGAATTAAAAATGGGCCAATAAATCAAGGATTGAGCTTTCATTTCTTTCCAAATCTTGTAATTCCTTTCCATAGAGCAACACGTAACAACACATGATCTCTAATATCGAATTCTACGTCCTTTCGATGAAGATCAGCATAACTCTTTTTCTGGTCTTGTGAGGTTTTTATACATTGTCGGATCATTTGAATCTTTTCCGTAGTCATACGTACCAACTCTGGTCCCAACAACGTTGCTTCACCCGCCTCATCTCAGCATACTGGAGAACGACACTTTCTTCCATACAACGCTTTGAATGGAGCCATGCCAATACTTGCTTGATAACTGTTGTTGTAAGAAAACTCCACCAATGGTAAGAACTTGTCCCAACTTCCCTTGAAGTCAAGGACATAGAGTCTTAATAAATCTCCAAGAGTTTAAATAGTACTCTCTGATTATCCATCCGTCTGAGGATGATATGCCAAACTAAATCGTAAATCTGTTCCCATAGCTTTTTGCAAGCTAACCCAAAATCGTGAAGTGAATCTTGGGTCTCGGTCAGAAACTATGGATAATGGCATACCATGCAATCTTACAACCTCGTTTATGTACATACGAGCAAGACGTTTAAGTGTATAAGTTTCTCGTATAGGTAAGAAATGAGCAGACTTGGTCAATCTATCAACAATGACCCAAATTGCATATATACCTTGAGAAACCTTGGGAAGACCATTAACAAAATCCATGGTGATGTACTCCCACTTCTATTCTGGAATTTCAAGTGGTTGCAATGGACCTTTTGGTACTTGATGCTTCGCCTTGACTCGTTGACACGTTAAACACCTTGAGATAAATAGCGCTATCTCTCTCTTCATATTGCCCCACCAAAATGTATGTTGAAGATCATAATACATTTTAGTACTCCCAGTATGGATTTCAAATGGTGTGTTGTATGCCTCCATCATGATTTTATACTTTAAATTGGGGTCGTTAGGAACACAAAGTCTAGAGTTGACTCAAAGTATTCCTTCTTCATCAATTCTTGCTTCCGGTATAGCACCTTCTTGTACTTTCTTCCTCATACGCATCAGCTCCAGGTCTGTAGCTTGACCGGCTTTAACTTTATCGATTAAAGTAGGTTCTACTCGTATATTCGCCATCATCACGTGGGTCCCTGGAGTCTTTATCTTTATCTTCATCCTTTGCGAGTCATACAAAATGGGCCTTTGCGTTGACAATATCGCACTCATACCTGCATATGATCTTCTACTCAATGAGTCAGCTATCACGTTCGTTTTTCCAAGATGGTATTGGATGGTATGATCATAATCTTTCAACAGTTCAAGACAACATCAGTTGTCGCATGTTGAGTTCCTTTTGAGTGAAGAAATATTTGAGGCTTTTATGATCCATAAAGATCTTCACTTTCTCCCCATACAAGTAATGCCTCCAAATCTTTAGTGCAAAAACGACTGCTGCCAACTCTAGATCATGAGTAGGATAATTCCTCTCATATTCTTTGAGTTATCGAGAGGCATAAGCTATGACTTTCCTATGTTACATGAGAACACATCCTAACCCTTTACCCGAAGCATCACTGTAGATGGCAAATCCCTCCGAGCCTAATGGTATTGTCAGAACAAGTGCTGAAATGAGTCTCCTCTTGAGTTCTTGAAAACTCTTCTCGCATTCCTCACTCCAACCGAATTTTGTATCTTTCCGAGTCAGTTGAGTTAATGGAGTAGCAATTCAAGAAAACCCTTCTATGAATCTCCGATAATAACCAGCTAAGCCGAGAAAGCTACGTACTTCGGTCACTGATTTAGGTTGTTCCCAACTTTGAATGTCTTCAATCTTTGCCGAGTCAGCAGATATTCCATGACTTGATACCATGTGCCCAAGGAATGCTACTTCCTCAAGCCAGAACTCGCATTTATTCAACTTGGCATAAAGCTTATATTCACGAAGCTTTTGGAGTATCAGCCTCAAGTGTTGCTCATGATCTTCATGGATTTTGGAATAAATAAGGATGTCATAAATAAAGACGACCACAAAGTGATCCAAATATTCCTTGAATACTCGATTCATCATATCCATGAAAGCAGCAGGAGCATTAGTCAATCCAAAAGACATGACTAGGAATTCATAATGCCCGTACCGAGTTCTGAAAGTCGTCTTTGGAATGTCATTGGTTCTAATCTTCAATTGGTGATATCTGAAACGAAGATCAATCTCTGAAAAGAATTTGGCGCATTGCAACTGGTCAAACAGGTCATCAATACGTGGTAATGGGTACCTATTTTTTATGGTGACATGATTCAACTCCCGATAATCAATACAAAGTCGCATACTCCCATCTTTCTTCTTCACGAATAGAACAGGAGCACCCCAATGAGAAGTACTAGGACGAATGAAACCGATATCTAACAATTCCTGCAGTTGGGTCTTTGGAAATAGGTTTTCTACCAGGTTCAAGGTCGATACAAAATTCAATCTCACGCTCTGGGGGTAGGCCAGGAAGTTCTTCAGGGAATACGTCAGGAAATTAATTAACAATAGAAATATCATTCAAAACTGACGTATTTTTATTTAGATCCGTGACATGAGCTAAGAAAGCTTGACATCCATTTTCAATAAACGAATAGCTTTATGGCTTGAGATGATAGTGATTAAATTTAACGGTTTAGTTGCTTAAATTCACATAATAGGTTGGTTAGGAATATGAAAGCTAACAACCTTACGAAAAATAATTAATTTTTGCATGATGAGTAGTTAACCAATTAATCCCTAGAATTGCGTCAAATGCATGTATTTTCAATGAAATAAGATCGACATATAATGTGAGGGTACCGATTTGAACCAAACAAGACTTATAAACAGTGGATGTAATGAAGGTTTCTCCCAACAGAGTTTCAAAAGATAAGTCAAAGTCCAATTTTCTGGAGTCAAATTTAAATGTTGAGCGCAAGTAGGAGAAATAAAAGAATGGGTAGAACCGGTATCAAGTAAGGTATATACTTCACTAGAGTTTATGATAAGCTTACCCGTGATGACCTCGTTCAGGTTCCTTGCTTTCTGGGAGGTCACGACAAACGTTCACCCTTGCACTACTGGCTTTGACTTTTCTGGGACGTCCTTTGGTGCCTCCATCCTAGCTGAACTTGTCTTCGGTGAACGATAAAATCGGGCTAGGTGACCTTCTCTTCCACAATTATAACATGCTTTGGATGACATCGTTCAGTTTGGACTGATATGTCCTTCCCCTCCACATTTGAAGCATATGATAGGTGGTCGTTCTCCTTCCTTAACAACAGGTGCTCCCCATGGTGAAACACTCGGCTAAATATACTTCTTGTCAAGTAATTCTTGCAATTGCACCATCAATTCCTTCATCTCTACCGGGGCCATTTTGTATGGTGCCTTAGATATCGGAGTCGTTCTTGGTAGTAGGTCAATCACAAACTCGATTTGTCGATCTGGCAGAAGACCAGGCAAATCGTCTGGAAATACATCTGCAAAATCTCTTATAATCGGTATCTCTTCTAACTTTGTACTCTTCTTCTATGTATCGACTATGTAGGCTAAATATCCTACACATCCTTGTCTCAACAACTTCTTGGCTTGCATCACCGTTAGACAACTTGCTTGTCGAGGTGACTTGCTGCCATAAAACACAACCTTTGACGGAGTCATAAGGTTAACACACTTCCTTTGGCAATCAATTACTGCTCCATAATTGAATAACCAATCCATTCCCAGTATAACATCGAATTCACCAAGTCTAATTGGCATCAAATCTACCATCATCTCGTGACCTTTTATAACCACTCCACAATTCCTATATATGAATCTAACAGGAATCACTTCTCTATTCGCAATTTATATACTTAAGGGAAATTCTAATTCTTCCTGAGGCAAATTTAAGTTCTGAGCAAATTCATCGGATATAAATGAACAAGTAGCACCCGAATCAAATAGTACATAAGCATTAATACCATTAATCGAAATAATACCTGACACCACATCCTTAGACTGTACAACTTCCTGCATAGTTATATTGAAAGTCCTCGCAGTAGGTCGGCTTGATTGAGCTGGTCCAGTGATTGCTAATGCACCACCATCATTGTTATTTCCTTTTCCGCCACTTTCACTTTCCGCTGGCTTCTTAGGTCAATCACGAGCCATGTGATCCTTTGAACCGCAGTAAAGCATGCTCCTTTCTTTGGACTAAAATAGTTCAGTGTAATGTGTCCCTCCTGACCACAGTTGAAACACACTCTCTTTCCCTTCAAACATACTCCAGTATGGTTCTTCCCGCAAGTTACGCAAGCCTTAAACTTTTTCTTCTGTTGATTTCCTTGTTGTCCTCTCGCAGTCGAATTCTCGCTCCATTTCCTCTTCTTACTATTATTTCCAACATTACTACCACCAGCCTTATTCTCATTTTCATTCTTCTTCTGTTCTTGATTGTACTTGGTCAAGGCATCGCTTCCACCTTTTGTGATGATTTCCTTCTCCAGTACAGCCGCAAATGTGTTTAACTGGAACATTAAAACTTTACTGTAAAGCCAGGGTTTCAATCCTTGTTTAAACCTTCTCGCTTTATGCTCATCGGTATTGACTTGATAAGTGGCAAACCTTGCCAACTCGTTAAACTTCGGAGAATATTCCGGCACCATCATAGTTCCTTGCTTCAACTCCAGAAATTCCACTTCTAGCTGATTCCGAGAACTTGCTAGAAAGTACATCTCGAAAAACATTTCTTTGAATCTATCCCATGATATCACTCCTTGTCCTCCAAGAACCTTGTTTGCTTGCCACCAGTAGCTAGCTTCAAATTTCAGCATGAACGTTGCGACGCAGTCTTTTGACCTTCATTAACTCTAGCAACGTCTAACACCTTCTCTATTTCCATAATCCAGGTTTGGGCTTCCAATGGATTCATAGACCCTTGAAACTCTGGCAGTCCAACCGCTTTGAATTCCTTGAAAGTCATGACTTGAGTTTGCGGTTGATTAGCAAGTGCACCCGTCAACAAAGCTACCAACTGCTGAACCTGAATTAGGGTTGGTCTCGTTGTTATTATTAGTTGACCCCTCAGGAGGTGCTTGCTGACGCGGTTGTCTTCTTCTAGGAGGCATTTTCTATTAAAATATATGCTTATTAGCTCATTACTCAACTTCTTGGGTATTTAAAGTTTAATTTAAACATTTCAAGATTAAAGCTTTAACACATAACATTTCAAATAAACTCTAATATTTTATTCATTCATAAAGTTTTAGAACATACTCAAAATAGCATAACTGCTATAAAGATCTACCTTCCTGAACTAGACCAGTTTCAGGATTACATACTCATATTATCTCTTTATTTATCTCAAAATAAGGGATTCAAAACTTATTTATTCGCATAATTAACCACACATTATTATCTATCTTATTCTATCTAGGCATATTAAGACGTCGTAAGGCTTCTCGACGTTCCACCTCCATGATACGATATGACGTTCTACGATCCATCACGAACCACGATGTATTCTCAAACTGAGGTGGATAATAGTAGACTCGATCCTGGGCCCTATCAATCGCCGAATTAAAAGCATAATCCATCTCCTTCATCTTGGCTTTCTTCACTTGAACCTTAGCCTCATCACGGTCTGCACGTTGAGTTGCCTTCATCTACGCATCCTCTGCTCTTGCACGCTTAGCTGACTCCTCCTTGAAATCATATTTCAATTTCTCCATGTCTATCTTCATCTTCTCGTGTACTTCCAACAGGTCTTCATGCTGACCCTTTGTATGAACTAAGTCTCACTCCGTGTTCCCAAGTTTTAAGTCGAGTTCCTAAATCTCTGCATCCTTTTTCTCCATCGAAGCATGATGCATCTCAACCATTTCCTTCAGCTCCTAGACCTCGTCCTTTAACTCTACATTACGGTCATATAGAGCATCATACATCTCCACTGATATGGAGTTTGGTGGAAACTCCTCAGGATCCTCCTCCTCCTCCTCATCATCCTCTTCTACCTCCTCAGAACTATCCTCCATGGGATCGGTCACAGGCTCATCCTCCTGGATCAACTGCTCCCGCGCTACATGAATATCTCGGGGCTCATCATCTATAGGTATCTGAGGTATCACCTCTCTAGCTGGCCTGGATCCTCCTTCGGTAAACATCCTGAGAACAAAATGTTTTAGGTTTTATTTAATATTTTCGATACTCGTGAGCACATAAGTTATTAACACATAGCACATAATGTATTTTATTGTTTAGCTTCAATGGATATCTTAATCCATTCCTTAAAACTCGATAAGAGTTGAACACCTCTATGTTTTCTATTTTCTTAAAGATTACTTCCTAAGGTTTCCCCACCCAAGGTTTATAACCTAAAGCTTTGATACCAACCTGTGACACCTCCAAATCCAGATACTTCATTCCCACAGGATTTGGTGCTCACTTATCAAAAACTATTACATCTAACTACCCATAATAAAGGATAAAGACATAGTTAAAATAATTTAAACAATAATCTCTCCCATTAAAGGGTTACATCATCTCAAATTAAGTCCCAGGTAATCGAACCTTAAAATTATTACATCAATTTGCGGAATACATCACATATTTAAAATATGTCTTGAAACATAAAACATAAAGTTATCATAAGTCTTCATCATTTGGACATCTTGCCCTTGCCTTTGCTAGTCGATGGCTCATCAACTTTCTCCACTTTAGCTGCAGTGTTAATTGCAAGAGTGAGCAAACAAATGCTCACTGATATAGAATGTAGAAATGATAATAACATGAGAGTGAACAACAAAAGCTGAATAATAAGGAACTTGTTCTACAAATTAAACTAGAAAACAAGTTCGAACTTTAATTATCTGACGGTCTTAAGACCACGAACTATATCCCCGGTACTTAGGTATTATTACCCAACCTTAACAGTCCTTTAGACTATATGGACCCTTCTTATCGTACTTAGGGGGATCAGCCCTTTGTACCATGTATTGTGCACAAACATCAAAGTGTTACACGTACAAAATCCCCTATGTTAGGGTTGTTCATCTCAGTTTGGATTTAGAATTTCCTCACTCAAGAAAGTTTAGTTTGGAACTAGCTTATCAGTGTTTCTTGTAGTAGCCCCCAATCCAGATTCCAAATCACCTCGGATCCGGTATACTATTTCTATAACTGTTTGCGGAAGATATAAACATAAATTGTTTATACAATACATTACACATTATTCCCCCAAGGTCGAGTAACCTTAACATAATACACATTTCATAAAATATCTATTACACAACAATATTTATCAAATACGTTATTACAAACTAGCTGTACTTTATATCCCAAGCTGAACTTGGCTTTAATCATTTTCTGTATCCGAACGCATTCGCCTTATCTGCAATGTTTTATCATAATATAGCAAGGGTGAGCATGAAATTTGCCCAGCAAGTTTATATACAATAATATAACGATATATCATGATTGAAGAGTATGAATAATAAGCTGGCTATAATTCATCAATATAGTTGAGAATTATTACGAACAAACTTTTGACTGAACAAGTTTTAAACATGAACAAACATTTCTGAACCAACTGGTAATGAAGGTGATCAGCCTTTCATACCTGACTTATACATGCAAGATGTACAGAGTACAATTTCATGGCAATCAGTAATGATTGACCATAAGCTTGAATAAAACACTCTTAATAGAGTTAAGTAAAAACAAACTTGCCTGAACCGTTGATTACCGCAACGCAATTTATAACGCTTTATTCGAAGACCTAATATTAATAATATAGATCTCCAATATTAGAATAATATCATCACAGTATAATACTGTTATATTTATATCCACAGAATAACCTAAACACATTACCACATAATCCTATCAGTCTTTGTAACACATAAGACTAGGTATCAAGTCAAACTATTGCAGTCTGAGTTGAATCTGACACAATTCTAACATCCCGACGGTCTGGTCGGACTTTTATCGAGTTTAAGTTCAATTAAACTCTGTTTAAACGTTTAACAATTATCACAGATAATTATCTAATCAGACAAAACATTTTTCATTATACTAGTAATAATTTTCGGATAATTATTACCATTTATCAACATTTTTTAATCCTTAAAACCGTATTTAAATGAATTAAATACCACATAATTCCTTAATCATTAATATTCATTTAATATAAAATATTAATAAAAATCATAACATAATATTATAATATAATTATAATATATCAAAGTATTTTTAATACCTTAAAATCATATTTATATGATTTTTAAACCTTTAAATCCATTATCCGATAATTAATATTAATATTAAAATATTAATATTTTCATGCCAAAATATCAAAAGTTACTTTTTATAACTTAAAATATTTTTAGATCACTTAAATCATTTTTATATGATTTTTAAATCATTAAAACTATTTTTCCATAATTTATTTAATATATTTATTAAATAAACTAATTAACATTAATAATAACTTATTAATGAATTTCATCATAAAATATTAAAAGTCATCAAAAATAACTTAAAATATTTTCTTCTACCATAATATTATTTTTCATGATTTTTCATGAATTAAAACCATTTTTAAATAATTTATTTAATATTATAATTAAATAAATAAATACCATTTATATTCCAAAAATAATAAATATTTTCGAAATATACTTAAATTAATTAAAAACTATTTTTTAGATTTTAAAATAATTTTTCAGAATTTATTATGTACTTTTAATAATTAAAAATCATTTTTTTCTAATTTTTAATCATTTTTCGGAAAATAAAAATAAAACTGTCGCTAAATGGCCCTATAGCGACAGAACCGTCGCTATAGGTGTTCTTGGTGTCTGCCTAGAAAACCGAGTCAGTGGTCGAGGTAGCTAGTTTGACCAAGATTTAAACAGTGTTCTAAATGTGTTATGGGCTTCTAAAAACTTTGATATTGTAGTATTAATGTAGTACTACAACTATACACCAATTCCATAACCAAATAACAACAGATCTGTGAGATCTAATTGATAGAAAACCTTGTCAGACATGTTCTTCAATTTCTGGGTTTTCCAGAAATTGAAGAACAGTCGAGGTACTATATTTGAGCCCCTAAATCGTTGCTTTACAGGCTAGGTTTATATGATATGAAGGTTCAAGTATGTAGTATATATGTCATTTTACAATTCTATAACAACCGATCATCATAACAACAACAATTTCACAAGATTCAAGCCGGTCAAACTATGAATCAAGTACTGTTCTTGAACGAATTCTGGGTTTCCCAGATCGTTCATAAGGCAGTTCGGTCAACGTGGTTTTTACTGTGATTTGCTACGATCATGATACAGTTCTGGTTGTTCTAAGGACTAGGATATATAGATCAGATACCAGTCTATAACACCCGACAAACAACACAACCAAAATCATAAAACAAAGGCAAGATCAAGGCCTGCAAAAACGTTGTCAGAAATCTGGGTTTCAGGGTTTACCCAGATTCTTGGCCAGTCGACATCGGTCAACGCAGTTTGACTGCATATAACTTAAGAGCTAGACAAGATCTGGACTTGATTCAAGTTGGAAATGAAAGATCTCATGGCATAGAATAGATCTATAATATCAAACACACTAAACATCTAACACACAAAGATCTACGAGGTCTGACATAAGACTGTCAGACTCAAATTTTTCCAAATTTCCAGATTTCTAAAATACTAGATTCGAGCATCTAGGTGTTATGGATCTAGGATTTAACAACCCAGATCACTAAATGACACATTAATACACAACATTAACTATTCAACAACAACTTTTAACACCAAATCAGAAGATTTCAAATTTTTAGGATTTTATACCTTTTGAGCTTGATTTCTGATTTCTGTTCCTTAAGATCTGTTCTTGGCTGGCTAGTACTTGATCATTGTTCATCTTTTAACTCTCTCTCACTCTAGATTTTGAAGCATGAAGAGAGAGAATGGTTTGGACAAAAATGAGAAGTAAAGTAATATTTTTCTTACTTTAAATCTTATATTTTGTACACATTAAATGCATTGATGCAAGGTGGCAAAAATTGGCTGATTTGCTGGACACATGGCTAGGGCTAGGGTTGTTCAACCACCCAAGATTATGATAAGATTTGCAAGCTAAAATTTTAAAATGTAACATAAGGGCATTCTTGTTATTTTTATGCAAATTTTATTTCTATAATTTGCCATTTGATGTAACCCTTAGGATTTAGGGTTTGGAGTATTTTAAGGTTAAGGTTTTAACCCTTAACTTTGCAAATTTAAATTTCTAACATTTCCGAATTTCGGTTATAAAAATAGAAAATTAATATTTCTAACTTATAATTAGAATTTTCTAATTATATAAAAATTTCTTAATCATAAATTCATTCTTGCTAATTAGGATTAGTATTTCCTAATTACAATTGCTAATTAAGCAATTAGGGTCAAAATGGTCATTAGGGTATATAAACCACTAATTAGGTTTTCTAATAGAAAAATAAAATTTCCAATTTTAGATATTAAATTTTCGTAATTAGATTAGAGTTTTCTAATTACTCATAAATTAAAATAATTAGGATTAGGGTTTCATAATTAACATTGCTAATTTTAGCAATTAAATCCATAATTGAGCATTAGGGTTTCTGACGGAACAATTTGGGTTCCAAAAATTGGAAATTAGGGTTTGCTAATTAATTAACCTTTACCCTAATTAATACTATAATTAATAGCACTTAAGCATTAAAATTCTCCGTTATATTCCCAGATTAGGGTTTCATTTTATCAGAATCTGAAATTAGAGTTTTCAGATCTGGTATTAGGGTTTTCTAATAATCAACTAAAATTTTCCAATAATTCATTAGGGTTTTCCCTAATTAATTAAAATTATTGGCGTTTAACCTTGTACATACATTGCATTCCCAATCTAGGATTTTCAATATCCGATTTAAGGTTTCGGACTCCCGAAACTGAAACTAGGGTTTCCAGAACTGATTTCTAGGGTTTCTTATTAAACGCTAAGATTTTCTAACCGAACTTTAAAGTTCTTAATATACGATTAGGGTTTGACACATATATAATTTATCTTGTCAACCCTTGACCCTTAACCACATTCAGCACACATACACAACCTTATTCACAAAATTTAATCACATAAATCCTTAATCCTGAATAATTCACCTATATCCTTCACAGAATTTTGAAACCCTCAAAATTCCTTCCCAATAACATCAAACGCATACACTTATTTTCTGTCTAGATCT
The DNA here is from genome assembly GCA_020205505.1 of Panax japonicus. NCBI lineage: Eukaryota > Viridiplantae > Streptophyta > Magnoliopsida > Apiales > Araliaceae > Panax > Panax japonicus. The sequence continues at coordinate 34,394,063 of CM035102.1, read as the reverse complement.
AATATTTGACCTTAAATCAATCATTTAAAATTTTAATAATTTGCCCAAATTCTCGGGTTGTCACATTCACCCCTCCTTATAAAAATTTCGTCCCCGAAATTCACCTTACACCTTACACCGTGCACCTTACACCATTCACACATATACCATTCACACACATTTGCTTGCTACCCAATACACCACTCATAAGAGCAAAAGTTTTCAAATTATGCTGAGGGGTCATATAGACCATGAACACATTTAGTTTTAACGGTAGTGATCATACCGCAAAACAATACATTACTTGGTTTGTTTACAATCACAAAAAAGGTAAACTACCGTTGCTAGTACTTTAGGTGATCAGCCCATCGTACAGTTACGTCATGCATAACGTATTAATCATTTTTAGCGAATATTTACGCTACTAGATTGGATTATTTATCAAAACATTATCGTTCACCTCAGTCTTATCGTAGGATTCCGCACCAAAACAATTTGGTTCGGGAAAATTCTTTCAATAAACACTTGGAGTTTTTATATAACATTAGTCAAGCTGAATCAAATAGCATAGACTCATATGAATAATTCAATTCAATTGAATTATTTAGGTGTAGCCAAACCCCGTTGGCAAATTAAAATTTTTGAAAACATTTTCGAGAATGACGTCATGATGTCGCACTGTATTTACAGTCCGTTAAGGATTCCGTCATTTGGTGATTTTATCATGCTACATCATACCATAGTGGAATAGTGACTTTAGGTCTAATTCACACTAAGTAATTCTACATTGATGACTCCATCGTTTTTATCATTTCTGCACCAGGTTACATGGTACATAAGTGATAAATAAAAATAATTTTTGATATTTTAAATCATTTGCGTCTAGCTGAAATAAGTAGCATAGACTGTACTTTAAACCGTTTCAAAAATGATTACGAGTCTACATAGGCACATAGTGCGTATTTAGCTTGATGTCAAAAATTTTGAAGTTTAGCATAGCTAGGAGTTTAGGAAAACCTAAGTCTCCACTAATGATTATTTTCTTAACAATCTATCTATTCCTATAATCCTTAACACTCCATTCACACACAACTATACCCAATTCATAAAACCACACTTATGAGTTCATAACCTGGCCACAATTATATGAGTTTACGAACTTCCCTAGTCTGACCTTTGGCGTCCGTTCGCTGAGGGGCTCATAAACATTTCATATAACTATGATTCAAGAATGTCACATAAGTATGAGTTCTAAGAACTCGTACTTAATCCTATATTCTCTACCTATGACCTATTTATTTGTATATAACAACTAGCGTGACACAACATTTCAATTATTACCAATGCCACCAACTAAGTAGTTTTTACACCAAGTACAATTCCCCGCCCATACAAGGAATCATACAACTCAGTTGCTGACACGAGTCCTCATTGAAATTCCCACCTAATCTTAACCCCTTTTTTTCAATACGAATTCAATTCGTATTCATAATTCATAACTCTTTTATGAGTTTTCATAGTACCATTTCATAGTACAACTTTCACACAGCATCTTGCTGTAAACTTTTCAATCATTAGATTGATTCATTTCCCATATCATAACCTTTATCAGATCACGGGGTGATCTTATCGTATATATTATGATTCAATTCCATGCACTATGATCGTTTTGTTTTACGATCTCCTATCCTTGCACTTTTAGTCTTTTAGACTCGATCTATTCACCATTACTGTTCAACTTTATTATCAGAGTTAGGGAACTCTGTGTCTTGCACTCGCCGAGATTCGTCTTTGAATCTTACCGACCAACTAACTCTATTTGAGTTAGCAATTATCCTAATCACTGCGGTTATTGGTCTCAGGTATTCCTACCTAAGCTTCATAACCAACAGCTCTGATACCAACTGTAGTAGCCCCTAATCCAGGTTCCAAATCACCTCGGATCCGGTATACTATTTCTATAATTGTTTGTGGAAGATATAAACATAAATTGTTTATATAATACATTACACGCTATTCCCCCAAGGTCGAGTAACCTTAACTTAATACACATTTCATAAAATATCTATTACACAACAATATTTATCAAATACGTTATTACAAACTAGCTGCACTTTATATCCCAAGCTGAACTTGGCTTTAATCGTTTCCTGTATCCGAATGCATTTGCCTTATCTGCAATGTTTTATCATGATATAGCAAAGGTGAGCATGAAAGTTGCCCAGCAAGTTTATATACAATAATAAAACGATATATCATGATTGAAGAGTATGAATAATAAGCTGGCTATAATTCATCAATATAGTTGAGAATTATCACGAACAAACTTTTGACTGAACAAGTTTTAAACATGAACAAACATTTCTGAACCAACTGGTAATGAAGGTGATCAGCCTTTCATACCTGACTTATACATGCAAGATGTACAGAGTACAATTTCATGGCAATCAGTAATGATTGACCATAAGCTTGAATTAAACACTCTTAATAGAGTTAAGTAAAAACAAACTTGCCTGAACCGTTGATTACCGCAACGCAATTTATAACGCTTTATCCGAAGACCTAATATTAATAATATAGATCTCCAATATTAGAATAATATCATCACAGTATAATACTGTTATATTTATATCCACAGAATAACCTAAACACATTACCACATAATCCTATCAGTCTTTACAACACATAAGACTAGGTATCAAATCAAACTATTGCAGTCTGAGTTGAATCCGACACAATTCTAACATCCCGGCGGTCTAGTCGGACTTTTATCGAGTTTAAGTTCAATTAAACTCTGTTTAAACGTTTAAAAATTATCACAGATAATTATCTAATCAGACAAAAGATTTTTCCTAGACTTGTAATAATTTTTGGATAATTATTACCATTTATCAACATTTTTCAATCCTTAAAACCGTATTTAAATGAATTAAATACCACATAATTTCTTAATCATTAATATTCATTTAATATAAAATATTAATGAAAATCATAACATAATATTATAATATAATTATAATATATCAAAGTATTTTTAATACCTTAAAATCATATTTATATGATTTTTAAACCTTTAAATCCATTATCCGATAATTAATATTAATATTAAAATATTAATATTTTCATGCCAAAATATCAAAAGTTACTTTTTATAACTTAAAATTTTTTTAGATCACTTAAATCATTTTTATATGATTTTTAAATCATTAATACTATTTTTCCATAATTTATTTAATATATTTATTAATTAAACTAATTACCATTAATAATAACTTATTAATGAATTTCATCACAAAATATTAAAAGTCATCAAAAATAACTTAAAATATTTTCTTATATCATAATATTATTTTTCATGATTTTTCATGAATTAAAACCATTTTTAAATAATTTATTTAATATTATAATTAAATAAATAAATACCATTTATATTCCAAAAATAATAAATATTTTTGAAATATACTTAAAATAATTAAAAACTATTTTTTAGATTTTAAAATAATTTTTCGGAATTTATTATATATTTTTAATAATTAAAAACCATTTTTTTCTAATTTTTAATCATTTTCCGGAAAATAAAAATAAAACTGTCGCTAAAGGGCCCTATAGCGACAGAACCGTCGCTATAGGTGTTCTTGGTGTTCTTGGTGTCTGCCCAGAAAACCGAGTCAGTGGTCGAGGTAGCTAGTTTGACCAAGATTTAAACAGTGTTCTGAATGTGTTCTGGGCTTCTAAAAACTTTGATATTGTAGTTCTAATGTAGTACTACAACTATACACCAATTCCATAACCAAACAACAATAGATCTGTGAGATCTAATTGATAGAAAACCTTGTCAGACATGTTCTTCAATTTCTGGGTTTTCCAGAAATTGAAGAACAGTCGAGGTACTATATTTGAGCCCCTAAATCGTTGCTTTACAGGCTAGGTTTATATGATATGAAAGTTCAAGTATGTAGTATATATGTCATTTTACAATTCTATAACAACCGATCATCATAACAACAACAATTGCACAAGATTCAAGCCGGTCAAACTATGAATCAAGTACTGTTCTTGAACGAATTCTGGGTTTCCCAGATCGTTCATCAGGCAGTTCGGTCAACGTGGTTTTGACCGTGATTTGCTTCGATCATGATACAGATCTGGTTGTTCTAAGGACTAGGATATATAGATCAGATACCAGTCTATAACACCCGATAAACAACACAACCAAAAACACAAAACAAAGGCAAGATCAAGGCCTGCAAAAACGTTGTCAGAAATCTGGGTTTCTGGGTTTACCCAGATTCTTGGCCAGTCAACGTCGGTCAACGCAGTTTGACTGCATATAACCTAAGAGCTAGACAAGATCTGGACTTGATTCAAGTTGGAAATGAAAGATCTCATGGCATAGAATAGATCTATAATATCAAACACACTAAACATCTAACACACAAAGATCTACGAGGTCTGACATAAGACTGTCAGACACAAATTTTTCCAAATTTCCAGATTTCTAAAATACTAGATTCGAGCATCTAGGTGTTATGGATCTGGGATTTAACAACCCAGATCACTAAATGACACCTTAATACACAACATTAACTATTCAACAACAACTTTTAACACCAAATTAGAAGATTTCAAATTTTTAGGGTTTTATACCTTTTGAGCTTGATTTCTGATTTCTGTTCCTTAAGATCTGTTCTTGGCTGGCTAGTACTTGATCATGGTTCATCTTTTAACTCTCTCTCACACTAGATTTTGAAGCATGAAGACAGAGAATGGTTTGGACAAAAATGAGAAGTAAAGTAAGATTTTTCTTACTTTAAATCTTATATTTTGTACACATTAAATGCATTGATGCAAGGTGGTAAGAATTGGCTGATTTGCTGGACACATGGCTAGGGCTAGGGCTATGGTTGTTCAACCACCCAAGATTATGACAAGATTTGCAAGCTAAAATTTTAAAATGTAACATAAGGGCATTCTTGTCATTTTCATGCAAATTTTATTTCTATAATTTTCCATTTGATGAAACCCTTAGGGTTTAGGGTTTGGAGCATTTTAGGGTTTAGGTTTTAACCCTTAACTTTGTAAATTCAAATTTCTAACATTTCCGAATTTCGGTTATAAAAATAGAAAATTAATATTTCTAACTTATAATTAGAATTTTCTAATTATATAAAAATTTCTTAATCATAAATTTATTCTTGCTAATTAGGATTAGTATTTCCTAATTACAATTGCTAATTAAGCAATTAGGGTCAAAATGGTCATTAGGGTATATAAACAACTAATTAGTGTTTCTAATAGAAAAATAAATTTTCCAATTTTAGATATTAAATTTTCGTAATTAGATTAGAGTTTCCTAATTACTCATAAATTAAAATAATTGGGATTATGGTTTCCTAATTAACATTGCTAATTTTAGCAATTAAATCCACAATTGAGCATTAGGGTTTCTGGCGGAACAATTTGGGTTCCAAAAATTGGAAATTAGGGTTTGCTAATTAATTAACCTTTATCCTAATTAATACTATAATTAATAGCACTTAAGCATTAAAATTCTCCGTTATATTCCCAGATTAGGGTTTCATTTTATCAGAATCTGAAATTAGGGTTTTCAGATCTGGTATTAGGGTTTTCTAATAATCAACTAAAATTTTCCAGTAATTCATTAGGGTTTTCCCTAATTAATTAAAATTATTGGCGTTTAACCTTGTACATACACTGCATTCCCAATCTAGGGTTTTCAATATCCGATTTAAGGTTTCGGACTCCCGGAACTGAAACTAGGGTTTCCAGAACCGATTTCTAGGGTTTCGTATTAAACGCTGGGATTTTCTAACCGAACGTTAAAGTTCTTAATATACGATTAGGGTTTGACACATATATAATTTATCTGGTCAACCCTTGACCCTTAACCACATTCAGCACACATACACAACCATATTCACAGAATTTAATCACATAAATCCTTAATCCTGAATAATTCACCTATATCCTTCACAGAATTTTGAAACCCTCAAAATTCCTTCCCAATAACATCAAACGCATACACTTATTTCCTGTCTAGGTCTAATATTTGACCTTAAATCAATCATTTAAGATTTTAATAATTTGCCCAAATTCTCGGGTTGTCACATTTCTAGAATTTTAGAACACTATTTGAATATAGATTAATTCAATCAATAAAGGTTTGCTTACTACTTGAAGGTTTAATACAACGATAAAGCTTTGAACAAGGTTATCAAAGTCAAAGATTGAATAACAATAATATATAATTGAGTAATCATGATATACATGCAAAGCGCTATAGAAGAGTTAAAACAATCTCCCTTGAATTAATGTATTAGAACATTATATGCTTTGAATAATAATTTGGAAACTAAATCTCGCTCAATGTAACGAATTAAGTTACATAAGCTTGTACAAACATACGCAAGATAGGTTAAGCTTGCTCAAATTCATAACGAATGTTAGAAACTTGCAAAATAATAATATAGGAATGGAAACTTGCGTTCGATATGTAAAGAACAAAGTTTGAAAGTTTGCTCAATTGTAAAGAGATAAGATTTAGAACTTGCACAACTATAAAAGTAGGGTTAGAGAACTTGCATCGTGCGTAGGTTAAACAATCACTACTCAGGTTCACCCCAAGTCCTACACATACCATATGTATTGACAATACACATTAGTTACACTAACATTACCTTCATGAGTTTCTTTCTACTTTTAGTATAGCTACTAACTAAGTTTAAGTTTAAACAACATCGCATCTTTCCATGAACATTACTTTTTAGCTTTATTACAACTACTTAAGTGATCATGTCATTGCACCACATACACATTAACAAATTAATACAACATCCTATTACATACCCAACATGTTATCATTAAGTTATACTAATACACAAAGGATTTCACTTGCATTAGCGCATCCCGACGCCCTTCGATTGGCTCCAAATACACAACAGTCCTAACGATGGCCATTTTGACCCTTCATAACGATTTCAAATTGAAATCCTTAAAGAATAAAAGTTATAAACATATTCGTCCTCTTTCCGAATCATCTTGAATCACCTCAATCGGAGTTCGTATGAAAAGGTTATGGCCATTTTACTATAGTAGTTCAAAACTGTCCGACCAAGACCAATTTTCCAGCGCTGGGGCGCGAATCATTGGCGCCGAGGCGCGAATTCCAGCGCTAGGGCATGAAATTCGTTCCTATTTGTGGTGCTGGGGCGCGAAATTTGGCATTGGGGCTCCGAATTACAGAACATCCAAAACCAGAAACAAAACCAAGCAACTCAGTCTTAATTTCTAACACCAATTAACATGTGTAATCCATGTAAAGTACACATAAATATTACCAAGCATATATGTACCAATTTAAACAACTAAACAAAAATTTTAGAAAACTTAAATTTTGAAAACACGGTTTAAAGACCAAAACTCCATAGTTGATATATTTTAACATAGTAAACACTGTTATTTTCATTTTCTTCCTCAACCCAAATTCTCACGGATTTGATAACAAATAACAAGCATACATGATGATTACAGATTCTACAATATTAACCCATACCACATACACAACGTTTGAACAAAAAACAAAAAAAAATCTATTTATAGAGAACTTATATAAAACTAAAACTTGGAGATTTATGAATGAATTATACCTTAATCTTCTTGATTAGCACAAGATGGTGAATTTCTACCTTCCTTGACAAACTCACAAGGATTCTTCTCTCAATTCCTCACCCTCAATACTCAGCAAATCTTTCTTCCTCTGTTATCTAGCAAATCTTAGAAACAATACGCGTTGGAAAATATAGCCACTCCCACGCTCCCTTACGTTAGAAGAATAGAAAGACTCATCAGTTGGAGTAATGCCAAAGGCCACAAGGCCATGTTTGACTGAACACATAATCCCATACTAAATTATTTAAATAATATTTATATTATATAGTTACACTTGTCACACATTACTTCAATTAATTAAATAACTTTGATTTTAGCTTATAATAATAATAATAAAATTCTTATTATCATTATACTTAAAATTAATAAATAATTATATATCTAATTTAATTAATAAATTAGACACATCACTTTATTCAATTTATTCATTTTCATTAAGTTAAACAATTCATTTAATTAACTAATTTCTTAAATATTAAGCAATTGATTTAATTTAATTATCTCCTTAAATTAAATCCAACAAATAAAATTATCATTACTCGATTCAATTAACATTAATTAATTTAGTTACTAAATTAATTCACCATAATTCATCAAATATTTATTTTCCTTAACAACTAAATTAATTAAAATATTTATATAATTCAATAAATATTTTTAAATTAAATTACAAATTCCTCGATCGTTACAATTTTGGCCATGATTACCACCGAAGTGGTTACAATTTCTGGCATGTTAATTTCCTCCACGCTTATTGTCACCGCTTCGATGACTATTATCACTGGTATATCATTTTGTCGGTTGTTCTCTTTTGGTTGGGTTGACTCATTATCGCACTCCAATAACTGAGCCCTATTAGCAACATCTGAATACAAACACAGTTTATGAAAGATAAGATATTGACGTATCTCGAGTTTAAAACTTCTTAGAAACATTCGCGTTATTCTCTCCTCATTATCAACCAAATGGACGCAAACCAGGACAGCTCGGTAAACTTGGCTTCGTACTGCGACACGGTCATGTTTTTTTGCTCCAGTTTAATGAACTCTATCTCTTTCATGTGATGAATACTTTTGGGAAAGTACTTGTCGTTGAACAGTTCTTGAAACTTCTCCAAAGACATCTTCAGTGCGGCAGGTTGAGTACGCTTTATAGATTTCCACCAGTAATCTGCCTCTGCCCGCAACATGAAGGTAGCAAAGGGAACCTTTTGCTCCTCGAAGCAACCCAAGACTGCCGCACTGAAGATGTCTTGGGAGAAGTTTCAAGAACTGTTCAACGACAAGTACTTTCCCGAAAGTATTCGTCACATGAAAGAGGTACAGTTCATTAAACTGGAGCAAAACAACATGACCGTGTCACAGTACGAAGCCAAGTTTATTGAGTTATCCCGGTTTGCGTCCCATTTAGTTAATAATGAAGAGAGAATGACGCGAATGTTTCTAAGAGGTTTAAAACCTGAGATACATCAATATCTTATCTCTCATAAATTGTGTTTGTATTCAGATGTTGTTAATAGGGCTTAGTTATTAGAGCGCGATAATGAGTCAACCCAACCAAAAGAGAGCAGCTGACAAAATGATAATACCAGAGATAACAGTCATCGAAGCGATGACAATAAGCGGGGAGGAAATCAACATGCCAGAAATGGTAACCACTTCGATGGTAATCATGGCCAAGACAATAAGAATGGACATTTCAAGAAGAGGAGATTCAACAATGATGGAAAGACGTCAGCATCAGCACCTGTCGTTAAGGAAGGAGAACGACCACCTATCATATGCTTCAAATACGGAGGGGAAGGACACATCAGTCCAAACTGTGCGATGCCGTTCAAAGCATGTTATAATTATGGAAGAGAAGGTCACCTAGCCCGATTTTGTCATTCACCGAAGATAAGTTCAGCTAGGATGGAGGCACCAAAGGACGTCCCAGAAAAGTCAAAGCCAGTAGTGCAAGGGAGAGCATTTGCCATGACCTCCCAGAAAGCAAGGAACCCGAACGAGGTCATCACGGGTAAGCTTATCATAAACTCTAGTGAAGTATATACCTTATTTGATACAGGTTCTACCCATTCTTTTATTTCTCCTACTTGCGCTCAACGTTTAAATTTGACTCCGAAGAAATTGGACTTTGACTTATCTGTTGAAACTCCGTTGGGAGAAACCTTCATTACATCCACTGTTTATAAGTCTTGTTTGGTTCAAATCGGTACCCTCACATTACCTGTCGATCTTATTTCATTGAAAATACTTGCATTTGACTTAATTCTAGGGATTCATTGGTTAACTACACATCATGCAAAAATTGATTGTTTTTGTAAGGTTGTTAGCTTTCATATTCCTAACCAACCTATTATGCGAATTCAAGCAACCAAACCATTAAAATCAATCACTGTCATCTCAAGCCATAAAGCTATTCGTTTACTAAAAAATGGATGTCAAGCTTTCTTAGCTCATGTCACAGATCTAAACAAAAATACGTCATTTTTGAATGATATTTCTATTGTTATTGAATTTCCTAACGTATTCCCTGAAGAACTTCATGGCCTACCCCCAGAGCGTGAAATTGAATTTTGTATCGACCTTGAACCTGGTACAAAACCTATTTCCAAAGCCCCATATCGAATGGCTCCTATTGAACTTTAGGAGTTAAAGACCCAACTGCAGGAATTGTTAGACATCGGTTTCATTCATCCTAGTACTTCTCCTTGGGGTGCTCCTGTTCTATTTGTGAAGAAGAAGGATGGGAGTATGCGACTTATCGGGAGTTGAATCATATCACCATCAAAAATAGGTACCCATTGCCACGTATTGATGACCTGTTTGACCAGTTGCAAGGCGCCAAATTCTTTTCAAATATTGATCTTCGTTCCAGATATCACCAATTGAAGATTAGAACCGATGACATTCCAAAGACGGCTTTCAGAACTCGGTACGGGCATTATGAATTCCTAGTCATGTCTTTTGGATTGACTAATGCTCCTGTTGCTTTCATGGATATGATGAACTGAGTATTCAAGGAATATTTGGATCACTTTGTGGTCGTCTTTATTGATGACATCCTTATTTATTCCAAAAGCCGTGAAGATCATGACCAACACTTGAGGCTGATACTCCAAAAGCTTCGTGAATATAAGCTTTATGCCAAGTTGAAGAAATGCGAGTTTTGGCTTGAGGAAGTAGCATTCCTTGGGCACGTGGTATCAAGTCAAGGAATATTTGTTGACCCGGAAAAGATTGAAGACATTCAAAGCTGGGAACAACCTAAATCAGTGACCGAAGTACGTAGCTTTCTCGGCTTAGTTGGTTATTATCGGAGATTCATAGAAGGGTTTTCTCGAATTGCTACTCCATTAACTCAGCTAACTCGGAAAGATACAAAATTCGGTTGGAGTGAGGAATGCGAGAAGAGTTTTCAAGAACTCAAGAGGAGACTCATTTCAGCACCTGTTCTGACAATACCATCTGGGTCGGAGGGATTTGTCATCTACAGTGATGCTTCGGGCAAAGGGTTAGGATGTGTTCTCATGCAACATAGGAAAGTCATAGCCTATGCCTCTCGACAACTCAAAGAATATGAGAGGAATTATCTTACTCATGATCTAGAGTTGGCAGCAGTCGTTTTTGCACTAAAGATTTGGAGGCATTACTTGTATGGGGAGAAAGTGGAGATCTTTACGGATCATAAAAGCCTCAAATATTTCTTCACTCAAAAGAAACTCAACATGCGACAGCGACATTGGCTTGAACTGTTGAAGGATTATGATCACACCATCCAATACCATCCTGGAAAAGCGAACGTGGTAGCTGACGCATTGAGTAGAAGATCATATGCAGGTACGAGTGCGATATTGTCAACGCAAAGGCCCATTTTGTATGACTTGCAAAGGATGGAGATAGAGATAAAGACTCCAGGGACCCACATGATGATGCTGAATATATGAGTAGAATCGACTTTAATCGATAAAGTTAAAGCTGCTCAAGCTACAGACCTGGAGCTGATGCGTATGAGGAAGAAAGTACAAGAAGGTGCTATGCCAGAATTGATGAAGAAGGAATACTTCGAGTCAACTCCAGAATTTATGTTCCTAACGACCCCGATTTAAAGTATAAAATCATGATGGAGGCGCATAACACACCATTTGCAATTCATCCTGGGAGTACTAAAATGTATCATAATCTTCGACATACATTTTTGTGGGGAAATATGAAGAGAGAGATAGCGCTGTTTATCTCAAGGTGTCTAACGTAGTCAACGAGTCAAGGCGGAGCATCAAGTACCAAAAGGTCCATTGCAACCACTTGAAATTCCAGAATGGAAATGGGAGCATATTACCATGGATTTCGTTACTGGTCTTCCCAAAGTTTCTCAGGGTATAGATGCAATTTGCGTCACTATTGATAGATTGACCAAGTCTGCTCATTTCTTACCAATGCGAGAAATTTATACACTTGAATGTCTTGCTCGTATATACATAAACGAGGTTGTAAGATTGCATGGTATGCCAGTATCCATAGTTTCTGATCGAGACCCAAGATTCACTTCACGATTTTGGGTTAGCTTACAAAAAGCTATGGGCACGGATTTACGATTTATTTCGACATATCATCCTCAGACGGACGGACAATCAAAGAGGACTATTCAAACTCTTAAAGATTTTTTAAGACTCTGTGTCCTTGACTTCAAGGGAAGTTGGGATAAGTTCTTACCATTGGTTGAGTTTTCCTACAACAACAGTTATCAAGCAAGTATTGGCATGGCTCCATTCGAAGCGTTGTATGGAAGAAAGTGTCGTTCTCTAGTATGCTGGGATGAGGTGGGTGAAGCAACGTTGTTGGGACCAGAGTTGGTACGTATGACTACGGAAAAGATTCAAACGATCAGACAATGTATAAAAACCCCACAAGACCGACAAAAGAGTTATGTTGATCTTCATCGAAAGGACGTGGAATTCGATATTGGAGATCATGTGTTATTACGTGTTGCTCCATGGAAAGGAGTTACGAGATTTGGAAAGAAAGGAAAGCTCAATCGTCGATCGAGTAGGGACTGTAGCCTAAAGAGTCGCTTTACCACCAAGTATGTCTCGTCTTCATAACGTTTTTCATATATCAATGTTATGTAAATATGTGGAAGACCTGAACCACATTATTGAGTTAGAACCGGACAAAATAGCGAAAAATTTAACGTAGGAAGAGGTACCTGTTCAAATCTTGGATAAGAAGGAACATATTCTACGCTCCAAGGTTATACCTCAAGTCAAAGTTTTGTGGAAAAACCACGATATTGAGGAAATGACCTGGGAGTTAGAATCTGAAATGAAATCAAGGTATCCTTACCTCTTTGACATACCAGGTACGTACCCTAACTTTTAGGGCAAAATTTCATAAGAAGGGGAGATTGTAAGACCCCAACTTTTATGAATAAAAATGAATTTTCTATAATTTTTGTTTTTGAATATTATGGAATAAATTTGATATAATGTTATAGTTGTGGGTAGTATTTATAAATTCTACAAAGTATGCAAGTTGTTATATTATATTCGATTGGTCGAGGAATATTCATTTTAGCAGAGAATATTCATACAACGGCACTATCATTGGAGGACCCCACAACAGAATTATTGTCAAATTGAGAAAACGACAAAAATATTTTTATGAAAATAACGGCGGAAGTTTTACCGTTAATACTGTTGAACTACTCGGTAGTAAAAGTACAGTAATACGCGTGGTTACATAGTAGCACGCGGTATTGATTATTGATGCTTACGTGAGAAGTCACTCAGTTTTGTTTAATTATTGCTACAGTAATTGTTGCATAGTATCTCACGTTATTTGATTCAATTATTGTCGATATTTTATATATTATTAAATCAATAATTGAGACGACAAAGTTATTAATATTATTATTTGCAATATTAACGATGTCTACAATTTCTGTTAAGGAGAGGTTTGGTCACCTAATTGCGCGCCAATAGGGAGAAATCCTTATTGGAAAGCCCCCTCTTTTCTGGGAACGACCTGGTCGATTAATATTACGAATTATAATAATGATGATAAATGTTGTTAAAAATATTGAGGAATTTTTTACGAAGTATTTGTTAGAAATTTTACTTATTATTTAAATTCCCACTTACCCATTTTTTAAAATAAACGGTAGTAGGTTATTCAGTATGTATATATATAAGCATGTGGGTGTGCTTGTGATGTTGACAAAGTGGGAAAGAAAAGGGTTGTCACGGGTGGGAAATGTGGGAATATGTTAAGAGATGTATAGGTGTTTTTTTTTTCTAATTAGTAAACAACAAATTTAATGGCTTCTATTGCATTCCATAATGAAAACCCTTTTAGAAAAAATTATTGACTTATGTGATTTTTGTGGGTTGATGTTGCCGTATGTGGGAGGGTGTATTATTATTGTATGCTATTATTTATGCAACACATGGAGTAAACATATATATATATATATATAACTGGTCTAGCACGACATATAAGTAATATATATATATATATATATATATATATATATATATATATATACGGAGAGGCTTTAAAGCGAACTTTAAAGAGTGAACCAAAGACGAACCGTCGTCTTTGGTGTCTATCGCGACGATTCGACCCGTCGCCAAAGACTACATGGCTATGGCGACGGATCAAACCGTCGCCATAGACACCAAAGACGACGGTTCGTCTTTGGTTCGCTCTTTAAGGTTTGCTTTAGAGCCGAACCGTATATATATATATATATATATATATATATATATATATATATATATATATATATATATATATATATATATATATATTATTTAAAAGTTTTGTTTTATTAGAATATTTTATGGACCGTCCGATTTAAAGTAAATCAATCTGGACTGTTCATGAATTATCTACTATTCAGTCCATTCTTCTATAAATAGAAGTTCATTCCTTCATTATTTCTTACGAATTCACTGAAACTCTAGAAAGAGAAATTATAGAGAGAAAGAAGAAAAGTATTTTGCTACTTCACTACTACTATATCCAGTTTCTTTTACGATAAGGGGTATTATTTCTTTTATATTCATGAAGAGAACTTCTGTTATTCCATTCTTTATTATTCTGTTGGAATAACCTGTATACGCGGACTACCCTATACTTAGTGAAATTCTTTAGTTATTCCATTCTTTATTATTCTGTTGGAATAACTTGTATACGCGGACCCTATACTTGGTGAAATTCTTCTGTTATTCCATTCTTTATTATTCTGTTGGAATATCATGTCTGTGCGTTTTACGTCGAAACTAGTTTCGTCTTTATTATTCTGTTGGAATGTCATGTTTGTGCGTTTTACGCCAGGACCTGGTTCTATTTTTATTATTCTGCTGAAACATCATGTCGGTGTGAATTGCGCCTGACCTAGTTCCGTTATTTATTATTCTGTTGGAATAACCTGTTTATGTGAAGTACCGCATGTCTGGTGATTTCTTTTGTTATTCCATTCTTTATTATACTCAGTTGGTTAAAGTTTTAACTTCTATACTCCATGAAATTAGTGGAATATCCTTAATATTTGCGCTTCATCCAGTATCTTTTCATAAAAAAATTCTTCTGAGCATTCTTGAAATTTACTCTACAAAGAAGTATCATGTTGACAATTTGTACGTTATTGGTTCCTGGATAAAATAAATCTTGAACTTATTTTATTAAATTCTTATATCATTGTCATCATCCTCATGTTTATATTATGTTGAAAGTCATCTGTGGCCTGTAGTGCATAGATGGACTTGGTATGATTATGACTAGGGATTATTCGGTGTAATCATGACCGTAATGTTACAAATGATATGGTAAAAGTCCTCATTGGCCCGTAGTGCATTGATGGACAGTTTTTGGCATGATCATGACCATTGATGAATACACGAATATCTTTGGCCCGTAGTGCATGGATAATTCGTGGTCGTGATACTAATAAATATCCTTGGACGTAGTGCAAGGATGATGTGGATTATTTATTAAGCTGAGTTCTAGTGATAAAATTGATGAAAAACCTTTTAAATCATAAAATATAGTAGAATTTATTCTCTACTTGACTCTTTTAATGGATTGCATGTTCCACTGCAGTTAAACTTGATGTCTATTGTATTTTATCAGTTTAACACTGTTGAAGACTAATGATAATTTATTCTGCATTATCTTAGTCATAATATTTCTTACTGGGCTAGTTGAGCTCACCCTTTCTTTCACTATTCTCTTCAGGAAATGAAAACATAGCCGGGACTAGTCGGGGAACGGAGTGACGGTCCAGATGATAATATTAGTAGTCCTCATTATTCTGTTAAATAGTGTGACAATAAATGTAATGAGGACTTATTCTGAGAGTGGATATTATCTAGAAGACAATAATTGTATTAAAACTCACAGTTCTCTTGTTGTATATTAAAGATTGTACTCGTATTCTGTACCATGTATTAGTGACTCAGAATAGGTGATGTATACCTATTTTGGGGGCGTCACAGAAACTGAGTTTTAGGCCTTAAAAGCTATCTGAAGTCTTCTTGGCAGCCCACTATAAGATATTTTAGAATTTTAAGCTTTTTCCTACTTATATATATATATATATATATATATATATATATATATACTCGATCCTAGAAATTGACTAAGCCTTAGTAGAATATATATATATATATATATATATATATATATATATATATATATATCATCGAAATCGAACTCGATTGAGCCTGGATAGAATATTGGGTGCATTTACTGCTTTTGTGTATATATTTACATTTCTGTCAGGCCTAGAGTTTACTTCGTGGCCATTTACTGCTTTTATATATATATATATATATATATATATATATATATATATATATATATATATATATATATATATATATAATACTGTTATATATCTGCTTTAACTGCTTTCATAATGTAGATATTTAATATTCCAGCCTGTGGGCTAGATTTGCATAAATCTGGTTATTTCTAACTTTGACCGGTTCAAAAGTGACTAAACTATAACCGTTGAAGCTATAATAGCTTAGATTTATTTAAATATAGTTTTCTTTTTCTAGCTTTTGTATATATTACTCTTTCATGTGAGCCTAGGAATCATGTGATCGAAGATTCAGCCTCTTAATCTAGATTTGGTTCCCACAATGGACATTTCTCAACTGCCGCCAGCTTGTAAAGTATCTATGGTGTTTGGATATCCTTAGATGGCTCTCATGGCCACAAGGAGTTCGTCACTTCTATGTATCTTATTTTCTTGAAGATGCTTCGTATCTCAAAAATAAAAGCAATCAAACTGAATACATAATAAAATGGAAGTATCAAAGGCCTCAATTACTATTGAGCATAAGGGTTTGAAAAACCCTATTTTCCAAAATATCACTGCTATATCTTGTTAAAATTGAACTTTTATACAAGTCAAACCCTTTGTATATAGGTGCAAACGAGGCATAGCACTACTTCCAGATAATTGCACATAGGCCATACACACACACGTGCGCGGATAAAAAGTTAATTGAAAAGTGGTGGTAACCGTGTTTTCATGGAAGTCGGGGGGTGCCTAACACCTTCCCTCCGCTTAATTAAGTCCCCAAACCTAATGAATCTCGATTTCCAAGACCTGTTAAATAGTGTCCAACCATTGGGTCTTTGTGTAAATCTTTTCAAAATCGGTTGAGTTGGTACAACCATTTTAAATCTACGTATTGGCGACTCTAAAAGTCAAATCATCAAAATTTACATGTTGGACCTTTCCAAACTCGTCTTTTCAGACAAAACTCACCCAAAATGAGAACACCAAAAGACAAGCACAGAAAGGGACACTAATTTTCCAGACATCGACAGAACCTTAGTTGACTAAGCCAGATTATGTGTCCTTTGTTGCTCGAGTTATTAGATCCTTAGGGGTGTTTTACACCTAGTGCCCTAAAATCGTCTGTCTTGGGAGTCATTGATCGAAAGCTTGTTACATGGGTAACTCTGAATAGCCTAATGTAAATAGGCATTGCACAATCATTCTAAAGATTATGATAGTTAAAATATAGAGAATAAAAGTCTAATTTGGCTTAAGTTGATTACGTGGCCTTTGCTGTTCGAGTTATTAGATCCTTAGGGGTGTTCTACACCTAGTGCCCTAAAGTCATCTGGCTTAGGAGTTATTGATCGAAAGCTTGTTACGTGGGTAACTCTGTATAGCCTAATGTAGTTAAGAGTTACACAAGTCAATTTTAGATTTTTGCATGCTAATGCCCTTCCGATATGTTCTTGTATATGTGTCTTATTCCTAGTACTTGATGTCGTTTGAGTTTAAATAGTAGCATTTTCATTGCGATTGATTAAATGAATTATTTTGAGTTGTGGCTAGCTATGATAACTAGTATTCACACACACACACACACACACATAGAATGGATAAAATATAGTCTTAAGCTCGATATTGATTGAACCCTTAATCATAGCTATGTTTGTCTATTTCTCTAAGAATAGTCGTTTTGAGCTTTGAAGCTATAATGCGGTTATATAGTTATTTAGTTTGATTTGCGGTTGTAGTTCACTTTTGATTTTTTTTGTTTAGTTAGTTTTGCTTGAGGACAACTAAAGGCTTAAGTTTGGGGGTATTTGATGAGTGAGATTTATACCCCACGAATCGGATCCGTTAATACTTAAGAAGTTACTTGTTTATCTCATTTTATATTGCTTTTAGAGTATTTTATTATTATTTTGCTTAATATATGTTTCTCAAGGGTGTACATGCCATTTCCAACTTTTAAGGGCAAAATTGTCTATTTTCTAGCACTAGCATTGCAAAGCCTATTCTAGGCTTAAACATGGCACTACAGCGCCCCTTCACTACCAGCTTAGACATCCCTCAGCGCTGCCGCGCTCCAGTTCCTTCACAAACTGGCATTACAGCACCACTTATTGACTAAAGTTGTTGACCCAGCGCTGTAGCGCCTATCCAAGGCTAAATTATGGCGTTGCAGCGCCACCTCCTGTTCCCAGGCAGACAAGATGGGGAAATAACCTAGAATGAAGGGATATATATATATAAGCCCCCTTTTTGTAAGGACTCGCTCTCATATATAGAACTATTCTCTCTCTCTTTCTTAGCTAGTTTTTCTCCATTTTAGTAGATAATCTTTGTATATAAATTAGATAGATTAGGGCTAGGATTGGGATTCCTTGGAGTTCAAGAGCAACAAAGCAACACAGATTTCTTGGAGATTGAAGAAGCCTTTACAAAGTTTACTCTTCTCTAGTTATTTCCTTTGTTTGTGTATTTATAAATGTTGTTATTATTGCTACTTGTATTTAGTTTACTAGTTATGAACTGAATATTGGATCTAAGATTATAATGGAATCCACTGTTAATGTGAATTGATTTACTTTTCTCTTTGTTTTGCAACATATGGATTGATCTAATATATTTGTGTTTAACTGATTATTTGCTAAGGAATTAGTGATTAACTTGGTAATATATAAGAAATTGGGAAATGGACTGTAGATTAGATCGTGAATATCTGACATGTGATTATGTTTGTCTACACAATTGGACTGCATAATTTGCGTATAGGATAGAAATATATATGTGCTCCGTGTGTGGCCTCATTGAGAATCTGTGCTAGAATTCCTTATCTTCAGTTAATTCGCACAGGAATGTGTCAAATTTCCTAGTTGGGATGTTCCTTTCCGTTCTATTCCCTTTTGGGTAGATTAGAGAGGATAGGTTTTTATATACATCGGACGAGGAGTACGAACACATACGAGTTCTCGATCGATAGTCCGTCGTGACCACTAAGACCAAAGGGAGAGTTAGGATATTCATTGAAGAATTGTACATCAAGTGTTTAACAAATTTCTTGTGTGCGGGTGGGGGAAATTATGATCTTATCTTGCAGCGCCTTAGATACCAGTCATTACCCATTTACTTGCTTTATTAATATAGTGTTAATTAGATTAATCAACTATCTTTTATTTGTGTTGTTCAAATAAGACTGAGGTGATATAAAGTCGGTACTTGGTAAATATAAGTAATAATTCCTCGTGGATTCGACACTCAATTTATCATTATATTACTTGTTAGACCGCTTATATTTGTGCGTGTTTTATTGATTGCAAAATCGACCAACACCGGACCACCATCGAGACGACAATATCCATATGGTCAGCATAAATGGGCATATATAAAAAGGACATAATGCACATCATCAATGTGTCAACTCTCGATGTGTGCCTTCTGTCCTCCGAAATGGCGAAGTATCTCCGGTATACAGAAAAGCTATCAGCAGAACCAAAGAGATCTACTAGGAAATCTGTGATGCCCCTAAAATAGGTATACATCACCCATCTTGAATCGCCAAATATATGGTACTGAATACAAATACAAACTTAATTATACAACATGAGCTGAGAATTTTTACACGAATATTGTCTCATAGACAATATCCAAACTCAAATTCAATCCTCATTACATTTATTATCACACTAAATAGTGAGGACTACTAAAACAACCATCTCGGACCATCACTCCATTCCCCGACTAGTCCCGGCTACGTTCTCATCTTATCTTGCAGCGCCTTAGATACCAATCATTAGCCATTTACTTGCTTTATTAATATAGTGTTAATTAGATTAATCAACTATCTTTTATTTGTGTTGTTCAAATAAGACTAAGGCGATATAAAGTCGGTACTTGGTAAATATAAGTAATAATTCCTCGTGGATTCGACACTCAACTTATCATTATATTACTTGATAGACCGCTTATACTTGTGCGTGTTTTATTGATTGCAAAATCGACCAACACCGGACCACCATCGAGACGACGATATCCATATGGTCAGCATAAATGGGCATATACAAAAAGGACATAATGCACATCATCAATGTGTCAACTCTCGATGTGTGCCATCTGTCCTCCGAAATGGCGAAGTATCTTCGGTATATAGAAAAGCTATCGGCAGAACCAAAGCGATCTACTAGGAAATCTGTGACGCCCCTAAAATAGGTATACATCACCTATCTTGAATCGCCAAATACATGGTACTGAATACAAATACAAACTTAATTATACAACATGAGCTAAGAGTTTTTACATGAATATTGTCTCATAAACAATATTCAAACTCAAATTTAATCCTCATTACATTTATTATCACACTAAATAGTGAGGACTACTAAAACAATCATCTCGGACCATCACTCCATTCCCCGACTAGTCCCGGCTACGTTCTCATTTCCTGAAGAGAACAATGAAAGCAAAAGGGTGAGCTCAACTAGCCCAGTAAGAAATATTATGACTAAGATAATGCAAAATAAATTATCGTTAGCCTTCAACAGTGTTAAACTAATAAAATACAATAAACATCAAGTTTAACAGCAGCAGAACAAGTAATCCATTAGAAGAGTCAAGTAAAGTATGATATCTACTATCTTCTATGATTTAAAAAGTTTATCCACAATTTTACTGTTGAGACTCAGCTTAATAAATAATCCACGTTACTGAATTATCCATGCACTATGGGCCAAGGATATTCATTAGTATCACAACCAAGAATTATACATGCACTACGGGCCAAGGATATTTGTGTTTTCACCAATGGTCATTATCATGCCAACAACTATACATCAATGCACTACAGGCCAATAAGGACTTTTGCCACATCATTTGTAACATTACGGGTCATGATTATACCGAATAATCCTTGGTCATAATCATACCAATCAACGGTCCATCTATGCACGTAAGCCAAAGATGACTTTCATCACAATATAAGCATGAGGATGATGACAATGATATAAGAATTCAATTAAAAGAAAACAAAAGATAAATTTTTAAAGATTTATAATTTAATTTATCCAAAATTCAATAATGTCCAAATTGTCAACATGATACTACTTTGTGGAGTAAAATTCAAGAATAATATTGTATCAAAAATGATTTGGACAGAAAAAAATCAATTTTTGTCATGAATAGTACCTCGGGTGAATAGTACCCGAGTGAATAGTATCCCATGAATAGTATTTTGTGAATAGTACTCGTGAATAGTACCCTGGAATAGTACTTTGTGAATAGTACCCATGAATAGTACTTTATGAATAGTATCCCATGAATAGTACTTTGTCGTGAATAGTATTTTGGCATGAAAAGATCAATAATTATCAAGAATGCTCAGAATAATATTTTCATGAAAAGATACTAGATGAAGCACAAATATCAAGGATATTCTACTAATTTCACGGAGTATAGAAGCAGTACTTTAACAGGATGAGTGTAGAATTAGGAATATGAAACGAAATAATATTACTCACATACTACAAAGTATGGAAAAAAATATTATTTCTTACGAATACTGAACAAAAATAATATCACTTACCTTAGAAGAAGACTGGATACTGGAATAGTGAAGTAACAGAATACCCTACTTCTTTCTCTTTATAGTTTCTCTCTCTCTCTATAATTGCTCTTGTGAGTCTTAGTGAATTGGTGAGAAAGAAAGAAGAATGAGCTTCTATTTATAGGAAAATATAGTTTTGATAATTGCACGTTTTGGGGTTCAAATTATTACAGTATAGTACCTTCATCTTTTCCTCCATTTTTAATTTAGTTCTACAAGTATTATCAATAGTTCCATTCATGTGAATAAATAGTTATATGCATGTGAACTAATAGCAATTAATTGCTCATTTATCCGATTAATTACCCGATTTGTCAATTTAATCTCTAGAAATCAATTATTATCGAAATAAATGACGATTTCCACTAACACTAATAATCCCAACACAATAGAAATATCAATTTCATCTTTAATCAACACAAATTTATTCATTATTAATATTATAACTCACAATATTTAACAACCAGATCATTCCCAGGAAAGAGAGGATTTTTCGATAAGGATTTCTCCCTATTGGCGCGTAATTAGGTGACCAAACCCCTTTCCTCGACAGAACTTTCTAGACATCATCAATATTGCAAATAATAATATGAATAACTTTGTCGTCTCAATTATTGATTTAAAAATATAAAATATTATGCAGATGATACTATGACAATAATTGAATCAATAATATGAGAGATATTATGCAGCAATTACTATAGCAATAATTGAGTATAACTGAGTGACTTCTCATGTAAGCATCAATAATCAATATTGTGAGCTACTATGCAACACGCGTATTACTGTACTTTTACCACCGGGTATTTAAATAATTTAACGGTAAAACTTTCGCCGTTATTTTTATAAAAAGACATTTCTATCGTTTTCTAACTCGGACAATACTTTCGTTGTGGGGTCCACCAATAATTTTGCCATCATACGAATATTCCTTGTTAAAACGAATATTCCTCAACCAATTGAATATTTTATAACAACTTGCTTACTTTGCAAAATTTGTAAATATTACCCACAACTATAACATTATATCAAATCCACACCATAATATTCAGAAATATATTTCGAGAAAAAAAATAATCTTTATTCATAAAAGTTGGGGTCTTACAAAATTCATCGACACTGCCCACCTCAAACCGGTTGTGATCATAAACTGGAAACCCATCCGATTGACCGACACAATAGCACAAGTGTCATCCGTCGATAAGCCTGAAATTTGACAATACTCCTCTAAGGTGGGAGTGAGCTCGTCCGATCCAAACCTAAACATATGTCGCTCGGGAATACAATATGACAGCATCCCATCGATGAATCCCTCTAACACCTGGAAAGAAAAATAGGACATTGAATGCCCTAACATCTGATCTACGGCAAGACGGTTCGGAGCCAACAAGCTATAATACCAATGACTCAGTGGAGAATGATCTATACGAGCGACAAACGATGAAGCCATCTGTAAAAATAGTATCATAAAGACCATATATGGGTCAATTCTAACTGACAATTTACAATGGTATATGAAACATGCATCATGATAAGCAATAAATACAAGATATGTAATAAATAAATGGAAAAATCATCATCATATATATCTCTGTGAAATACATCATGTTTGTATATACATCAACATCATCTCTATGATACATGTGAAAATTAAAAAAAATAAAAGTACAAGAAAATGGGGCATAGGTACCCAACAACTAACAAAGACCTATCAGATAAAATCTACGCCATCCAAGAAATCATTGGCATCATCGAATCGGCTATCACCACTGTAGTGTGTAGAATGATAGGTCTCCTCCTCCAGAAAAACCAGCAGAACCTAGATCAGTAGAAGAACCAGCCCCAAACCTAGAGGGATCAAAAATATCAGCCTCAGATGGATCCCTACCCAAACGGCGAATAAAAAGGGATAATCGGTCCACCTGCTGTGTCAAACCCTCAATTTGAGATAGATGGGTTAGCTCCTAAACACAAGCCATCCAATCAGTCATCATCACAAACCACGGAATCATGTCACCCAAAAACTGGATAGCACGAGTCTGGTCACCAATAGTACGAGGCCCCCACCAAAGTGAAAAGGCCGCTGAAGTAGTGGTACCATCCGATAAGAGGAACCCATCATGACCATCCGACAAGAGGAACCCGTCATGACCCTCCAAGGGAATCTCTGAGATTGGCTTAGCTAAAGGCCAAAACCGCTAAGTAGAAAGAAAAAAAGGGATGCAGATCTCCCCTAAGACACACCGAAAAGCACGATCCCCATAGTAGAGATCCCAACCTCTATCGAATAATAAAGTAACTCGACGGGTAGATAGAGCATACTCAGGCCCCGTCGGAAAACCTCGGTCAAATTCCTCCCCTAAGTGGTCCGAGGTATACGGGACCCATA
Source organism: Panax japonicus (assembly GCA_020205505.1). Taxonomy (NCBI): domain Eukaryota; kingdom Viridiplantae; phylum Streptophyta; class Magnoliopsida; order Apiales; family Araliaceae; genus Panax; species Panax japonicus. The sequence continues at coordinate 34,369,608 of CM035102.1, read as the reverse complement.
TCACATTAGCGATAGACAACAACTCCAACTGGAGGTGACAATGGGGGAAAACCCTCAGAAACAACCTCCTTTAACATGGAATGATGCCACTGGCGGCCCCTAGGATATGTATCCAGACCCACGGTAAGAATAGGTCGAAGGCAAGGAAGCCTTTCATAAGCCCAGAACTAAAAATCCAAAAGAACGATAAACCAGTCAAGAGAAGGGAAAACCCTAAGGAAAAGAATCAAAGACAGCCAGGGGACTCACCAACGAAAATGGGTAAAGGCCAAGCTAAGCATTAGTCACGCCCTCCGAGCGCAAGCGCATCCCCTAAAGAAAATAGGCAAAAATGAAAGAGCCACAATCATAGTCTCCTATACGGTCCATATTGCGGAGAGCTCCAACCAAACTAAATGAGACAGTAAAAGAGTTGTTCACAAGGAAATAACCCCTCATGATGGTCAAGAATAAGTGCCTCAGAATACGGTTCTACTCCACCAAATCCTCCGGGAACGACTCCAGTAAGGTGCCTCGGGCAGCGTCAACACTCAACGGTCATGAACGAATGATACTGTAATAACCCGATATTTTCTATATAAATAAATAAGAAATTTTGCATATAAATTTTTTTTATTTATATTCAAGATGGGAATATATGCCAAGTAATGTGTATATATATATGTGATAAATAAAATTTATTTATTACATGAATAATTTCAAATAATTTTATTTCAGAATAATTTATCATTATAAAGTATATTCTTATAATAATTAATTTTATAGTAGAAATGTCTTTATTATTTATTTTCTATGAAAATATGATTTTTACAACATTTAAATAATATATGAAATGATTATTAGAATTATTATAATTACTATTTTATTATATGAATTTTTGTTCAGATTATTAAGTTAATTATTTTAACTTAATAATGTTATATATGAAAGATTAATCATATATGGAATCGAAACCCTAATTTTGGATTTTGAGCTGTGAAAGAGAATAATAATCTTATATTAAATATAATATTATTTTTTCAGTGTGATAAATATATACAGTATATACGTATTATTAATGGTTGGTCAATTATGGTGAATAATGTCATAACCCTTATATCAAGTTATTAAACCCTAATTGTTAAACTCAATTATGAGTTCAAGATTGATTAGTAATGGTGTTATATGAATTATGTAGCATATTATAGAATTTCTGTTAATTAGGAAAAAAATCCTAATTAATATTTGAAAACCCTAATTAATATTTGAAAGCACTAATTGCTAAAATTAGAAACTCTAATTATTATTTTAGTAAATTGAATTGTTAATTTGGAAACCCTAATGATATTAAGGACCCTAATTATTTAAAACCCTAATTTTCTATTAAAAACCCTAATTTTAATTAGTAAGTTCTAATTAAAATTTTATTACACTTTAAACTTAATTTTTCAAACCCTGTAAATTATTAGAGAAACCTTAAGGTTTAAAATCTAGTGATTAAACCCTAGATTCAAGTACCATGGACAAGACTACCATTAAAATTGTTAACCAAATGACCATTATACCCTTTTTTCCCATTCTTGAATTATTGCTATCTAAATCTTACCAAATCTTGGCAAGTCATCAACCCTAGTCTAAGCTAGGGGCTAAGAAACACCAACTCTCAGCCTTTAGCCATCCAAATGCAATGCATACAAGTTTTTCATATAGATCATGAGAGAGGAAAAGTCACATTCATGTTCATTTGCTCTCAACCCTCATCCAAGACACTCTCTCTCTAAAACCTCCGAAATTACCTTGCTAGATCAGTCACAAAACAAGCCCCACTATCACTTATAACAGATCAGGAGATTATAATCAAAATTTGTTCAAGTAAAGGTATGAAACCTAATGTATAATCTGGTCTTGATTGATATGATAAAAGTTATGTTTAAGTGTTAAAACATGTTGTTTATGGTCTACATAGATGATCTGGGTTGCTAGATGTTAGATCCATAACATCTAGAGGCTCGGATTTGATGTTTTACAAAAATTTGAAAATTTTGTTTTTGATGTTTGACAATGAATGTAAGACCATCTGGATCTTATCATGTTTATGTAATTTGTTGTTTAAAGGTTTAATCATGTAGTGTGCTATGAGGTCTGTAATCTAGAACTTGTAGGATGACCAGAACATGCTTATAATGTCAGATAATCATGGTCAAAGGTCGTTGATCGAACATGACTTTCTAAAAACTGAAAAACCCAGATCATGCCCGGAAAGGGCCTGACAACATTTTCAAGCGACTAGATCTGCCAGTGTGTTGTTGTTTTGATTCTGTTATTGTAACTAAGTTGTAACTTGTTATGTGTAATATGGATACATGCTTTTAGATCCCTTAAATCTTCAATATATTGAACATAGTGAAAGGTCAAACTAGCCTACTCGTTCACGAAATCTGTTTATAGAAATTCTAGAAAACTCAAGAACATGTCTTTTAACATGGTTTGACCGGCATAGATCTACTTGATCTATTGTTGTTATATGTGTTTTATATACTAGATCTGTAGTATTTCATGTTTTCTACAACCTGGAACCAATAGATCACATAAAGCAAACTCAAAACGCAAGATATTAGGATCCAAAGTAGCACCCTCGTTTTGTTATTCAATTCTAGAAAACCCAGAAATGAAGAACAACCTCTAACATGACTTTCTGAGGCCTAGATATTTTAGCTTGATGATTCTTAAACCTAATACGTGTTTGATTCATGTACCCTGATAGATAGTCTACACAGCCCGACGTTTAAACTACCTAATACATGATCAGATTTATAGACATAAGGTCAACAAAAGCGTTGACCGACCATGACTGAAAATTTTGGGCAATCTAGAAACTTGATGAACAGCTCTGACAGCCACTTTGGAAGCTTAGATCTCCTTAGTGTTATGTTGTTTGGCCAAGATTGTTGTTGGATCATGTAGTCTTGCACTACCACTACAAGATCTAACCAACAACATACCCAGAAACATCATGGTCAGTGATTAATCCATGGTCAAACCTACCCACTCGAAACTGTCTATGAAGGTTTCTGGGTTTCTCAAGAACACCTAAGGCGACACTTACTGTCGCCAAAGGGCTTTAGCGATAGACTTATTAAAATCAATTAACTTAATTTCTAGAAAATCAATTAAAAATAATAAATAAATTCCGAAAATTAAAAAAATAGTATTCAAAATTATTTTAAGTTATAAAAAGTACCTTTTAATAATTTGACATATTTTTAATAAATATTAATATTTATTTGTACATTATTGATATTTAATTTATTTAATAAATGCATTAAATAAATTAATTAAAATGATTTTATTGTATTAAAAATCATTTTAAATAATAATAAGGTATTTGATAATATTTTAAGTTATAAAACATAACTTTTCATACTTTAAGATAAGTTTCATTAATTATTTAATATTACTGATATTAGATTTATTTAGTAATTATATTAAAAAATTAATTAAAAATGATTTTAATATTATAAAAATCATTTTAAATGAAAATAAATAGTTTAAGAATATTTTAAGTTATAAAATATAACTTTGATATTTAAAGGTAAATTCATTAATAATTTTATATTAATGATATTTAATTTATTTAATAATTATATTGAATAAATAATTTAAAAATGGTTTTATTAATTTAAAAATCATTTAAAAAGTATATAAATGAATTAAAAATATTTTAAGTTATAATAAATGACTTTTAATATTTTGATGAATAATACATTAATATTTAAATATTAATGGTAATTATTTAAAAATGATATTAAATATTTTAAAAATCATCTAAGGGTAATATTAATACTTTAAAAATATTTTGAGTTATTATAAATAACTTTAATATTTTGGCAATGGTTTCATTAATAGTTTAATATTAATTAGATATTAATGATAATAGAATTATTTAATATTTAAATTATTTTATAATGATTTCAATGTTTAAAAAATCATGATAAATTATAATAATTATTTAAAAATTATTATAAGGCTATGAAAGATAATATGTCTGATATTTAAATTATCTAATCGAATATTGAACTACAAAATAGAGTTTTAGACTCAATAATTACCCGAATAAGCCGTCGGTACAATGAAATATTTCAGAAATTGATCTAAACTTATATAATTGGACTCGGCAAGTGTTTCTTTGTGAACTAATGACTGTTAAAATATATGACAATGTGATTAGGTTATGTGCTAACTGCAAATAGCAGTACTATGTGTTATGATACATTATTCTAATCGAATGAATGATCTTATTAATGATAGGTTTCGATATAAAAGATTAATCTAAGTTGCGTTATTGTAAGCAGCAGCTCAGGCAAGTATCCTAACTTTGCATTTTCTTTATGCAATGGACATGAGTAAGAAAGTTTTAGAATTATATTATCATTTTTCCAAATTATCAACTCTATTGTTATTGATTATGTATCCAATTATTCATATTCATACAAGTTCTTAAATTATCCGATCATTGTTTATCAACACAGTATTAGTGCATAATCTAGATATTTATTCTGTTCGTTAGTTTCTAAATATGGTTATACAAGTGCCCCCAATTGGATAATCATTGTATTTAGTCACATGTTGATACATACCTCTTGATTTCCAGTATATATATGTTGACTTAAAAGCCGTCTAAGCTATTTGATTTGGCTAGACACAAACTTAAAAATATTGCTGAACAAGATAGAACTTTATTGTATCCAACCAGATTGTTTTGGTTCGGATTCCCGACTAAATATGAACATCCCGAATATGGGAAAACTTTTGTTCACCTAAGGCGGATAAGATGAACGATAATATCATTCTTGCATGTAGTATTGATCAATACAGGGTATAATGGGTTGATCACCCCCTGTGCCTGTAAGTTATGACGGTTTACAAATGAAGTTCTGTTTAACCTTTTCCAAAATAGAAAACAATGTTCATAGTCTGTCGACTAAATCTCCAGTTATAGTCAGTACGTAGTTTCAAAAATTTGATATAGAATTGATATGAAGTTATTATTAGTTCAGCTTACTTCACAACTGTTGATTTGTTATGGAAGCATCATTAAAAGAAAACATTTAATTCTTTTAGCTAATATTTATTGTTGTTATTACTTGTTGGACAATCAAATGCTCATTCTTGCTTTAAATTTTTAATTTTTTTAGTTAAGTATGATCAACCCGAAGGATCGGGCAAGATCAAGGGGAAAGGAAAGCTGTTCGAATGAGTTTTAATAATATTTTATGTAATAGTTAAAGTTTATTAAGACAATGATACTTATTATCTATGATGTAAAGAATGTTTAAAGGTCACGTACCTGGGAGTAGACTTTGATGCATATGTAAATTAAGTCTGGTATCTATATTATTATTTTTAATATTATATTATCCTGCTCATAGAAATGGTATCGTGAAGTACCGAGTTTGGGTTTCAAGTACCTGAATTTAGGGGCGTCACGGGTTGGTATCAAAGGTTTAGGGTTAGAAACCTTAGGTGGGATAGACCTTAGGTTATAACCTTAGAACAGAGGGAAACGTTGAAAATACAAATAACTCATATAGAGTTTAAAAGGAGATGAATTGAATAAATTCATTATTAAACAAATAAAAGATCACTTTTATAAAACTATTGTTTGTTGTGTGTATATACTATATGTTAATCAGGATAATTCATGTGTGTAGTGTCAGGAGGAAAAGAATTAGGATACCCTCAGATCGTAAAGGAGGAGCCAATATCAAAGCCAATAGCTAAAATAGAGGCTCACAGTGCAAGCAATCTTTATGAGGTGGTGGTATTGGAAAACATAGTTCCAGATCCAGAAATGGTGGAACTAACAGATAGTGATTCGGACACCGAAGTTGGAGCTAATCAAGAATCAAAAGAAGTGCAGAATCTGAGGAACCAGGTTTCTTCTCTAGAAAAGTTGTGGGAAATAGAAAGGCTATTAAACAGTCAGTTGCGAAAATTTTTAATAGAAACAATGGAAGAACAAGATAAGCTTAGAACCCAAATTGACCAGATGGGAGCCAGAAGCAACAAATCATGCGCAGCTCTGAGCAAGAAGGGGAAAAGAAATATGAAAGACCGTGACTTAGGAAATAAGTAAGATTAGTAGTTAATTATGTATGTTTGATAATGTACGTGTGTAATGTAATATTCCCAAATTTTGTGTAAGTTATTGCAGTAATTCCTGACTTTTGTGGTCACAAAGGGATAGCAGTATGTGTTATGTTATGTAAAGTACTTTGAATTAATGAATATGAATCTATGTTTGATTAATGGAATAAGTTTTGTATAAAACTTCGGGTTACATGTTAAACTTATACAATAAGGTTTAGAATGTAAGTTAAATTCATGATTTTACATAATCAGATAATGCCGCCAAGACGTCGAACATGAAATCAAAGGGCAGAAGAATTTGTCAACAACGCTGGGGGACAACAGTAAGACCCGATGCAAAACTTTACAAACATAGTAGCTCAGACTATACAGCAGGGAATATCAGCCGTAGAGAACCAACCAGACAATCGCTTGGCCAAATTTAAAGACTTCAAGGCAGTAGGACCACCAGAATTCAGGGGAAAAGTTGACCCTATAGAAGCCCAGACATGGGTTAACGAGATAGAAAAGGCATTCGTAATTACTAGGGTAAATGAGGTGAAAAAGACCACTTTTGCCACTTATATGATGAAAAGGGAGGCTAACTTTTGGTGGGAGGCAAATTAAACTAGGGCAGGAGAAGGAGTAGTTACTTAGGCTAGGCTTAAAACTATATTTTTTGAAAATTATCTCTCAGCTAGTATGAAGGCTAGGATGGAGGAGAAATTTTTGGAATTAAAGCAGGAGAACATGACTGTTGCAGAGTATTCCCCAAAGTTTAATGAGTTGGCTAGGTTTGCTCCGCATCAAGTTGATACGGAGGCTAGGAAGGCAAGGAGGTTTGAGCTGGGCTTAAAACCCTGGCTCTATAACAAGGTGGCGCTGTTGCAGATTAATACTTTTACAGCACTCATGGAAAAGGCTATCATAGCTAAGGAGGGGAGTGAGGCCATGAGCCTCTACAACAAAGAGAAGAAGAACAAAGGCAAGACAGTAGGAGCTGTGAAGGTGGAAACTAATAGTGGGAATAGGGGTGAGAAAAGAAAGGGGAATTATTTTGGGAATGTTCAGGTGAAACAGGAAGGTGTGAAGAAGCAGGTAGTTCAATGTGGGAACTGTGGGAAGAATCACTCTTGTGAGTGTCTGAAGGGTAAGTTTGTATGTTACAAATGCGGGCAGGAGGGCCATATTTCTCCCAACTGCCCCAACCCAAGGATGAACAGTGGTAGTTTTCTGTGTGGGTCTATAGAGCATAAGGTGAAGGATTGTCCAAAGAGCAAAATAGAGGCTGGAAGTGCAACCACAGGAAAAGGCAGCGGGACTCTGGCGATCACAGGACCGACTTCAACCAACAAACCAACAAAAGCAACCGCAAGAGTCTTCAACATGACGGTCCAGGATACTGTAGCAGTTGGGAATGGAACTCCAGGTATTATTCGAATAACTTTTATTTTTGTGTATATATATGATTTCCCTATATATAGCAAATTATTTCATAAAGAAATTTTGAAGAAGGAATTTGAGTTCTTTTAGAAATCAAACTTCCGTTTAATCAGATAGACAAGCTTTATGTTGAATAGTTAAAGATCAGTTCGATCAAATATGATTGAGATCTACTTGCAATGATTGTATATGTTATGTACCCTTGTATGTATAAGTTTTAAAATGGTGATTCCGGGGACGAAATCCTTATAAAGGAGGGTGAATATAATAACCCGATATTTTCTATAAAAATAAATAAGAAATTTTGCATATAAATTTTTTATTTATTTTAAAGATAGGAATATATGCCAAGTAATGTGTGTGTATATATGTGATAAATAAAATTTATTTATTACATGAATAATTTCAAATAATTTTATTTTAGAATTATTGATCATTATAAAGAATATTCTTATAATAATTAATTTTATAGTAGAAATGTCTTTATTATTTATTTTCTATGAAAATATGATTTTTACATCATTTAAATAATATATGAAATGATTATTGGAATTATTATAATTACTATTTTATTATATGAATTTTTGTTAAAATTATTAAGTTAATTTTTTTAACTTAATAATGTTATATATGAAAGATAAATCAGATATGGAATCGAAACCCTAGTTTTGGATTTTGAGCTGTGAAAGAATAATAATCTTATATTAAATATAATATTATTTTTTCAGTGTGATAAATATATACAGTATGTACGTATTGTTAATGGTTGGTAAATTATGGTAAATAATGTCATAACCCTTATATCAAGTTATTAAACCCTAATTGTTAAACTCAATTATGAGTTCAAGACTGATTAGTAATGGTGTTATATGAATTATGTAGCATATTGTAGAATTTCTGTTAATTAGGAAAAAATACCCTAATTAATATTTGAAAACCCTAATTTGCTAATTAGGAACCCTAATTGCTAAAATTAGAAACCCTAATTATTATTTTAGTAAATTGAATTGTTCATTTGGGAACCCAAATGATATTAAGGAACCCTACTTATTTAAAACCCTAATTTTCTATTAAAAACCCTAATTTTAATTAGTAAGTTCTAATTAAAATTTATTACACTTTAAACTTAATTTTTCAAACCCTAGAAATTATTAGAGAAACCTTAAGGTTTAAAATCTAGTGATTAAACCCTAGATTCAAGTACCATGGACAAGAATACCATTAAAATTGCTAACCAAATGACCATTATACCCTTTTTGTCCCATTCTTGAATTATTGCTAGCTAAATCTTGGCAAGTCATCAACCTAGTCTAAGCTAGGGGCTAAGAAACACCAGCTCTCAGACTTTAGCCATCCAAATACAATGCATACAAGTTTTTCATATAGATCATGACAGAGAAAAAGTCACATTCATGCTCATTTGTTCTCAACCCTCATCCAAGACACTCTCTCTCTAAAACCTCCGAAATTCCTTTGCTAGATCAGTCACAAAATAAGCCCCACTATCACTTATAACAGATCATGAGATTAGAATCAAAATTTGTTCAAGTAAAGGTATGAAACCTAATGTATAATCTGATCTTGATTGATATGATAAAAGTTATGTTTAAGTGTTAAAACATGTTGTTTATGGTGTACATAGATGATCTGGGTTGCTAGATGTTAGATCTATAACATCTAGAGGCTCGAATTTGATGTTTTACAAAAACTAGAAAATTTTGTTTTTGATGTCTGACAATGAATGCAAGACCATCTAGATCTCATCCTGTTTATGTAATTTGTTGTTTAAAGCTTTGATCATGTAGTGTGCTATGAGGTCTATAATCTAGAACTTGTAGCATAACCAGATCATGCTTAGAATGTCAGATAATCATGGTCAAAGGTCGTTGATCGACCATAACTTTCTAAAAACTGGAAAACCCAGATCATGCCCAGAAAGGGCCGGACAACATTTTCAAGTGACTAGATCTGCCAGTGTGTTGTTGTTTTGATTCTGTTATTGTAACTAAGTTGTAACTTGTTATGTGTAATATGGATACATGCTTTTAGATCCCTTAAATCATCAATATATTGAACACAGTGGAAGGTCAAACTAGCCTACTCGTTCACGAAATCTGTTTCTGGAAATTCTAGAAAAGTTAAGAACATATCTTCTGACATGGTTTGACCGTCATAGATCTGCTTGATCTGTTGTTGTTGTTATATGTGTTTTATATACTAGATCTGTAGTATTTCATGTTTTCTACAACCTGGAACCAATAGATCACATAAAGCAAACTCCAAACACGAGATATAAGGATCCAAAGTAGCACCCTTGTTTTGTTCTTCATTTCTGGAAAACCCAGAAATGAAGAACACCCTCTGACACAACTTTCTGAGGCCTACATCTTTTAGCTTGATGATTTTTAAACCTGATACGTGCTTGATTCATGTACCCTGATAGATAGTCTACACAGCCCGACGTTTAAACTACCTAATACATGATCAGATTTATAGACATAAGGTCAACAAAAGCGTTGACCGACCATGACTGAAAATTTTGGGCAATCTAGAAACTTGATGAAGAGCTCTGACAGCCACTTTGGAAGCTTAGATCTCCTTAGTGTTATGTTGTTTGGCCAAGATTGTTGTTGGATCATGTAGTCTTGCACTAGCACTACAAGATCTAACCAACAACATACCCAGAAACATCATGGTCAAACCTACCCACTCGAAACTGTCTATGAAGGTTCTGGGTTTCTCAAGAACACCTAAGGCGACACTTACTATCGCCAAAGGGCTTTAGCGACAAACTTATTAAAATTAATTAATTTAATTTCTAGAAAATTAATTAAAAATAGTAAATAAATTCTGAAAATTACAAAAATAGTATTCAAAATTATTTTAAGTTATAAAAATTACCTTTTAATAATTTGACATATTTTTCATAAATACTAATATTTATTTGGATATTATTGGTATTTAATTTATTTAATAAATACATTAAATAAATTAATTAAAAATAATTTTATTGTATTAAAAATTATTTTAAATAATAATAAGGTATTTGATAATAATTTAAGTTATAAAATATAACTTTTAATATTTTAAGATTAGTTTCTTTAATTATTTAAAATTAATGATATTAGATTTATTAAGTAATTATATTAAATAAATTAATTAAAAATGATTTTAATATTATAAAAATTATTTTAAATGAAAATAAATAGTTTAAGAATATTTTAAGTTATAAAATATAACTTTGATATTTAAAGGTAAATTTCATTAATAATTTTATATTAATGATATTTAATTTATTTAATAATTATATTGACTAAATAAATTAAAAAATGGTTTTATTAATTTAAAAATCATTTAAAAGGATATAAATGAATTAAAAATATTTTAGATTATAATAAATGGCTTTTAATATTTTGATGAATAATACATTAATATTTAAATATTAATGGTAATTATTTAAAAAAGATTTTAATTATTTTAAAAATGATTTAAGGGTAATATTAATACTTTAAAAATATTTTAAGATATTATAAATAACTTTAATATTTTGGCAATGGTTTCATTAATAGTTTAATATTAATTAGATATTAATGATAATAGAATTATTTAATATTTAAATCATTTTATAATGATTTCAGTGTTTGAAAAATCATGATAAATTATAATAATTATTTAAAAATTATTATAAGGCTATGAAAGATAATATGTCTGATATTTAAATTATCTAATCGAATATTGAACTAAAAAAATAGTGTTTTAGACTCGCTAATTATTCGATAAAACCGTCGGTACACTGAAATATTTCAGAAATTAATCTAAACTTATATAATTGGACTCGGTAAGTGTTTGTTTGTGAACCAATGACTGTTAAAATATGTGATAATGTGATTAGGTTATGTGCTAACTGCAAATAGCAGTACAATGTGTTATGATATATTATTCTAATCAAACGAATGATCTTATTAATGATAGGTTTCGATATAAAATATTAATCTAAGTTGCGTTATTGTAAGCAGCAGCTCAGGCAAGTATCCTAACTTTGCATTTCCTTTATGCAATGGACATAAGTAAGAAAGTTTTAGAATTATATTATCATTTTGCCAAATTATCAACTCTATTGTTATTGATTATGTATCCAATTATTCATATTCATACAAGTTCTTAAATTATCCGATCATTGTTTATTAACACAATATTAGTGCATAATCCATATATTTATTCTGTTCGTTAGTTTCTAAATATGGTTATACAAGTGACCCCACTTGGATAATCATTGTATTTAATCACATGTTGATACATACCTCTTGATTTCCAGTATGTATATGTTGACTTAAAAGCCGTCTAAGCTATTTGATTTGGCTAAACACAAACTTAAAAATATTATTGAACAAGATATAACTTTATTGTATCCAACTAGATTGTTTTGGTTCGGATTCCCGACTAAGTATGAACATCCCGAACATGGGAAAACTTTTGTGCACCTAAGGTGGATAAGATGAACGATAATATCGTTCTTGCATGTAGTATTGATCAATACAGGGCATAATGGGCTGATCACCCCCATGCTTGTAAGTTATGACAGTTTACAGATGAAGTTTTGTTTAACCTTTTTGAAAATAGAAAACAATGTTCATAGTCTGTCGACTAAATCTCCAGTTATAGTTAGTACGTAGTTTCAAAATTTTGATATAGAATTGATATGTTGTTATTATTGGTTCAGCTTACTTCACAACTGTTGATTCATTATAGAAGCGTCATTCAAAGAAAACATTTAATTCTTTCAGCTAATATCTATTGTTGTTATTACTTATTGTGCAATCAAATGCTCATTCTTGCTTTAAATTTTAAATTTTTTCAGTTAAGTATGATCAACCTGAAGGATCAGGCAAGAACAAGGGGAAAGGAAAGTTGTTCGAATGAGTTTTACTAATATTTTGTGTAATAGTTAAAGTTTATTAAGACAATGATACTTATTATCTATGATGTAATGAATGTTTAAAGGTCACTTACCTAGGAGTAGACTTTGATGCATATGTAAATCAAGTTTGATATCTATATGATTATTATTATTATTATATTATTCGGCTCATAGAAATGTTATCGTGAAGCACCGAGTTCGGGTTTCAAGTACCTAAATTTGGGGGCGTCACAAATACGGTCCTTGAAGGCCCGCTCCTGAGAAGAGAATCCAAGAAGAGCGCGAACAATAGCTGGGGTGATGTCACCCTCCAAAGGCACCCTAGCTCAGAAAAACTCCATGTCAGTAATATATCGCCAATCCATGGGCGTCATCATCACCTCGCAGTTTAGAAGATGAAGCGACTGGCTCTAATGAAACCAACTCTTTGATAAAACGTGAAGGTAGCCCCACGGGTAGCGATGAGGAGTAATAGTAAAAAATGGCGCGAAATTCCAAAAGTCTACCCGGGCTCAGTAGGAGGGATGAAGAAACTGGTACAAAGAAAAAACACTAAACCAGTTCCCCCTAATTTGGGTGAACTCTGGAAGCTACGTTACACAAGGGTTAAAAAATCCCACTCTTGTTGAAAATATAAGATTAAGAATACTCAATTTAAGAAATATCCTATACCTCGTTAGCACGCGCATGAACCGATGGGTGACGGCTCAGATTAACTCCTAAAAGTTCGGGAATAACCACCTAAATAACAAGAAGGACTCGACGCGAAGCGGACTGGGAAGGGACCTCAGGATCAGGAAGATCATCCTCCACATCAGGCATATCAGTCCTGTGAAATCCTATAGGATAAATCACGGACTCTGTGAGAAGGCGAACCTGTCGAGCCACTCGCGGAACGGGAACGATCGAAGCGGTCTTGCGAAGACAAACTCTAGAAGAGACCCTATGGGAGGCGGAGCTACTAGATCTATCTAGATCAATGCCTAGACAACAACATTGTGGCACTCAAAATGAGACAAGGTATGTCATTATCTTGTCATTTTTAAATTTGCATCTACGCTAGCCTAGAGACAATAGACTCCTAGGTAAAGAATTTTAAATCATAACATCATGCATGTCCTTTACATACCTTAAACATAAGTCTACATCATTCTTGCATATATCCTAACATAACTAAACATGCATATACGTTCTTACCACCGACCAGCAAAAAAAATTTTCCAGAGTCCCCCCTATAATTAAGGGTGTTAGTCGAGAAGAGTAGCTCAATACTCGACTCGAGATTGGTTCAAAAATATGATCCAAAGCTCGAATTCGAAGTTGATTCTAGTCTAATATGATCCATACTCGTTTTATGTTTAATGATACACGAGTCAAATTCGAGTATACCAGTATTCGCTCAGATTAGGGTTCGAGTATTTCATTTTTTCTCGAACCATACTCGATACCTGCTCGATGGATCATATTCGAATACTGATCTGATCCTATACTAACAAGCTAAATATGTGATATTTGTATCAATCTTTATAATATAAATTGTAGTATTAAATTGTGTAAGCTTGTACTTGAATAAATCAGTGAATTGATTGTCAATTCGTATTACATTCTTTGTAATTTCTTTACATAAATAAAAGTAAACGACTTTTATATATAAACATTAGTTCAATAATCAATTTAGTATGTAGTGGTTCAGTATTAAGTGAAATGGTTCATATTCGAAACTCGATTTAAAGGCTCCTGAGTAACTCGTTTTGTAAATGAGTCAAGTACTTACGAGCCGGGTAGGTCCGAATAATAATCTGAGTCGAATCTGGCATAAAATTAGAAATTCCTTATCGAATTCGAGTCGAATTCGAGCTCAATTTTTTTATACGAGCCGAATCTGAGCATTAGAGTGTTCGCTGAGATTTGACTCGTTTTCACCCCTACCTATAATATGGACTATCCCCATGCACATAGGCATGCATCAAATGGTCGGCTATAGGCACCCAATCACAACCCAATAATCAAACATAAGTTTGTCACTAATAAATAAAATAATGCTAACACTCATCAAAATAGGTGTCGAAAATGATTTCTAAAAATGAAATTTCTTACATCCTGGTGTTCCATGTGATAAGATGTAAACATACATTGAAGCAAAGCATTTTTATCAAGTCATATATGCATAAATTAAATACATTGTTTTTAACAAAGCAAATGCGGTAAAACATCGGTAAAAACTTGAAAGAAGAGAGTATACACATTACCTCGAGTGCGCTGATTGAGTGTACGGTGACAGAATCCGCGAAATCAAGCCACACAAAGGGTAGATCTAAAAAAAGCTCAAAAATACTAAAGTGAATGAAATAAGCTCAAGAGAAATGAGAGAAAATGAAGGAGGCAAAGGGTGTTAACCCACTCGCGTATGGCCACATGTGTAATCGCAGAAAAAGGTGCATGTTCGACTCATAAAATTACCGATTCTCATATAATTAAACCCCAAAAATTCCTTAAAACGGTATAAGAGTCAAGAGAAACCAGAAATCCTGGAATAAAAATGACCGAGAACCAAGAATAAAAAAATTACCCCTTTCATAATTGACAATCAATCTGTTGGAGACAATACCCATCGAAGGCGTGGGAGACAATACCTGGTGGTGCAATCCGTTGGAGACAATACCCATCGAAAAGGCTTCAGAAATAATACCTGGTGGTGCAATCCGTTAGAGACAATACCCAACAAAGGCTTCAAAGACAATACCCGATGGTGCAATCCATTAGAGAGAACACCCATCGAAGGTGTCAGAGACAATACCCAGTGGTGCAATCTGTTGTAGACAATACCCATCGAAGGCGTCAGAGACAATACCCGATGGTGAAATCCATTGGAGACAATACCCATCGAAGGCCTCGGAGACAATACTCGGTGCTGCAATTGATTGGAGACAATACCTATCGAAGGCGTCAGAGACACCACCCAATGGTGCAATCCGGTGGAGAGAATACCTATTAAAGGCATCAGAGACAATACCCGGTGGTGCAATATGTTGGAGACAACACCCATCGAGAGAGAGAGCTCATTCTAGAGAGAGAAAATGGGATTTCTAGAGAGAGGGATCTGAATTTAGGACAAAACACCCTTAGATTCAAGTGAGATATAACATTATATAGTTAGGTCTCATATATATATATATATAGTGTTATAGCTTAGATTCAAGTGCAAGGAAGTTTGTTTCTTCATTTTGCAAGGTAAAAAATCTAATCTTTTGTACATTTCATTGTAAATCTATTAGATCTTGTTAAATGTAGTGCTTATATACAACTAAAGTTGCAATCTTTGTAAATATATTGGTTGTTTATTTATAGATCTATCTACTTTACTAAATATTTTGCATATATCTAGTTAAAGATTGAATCTTTTCACTAGATCTAGCCATTAACCGGTTCCATGGCTTCAAAGCTTGAACCTTTATGCTAGATTGACTCAGATCTAGGTTAGATCTAGTAATTTTCAACATTTTTAATAAATTTTGATCACTCCATAAAACCCTAGATCCATATCTAATGGGGAGGAGGTCCTAACTAATCGCGCTAGGGATTCTAATTAATGAATCATCTGATATTGATTTTATGATACATTTTTATATACTTTCATTTAAATCTCGATTATATAATTGTACGGATCTTTAAATAGCCTAGATCTGTAGACTCATATCATAGATTCGGGGATCCTTCGATAGATCTCGTCAGGCACGTAGTCCCTCATGTGGTTGCTTCGATATTGCGATCAAAAGCTAGGGTCGCAGGAACCCTTTAGCTCATTTTAAAGTTATGATCAAACATATTAACGTGAGCCTAGGAATCCCAGTGTCAAGATCCACTAATTGGATCTTGACTAGATTCCCACGATGGACCTTTCTGTCGAAAATATAATATTAAACTGTTCTAATCATTGTATATATAATTTTGGACCCTAAAATAGCTTTGAGGGCCTTGTCCAGAGAAGCGGGATTTAAGGCCTCATGATAGTGAAAACTGTGATTATAGGTGCTCAGGTCTATCAAGATGGCTTTCATGCCCGGGGATGGCCCGACCCTTTTAATGCTTTATTTCATATATCATCATCAAAAAATAATTTTCCAAAGAAAACAATAAAGATCTTCTAAAATAAATTGCTCAGGGGTAAAACATAGGACTAAAACCAAGCGACAACATAGGGAAAGAACCCCAAAGTTCTCCAAAATCTGCGAAAAAGTTATTTTCATCAAAGCTCAAATAAAAATCATACAAACGCGCTCTTAGGCTAATATAAGGCTTAGATCAACTTTCAAAATTGAGGAACTTAACACAATTTCAAAATATCAAAGGCTGTCTCAAAATCACATACACACACCTCACACTTAAGAAAATAATAAAATACGTTAACAGTGTTTCACGGAAGTCGAGGGGTGCCTAACACCTTCCACTCGCTTCAAGCAAACCCCCGAACTCTATGAATCTCAGGTTCCAGACCAATTTTTTGAAGTTGCATATTGGGTTATATTGCGAAAACTTCAAAAATTCATATCAGTTGGTACATTCATTTGAAGTTATACCAACTGACGACTCTGTCTAATTCGACCCAATTATCAAAATTAACCTTTTCAAATTCATCGATATTTATGTCAGTCTTTTTTCCTAAAAATATCACCCTTTAAATAAATTAATTGAAATAACAAAATAAAAAGGGTAGAAAAGGGGAGCAACGCGCCATTTAGGAAAATCAAATCTCCCCTGCGTCGACAACATAGATCTCACTTGAATCCAGCAACTTGTATAGGAATCATCTATTAGTGAGTAGGATCTCTTATATTTAAGGTTTGGGAAGCTTGTTCCTCCATTTCCAAGGTGAAAGATCTGACTTTTCTCATCTTTTTCAATGTATATCTATTAGATCTATTGTGTTTTGTTCATTTTATGTTTACGAATAATTTATCAAAGTTTGCATCTTTCTTCATTTATAGTGTAGATCCACCAATTTCTCATAGATCCAAGTCTTTTTACCGATCGTTTTGCATTTAAAGTTATCAAAGTTTCAATCTTTTCACTAAATCTAGCAAGATCTAGCCTCAAACCAGTTCCAAGGTTTCAAAGCTTGAACCTCTATGCAAGATTTGTTCAAATCTAGGTTAGATCGAGTTATTTTTAATGTTTTCAATCAATTTTGAACACTCCACAAAACTCTAGATCCATATATAGTGGGGAGGAGGTCCTAACTAATCGCGCTAGAGATTCTAACAATTGAATCACCTTATAGCGATTTTAGGATACATTTTCTATATGCTTTCATTTAAATTATGATTATGGCATTGCACGAATCTAAGGCATCATAGATTTAAAGATTTTATCCTCGATTCTAAGTCCCTTTCCATAGACCTCGTTAATACACATAGTCCCTAAAAATGTTGGCTTTGATATTATAATCTAAAAGATAGGGTTATGGGAGCCTGCTTTTAGATCTCTTTTTGTATATGTTTTGCTATATTTAGGAGTTAGCCTAAGAATGTT
The DNA here is from genome assembly GCA_020205505.1 of Panax japonicus. Lineage (NCBI taxonomy): Eukaryota > Viridiplantae > Streptophyta > Magnoliopsida > Apiales > Araliaceae > Panax > Panax japonicus. The sequence continues at coordinate 34,351,610 of CM035102.1, read as the reverse complement.
GGAGTCGAGATCCACAAATCGAATCTTGGCTTGATTCCCACGATTGACATGGTTTTGATTGTAACAAAATGGTTAATCATTGTATATGTAATGTTCAGGCCATAAAACGACTTCGAGGGCCTCGTCCCGAGAAAATGGATTTATGGCCCGTTATAGTGGAAACTGTGATAGTAGGTGCTTGGGCCTACTTAGATGGCTTTCATGCCCACGGGTGGCTTGACCCTTTTATGCGTTATTTCATGTTTATTATCACCAAAATGATTTTCAAATCAAAATAACGAAGATCTTATAAAATCCAAATCGCTTCAGGTTAAACTTTATAATAAAATCAAGTGAAAGTTTTCCAAAGCATCGTCTCAAAAAGGAATTTTCATCAAAGCTCTAATTAAAATCAAACAATTGTGCTCTTAGGCTAAAATCGGGCTTAGAATAACTTATGGGATCAATGCACTTAACACAATTAAAAATATATCAATGGCTTTCTCAAAAGAGCGCGCACACACACACACACATGCACACAAACACTTCACACTTAGGAAATTAACAAGATGTGGTAATCATGTTTCACGGAAGTCGGGGTCCTTAACACATTCCCCTCGCTTAAGCAAGCTTCCGAACTCTATGAATCTCGAGTTCTAGATTGATTTTACGAAGTCACATATTGGGCCATATTGCAAAAACCTCAAAAAATCGGATGAGTTGGTACATGCATTTAAACTAATACCAATTGGCGGCTCTACATAAGTTTGCCCATCATTAAAATCAACCTTTTCAACTTTGTCGGTATTTATGTCGGTCTTTTCCTAAAAATCTCACCCTTAAAAAAAATGAATTAATTGACATAGCAAAGCAAAAAAAAGGGTAGAAATGAAACACCACATCTTTAGGAAAGGAGGGTTGACCCCCTCCCCGGCGTCGACAATAGCGTGATGACTAGTGATGAGTTACAAGTTTTTGTCGCACAGAGTAGGGGCATAAACAGAGAGAGAGAAACTCTCCTGAAGATGACAAATTCAAAGAAAGGTCAATGGATTGAAAAGAGATAAAAAAAATTCACTGCTAGAAGTCGGGTCACATAAGGCGAGAGTGTAGATTTTTGAAGAAGGAGAAGTATAAGGATAAAGATTCGATTGTGTATCTATTCAATGTTGATGTAGCCATTGTTTGTGATTATAAACTCAAGTGTCATATTAATGATTGGATTAATAATTCGGGTGCTTCGTTCCATGCTACTTCGCATGGTGAAATCTTCACATCCTACACTAGTGGTGATTATAGCTATGTACGGATGAGAAACGGAAGTGCATCCAAGGTTATAGGTATTGGAGATGTTTGTTTGGAGACTAACAGTGGTTGCAGGTTGATGTTGAGAGAAGCCAGATATTTTTTGGATATTCGTCTTAATTTGTTCTCTATTGGTAAGCTTGATGATAATGGTTATAAAAGTTAATTTGGTGAAGGTCAATGGAAACTCACTAAAGGGTCTCTAGTGCTGACTAGATATAAGAAGGTAGACACTCTTTACACGATGTAAAAACATGTGAGAGGTGTTGAAGATGTGGAGTTAGGCAAAAAAAGATGTGGTACAAAGCCATGCAAGATGGGAGAAAAAACTTGCATGAGAACCACGAGAAGAAAACTCTTCGCTTTAAATAGGTACCAAAAGTGAAGAAAAAAAGTGATAGCTCGCAGCCACCATACAAAGAGGTTGTGAATGAATTTGGCATGCAAAAAGCTGTCAAGTCTGAGTTAGATCCTCCCATTGTGAAGAACCATGCCGATGAGACAAAGTCGGACATGATGAAACTTAAAAGTTCCATGAAACTTGAAAGTTCCAAGAAACTTGAGTTGAGCCAAGATTTTGTAATAATTAACTCCTAGTGAGTTGTGGTTAGTGATCCCTCCTCTCATGGGTTCGGATGGGAGATTGTTAGGTATGGATCCTCACTTATGAAAGGAATCCAAATTGAAAAATAATTTACTTGTTAGATTGTTTGGTGACTAAGATAAGAAGATATGATTACTAATTTGACTAGGAGAATAAATTGTTTCTAAAGAGTAGTATAAATAAGGCTATGATGGAGTCTTATTCTTGGTAGCAATAAGGTACCGAAAGAATAAATTCAGAGAATTACAGTTTGTTGCTCATTGGTATCCGCCGCCATCTTCGTTCAATTGAAAGTTTGAAGACTATTATTTGGGATGTTTTTGGGTGGTGAAATTAATTAGGTTTCTCAACCTACTAAAAGGTAAATGTATACCCTCTTAATTTATTGTGTAACATCAAGTTTTAGGGAGGATTATTGTAAACACATTATTTTGATATAGTGGAGATTTGGAATTTGACCAATAGTTTTTCCTTTTAAAGACTTTCCCCGTCAAATATTGTGTATTGCTTGTAGATGATTATTCGTTATTTTCATTATTATTATTGAGTTTGTTGATTTTTTATTTAATTGCACAAAAAGGAAAAATTAATTTTTGGGATTGAAATTAGTTTAGGTGCATTTTTCCCAACAGGCATAATCCCCAAATATTTTTTCAATGTTTGCACATGCGTTAAGTTCACAATTGAAATAGATATTGCAGTGGTCCGCAAAAAATAAATGAGAAATCCCTTGCGTCTTCCTTGCAACTTTAATTCCAGACAACTTTCCTAGCGATTCAGCCAAATTTTTACTATTTTAATCAAGTTGCTTGTGCACATACTTGGGCACATGTTGTAATAACCTTTACGGTGCACAATAGTCCATTTGTACTTTAATACTAGTTAATTTGTAAAATTTTAAAATTAAATTTAGATATAAATTTATTTTGTTTTTAAAATAAAAATTTTATATTTAATAATACTTTTTAAATAATTTATAATATTAACTATTGTATTAATAAAAATAAAATAAATTCACATTAATTTTAAAATATAAAATTTTGCAAAATAGAAACAATTTTTTTAATGCTACTTTTAAATTGAAAGAATGGAATTGGTAAAGGAAATAAAATAGAGAAAAGATTGGAAAGTGAAATGATTAATTCCATTCTCGGCTAGAATGAATCATTCAATACTCTCTCAAGGAATAAAATTCACAAATTTAGTTAAAATTAGAATGGATAACCAAACACAATTTTTTTTCATTCTATAAGAATGAGTCATTATCATACCGTTATTCCTACGATCCAAATGCAACATAAAAGAACGGTCACAAAAAAAATAAAATTAAACTACTTGTTCAAATATAAAATCCTCTATTCACGTGAAAAGAGTTTCTATTTGAAAATATCAATTCCCTCCATTAAACCACCATCATCAATCACCTAAGGCATTTAGAAATTGGCATACAGAGTAAGATCACATAGTGAGCTTTCAATAAAATCCACACAATCTACTAATAAACCAGCATTATGAGATCTTTAATCATAACAAATTTGATTTTATTCTTCAATTGAATGATCAATAAATTATGGTTCTGAATTATGTATAGATCCTCAAGAAGCACCTCAGCGTGCTTTCTCAAGCCAAAAATCCACCCGCTAAACTACATGATCACAGAATTTGCCAACATGTATAAAAGAAATTTGAATTGCCATTTTTTGTCCAGCTAAAACTGATTAAAATTCTTAACCGTTATCCCTCACAATTTCATATGGTCAAAGCCTCCTTTAAATGAACCGTAAAGAGACCGTGATATCTTGAAACTAAAAATGTCCTCTGTTTGAATACAGTTGGATTCCAAAGCTTCATCTTTATCGTCTTTGTACTCTGAAGAATGTAAGCTCCCATACACTAGCACACTTAAGGACTTCTTTAGAGGAGCCCCGACTTTTATATGTTCATTAAAGAAATCTATCAAGTCTTGATGAGTAAGCTTCTTCAATGCTGCAACCTGTTTCATTGCCCATAGTAAGTCAGCCATGATGATTGTAGGATATATTGTTACAAAAAATGTAGGATTATAGAGGATTATTCTTTATGGTAATGTTATATGTTAAAAAATTCACAAAATGAAGTTTATCAATGAAAAGGTAAATGACAAGGTAAAGTAATGATGCATCAAATCTGGTTACACAGTGGAAACAAATCATGACTCATGGTACTAAAAACAACAAATTTTGGATTTGGCTCTTCCCCCCTCCATTACACTTCTATTCAATTTCCCTCAACTCTATAAATAATTAAATTTTTTGATATTATACATGAAATGAACCTTGTCACTTTGATTTATCTTTTATCGAGTCGCATCATTAAACCAAACTTTAGAGCAGTCTTTCACATTTGTACCTTCGGATAAATATAAGCATTTTTAATAAAAAGATAATTGTTATTTTTTTAATAGTAAAAATACTTCTAATCATTCTAATCTTTTGTAGAATTGATCATAATATTGCGACCTTTCCATTCACATATCTATATCGTTATTAGTAAATGTACTATGACAAATACATACAGAATTGAGAAAATTGAGAATAAGCAATAATGGAGATGAGCCAAATCATATATCTTCATACCTCACATTCTCTCCTATCAAATTTGAGAGTCCCATCATAAACTTCCCGCAAATAGAATCCAGATTCTTCCCTTAGATTCTTGTGCTTCTCAAGGTTCATATCGATCAGCGCATTGACATTGCTCTGTACATCAAGATAGAAGGTACATGTTTGTGACGGGACTAAATAAATGACTATGAGATTACCAAAAGTAGGTCCAGTCATAAACAATTCATTTGACAGATTAGGAAAGATGGAAATATAATTTTTACAAAAGATATTCAAATATAAAACTGGTTCAATAGTACTATGCTGACAAAAACATTGATACTAAAAGTGAGTACAAAATGATGTGGCATGAATGGATTATGATTCATCATGTATGGATGGGCCCAATAACTATAAGGACTAACATCTTGACAGAATATATTTTGTAAATCGTTTTACACACCTTGTTTTGTAATTGTAGCACTACTCAAACTGGTTAGTTTCACCTTATTGTGCACCTCATCAAAAAAATCTTTGAGTTGAGAAGGTAATCCTGATAATTAATACTTTCCCATTCCAAAAAAGAGTCAATTTGACTTTTTGAAGACGATTCATAAAATTACAAAATTTAAAATACAAACTAATTTTAAAATAATATAATTAGTGGTACTTTTTGTAAGATTTATTTATTTTATGTTAAAATCCTTCATATTATTAACAATTACCCCATCCTTTCCAAAATAAGAGTCCCAATTTGATATTTTTTACAACGTTTTTAAGTTCAAAAATGATATGAATTAATTTCATTTAATCACTACACTCATGAACATTACAAACTATCCAAAAAGTACTACTAATTACAAAATTTGTTTTTTTTAAAACTTGAATGAATTTACATCAACTTTATATTTTAGAATTCAGGAATTGACTTCTTAAAGTTGAAAGTTAATTTGCAACAAAGGGAGTATTAATTATTACATAGTCGACTGAAAGTATGGCAATGTTACTAAAATTATGTACAAACTTTAGAATTAATAAAAAAAAATATGTCCAACCGATTAGGTCAATTTTGTAACCTACAACCTAAGCAGCCAACTGCAAAATATAGACCATAAGCATTAATTTAGTTTTATTGCGCGTGGTTTGATAACAAATTGAGTTTTTCCCCTTGAATGTTTTTTGGTGTGTTTTCACTTTGTTTCGTATTCCACAAAATATTACTCATTCTGTAATTTTTACGATGTGATTCTTCAGTATCTTATTGAAGTTTACCTTTTCGTCATTTTGTAATTTGTATAGTGTGTTTATCGCGCAGTATCCGGTTGGACTTAATTTGTCCAATATATTATAATATAAGAAACATTTCATATCAATGTATAATATCTTTAATATTAACATATTTTTTTAGTAAAGGAATTAATCTCAAGTATATGGCACCGCCACTGATGAAGCAATTGCATTTGTAGATTCCTAACCTTAACTGTATGCAATGCATGTTGTCATATAGAAGTTTGAAGGAAAGTAACTGATGAGAATAAAATATGTTATGTTTTTATCCCTCAATACTTAATCTTTTGTATTTATTTTGTGCCTAAATACACTCATTATTCTTATATTTTTATTTAAGGTGAAATTATAGGATTCCGTGACTTTGAGAATGCTTTGAAGGATAAATTGGTCATTATTTGGACTAGAAATAAAAGGAGGGACAAAGTCGTAATAATGCAGCAAGTTATTCGCGTGATTAACATATTACTTTTAAGTCATCAAGCTTAATATTCATATCAACGTGGTGGGCAGCATGTGAACTAAAGCAAATATCAAATTGGGCAGCATGAGAAACTTATTATTTCATGTGGGCCACGGCTTATATTACATAGCATATTCACACGTGAATTGCACAATTGATATCATAATGGAATTTCCGAACGCGGCAAGGATTGTTTGTCTAATTTTTGAAAGGTTGATTCTAAAAGCTATACAATTTGATTTCAACAAGGAACAAAAAGAATTAGATTCTAGAAGATTAGTTTAATACTAATGTAATAAGGATTTAATTTAGTTATGATTTCAATTCCAATTTAAAGTTTGATAGTTACGTAACTGTTTCTTTTGTTATTAGGATTAAGATTACTTTTGAGTAGTATAAATAGGGGTCAAAGCTGATGTAATTAATACACTTCATTCAATTAATTAAAATATTTGTCTACAAGTATTTTCATGGTCATGTGTAGCTAAATTCCTATTCTTGGTTTAAGTAAACGGAAGCCTCAGAATTATTACATTGTGAGAGTTAATTGGTTTTAATTGTTCAATTTATATTTTGAGTATTGACAATTCTTCCGTGTTTAATTTTAATGATTAATTTGTTTAATTGCTAGGATACATACTAGTTTATTATTTGTTGCAATCTACTGTTGAATTAGATATCAAATCCGTAATTGTTTGGTCACTCTAATTTGTGAAGCAACTAAGATTAATAATTTGTTGCATATCAAAATATTATTATATCTTAGGAAGAATACCCCAACTAAATTAAATACAATTGCATGTGATTGTGTTGTTTAGTTTCACCAAATCTTTCTATTGCTTAGAACCGCTACTAGATTAAATTTTTAGCGCATCTAAAGTTGTTTAATAGTTAGGGTTATTTAGATCGCTTGTTTCTAATTAACTACAATTAAGGAGAGATAAGAAAATAATTATAACGGTGAATATTCAAAATACTAATTGATTTATGCTAGAGTCAATATTGAGTGTAAGTTTCTGATGGTGGAAGTTAACTTAATCTAAGGTTCTTCTGATTTATTTAGTTAGATTACTTTGTGTTAGTTGCGTATTTGTTTACTTTGGTCAACGTTATTTAAATTGTCTTTGTTATTCAAAACCCCCATTCTGGTTTACAAAGCATAAATTAAACTAATCATTCTCTGGATCGACTCTTACTTGCACTACTACATAAATATTTTTTGCAGTAAGATTTTAATTGTGGTTGCATGCGACAGAACTCCAAAATTTTGGCACCGTTGTCGGGGAACTGATTCTAGTTTATTTGTGCTTTTGTGATCATTATTACGTTTTAGCAATTTTCAAATTTATCTTAGTTATTTTTCATAGATTAGTTGAGTTTCCTTGATTGTGTATGGTCATACCTCGATCTACTAATCAAGGTGATTTAAAGTGTGGTCCAGAAATAGAGAGAACTATACGCAGATTAAGGAAGGAAGCTCAAAGAATTTTGAAGAGAAGTCATGGCAAGAAATCGAACTTTGAAAGAGTTTGCAGCCCCTGATTTGAATCAATAACCCTTATGCATAACATTTCCTAATCTAGATTTTAATACTCCTTTCGAATTAAAATCTGAACTAATACATCTTTAACCCACTTTTCATGCCCTTTCAGGTGAAGATCCTGACAAACATCTAAAGTAATTTCATGTATGTACAAGTAGGAAACCTACCAGAGTAACTGAAGAGCAAATCAAATTAAAAGTTTTTCCATTTTCTCTAGTAGATTTGGCTAAGAATTGACTATATTATCTACCCTTCGAAAGTATTACCACATGGAATAGCTGAAGAGATTATTTTTGGAGAAATATTTTCCCGCTTCAAGATAACCAATATTCGAAAAGAAATTTGTGGTAAGGCAAAACAATGGAGAATCTCTACATAAATATTGGGAACGTTTCGAGAAATTATGTGTGAGCTGTCCCCATCATCAAATTAGTGACTAGCTTCTTATCCACTATATCTATGAAGGTCTTCTATCTACCGAAAATTAGTGACTAGCTTCTTATCCACTATATCTATGAAGGTCTTCTATCTACCGATAGAAACATGATTGATGCTGCCAGTGGAGGAGCTTTGGTGGATAAAACTCCTGAGGCTGCGAGGAGTTTGATTGCAAATATGGCGGCTAATTCCCAACAATTTGGCACTAGACTTGATTTTTCACCTAAGAATGCTAATGAGGTAAAAAATTCTTCTATTGAACAACAACTTGCAAGTCTAACTTCTCTTATTCGTCAAATGGTTGTAGGTAACACACAACCAGCAAAAGCTTACGGAATTTGTGCGTTAGTAGGAATCCAACTGATATGTGCCGAACTCTTCAAGAGGAGTCCATTGAACAAGTGAATGTTGTAATATCCCGAATATTTACGAGGCTAGAATAAGATAATAAAAAAATTTCAAAAAATACGCCAAAACAATATTCATAAAACGTAAAGTCAACTTTGGAAAGTCACCATTTTTGACTAACTGGATTATTTAGGAAACTTAACTAGAAGACTAACTAGAAAGTAAACTAAGTTGGATTAACCAAACTAGGTGAATTTTGGTTAGGTTGTAGAGAAAGTGAGGACATTATGGCCATTTAGGAAAGATTATATATAGCTTATGTATAGTTTTTTCCTTGATTAATTAGTTGGCAAATGAGACTTTGCTTCCTAAAATGTGTTGCCCAAAATTGTGTGGTGTTGAGGCACATGGGTGACTAGGCTTGGTAACTCACTAAGTGTGATGATAAAGCATGTGACTCACTATGCTGACTAGCCTTAGTGGGGTGGCTTAAGGTCCTAAATACACTAAGTTTTAGTTTCCAATAAATAGAACCCTCATTCTTAATAAATCCTCAAATATTTACAAATAAGTCAAGAGCAAAAGAGGTTAGAGTAATCATAAGAGTTATATTGGTAATTGAGAGAAGAAAGGAAAGCGAAAGTCCTGTGTTTTAAAGTATCGAAAAGCTAGCACTACAAGAGGGTATGTTGTTACAAATTTAGTTTATGTTCTCATGTTCTTGAGTAGAATTCATGAAATAATACATGTTTAGGTTTATGATTACGTAATACGATGTTATTAAGTCATAAAAGATGAAAACTAGTTAATTAACTCAAGTGGTAACCATAGTTGGTCGCCTAGGCGACGCTTAGTCGGCAAGTCGATAAAGAAAAGGTAAGGCGGGCGAGCGACTTGGACAATAACGGAAAGGCGAGCGCCTAGACAAAAATGGCGTCGACTTGGACACCTAACCGGTTGATCGGGCGACTTGGTCTCTATGTGTCGACCCAAATCTGAACTGGGTTTTTTAAAAAACGATGTCACATGAAGATAAATAATATAAACTAGCCCTCGAACTTAGAAGAGTTGATCGATCGATCGACTGAACTCAGAAGATCGACCGAGAGTGACCGACTGACGAGAGGCGAGAGCGAAAAAGAAACAGAGAGTCAGAGATTGACCGAGAGGAGAGGCAAGACTGACCGAGAGGCGAGACCGACTGACTGAGAGCAGCGAGCGACTGAGATTGAAGAAGAAAGTGAGGTCGGCGATCGGCAGGTATGGCCGAGCTTCTGTTCTGTTTCTAGGGTCTGGGCTGCTTTCCTCTTCCCAATTTCTTTTTCTGCTGCCTCATGCCTATCTTATTAAAACACATACGCAGTTCCTTTATTTTTTAGCCTTTATGCTTTGCATTTGCTGTAACATTATAACATTATAGATGTTTGGCTTTGCATTATAACATTATAGCCTTTATGCTTTGCATTATAACATTACAAACATTTATATATATATAATTATATATACCTGTTTGGCTTTTTTTTTTTACCTTATCAGTTATCATTTTTTTTTGTAAGTACATATTTCACTGAAAGAAAGAAATCAATCAAACATGAAAAATAATGATTGTGAATTTTTTAATTATATGTAAATTAGTACAGTACTACTACTGTGATTAGTATGCTATAATGGATAAATGCATGACTGTTAGTTATTACTTTGACCATAACTTTATGGCTAACTCATCACTTGGACTAAATAATTTGAATTATTATTAGTTATTTGATATCACTATATATAGTATTAATAATGTCAACATCAGAGATATTTGTGGGTGCATTATGAGATTGTGAATTCTATCTAAATATTATATTATATATGTTTGTCTTATATTTTTTATTTGATCGTATTGTGTAGACAGTAAAATGGCGGAAAGTTCGGGGGCCGATAATTATGATATAATGAAGGACCCTAAAAGAAAAGCTAAATCGAACGATCCGGGTTGAAAATATGGATATTGGCCGGATTTAAGTAATAAGAATATCGTGCAATGTATACTTTGTGGGAAGAAATGTCATTCGGGCATCAAAAGGCTCAAACAACATCTAGCCAGAAATTATGGAGATGTAGCTAAGTGTCCCAAAACAACAGAAATTATGAGGGAGATGCAAGCGGCTTTGAATAGTAGAAAGAGGAACAAGCCACTTGAGCTAGATGATGATGATGATGTAGAAGTGCAAGAAGAACAATCATCTGCTCGTCCAACCATGGCTTCCAATACTTCTTCTAACACTATCCCAAGTTTTGAGACGGCTTCTAAAAGGAAGAATGTTGTATTTCAATTCCAAAATCCACAATCAAAAGCTAAGACGGTTGAAGCACTTCTAAGGAAAACTCTTGAAGAAGTTGTAGAGGAGAGGCATAGCAAGCGTTCGAGCCAAACGAGTATTGAAATTCGTTTGAGGACACTGGAGGAAAAGGAGAGAGTCCAAATGCACGTTGCAGACTTTTTTTACGAATGTGACGTACCATTCAACGCTGCAAATTCAAGGAGATTTGAAGTAATGGTCGAGTCCATAGGGCAATATGGGTCGTGTTTCAAGCCTCCAACGTATCACGAGTTGAGGGTTCCTTTACTTGAGAAGGCAAAAAAGAAAACCGATGACTTAAAGAAGAAACATGAAGTTGCTTGAAAGGAATACGACTGTTCACTCATGTCGAATGGTTGGACAGATAAGAGGGGAAGACACTTGTTGAATTTTCTTGTTAATAGTCCGGAGGGGACTTATTTCATGGGTTCTGTTGATGCCTCAAGTCAGTCTCAAGATGCCACAATGTTGGCAAATCTACTTGATAGCAAAATCGAGGAAATTGGCCCCGAGTATGTTATTCAGGTGGTCACAGACAATGCCTCTAATTACAAGACAGCGAGGCATATACCAATGGAGAAGAGACCTACACTGTTTTGGACATCTTGTACCGCTCACTGCCATGACCTTATGTTAGAGGACATAAGCAAGTTGAAGCAATTTCAGTCCACAATCACAAATGCAAGGAGAATTACCACATTCATTTATAGACATAGTCGTCTTCTTAGTGCAATGAGGGAGAAAACGAATGGGAGGGATCTTGTGAGACCCGCAGTTACTAGATTTGCTACAGCTTACCTCACCTTGCAGAGTTTGTACAAGAATAAAGAAGCATCGAGGCATTTGTTCATCAGCGAGGATTGGTCAAAATAAAAGTTGTCGGCTACTGAAGCGGGGAAGAAATTATGTGATACTGTTATTTCAACAACATTTTGGCATACTGTTGAGGATTGCATTAGGGCGTCAAAGCCACTTCTTAGTCTTGAGGATTGTTAAAAGTGATGAGAAGCATGCTATGCCTGAAATTATTGCTGCGATGGAATGCACGAAGAAAAAAAATCAAAGATGCATTTGATAACAAACAAAGACTGTATAAGAAGGTGATTGAAATTGTTGAGCGGCGATGGGAAAATCTAATGGAGCGAAAAATTTATGGGGCTGCGTTGTTTCTCAATCTGGGTAAGTACTTTGATATCAAAGAGGAACGTCGGTTGTTTGCTAATGCTTTACGAGATGACTTCAATGACGTTCTTGCAAAGATGGTGCCCGAGTCAGATTTCCTAGACAAGATAAGCAATCTAGCCGACACGTATGATGCTTCTCGCGATACTTTTGCAAGAGAAATGGTGATTAGGCAATGAAAAATAAAGAATCCTCGTACGTATATTAAAAAATATATATAAAGATATATTATGATTATAATTTATATACATTCTTCATTTCCTCCCTTTAAAAATATTAATATTTCTTTTAAATGTTTGCTAGTTGATTGGTGGAATGCTTTTGGAGCGCGAGCTATTGAGCTATCCTCATTTGCAAAAAGAATTCTAGGCCTCTGTTGTTCTTCTTCCAGTTGCGAGCGCAATTGGAGTATATTTGAGTTTGTAAGTACTTTCTATTGCTAGTTCAAATTTCAAAAGGAATAAATCATTCACTATTATTAAAATTTTATCATTAATATTATTATTTTTTGTTCTATTTATTTTAAATTCATACGAAGAAGAGGAATAGATTGGAACACAAACAATTGAGTGACTTGGTGTATGTCCAATACAATCGAAAGATCGACTCAAGGTTCCAAAACAGGCGTGAACTTGACAATAATTTTGATCCATTAGTTATTGATGACTTTGAATGGGGTAATGAATGGATCGATAATGATGCCGATGTTGTTCATCTCGGGGGATCTTATATGGAATGATGTGGATCGAGCAACCGGTGCATCCAACATGCTTGAGGGTCACAATCTTTCAAGGAGTGCTCGTGCTAATACTAGTAATAATCTAATGACACTCTCTCGACGCGGTGGTGGTTCAACTTCAAGGGAATCAAGGTTAATAGATTCCGACTCCAATAATGAAGTTGATGAAGAAAAGAGAATTTCATATATTGATGAAGATGTGGTGGATGATTATGGAAAAAGACCACCACCTACGCCTTTGAATGAGAGTAGTTCTCGTGGAAGAGATGGAGATGACCTTTTCTATGAAAATTTTGATTGAATGATGTTTCTAGACTAGTGTAGAGAGTTTAAACATTATTTTGGCTTTCTATAGTGGTGTTTTATTAATTATTAGACTACATATTTGTGACGGTTGGTTGCAACTTTATTTTCTATGTGGAGTTTGTTGAATTCTTCATTTCTTTTACTAATATTTATTATCAAGTGTGTTATTTTTGAATTGTTATTGATAAGTATTTACATAATTATGCCTTTAATGTTATTCCATAGTGTTATGTTTTGAGTTTTAATGTATATAAAATTTTATTGTCAATATACTTGTTAAGTAAAATAAATAATATATAAATTACACATTGTAAACGACTTGTCACCTAGGCATCCAAGCAGTTGGCTATCGCCATGACTCGCCGTGGCGCCGTAACAACTATGGTGGTAACTAGTTAGAGAGATTGAAAGTATAAAATGAGAAACCCTTAATCTGAACTGTTATTGTAAAAGTTATATAAAATCATATGTTCGGAATTTGGTTGTGAAATACAAAAAAAAATTGTAGAGGGGAAGTTAGAAAGACGTGGGCGAAAGAATCACTCAAAAATTCATTAATATGAATTAGTTATGAATTAAATAGTGAGCCAAGGTACTGAAAAAAATATTCTGCTAGTGAATAGTAAAAGGAGGGCGGTCCGGAACTTTTTGAGCACGAGAATTTTAGGGTTTATGCCACTTATGGGGGTAGTTAGACCATGTTATACATAGTGTGAGTGAATACTATTGCTAAGCTTGTTCATATGTGATAGTTGATATGTGATAGTATATGTATGAAAGCCTTGCGTGATTTTAAGTAGGATATGATGATTGAATGTTAAGTGTTTAATGATATGTTATGTCATATATGATTAAGTTATATCATTAAGCATGAGTTAACTGAAAGTTATGTCAAGCCAAATATGTTAAAGTTTACATTAAAACATAAACTGTCTATGTATTATTAGATAGACTTGTTGAGCCGTAGTGCTCATTCTTGGGAATAAAACTTTATTTGCAGTTAAAGAAGAATTATAAGAAGATCATGAACGTAAAGAAAAAACATAGTTTAGGTTTCATGTTTTATTTACTTGTATTTGCATCAAGTCATAATGACTTCTGTAATACGAACAAACAAACCATGTAATCGAAGATTATATTAATAATGTCATGTTACTATCATCAGAATGGTGTTATTAATATTGTGAAATTCAAATAAATAGGAAATATCGATATGCAGAGATATATCTTTAAAGATATGTATCTAAGTGAGGGTATTGAATGATATTGGGAGTTCTGTAAGCACTGAGGTTACACTAATGAGCGTCGGTAAGATACCAAAATTACCGAAATGCGCCCCTCTGTTGCCAAGAACAATTTTTTTTATTAGTACTGTAAACCTTGGATATATAGAAGTATAGAATGTATGAATCGTAAGGTTAAAAATTGAATGATATATATGGTGTTATCCATGTATACAGATATAAGTTATAAGTTGTTACTCGTAGAAAGAATGAGATCGAGATCGAGATCGAGATCGAGATCCAGATCCAGATCCAGGGATGAAGTTAAGAAAATTTATAATTTTATAGTCTATAATAGACTAATTCAACCAATATGATTATGAGATCATTAGTTAAGTTACAAAAGATGTTGAGTTAACGTCGACCCTTGTTCGGGAGGTCAACGCTTGAATTTGGGGACGTTACAGTTGGTATCAAATCAATGGGTTTTAGTTTCAAGGTAACGACTACCTTGGGGTATAATCTGATGGGTTAAGATTAAATAGACTTGTGAAGAGTCTATAGATAATTAAAAGGCAAAAAGCACCTTTTAACCACTGTGGTTATAGTGATTTAACGAAATAGTCACTGTGCTTTTAAAATATTCAATTAGCCCACTGTGCTTTTTAAAAATATTCAATTAGGCCATTCCGTCCATTTTTTGTAACTGCCGTTAACAAATTGCTTATGTGGCTTTTAAAAAATAAAATAAAAAATAACATGGTAATTACGTGGCAATATATTAACAAATCTATTTTTTAAATAAAATAAAAAATGACATGGTAATAACAACAAATCTGTTTTTTAACAAATTATTTTTTTTTAAAATTTTTTTTTTTTAAAAAAATAGTTTTTTAAAAAAAAACTATTTTTTAGAAAAATCTGTTTTTTTAACAAATTCTGCTTTTAAAAGAAATTCTATTTTAAAAAAAATTCTGTTTTTTAAAAATAATTATATTTTTTTAAAAATTTTGTTTTTTTTAAAAATCACGTTTTTTAAAAAAATCTATTTTTAATTACGTGGCAAATCTGTTTTTTAACAAATCTGTTTTTAATTAAAAAAAATCTGTTTTTTAACAAACAGAATTTTTTTTTAAAATAGATTTTTTTTCAAAAAATAGAATTTTTTAAAAAACGGATTTTTTTTAAAAATATAATTATTTTTAAAAAACAGATTTTTTAAAAAATTTGTTTTTTTAAAAAATTTGTTTTTTTAAAAATATTTTTTTTAAAAAAATTAAAATTATTTTTTGTCTCGTAATTAATGAATTTTTATATTTATTTTTTTTGTTGAAATTAATGTAATGTTGTAATAGATCTCATTGATACAAAAAAGTTAATATATTATTTGTAATTTTTTTTAAAAAAAATATTTGTTTTAAAAAACAAACAAATTTTGCTTTTTAAAAAAATTCTATTTTATTAAAAAAATTCTGTTTTTTAAAAAAATTCTATTTTTTAAAAATAATTATATTTTTTTAAAAATTCAGTTTTTTTCAAAAAAATCTATTTTAAAAAAAATTCTGTTTTTTAAAAAACAGATTTGTTAAAAACAGATCTTTGAATTAAAAACAGATTTTTTTAAAAAACAGATTTGCCACGTAGTTAAAAACAGATTTGTTAAAAACAGATTTTTTTTAATAACATAAATTTTTAAATTTTTTTAAAAAACAGATTTTTTAAAAAAATATAATTATTTTTAAAAAACAATTTTT
Organism: Panax japonicus; assembly: GCA_020205505.1. Taxonomy (NCBI): domain Eukaryota; kingdom Viridiplantae; phylum Streptophyta; class Magnoliopsida; order Apiales; family Araliaceae; genus Panax; species Panax japonicus. Next base: position 34,335,509 of record CM035102.1, on the reverse strand, counting down.
TTTTAAAATAGAATTTTTTTAAAAAGCAGAATTTGTTAAAAACAGATTTTTTTTTAAAAATTGTTTTTTTAAAAAAATGGTTTTTTTAAAAATAAAATTTAAAAAAAAAAACAGAATTTGTTAAAAAACAGATTTGTTGTTATTACCATGTCATTTTTTATTTTATTTAAAAAAACAGATTTGTTAATCTATTGCCATGTAATTACCATGTCATTTTTTATTTTGTTTTTTAAAAGCCACATAAGCAATTTGTTAACGGCAGTTACAAAAAATGGACGGAATGGCCTAATTGAATATTTTTAAAAAGCACAGTGGGCTAATTGAATATTTTAAAAGCACAGTGGCTATTTCGTTAAATCACTATAACCACAGTGGTTAAAAGGTGCTTTTTGCCATAATTAAAAGATATGAATAAATCTTAATACATAAAAACATTATGTGACAGAAATATACTAAATATAGATAAAATCTTTACTATAATGTCTAGAGATTAATGGACTCACAAGGAGTTCTCAAGCAAGTAATAAAACAAAATATTTTTAATTATTTTTGTAAAAAACTTTTTCATCAAAATAAAATGGTATGTTTGGTATTATGTGTAATTATAGTATTATAGCATAAAACTTGAAAAAGTAAAAGAGTAAACTCATAGAGAAACGTAAGTGATAAGTAATGAATTAAATTCATAGTTAAGAAATGAGTATGGATTTCAATTGAAAATTCATGTTAGCAAAATTGAGTAGAACGACTCTTTTGTATGGGAAGGAGTTTAATATGCGTTAGGGAACCGATCTAACGACACTGTTGGTACGAATGATTCATGGTCAGTGGTTGCAAAGCGAGTTACACACTAAACGAAAACATTTGAGGATAGTGGGGATGAGACGGGGAACTGATTCATTAGTTCTTGGGTGGAGGAAACACTCGGTTTGCTATATTGATAATAGATTGAAATCTTGTGTCAAACTCTTCTTTGTATATATTTTGAGAAGTTGATTCTTCTCATATATATATTCAATAGTTATTAGTTGTTACGTTAAAATTATAGTTTAAAAGATACTTGTATGTTAGTAACTGAGCGAACGAACCCTTGATATGGGCTTGGGCTGTTAGACCAAAAAGGCAATGACCTAGATATGGATGAGGTTAAAAATTGATACAGATTGAGGATGAGGAACCTTGATAAAAAGGGGAAATACTTCAGGTCGGGCAAATGATTCCGACACAAGTATTGGACGATATATGTCCAAAATTTGAGTCGGAGATTGGACACTATGATTCTGATGGGTTGCCATAAGATCGGACACTACGATTCCGATGGGTTGCCCTAATGTCAAACAATATGATTTCGACAGGTATTGTAAGAAAAGTTTTGGCTTTAATAACCACTCGGTTATTATTATGATAGAAATGTTATGGATAAGAGTTGACAGTTTTTCAGTCCTTGTGATTGTCAAACGTTTGTGGGACACAGTACTCATTATAAAAAAAAGTACAATGTTTTAATTGACACTTAAGTATCAATTATAAATAATTGAACATTTTTAGACCTAATCGAAGTGTTGGGGTAATAATACGAGTAAAGATGAATTAAGAAAATACATATTGAAGACTAAGTTAGAGATAATTTCGAGGACAAAATTCTTATAAAGAAGAGAGAATGTAATATCCTGAATTTTTATAAACTTATAAATATGATATTAAAGTGAATGTCGAGGACGAAATTCTTGTAAGTTGGGATGAATGTAATATCCCGAATATTTAAGAGTCAAGAATAAGAAAATAATTTTTTTTCGAAAAAGACACGAGAACACTATTCATAAAACGTAAAATCAACTTTGGAAAGTCAATATTTTTGACTAACCGGATTATTTAAGAAACCTAACTAGAAAGATGGAATTTGGTTAGGTTGTAGAGAAAGTGAGGACATTATGGCCATTTAGGAAAGCTTATATACATATAGCTTATGTATGTATAGGTTTTTCCTTGATTAATTAGTTGGCAAATGAGACTTTACTTCCTAAAATGTGTTACCCAAAATTGTGTTGTGTTGTGGCACATGGGTGACTAGGCTTGGTGACTCACCAAGTGTGATGATAAAGCATGCGGCTCACTATGGTGACTAGCCATGGTGGGGTGGCTTAAGGTCTAAATACCCTAAATCTTAGTTTCCTATAAATAGAACCCTCATTCTTAATAAATCCTCACATATTCACAAGTAATTCAAGAGCGAAAGAGGCTAGAGTAATCATAAGAGAGTTATATTGGTAATTGAGAGAAGAAATGAAAGCTCAAGTCTTGCATTTTCAAGTATCGAAAAGCTAGCACTTCAAGAGGTATGTTGTTATAAATTTAGTTTATATTCTTAAAGTTCTTGAGTAGAATTCATGAAATAATACATGTTTAGGTTTATGATTATGTAAATACAACGTTATTAAGTCAAAAAAAGATGAAAACTAGCTAATTAACTCAAGTGGTAACTAGTTAGAGAGATTGAAAATATGAAATGAGAAACCCCTAATCTGAATTGTTATTGTAAAAGTTGTATAAAATCATATGTTTGGAATGTGATTATGAAATACAAACCAAAGTTGTAGAGGGGGAAGTTACAAAGACATGGGAGAAAGAATCACTCAAAAATTCGTTAATATGAATTAGTTATAAATTAAATAGTGAGCCAAGGTACTGCTAAAAATATTCTGCTAGTGAATAGTAAAAAGAGGGATGTCCGGAACTTTTTGAGCATAGAGAATTTTGGGGTTCGTGCAGCTTATGGGGTAGTTAGATCATGTTATGCATAGGTCATTGTCCAAAGATGAGCCAATTCCGAGTTGATTTGAAATAGTTATGAATTAAACAAGTTTTGAAATCAATTATCGTAAAAGTTAAAAATACAAAGTTAGGTTCATGTTTAAAGGCTAGTTAAGGTGAACTAGAGTAAGAATCATGTGGTGACTAAATTGTATGTCGATTTCATAAATGATGTAGGTTGATCGAGAGACGCAAAATTATTGTGCGAAAAGACAAGTTTTCTATCCTAAACCTATGTGCAACTATTGCTAAGCTTGTTCATATATTAAAGTTATATGAAAGCATAAACTGTCTATGTATTATTAGATAGACTTGCTGAGTCATAGTGCTCATTATTGCGAATAAAACTTTATTCGCACTTAAAGAAGAATGATAAGAAGATCATGAACGTAAAGAAAAAGTGTAGATTAGGTTTCATGTTTTATTTACTTGTATTTGTATCAAGTCATAATGACTTCTATAATACGAACAAACAAACCATGTAATCGAAGATTATATTAATAATGTCATGTTACTATCATTAAAATGGTGTTATGTCTTTAATTTGTTATAACTTAGAATTGTTAAAGAGATATTAATCTAATTGAGGGTATTGGTAATATGGACTAATCAAGTTATGTCGATACTTTGAACTTCAGATAAATAGTAAAACATTAATACAATATTGATAAAGAACTATATATCTGAATGAGGATATTGAATAACATTGTGAACAGAGATCTAGCACCAATGAAGAAACCAAATTCATCGCAAGGTTCTTCTATTCCAAGTACAAGTGTGTTATTAATATTGTAAAATTCAGATAAATAAGAAATATCGATATGAAGAGATATATCTATAAAGATATGTATCTAAGTGAGGGTATTGAATGATAATGGGAGTTCTGTAAGCACTGAGGTTACACTAATGAGCGCCGGTAATATGTCAAAAATACCGGAATGCGCCCCTCTGTTGCCAAGAACAATCTTTGTTATTAGTACTATGAACCTTCGATATATAGGATATATAGAAGTATAGAATGTCTGAATCGTAAGGTTAAAAATTGAATGATATATATGGTATTATCCATGTATACAGATATAAGTTACAAGTTGTTACTTGTAGAAAGAATGAGATCGAGATCAAATTAAGATCCAGGGATGAAGTGAAGAAAATTTATAATTTTATAGTCTGTAATAGACTAATTCAACCAATATGAAAGATGTGAGTTAACGTCGACCCTTGTTTGGGCGGCCAACGATCGAATTTGGGAGAGTTACAAATGCAGCAGGTAACTTTCCTAGACAGACACAAAGGAAATATGATCCCTATTTGAATATGTATAATCCTGGATAGAGAAATCATTCAAATTTTAGCTACGGAAATTGACAAGTAAATTAGCCCGCATCTCAAAATTTCCCAAGTTCCAACAATACAAGCAACGACAACATGGAAAATCTTCTAACTTTAGTATGCCTTTAGAAGATATTTTTAAATTTTTTGCCACCAACACTTTGCAATTTCAATAGGAAACAAGGGCAAGTATTCAAAATTTGGGTACTCAAATGGCAACCGCAATCAATCGATTGGATGCACGAGGTTCTGGGAAATTACCCCCTCAAACGGTAGTGAATCCAAAAGAGAATGCAAGAGCAATCATTTTTAGAAGTGGTAAAGAGGTAGAAAATCCAGAAAAGATAGTACCTACATCACAAAAGCAAAGCTACGCAGACGCAAACAATGCAAAAGTAGACCACGGTAATGCAGACAGTGGTGCAATGTGTGACAATGATGTACCTAAGCGTAAACTTCCATCTTTCTCCGATTATAAATCGGTACCTCCTTTTCCTCATGTTTTAACAGAAAACATAAATTTGAGAAAAATTCAGATTTATATGAAACTTTCCGTAGATGCGAGGTAAATATTCCATTGTTGAACGCTATTAAACAAGTACCTCGTTCTACTAAATTTTTGAAAGAACTGTGTACACACGAGACAAGAACTTAATAGATATGAACAGGTAAAGGTAGGGGAGAATGTCTACAATTATTCAAAGAAAGCTCCCTACTAAATGCCAAGATTCAGGTATGTTCACTATCCCTTGCAAGATAGGTAACACTAGATTTGAAAAAACCATATTAGACTTTGCGAGCTTCTATCAATGTCATGCCATATTCTATATATACTTCGTTACAACTTGAACCTTTGAATAAAATTGTTACTGTTATTCATTTGGCTGATAGATCTAATGCTTATTCTAATGGTGTAGTTGAGGATGTTCTTGTGCAAGTTAATGATTTGATTTTTCCTACTGATTTTTATGTGCTTGATATGGAAAATGGTGATCAAAAAGCTCCTATTTTGTTAGGAAGACCATTTTTAAACACATCCAAAACTAAAATAGATGTTCATAGTGGTATACTTTCAATGGAATTTGATGACAAAATTGTTAAGTTTAATATTTATGATGTCATGAAATATCCTAGTGATGATAATCCTATTTATTCTATTGATTAGCACAGGAATCCTTTGAACTTGATGGAAAAGATGACTTGAAAATAGCACTCAGTAAGAATATTGATGAAGAATGTGAGAAGTTAACCCTGAGTACCGAATTGCAAGAAACTGTTGCAGCTTTGAATGATGCTCCGAATAAATTGTCAGTTTCTAATGAGAAGTCTCTACCAGACACCCATTCCAAATTTGAAGCCTCTTCCTAGTCATCTCAAATATATGTTCCTTGGAGAAAAAAAGAACATTACCAATGATTATCTCCAATAAACTTAGTGTATCACAAGAAGAGAAACTCAGACAAGTTTTAAAGGAATATAAGAAAGCTATTGGATGGACGATTGTTGATATTAAAGGAATTAGCCCTTCTACATGCATCCATCGTATCTTACTTGAAGAGGGAGTGAAAGATGCTCGTCAACCACAAAGAAGATTGAATCCACCTATGATGGATGTCGTAAAAAAAAGAAATTCTCAAACTTCTTGAAGTTGGCATGATTTAACCTATTTCAGATAGTAGTTGGGTTAGTCCAGTTCAAGTGGTTCCTAAAAAGACTGGAATAACTGTTGTGAAAAATCAAAATGATGAGTTAATTCCTACCCGTGTTCAAAATAAATGGCAGGTTTGTATAGACTAAAGAAAATTAAATGTTGTAACCCACAAGGATCACTTTCCTTTGCCCTTTATTGATCAAATGTTTGAACGATTAGCTAATCATTCTTACTATTGTTTTTTTGTTGGTTATTTAGGTTATTTCCAGATTGCAATTGCTCTGGAGGATCAAAAAAATACTACTTTTACATGCCCATTTAATACTTTTGCATATCGTCGCATGGCCTTCGAACTTTGCAATGCCCCAACTACTTTCCAAAGGTGTATGGTTAGCATATCATATTATATTGAGCATATCATGGAAGTTTTTATGGATGATTTTACGGTTTATGGAGACTCTTTTGATGATTGTTTGCATAACCTTACACTTATTCTTCAAAGATGCATAGAAACTAACCTTGTTTTAAATTGTGAAAAATGTCATTTTATGGTTGAACAAGGTATAGTTTTGGGTATGTTATTTCATCTAGGGGAATTGAAGTAGATAGAGCTAAGTTGATATTATTCAATCTGTACCTTATCCCACTAGTGTATGGGAAGTTCATTCTTTCTTGGACATTCAGGTTTTTATCGAAGATTCATCAAGGACTTTTTCAAAATAGCATCACCCCTATGTAAGTTACTACAAAAGGATGCAAAATTTGATTTTGACGGGGAGTGTAAAAAAGCATTCGATAAGCTGCAGGAATTGTTGACATCTACTCCAGTTATCCAACCTTCTGATTGGAACAGTCCTTTTGAGATAATGTGTGACACAAGTGATCATGCATTAGGCGCTGTTTTGGGTTAAAGAGTTGGAAAAGCATGACATGCCATTTATTAGGCGTTGAGGACTTTGAATGATGCCCAGAGAAACTATTCTACTACTGAAAAAGAGCTTTTAGTTGTTGTCTTTGCTTTAGAAAATTTCAATCTTATTTGTTTGGTACTAAAGTCATTGTTTACTTTGATCATGCAGCTCTTCGTTATTTGATGACAAAGAAAGAGGCGAAACCAAGATTGATAAGATGGATACTACTCTTGAGTGAATTTGATTTGGAGATTAAGGACAAAAGAGGAACGGAGGATAGTGTCGCAGATCATTTAAGTCGTTTAGTTAATGTGAATAATGAACATCTGCAAGAAACGTTCCCTGATAAACAATTATTGTCCGTAAATACAACCTTACCTTGGTACGCGAATATTGTAAATTATTTGGTTCCTAACATTTTACCATCTGGTTTGTCTAAGACTCAAAGAGATAAAATCAAAAGTGCCAAATACGATGTGTAGGATGATCCCTACTTATGGAAGCATTGTGCAGACCAAGTGATAAGAAGGTGCATTCCTGAAAATGAAATCTCTTAGTGTCACTTTTTTTCATTCTTATGCTTGTGGAGGTCACTTTGGATCTAAGAGGACAGCGAGAAAAGTGTTAGAAAGTGGTTTCTTTTGGCCATCTCAATTCAAAGATTCATATTTGTTTTGCAAGTCATGCTATAATTGTCAAAAGACAGGTAATATATCCCAACGAAATGACATGTTGCAAACCCCCATACTATAATGTGATTTTTTTTATGTTTGGGCCAATGCTTTCATGGGACTGTTTCCTATAACTTTCGGTTATATTTATATTTGATTATGTTTCGAAGTGGGTGGAAGGAAAGGCCACCAGGACTGACGATTCTAAAATGATTGCAGATTTTATTTGGTCTAACATATTTTCTATGTTTGGCATTCCAAGAGCTCTAATAATTTTTGCAATCGAACTGTGGAAACATTGTTGAGAAAGTAACATGCGACTAATAAGGTGTCAACTGCATATCATCTGCAGACTAGTGGACAAGCAGAAGTGTCAAATAGAGAAAACGAAGCCATTCTTGAAAAGACGGTTAATCCAGCAGAAAAGATTGAAGTTTGTGCTTGGATGATGCTTTATGAGCATATAAAACCGCATATAAGACACTCATTAGTATGTCACCTTATAGATTTGTGTTTGGAAAACTATATCACCTACCCGTTGAGTTGGAACACAAGGCTTATTGGGCTATTAAGAGTTTCAATACGAAGACGGGTTAAAGTGGAGAACACACGAAGTTGCAAATACAAGAGGTGGAGGAAATTCGTAATGATGAATATGAGAGTGCAAGGATTTACAAGGAAAAGACGAAGGATTTATAAGACAAAATGATTTCTAGAAAGTAATTTCAAATTTTGATTTATAAGACAAAATGATTTCTAGAAAGTAATTTCAAATTGGTCAAAAAGTCCTTTTATACCAATCAAGACTCCATTTGTTTACAAGTAAATTGCATTCTCGTTGGATTGGACCTTTTGTTGTTACTAATATTTTTTCTTATGGTGCAGTTGAAATTAAAAGTTTAGCAACCTCTAAAGTGTTCAAGACTTCAAGGTGAATGGTGATACTCAAAATTTTTTATGAGGATTTCCGAAAAGAAAATGTGAACAATGTTGACCTTGAAGATCCAATTTATACTGATTTAAAAGGATAGCATTGAGTCGAGACAATGACAATAAACAAAGGCGCTGCTTGGGAGTCAACCCAAGAGGGGAGTCGCATTTATATTTTGGTTATATGTGCATTTCTTTGCATTTTACTTTACATTGGGGACAATGTAAGTTTTAAGTGTGGGGGAGAGGATTTAGATTATTTGTTATTTTATTTATGTTTTTAGGTCATATTCTTACTATGTTTTGTTTTATTTTGAATTTTGTGGGTATATTCATTGCAAACCCTCACGAGACAAAACTCGACCACTTGGGGTAACCTTGGAGTTTAAAGGATTATTGCACATGCTAAATGCAATCGTGTTTCCTACGAAAATAGGGTAGTTTTTATGATGAATCACTTGGGCAATAAGTTAATTGAGATTTCAATTCTTGGCAATAATAAAATTTTAATTTTTATTTAATAACTTTGTGGAAGACTGATAAACATTGTGTAGTCTGAATTTGGTTTTTTGTTGGTTATTACTTTATTTGAAACTATTTAATATTGAGAACATATCCATTTGAACTCTATAATTTATTTGATCATAACTTGAACTGAATATGAAGTATAATATAAGAAAGAGGTAATGATTTAGGTAAATTTTGCTAGGATTATTTAATAAAAAAGGAAAAATAATAATAATAAAGATTTATATGGTGGGTTGAGATGGAGCGTAAAACGCACTCACTCATAAACAAGTGATAAGCGAGATGGAGCGTAAAATGTACTCCGTGGTGAGATGGAGTATAAAATGCACTCACTTAAGTGGAAAAAAAAACATTTTGATCTTTCGGTTATATTTTCTTGTATTAACTGAGAGTAATGTGAAAAATAAGTTTTAGAGTTTTTCTTTTATTTTTATCTCCAAGGAAGCATTGATTACGTAAGTTTATCTGAGTTTTGATTAGTTTGATATATATGGATTCACACACACACAAAGGGTTAAGAGTAATTGTTTTGCCCGAGGACGAGCAAAAGACAAGTGTGGAATAAAATATGTTATATTTTTATCCCTCAATGATCTTTTATATTTATTTCGTGTCTAAATACATTCATTATTCTTACATTTTTATTTAAGGTGCAATTAAAGGATTCCGTGACTTTGAGAATGCTTTGGAGGACAAATTGATCATTATTTGAACTTAAAATAGGAGGAGCAAAGTTGTAATAACACAAGTTATTCACGTGATTAACATATTACTTTCAAGTCTTAATATTCATATCAACGAGGTGGGCAGCATGTGAACTAAAGCAAATATCAAAGTGGGCAACATGCTAAACTTATTATTTCATGTGAGTCACGGCTTAGGCTTATATTACATAGCATATTCGCACGTGAATTACACAACTGATATCATAATGGAATTTCCGAACGCAGCAAGAATTGTTTGTCTAATTTATGGAAGGTTGATTCTAGAAGCTATACAATTTGATTTCAACAAGGAACAAAAAGAATTAGATTCTAGAAGATTAGTTTTAATACTAATGTAATTAGGATTTTATTGAGTTATGATTAAATAAGGGTTAAAGCTGATGTAATTGATACACTTCATTTAATTAATAAAAATACTCGAATACAAACTTCTCTCTATTATTCTTTGGTGTTTTTATGGCCATGTGCAGCTAAATTCATATTATTGGTTTTAGTGAAAAGAAGCCTCAGCATTATTACACTGTGAGAGTTGATTGGTTTTAACTGTTCAATTTATATTTTGAGTATTGGATATTCTTCTGTGTTTAATTTTTATGACTGATTCATTTAATTGCTAGGATGCATACTAGTTTATTATTCATTGCAATCTATTGTTGAATTAGATATCAAATTCGTAATTGTTTGGTCACTCTAATTTGTAAAGCAACTTAAATTAATAATTTGTTGCAAATCAAAAGATTATTATATCTTAAGAAGAATACCAAACTAAATTAAATACAATTGTGTGTGCTTGAGTTGTTTAGTTTCATCGATCTTTCTATAGGTTAAAGTTGTTACTAGATTCAATTTTCAATGCGCGTCTAAAGTTGTTTAGTGGTTAGGGTTATTTAGATCGCTTGTTTCTAATTAACTACAATTAAGGAGAGATAAGAAAATAATTATAACGGTGAATATTCAAAATAATAATTGATTTATGCTAGAGTCAATGATCAGTACGGTGGATGTTAACTTAATCTAACAAGGCTTGTTCTTTTGATTTATTTCGTTAGATTACTTTGTGTTAGTTGCGTATTTATTTACTTTGGTCAACGTTATTTAAATTGTCTTTGTTATTCAAAACCCCATTATGGTTCACAAAGCATAAAATTAAACTAATCATTCTCCATGGGATCGACTCTTACATTTACTACTACATAATTATTTTTCACAGTAAAATTTTAATTTTGGTTGCTTGCGACAGCACACCAGTAACTTATCAAGTAGCATTGCTATTCTCACCTTGAATTCGTCACTGGACATCTCATAAAGTTTACTTTCAAACATCTTCAGAAATGCTTCAACTCTCAAATCAATATGTCTAGGACCCTGTCAGCTCAAGAAAGATATTTTTAGACGAGTGATGAATAATATCAATAAAAGGGAACTAGTAGATATACCTTTAATGTGGATTGAATAATAAACTGCACTCCACGTACACCAGAGTCATTCCTATATCAACAAAGATTCAAATTTTTTCATAAGTTAGGGATATTAGAAATTTACGTGCAGTGTCTCAGATTTCCTGTGTTAGAAGAATTCACCGACAGCGGATGCCTAGATACCTTTGCATAAGCACTGTAATGTAACCAAGTTGCTCAACTGATCTAAGCTGGTGGAAAGCTGGCTGTTTTGCAATCAAAGCAAAGAGCTGGAGTTTAACATTTAATATGAAATCATCTTGATGTACCTGAATATATATTAGTATAATAGATTATTAGGAAATACAAGTTGACAGATGAATTTAAATAAATGAGAAGGCTGATGATGAAAGAGCCATAAATACCAACTTAGTGAATAGAATCAAGTTTCAAATACCTATAACATCTAGAAGCAGATTTTTTACTAAAGTATATAAGGTTACTTGCACATTCTAACGATTAGCTATCATCCACTATAAGAGAAATTACTTCTATTTACTCATCATTCTCTGTTTTCCTAATTCCTATAGGATGAGATAATAGATACTTCATATTTCAAAAATCAAAGCAGTTGCATACTTATTTTCCGGACACACAGGCCTAGTCAAAGGCAACAACAAAATTAGGAGGACCATGGAAAAATACTTTCAAGAAGTTGATGCCCTGTTCTAATCTCTCAGTGTAATAACTAATAACAACTGCAACAAGAACCAGGGGAATCAACATTTTCTGAGTTGCATGGCCCTAAAAGAAGGGACGAGTCTTTCTAGAGATAACCTATCAACTAATAACTAGTTAATTCAGTTGCTTCCCAGATGGCTTCATCATTTATGGATGACACAAGCAGCATATTCTACAACTTCCACTGTAATTCCCACATGAACTCAGCACCGAAGGATGGAAGTTGGTCCGCTACAATAATACAACAATAATCAAGATACATTTTAACTTTATACAATAGGTGATTAAATGCAGCTGCGCCCCTCCCTGCATCTTTTCTAGAGAGAATCTATCAACGAAGAACTAGCTTCCCGTCATTTTATGGATGACCTAACCAGCAGATGCTACAATTTCCACGAAATAAGCTTCCCGTTGAACTCCTCCCCAAAGTATGGAAGTCTGTCTGCTTACGTTGATAACAATGATACATTTTAGCTTTATACATTGGGTGGTTAAAAACAGCTACTATTATTTCCTGAGACTTGCAGGTACATTTGATGAACTCTGCAGGTTGGATTGCCAATCAGAAGTACTTTCATCAAGTGAATATAGTAGTAACAAGAACCATAAGTCCCTTCTTCCCGCTCTGCTGGAAGACGATAAAAGAAGATACTGCACCCCCAATGTGTGCAACAGACGCCAAAAGATCATGCAGAACATTTAAGGATAGTGTTGGGAACACTAAGAAAAGAGAAGTTGTATGCGAAATTCACAAAGTGTGAATTTTGGCTTGAGAGAGTGCAGTTTCTAGGACATGTTATTGATAAGGATGGCATTTCCGTAGATCCGGCAAAAGTAGAAGCAGTTAATGAGTGGGAGCAACCGAAAACGCCAACTGAGGTTCAGAGTTTTCTTGACTTAGCGGGATACTATAGAAGGTTCATTCCGGACTTTTCTAAAATAGCTACTCCGTTGACAAATCTGACAAGGAAGTCGGTAAAATATGTGTGGACTGAAAAATGTGAGAACAGTTTTCAGGAGTTGAAGAAGAGGTTAAGTGAGGCAGCTGTATTGTCCTTACCATGCGATACAGTGAACTTTGTAGTGTATAGCGATACTTCGCATAAAGGACTGGGTTGCGTGCTCATGCAACATGGCAAAGTCATTGCGTATGCGTCACGACAATTGAAGGATTATGAGAAGTTTTATCCTACTCACGATCTGGAATTGGCAGCTGTAGTTTTTGCCTTGAAGATATGGAGGCATTATCTATATGGTGAGAAGTGTGAGATATACACGGACCACAAAAGTCTGAAATATATCTTCACAAAGAAGAAGTTGAATATGAGACAGAGAAGATGGTTAGAGTTAATAAAAGATTATAACTGTGATATTTTATATCATCCGGAAAAGGCAAATGTAGTAGCCGATGCGCTAAGTAGGAAGGGTAGAGAGAAACTGTCAATGTTAACAACTCAGAATGAGTTGATAACAGCGATGACAAGAATGGAATTAGAAGTTAAGTTACCGGAGGAGGCGGTGGAAATGTTATTTTCCATGGAAACCCAACCGACCATAGTGGAGAGGGTTAGGGGAGTACAATTGAGTAACGAGGAATGCGAGCAAATAAAGAAGAAGATAGAAGAAGAAGAGAAGACTAAGTATAACCTCGATAAGGAAGGATTACGTCGTTTTGAATGAAGAATTTGGGTTCCAAATGATCCCGAATTAAAGGAGAAAATAATGATGGAGGCTCATAGTTTGAGGTACTCGATACATCCCGGTAGTACGAAGATGTATCAAGACCTTCGTCAGAACTTTTGGTGGCCGAACATGAAGAGGGAGATAGCAGAATATGTTAATAGGTGCTTAACTTGTCAAAAAGTTAAAGCTGAACATCAACGACCGAGTGGGTTGTTGCAAACGTTAGAAATTCCAGAGTGGAAATGGGAACATATCACAATGGACTTTGTGGTGGGACTTCCAACAACAACAAAAGAATACGATGTTATTTGGGTGATAGTGGATCGATTGACGAAATCGGCTCATTTTCTACCAATAGGAGTTAGGTATAACCTAGATCAGTTAGCTAAGCTGTATGTCAAGGAAATTATTTCTAGGCATGGAGTACCTGTTTCGATTGTGTCAGATCGTGATCCACGATTCACATCGAACTTTTGGAGGAATTTGCAAGAGCAAATGGGAACGCAGTTAAGATTGAGTACGACGTATCATCCTCAGACGGATGGTCAGAGTGAACGGACAATTCAAACGCTTGAAGATATGTTAAGATCTTGCGTTATGGATTTCAAATGGAGTTGGGACGAATATCTACAGTTGGTGGAATTTTCGTACAACAATAGTTTTCATGTTAGTATAGACATGCCGCCTTACGAAGCGCTGTATGGAAGGAAGTGCCGAACTCCATTCCATTGTGTTGGGATGAGGTGGGAGAACGTCGGATGTTGGGACCTGAGATGGTACAGCAAATGGCGGACATGGTGAAGATAATACGTACTTGATTAGTTGCTGCTCAAGATAGGCAGAAGAAGTATGCAGATCATCACAGAGAAAAGAGAGAATTCAATGTAAGATCTTTAGTTTTTCTGAAAGTATAGCCTTGGAAGGGGAAGATACATTTTGGAAAGAAAGGGAAGTTAAGTCAAAGGTTTGTAGGACCTTTTGAGATTTTAAGAAGGGTAGGAGAGGTGGCTTATGAAGTACTCTTAACTCCAAAAATGGAACGCATTCATAATGTGTTTCATGTGTCATTGTTGCGTCCTTATAAACCGGACTATAAACACATAATAGAGTATGAATCTATTCAGATAGAGAAAGACTTGTCCTACGAGGAACTTCCAGTTCAAATTATTGATAGGAAGGAACAGGTTTTAAGAAATAAGGTCATACCTTCAGTGAAGGTGTTATGGAGAAACCACAATGCTGAAGAAGCAGCGTGAGAGCTCGAGAGTAAAATTAAGGAAGATTTTTCTCATTTGTTTATGTAATTATAAGCTAAGATTCTGGGGAAAGAATCCTTATAAGGGGGAGAGAATGTAACGCCCGAGAAAATCGGATTTTTATGACAATTAAATTTTTATTTGATTATGTGAACTAAATAAATTTAATTGATTTATTATGTGAGTAAGCTATGTAAAGGTCGTTCTATGACCTAGAATGTGATAATATGGTTAGTAATCTGGCTACGTGCTAGAATTAATTGTTTGGAATTTCCAAGACGAAAATATTTGTTTTCCGAGAAATTTCGTAAAAAACACTATTCATCCGTTTCTGTTCGGGGAATTATTTTGAAATTCCGAGAAACGCGTAATGAAAGAATATCGAGATAAGATGAAATATATGATAATATTTCATTTATGGCAAACGGAGTTTTTACCTGCGGACTTAAAACCTAAGGATTGAATATATTGATTTCCGAGAAGGAAATGAAATGCGTAGAAGAATTGCGTTATAGTTAAAGCTAGTGTTATACAATTATGGTACTATTTAGTATCTATGTATAATACGATGAGTAAATACGACGTATAATACGATTATTGTACGAGTAGTATACGGAGAGAATACGTGAATTGTATGTATAGAATACGATTCGTATTATAGAATTAAGTTAAGTCTTAATGTTAATTCATTTGAGTTGGTTTATAATTAGCCCAATTATTTGAATGAACAAGCCCAAGGGATTGATGGGTTAAGCCAAGTCAAGGCCCAATGTTAATTTAGTTAAGCCCAATTCATGAAAACCGAACCGTGAATCGAACCGGTGGGTCATCGAATGGGTAAAACCCATGGGGCAACCCATGGGATGAACCATGGCAAGGGTGGGCCGGCCACCTTGGTGTGCAAGCCAAGAATAAGGCTTGGTCACCAAGCATTTTACTTGGTGACCAAGAGTGAATAGTAAGGAGGTGATGGTAGTTGTCCAAATTGCCCTCCATTCTATTTTCCTATAAATAAGAAGCTAGGTTGGTTCATTTGTGAGTTTTTCAATTGCCCAACTTAGATTATTTGAGAGAGAAAGAGAGTTAGACTACACAAATCATACACTTTGGAAGCTTTGACTTAAAGTTTTCAAGAGATTTCATAAGAGTTCTTGAGGTAATAATCTATATCTTTCATTTCCATCTCTTTTGATTTTCTTTTATCTTGGAGGATCATAAAATGGGTGGTATATGTCTTGTATAGTGGATTAAAGATGACTTACCATAGATTCAATCTCTATAAGTTATGAGATCGTAGGAATCATAAGATTCGATATAGTTTCAAATCATGAAATTATTGATTGTTGAAATTCCGAATGGGTAGTCGAAAGTTGCCGTGAGACTTGAAAACGTTGTTTTTCAATGTCAACATGTGAGATAGGGTATTTAAGAGTTTTGGGTTCGAGAATCGTCGGATTCCAACTTAAAACGAAGAAAAAGAGCATTGAACGCTCATTAACGTTTACGAACGTCTAGACATTGAACTCGATAGTGAATTTTGAATTATCAGATTCGAAAGTGTCGAATTATTATATGAACGCGTAGAGTATGTCATTTATGACGTGTAGGCTTTTAAATGGACCAAATCGGACTTATAACGAAGAAGTTATGACCCCAGGAATTTCACAAAAATTTTCAAAACTGTTGAAATTCTGGTACTAAGGTCTGGCGCCGCGGCGCCAGACATAGTGTTAAATGCCGCGCCGCAGCGTCGGCACAGTGTAATTTGCTACTGCTAAATGGTGCCGCAGCGCCACTGTTAGAGTTAAGTCTAGCGCCGCAGCGCCGAGACCGGGACCTTGCCACTGCTAACTGGCGTCGCAGCGCCAGTCTTGCACTAGTGGGTCACGCCGCGGCGTGGGTACAGGGTGTTTGATAGATGACTTAGGTTTTGAACTTCAATTGTTCAAAGACCTATAAGAGAAATGTTTGTACACTTCATAAGTGTATTAAAACTATTCCTATACTACCTATACTAAGGTATATGGTATTGAACTTAGGAATTGAATGCATGTTAGTAAGTTATGAATGTTGAACAAGAAATGTTATCGATGAACCCTAATTGGTAAACTTCGCCGACAATGTTAGAGTCCGGTTAATAACGTAAGTTGGTTAATAAGCCGGGACGAAGGGTAATAAGTCGAGTTGACTTTATTATTGATATTAAGTTAACTAAGACATAGAAGAGAAAGAAGTTGGTAAGAACAATGTGAACATTTGTTTGATAGCTAATTACAGTGTGCTATGTGAATATATCATGTAGATTCTGTAAAGGCTGTGGTCAGTCCATTAAATTATTTGAAAACGCAGAAAGGCAAGTTTTCTTAACGCTTGTCTAACTTCCAAGTTAGCCAAGTTTTATGTGATTCATTGAAATAAATTGCACGATTGGTTTTAAAGAAAGGGTCGATGCCAGATTTTAACTCGGCTAGACTATTCGTAACATATAGATTGATTATGATTCATATCTTTCTATATAGAAATGTTAACGTTATCCTATGCCAAGTAATTTGTACGGACGTGAAGGTAAGGTTTGTCCATGAACAAACAAGAGTATTTTTCATCGATTATTCGATGGGCACGCGAGTTTGCCAAAAATATTAAACGTAAATACGTTTAATGAACGAGTGTTGATCAACATAGAGTACAATAGGCTGATCACCTAGAAGTGCTCGTAAGTAATGCGGATGTAACAGCCTTAGTGCTGTGAAATCCTTTTCAAGTATGAAAACTGAAAGTTACTGTTCATGGTCTATCGACAAGTTCAGAATTCCTAATCTATTCTATACTTTGGGAATTGATGTTATGAACTGTTAAAGTATTATTGTTTCATGATACTTCATAACTATTGTTCAGTTATGTAGGAATTGTTATATAATTCACGAATGTGGTATTACTGTTATCCTTTATTAAACTTGCTGAGCTGTCATGCTCACTTCTTGCGTGAATTATATAACTGCAGTTAAGGATGAACGTCCTGAGAATACTAAGAGAGATAAGGGCAAAGCTAAGATGGATGCTTAGCCTTTGTGTAATAGATTAGTAAGTTTTTATGTATTATACATTATGAACGAACGATGTAACCGGTTTATGAACCTGAGAAGAATTATACTTTGATTGTAATAAGAAGATAGTAATTACATTCATTTTGTTGTATTTCAATGGAATGATTGTATGGATATTAGTACAGTGGAGCACCATATGTTGGGTTGGAAGATACCCGAATTTGGAGGCGTCACATAGCAAATTCTGCATTGGATCAAATATGTATAAATAACTGAACAAAAGACAAGAGAAACAATGTACATCACACAATCTCCTATATTTTTCCTTTTCCAAGTTCATGGATATGTACCTGAATGTAGTGGAGAAGGGCAGAATTTTCATCACTTGGATTCAGGCCTTCTGCAGTATAGAGGTAATTTTTGCCCCTTTCAAGCTTAATAACACGATTAGTCGAATGCTGAGATGGGAAGAGAGCTTGTGATATGGGATGCGAGCCGTTGTAGAAAACATTTTCAACATGTTGAATCATTGATTCTGCTTCATTTGGTTCAATGTTCCCTGAAATGAATAATAAATAATAATATATTGTAATTCCAAAGATACGAAAGGTCAACATAGCTGATAGTTATTCCAGAACATTAAGTGAAATAAGAACCTGCTACATAGCACTCTATGAAGGTCCTTGAAAGAATAAAGGGATAAAAGTTAGCAAGATTATCAGCTTCAAGATGAGAAAGAGCTTCAAGTTCTTCATTCCAAGGCCATGTTTGATCCTGTAGTATCAACGAGCAATAGTACATGGCTTGCTGATATGGCTGTTGAAACTTCATGTTTTGATAATCCTTTGTGACCAGTTCCTATTAAAAAGTCAGAAGTTACATTACAAAATATCGACCACCAAACTTTCACCAGATAATCATATTCAAAATGACTGGGATTTCCTAATACTGCTTATCTAAGTAGCAAGGATTCTTATTTGGGTCCGCAAGTTCCCAAATCCCAGTGAATTTCCAAAT
Organism: Panax japonicus; assembly: GCA_020205505.1. NCBI lineage: Eukaryota > Viridiplantae > Streptophyta > Magnoliopsida > Apiales > Araliaceae > Panax > Panax japonicus. The sequence continues at coordinate 34,316,812 of CM035102.1, read as the reverse complement.
TCAGATTCGTGGATTCTTCTAGGGATTCTTCCGTAATTTTTAATCAGAAAACTGAAATTATTACTAATAAGTATGCATTATAAGAATTAATTAGTATATTGATAGACACGTAATTCATATATTTTATTATCCCTAATTTTGTCCTTTTAATTATATTAATTTATTAAATTAATATGTTTTATTTTATTTTGTAGGATTTAATATTTGTTGCAATAAAGTCAAAATCTTGGTGATCAAGAGATATTTAATGCTCTTATACATATAAGGAATATCCAAGAAGAATCCTACAAGGAGAATGAGAGATGTGGAACAATCTTGGTGTGCAAGTCAAATCCAACAAGAGAAAGGAAAGTTTATCTAGAAGATCTTTTTGAAAAGTTGATTGACACTAGGAAATTTAAACTTACATGGAAAGGGAACAAAAGTGTCCAAGTTCAATTAGGGTTCAAAGTTATTTTCCCTATAAATAGGCTTCTTGTTTTAGAGAGAAACGACTTGTTATTTTCTTTTTCACAGTTTTTCACTAGTGTAGGAGGGAGTAAGATATTAAGAGTTTGTATTTTCTCTTATTCCAATTACGTGTGGTACTACTGTCAGGGAGTATTTGTAACTTTCTTTTATTTATATAATAGGAATTCTCTTTTTAATTATTGTTCTTATTTCATGCATATAGTAGTACTAATATTATTTATTTTTGTTTTTAATTTCATGGCTAACTAAATTTCTAATACCTAGGATTATGATGAAACTAAGTATTTCATAATAATATTTTCTTTCTGTTCCAAAATTAATGTCTAATTATTTTCGCCTTCATATTTTCCTCCGCATAAATTGCATATGATTTTTATATTGACTGCGAGATTTTGATAAGTTATAGTTAATCTGTGAATTTTTCATAACTTATTGTAATAACCGTAAATTTTACGATTTAATATTAATAATTATAAATAGAGCCTGTGATTAATTATTTTATAAATGCTTACATGGCATGAGGTAAGTAACTCAATTGAATTAAAATTTAACTTTTAATAATTGATAAGATGTGGAGGTCTTGTGTGACACAATGATGGAATTAGTGAGGAATAATTAAGTATTTACATGTTTATAATCCAAATAATAAATTGGGAGTCTAGCTCAATAAATAAATTGATAGACTTTTGAGTTAGCCCAATAAACTTGGGTAATTTAAAATCCAATTCGGAACCCAACATAATAGTTAACTGAGGGTACAAGGTGTTGGTTAAATGATATGGCGTGAGGCAATGGGCCCGACCGACTAGTCCTAGTCTATGTCTGAGATCTATTCTCTTGTCCCAAATTAAGGGTCACCAAGTACAAGGAACAGTAGCCGAAACTCTCTTTACGCAAACTTTTAAGCTGCTAATCCTAGGCATGCAGGGCTAGTTAAGTGGCCGATATGGAGTGGTTAAACAACTCCTTAAGTAACCATTGTTCATTTCTATTGCACCATGAATCCCAATATTGGGTAAAGCAAGTGTCTAGTCCATGTTTTTCTCTTTAAATACAAGCCACCATGGCAATCTGTTATAGTGATAAGAGTGTTGGAGAAATCTGAGTAAAGAATTCTTAGTTGCTAAGCATTACCAAATCAGTGTGTGAGATATCAAGGTTAAAGCTCGAGAAGGTATAATTTCTACTTCGTTCTTAACTTGAGTCTTGTTTGATTCTCGGTTTTCCTAAATTAATAGGTCAAGTATGATGAATTAGCATGATATAGGGTGTTTGGAAAGTTTACTTTCGTGCATGAATACGTTAATAATTGTCTGGAATCAAGTTGGGGCTACTCTGCAAAACAGAGCATGTTCAATGCTTCTGAACTCCATGGGGTGCAGCTGCACCGTACTTAGGAACCAGCTGATGGGTTCGGTCGTGTTAGACCATGTATTAAGAAATTCCCTTAGGTTGTATGCATATAGTAAAGTCTTAATGAAATTAACCCAACGAACTTAGACTTTGTCGAAATAATGTAGACCGAAGTCTCGGAAAGAGCTGACTTCGGAGATGTCTTCGGACAAAGCGTGTTGTCTTCGGACAAGTCGTAATGTCTTCGGACGAAGCGTGTTGTCTTCGGACAAGTCGTAATGTCTTCGGACGAAGCGTGTTGTCTTCGGACAAGTCGTAAAGTCTTCGGACGAAGCGTGTTGTCTTCAGACAAGTCGTAATATCTTCGGACATGGCCAGATGTCTTCGGCTTCGGACATGGCCAGATGTCCTAGGACTCAGAGACAGCATCATAACTTGATATAAGGATGGATTAATAAATATTCCTATACTGCTATAAACTATTATTACACGAACGAGTTCTAAGTAGAGAATTTTACTAACTTCGGGAAAATAAATCTAATGCTTGCAAACATGCGTAGAAAAGGGTCGGTGGGATTGATAGATGTTATGGTCTACTTAAAGCAATAAACCTCTTGGAACTACGAAGAAGAAAGATTATGAATAAACTAGCAGTGGTCAAAAGTATGAGCATGTTAGTGTACATCTATGAGTTTTGATGGGTGCAGTAGTATACATAGATAAAAAAAAATGTGTTGTGTACATGTTGTTTACATATGTATATTAAGTGTGTTTGGCTAATGAATACCTATATTTACATAAATAGGACAAACATAATTCATTGAGGTGATTTTCGCTATAGTAGCAATCAACGCTAAAGGCAAGTTCCCTAACCTCACTCAAATTTACATTGAGTAAGTATCCGAACACTATTATTATTGTGTTGCAAGTTCTCTAAACTCACTCAAATTTACATCGAGTAAGTATCCGAACACTATTATTATTGTGTTGCAAGTTCTATTGCAAGTTCTCTAAACTCACTCAAATTTACATCGAGTAAGTATCCGAACACTTTTATTATTGTGTTGCAAGTTCCTACTTCTTACACTATATACCTTCGAATTGTTGTCTCAAGCAAATATCTGTTTTATTTCAAAATCATTTATATACCTTGACATTGTTGCAAGCATTGGACTTATCGTTCTTAAATGCATTATAAAAATTTGTCTAAGCCTTTGATTCGACTAGATTATTATTGTGTTAAAAGCTATCCAAACCAAATGACTTGGTGCGGACTATCGTAAATCTACTGAGATGAACAACCCTCATTGAAGGGGAAATTATATATTGTTGGGAAACCGACGTGCGCACACGAGTATGATTAAATGTTATGCATAACGTAGGGTACTTTAGGCTGATCACCTGTTGTACTCGTTTATATTGGATTGCAGTGTAATACTGTTAATTCTATTAAGAGTTCTTAGTCCTTAGTGACTGCTCAGTACTCATTCATGTTGAACCTCGAAATGAATAAATTCTGAAATTTTGTGGTTATCCTTCAGTCTATAACAACATATATTGAATACTCTTGATATTGCTTGATATCTTGAACTACCAATTATGATTATACCTTGAAAGAATTAAATGCTATAACTGCTTGTTCTTCTGGCTATATTACTTGCTGGGCAAACTTGTTGCTCATTCTTGCTTCCTAAAACATTACAATTAAGGCAGAGCAAGGTGGTACTTCAGGACAGGACAAGGGAAAGGGCAAGGCGACAAAATAACTTAGTCCCTAAGACTAGAAGTATTATTATTATTGTTATGCTTGTTATGATGTATTCAAGAATGATTAAGTATGTTTAAGTAAATCACTGAATTGTCGTAGTAATGGTTACGGTACCTTGGGACGCGAATATTTATATTATATCAATGTAAATTATTCTATTAATTCCGTTGTTAATGATTTAGTAGAATATTCGTAGTTACACGTGATGCACCGAATTCGAGATATGGGTGTTCGAATTTTGGGGGCGTCACAGGTTGGTATCAAAGCTATAGTAATAAACCTTAGGAGCGAGAGCCCTTAGATTATAACTTAGGAGAACTTAGAAGATAGAAAGGGATGAAACTCATATAGAGTTTTCATAGAGATGGACTTAGCGTGTTACAGAATCTAACTTCATTCTATACAATGAACTTATGATTCTAATGGAGTTGTTGTTTGTTTTGTCTTGTGTTGGTAATTGTAGGATGACTGACATGAGAGGACCTAGCCGAGTAGTAGAAGAGGAGCCGCGTGACATACACGTGGTATATGAGGCACCATTGATAGCGGAGCCTATATCAACTGAAATCCCTATCGATGATGATGAGGAAGAGGAGATGGAGCCAATACCCAAGGAATCTGATCCCGAGGAGAAGCCTACGGAGGAGCGTATAATGGACGAGCCCATGAGGGACTCCGACTAGGCTACTTTTGAGGATAGAAAGTTGGGGGAGTATGAGGAGCAAATTTTAGAGTTAGGGTGCAGAGTTGAGGAGTTAGAGGCCGAGGCTAGGGACAGGGAGTCTGAGTTCCAAAAACTGAGGGACGAAGACCATCAGAGAAAGTTAGTGATGCAGGAGATGGAGGTGGAGATTGCTCACCGTAAGGAGGCAGGGATCCAGATGGGGGCTCTGTTTCACAGAGCGGTGGCTAGGAATGTAGAACTGACAGGGAAATTGGAAGAAATGGAGTAGAGGGAGTTGAGCGAGAGGACAGAGAAGGAAGCTATCTGTACTCAGTTAGAGATGGAGGTAATGGATAGGATCCATTTTGAAGAGAAGTGGGAAGGGGCCAATGATAGCGCTAACGATCTAGAATATGAAGTGAGGTGTAAAAGGAGGAAGATGAACAGGATGGGCTATGCAGTGCGCACGGCCATGGGGAGACTGATTGATGGGGTAAATCACTATCCGACAGAGCAGGGACAGACTCGGCACACCATAAGCTGAGATTTGGTGGTGCACATTACTCAGAGGGAGTACCAGAGCGCTGTGGAGCGCGGGATGATGGATTAAGTCTAGGCGTTAAAAGTATTAGTTGTAGTTCGTATGTGGTGTATTATCTGTTGTTGTAATTTCAGTCTTTTATGTAGAAGGTGAGATAGTTGTAAGCCCCAAACTTTTGAGTTATATTAGAGGGGTAGTATGTTAATGGTTGTCCCCATCTTTTGTGATATTAAGGGATAAGTTGTGTCATTTATAGAAGTATGCTAGAGATAAACGTGTAATGTAACAATTTGGCATATGAATATAATTGATCTTATTCTGAAATGTATTCTGAAATCTTATTCCTTTTATGGAGAATTGTTTAAGTAATATAATTAGATAATAAAAATGGAAGTTTTGTGATGCAGAAAAATGCCTGCCCAGACGTAGATTAACTGCACCGGAAGAGTCGGTTAATGATGAGAGAGGACAAGTAGATCCCATTCAGAGGCTTGTAGATTTGTTAGGGGAGGCTCTTAGGGGAAGAAATGAACAAGTACCACTCGTTCCCCAAGTAGCTCCGGTCGCAAACTTCAAGGACTTTAAGAGTGTAGGACCTCCTGAATTCATGGGTACTACCGACCCTATCGTAGCGCAAACGTGGATCAAGGAAATGGAGAAAGCCTTCGCCACTGCTCGTGTGGGTGAAGACCAGAAAATCGTGTTCGCTACAAATATGATGAGGGGTGAAGCAAACTACTGGTGGGAAGCAAATCAACAGAGGGCGGGAGAAGGGACTATAACCTGGGAAAGGTTTAAGACTTTGTTTTTCGAGAATTACTTCCCGAAGAGCATGAAGAATAGGATGGAGGTAAAGTTTCTAGAACTAAAACAAGGGGAGATGACAGTGGCACAGTATGCGGCCAAGTTCAACGAACTCGCACGATTCGCAACACATCAAGTAGACACTGAAGAAAGGAAATCTCGACGCTTCGAACTTGGACTAAAACCTTGGTTGTGCAACAAGGTGTCGGTCCTTCAAATTGACTCGTTCGCTACATTATTGGAAAAGGCGATAATTGCTGAGGGAGGTAGCGAGGCATTGAGCCAATACAACAAGGAGAAGAAAAACAAGAATGCTGGGGGAGAAACTCGTGGAGGGAGTAGCAGTGGTGGAAGTTATTTGGGAAAGAGAAAATGGGATAACAGCAACAACAACAACACCAACCACCGAAACATCAATCAGTCAGGAAGTTATCAAGGAGGGTTTAAGAAAAGAAGTGAAGCTTGCTAGAAATGCGGGAAAACCCATCAAGGGGAATGCTGGAAGGGACGCAGCGTCTGCTACAACTGTGGCCAAGAAGAGCACATTTCACCCAACTGCCCAAAGCCGAAAAAAGATCAAGGGATGTTTCTCGTGTGGCTCAACTGAGCATCAAATCAAGGATTGCCCAAAGAAAGGGAACAACGGGGGAAGCGGCCAACAGGGAGGGGGCAGCAAGCTGATGATCGGCGGACCAACGCAATCCAACCGACCGACTGCCCGAACCTTTAACATGACTGTCCAAGACGCAGTAACTGCAAGGGACGTGGTGTCAGGTATTCTCCCAATCAATAATATAAATGCCTATGTATTATTTGATTCGAGTGCTACCTATTCCTTTGTGTCAGAAGAATTTGCTAATCGACTAAACATACCTCCTGAACATTTAGAAAACTCATTGAACGTAGAGATTGCGAATAAGGAAGTAATTCCCATAGAGTTTGTTTATCGAAACTGTTGTGCAAACATTAGAGGTCACAAACTAAACGTAGACTTAATTCCGATTAAACTGGGAGAGTTTGATATGATATTAGGAATGGATTGGTTATCCAGCCACGCTTGCAATAATCGATTGTCAGGAGAAGAGTGTGAACCTTCAGACCTCAGATCGGTCTAAGGTAGTGTTTTACGGTAGCTCAACGCTCAAGCAATCGGGTTGCCTTACGATGATGCATGCTAAGAAATTGTTAAAGAAAGGATGTGTAGGTTATTTAGCCTATATAGTGGACACTCAGCAAAAGGGAATAGAAATGAAAGATATACCAGTGGTAAGAGAATTCCAAGACGTGTTTCCAGACGAACTGCCTGGCCTTCCGCCAGACAGAGAAATTAAGTTCATAACAGACTTAGCACCGGGAACCGCACCAATTTCGAAAGCCCCATATCGAATGGCGCCGGTAGAAATGAAGGAATTGATGATTCAATTGCAAGAGTTACTAGATAAGGGTTACATTCGGCCAAGTGTGTCTCCTTGGGGAGCACCAGTGTTGTTTGTAAAGAAAAAGGATGGATCGATGAGGCTTTGTATCAATTATCGGGAGTTGAACCGAGTGACAATTAAGAATAGATATCCATTGCCAAGGATAAACGATCTTTTCGATCAACTAAAGGGAGCGAAGTGTTTTTCCAAGATAGATTTACGAACGGGTTATCATCAGTTGAAAGTGCGAGAAGAGGACATACAAAAGACGGCGTTTCGAACTCGCTATGGACATTTCGAATTTTTCGTGATGTCATTTGGGTTAACCAATGCTCCGGCAGCATTCATGGACTTAATGAACCGGGTTTTCAAGCCATACTTAGATAAGTTCGTAGTAGTATTTATCGATGACATTTTGATTTATTCAAAGACGAAAGAAGAGCACGTTGAACACCTGAAGATGGTATTGGAAGCATTGAGAAGGGAAAGATGTACGCTAAATTTTCAAAATGTGAATTTTGGATGGAAAGGGTTCAATTTCTAGGACACGTGATAGATCAAAATGGGATTTCTGTGGATCCTGCAAAGGTGGAAGCGGTAAGTAACTGGGAACAGCCGAAGACGCCAATAGAAGTTAGGAGTTTCTTAGGTTTAGCCGGGTACTATCGAAGATTTATCCAAGATTTTTCTAAGATAGCAACCCCGCTGACCAATCTAACGCGGAAAACAGAGAAGTTCGTATGAAAGGACAAATGCGAGGAGAGTTTCCAAGAATTGAAGAGGAGGTTGAGTGAGGCGCCTGTATTATCATTACCAGATGATACAGGAGGATTTGTTGTGTATAGTGATGCATCGCATAGAGGACTTGGTTGTGTGCTAAGGCAACATGGCAAGGTCATTGCATTTGCCTCACGACAGTTGAAAGATTTCGAGAAACGATACCCTACTCATGACTTGGAGTTAGCGGCGGTAGTCTTTTCATTGAAGATATGGAGGCACTATTTGTATGGAGAAAAATGTGAGATATATACGGATCACAAGAGTCTGAAATATATCTTCACACAGAAGGAGTTGAACATGCGACAAAGAAGGTGGTTAGAACTGATCAAGGATTACGACTGTGAAATTCTTTATCACCCGGGAAAAGCAAACGTTGTAGCCGACGCTTTGAGTAGAAAAGGAAGGGAGAAGTTATTGAAATTGACAACTCAAGAGGAATTAATAAGAGAAATGGAAAAGTTGGAAATAGAGGTGGAGGAATCAAAGGAAGCGGAAGGAAAATTACTCATGATGAGAGCTCACCCGACGTTATTGGATAGAATAAAGGAAGCACAAGAGAAAGATGAAGAATGTGAGAAGATAAAGAGAATAGTAGAAGATAAGGAAGAAAGATTCAAAGTAGATAAGGATGGTATATTGAGGTTTGAGGGTCGAGTATGGGTGCCAGCTGTAATCAAACTGAGAGAGGAAATCCTACACGAAGCACACAATACGACGTATTCTGTACATCCAGGAGGCACAAAAATGTACCAGGATCTTCGACACCATTTTTGGTGGCCTAATTTGAAAAGAGAGGTTGCAGAGTGTGTTAGCAGATGTCTTACTTGTCAAAGAGTCAAAGCAGAACACCAGAGACCAAGTGGACTACTTCAACCGCTGGAAATTCCAGAATGGAAATGGGAGCACATTACGATGGACTTCGTGGTTGGACTTCCGGTTACACGGAAGGGTTATGATGCCATTTGGGTTATTGTGGACCGACTAACAAAGACAGCTCATTTTCTACCCATCAAGATTCGATTCAATTTGAACCAGTTAGCTAATTTATATGTAAGGGAAATCGTATCACGACATGGAGTGCAAGTGTCGATTGTCTCCGATCAAGATCCGCGTTTCACGTCAAAATTTTGGAAAAGTTTGCAGGAACGAATGGGAACTCAATTGAGATTAAGTACTGCTTATCTCCCTCAAACTGACGGGCAGAGTGAACGAACCATACAAAAGTTGGAGGACATGCTGAGAGCTTGCGTGATGGACTTCAAGGGAAATTGAGACGATCATTTACCATTAGTAGAATTCGCTTACAATAATAGCTATCATTCGAGTATCGGTATGCCGCCATATGAAGCTCTTTACGGGAGAAAGTGCAGAACACCATTTTGTTGGGATGAAGTCGGAGAACGACGACTTTTGGGACCAGAATTAGTCCAGCAAACGGCCGACGTGGTAGCAACAATAAGGGGCAAATTGGTAGCAGCTCAAGATCGCCAAAAGAAGTATGCCGACTTGCATCGTCAGAAGCGAGACTTTGAAGTCGATAGTTTTGTGTTTTTGAAGGTATCTCCTTGGAAGGGAAAGATCAGATTCGGAAAGAAAGGAAAATTGGGTCCGAGGTTCATAGGGCCATTCGAGATATTGAAGCGAGTGGGTGAAGTGGCATACAAAGTTGCTTTGCCACCCGAAATGGAACACATCCACAACGTGTTTCACATTTCCGTACTACGTCCGTACAAGTCTAACTATAGACACGTGATTTCCTATGAGCCCATTCAAGTAGAGAAGAATCTGACATATGAAGAAATTCATGTTCAGATAATAGACAAGAAAGAACAAACGCTAAGAAACAAAGTTATATCTTCTGTAAAGGTTGTTTGGCGAAACCACGATGTCGAGGAGGCCACATGGGAATTAGAAGATAGGATGAGGAGAGACTATCCCCATATTTTTGTGTAACCTTGTATCAATTCCGAGGACGGAATTTTTATAAGGGGGAGATGATGTAATAACCGTAAATTTTACGATTTAATATTAATAATTATAAATAGAGCCTGTGATTAATTATTTTATAAATGCTTACATGGCATGAGGTAAGTAACTCAATTGAATTAAAATTTAACTTTTAATAATTGATAAGATGTGGAGAATTATGGAAGGTTTATGAGATGTCTTGTGTGACACAATGATGGAATTAGTGAGGAATAATTAAGTATTTACATGTTTATAATCCAAATAATAAATTGGGAGTCTAGCCCAATAAATAAATTGATAGAGTTTTGAGTTAGCCCAACAAACTTGGGTAATTTAAAATCCAATTCGGAACCCAACATAATAGTTAACTGAGGGTACAAGGTGTTGGTTAAATGATATGGCGTGAGGCAATGGGCCCGACCGACTAGCCCTAGTCTATGTCTGAGATCTATTCTCTTGTCCCAAATTAAGGGTCACCAAGTACAAGGAACAGTAGCCGAAACTCTCTTTACGCAAACTTTTAAGCTGCTAATCCTAGGCATGCAGGGCTAGCTAAGTGGCCGGTATGGAGTGGTTAAATAACTCCTTAAGTAACCATTGTTCATTTCTATTGCACCATGAATCCCAATATTGGGTAAAGCAAGTGTCTAGTCCATGCTTTTCTCTTTAAATACAAGCCACCATGGCAGTTTGTTATAGTGATAAGAGTGTTGGAGAAATCTGAGTAAAGAATTCTTAGTTGCTAAGCATTACCAAATCAGTGTGTGAGATATAAGGTTAAAGCTCGAGAAGGTATAATTTCTACTTCGTTCATAACTAGAGTCTTGTTTGATTCTCGGTTTTCCTAAATTAATAGGTCAAGTATGATGAATTAGCATGATATAGGGTGTTTGGAATGTTTACTTTCGTGCATGAATACGTTAATAATTGCCTGGAATCAAGTTGGGGCTACTCTGCAAAACAGAGCATGTTCACTGCTTCTGAACTCTATGGGGTGCAGCTGCACCGTACTTAGGAACCAGCTGATGGGTTCGATCGTGTTAGACCATGTATTAAGAAATTCTCTTAGGTTGTATGCATATAGTAAAGTCTTAATGAAATTAGCCCAACGAACTTAGACTTTGTCGAAATAATGTAGACCGAAGTCTCGGAAAGAGCTGACTTCGGAGATGTCTTCGGACAAAGCGTGTTGTCTTCGGACAAGTCGTAATGTCTTCGGACAAATCGTAATGTCTTCGGACGAAGCGTGTTGTCTTCGGACAAGTCGTAATGTCTTCGGACGAAGCGTGTTGTCTTCAGACAAGTCGTAATATCTTCGGACATGGCCAGATGTCTTCGGCTTCGGACATGGCGAGATGTCCTAGGACTCGGAGACAGCATCATAACTTAATATAAGGATGGATTAATAAATATTCCTATACTGCTATAAACTATTATTACACGAACGAGTTCTAAGTAGAGAATTTTACTAACTTCGGGAAAATAAATCTAACGCTTGCAAACATGCGTAGAAAAGGGTCGGTGGGATTGATAGATGTTATGGTCTACTTAAAGCAATGAACCTCTTGGAACTATGAAGAAGAAAGATTATGAATAAACTAGCAGTGGTCAAAAGTATGAGCATGTTAGTGTACATCTATGAGTTTTGATGGGTGCAGTAGTATACATAGATAAAAAAATGTGGTGTACAAGTTGTTTACATATGTATATTAAGTGTGTTTGGCTAATGAATACATATATTTACATAAATAGGACAAACATAATTCATTGAGGTGATTTTCGCTATAGTAACAATCAACGCTAAAGGCAAGTTCCCTAACCTCACTCAAATGTACATTAAGTATCCGAACACTATTATTATTGTGTTGCAAGTTCTCTAAACTCACTCAAATTTACATCGAGTAAGTATCCGAACACTATTATTATTGTGTTGCAAGTTCTCTAAACTCACTCAAATTTACATTGAGTAAGTATCCGAACACTATTATTATTGTGTTGCAAGTTCCTACTTCTTACACTATATACCTTCGAATTGTTGTCTCAAGCAAATATCTGTTTTATTTCAAAATCATTTATATACCTTGACATTGTTGCAAGCATTGGACTTATCGTTCTTAAATGCATTATAAAAATTTGTCTAAGCCTTTGATTCGACTAGACTATTATTGTGTTAAAAGCTATCCAAACCATTTGACTTGGTGCGGACTATCGTAAATCTACTGAGATGAACAACCCTCATTGAAGGGGAAATTATGTATTGTCGGGAAACCGACGTGCGAACACGAGTATGATTAAATGTTATGCATAACGTAGGGTACTTTAGGCTGATCACCTGCTGTACTCGTTTATATTGGATTGCAGTGTAATACTGTTAATTCTAGTAAGAGTTCTTAGTCCTTGGTGACTGCTCAGTACTCATTCATGTTGAACCTCGAAATGAATAAATTCTGAAATTTTGTGGTTATCCTTCAGTCTATAACATCTATTGAATACTCTTGATATTGCTTAATATCTTGAACTACCAATTATGATTATACCTTGAAAGAATTAAATGCTATAACTGCTTGTTCTTCTGGCTATATTACTTGCTGGGCAAACTTGTTGCTCATTCTTGCTTCCTAAAACATTACAGTTAAGGCAGAGCAAGGCGGTACTTCAGGACAGGACAAGGGAAAGGGCAAGGCGACAGAATAACTTAGTCCCTAAGACTAGAAGTATTATTATTATTGTTATGCTTGTTATGATGTATTCAAGAATGATTAAGTATGTTTAAGTAAATCACTGAATTGTCGTAGTAATGGTTACGGTACCTTGGGACGCGAATATTTATATTATATCAATGTAAATTATTCTATTAATTCTGTTGTTAATGATTTAGTAAGATATTCGTAGTTACACGTGATGCACCGAATTCGAGATATGGGTGTTCGAATTTTGGGGGCGTCACACTTATGCTTGCCCATATTAATTATATGATTCATTATTTTTAAAGGGAAGGGAGAATAAGTTGGGAATTGATTTAGGAGATAAAAAATTATTTATAATGTTAATATTTGGTGGATTCTAATTCCTAGGTATCTTTTCTCATTAATAGTTTCCGTTATTAATTAATAGTTTGCATAATTTAGTTAATAAATCTTCTCCACCATATTTATTTCTAATTTGCCTAAAATATTAATTAAGGATATATTAAAGAATTGATCTAGTCTCTGTGGTTCGACATGCACTTGCCAAATCTACAATAGACACTGTGCACTTGCAGTACATATTTTTAACACATCAAGTTTTTGGCGCCACTGCCGGGGACTAGAATTAATTTTTATTTATTCCTTAATTTTTATTTATTCGAATTAGTTTTAACTCATTTTTTTTCAGGATTATTGAAGCGGATCGAAGGAGCGAAAAGATAAAGATTTTGTTGCTGCGCTTTGTTCGGTACTTCATATCTCCAATTTTTTTTAGTTTTGTTTTTTTGTTTTTTTGTTTTTTTTATTTGCCGCATTCATGCATTTAGTCACGTAGAGCACATACTGTTAGGTTTTTATTTTTTATTTTTTTTATTTTTTGTCAAATATAAACTGTGGTGATTGCTGGAGGATTGAGGTATGTCAAAATTTCTCCTTTCGTAATTCATTTAGTTTTAGGACATTTTATTTGTTTGTAGTTATTTTTTTTATTTGTGCATTTTCATCTTTAATCTAACATTAAGGGCACAACCTGTAACAAGATAAGGTGGGGATTTCAACACCCTTCCTTGGCCCATAAACAACCCAATTTGCATTTTGCATGACCATGACCTAATAAAATCAAGTAGACGTTGGCCCCTATGACTCTCGAGCTCAATTAGGATAAAAAACTCCAAGAGGAGTCTGAATTTAAAATTAATCAAACTACTGGTGACTAGGCAAGTGGTTCAAAAAGTATACGGCCTAAAGATTGTGTGGTTATTTAATTAGTTACCGCATCTACGGAGAGACTCTCACCCTTCTTACACTTACCTGGCTAATGGTATGATTAATTTCGAATTTGGTGGACCTTGCGGTGTAACTTGGAACATTTAGGAGCTGTCTAGATTTTATTTAGGTTAACCTTAGAAGTAATTTTTTATTTTTTTATTTTTTTGTGCTCATCTGATTATTTGCTAACTAATGTATGCAAAAAGTGTGGTTTAGAGACGGAACATCCCGATTAGTGAGAAAACTTGATTTTTCGGATTTCACTTTAAAAGATCTCACTTTAATAAAAATGGAGGGCGCCCAAGCTAATTCTTTAAGGGATCGATGTTATCCTTCCCGCTCAGCCCAACCTTCATGTATTAGTCTCCCACTGGTAACTGGTAACAATTTTGAACTTAAGCCACATTTTATAAATGTTACCCAGGTTTACGAGGATAGAAGATGCATATTTATTTATTCAGGAATTTGAGGAATCTTGTGCCTTAATGAAAATTCAACAATGTCTGATGACTCAATTAGGCTAAGATTTATAACATTTGCTTTAAGAGATAATGCTAAAAAATGGTTATATAGCCTACCAAATAATTCCATATCAACTTGGGAGGGATTTGTATTTACATTTCTAAAAAAATATTTTCCAAATCATAAAACTGCTAAAATTAGGACTGCAATTCATCAATTTTGCCAACTTGAAAAAGAGTCCTTTTGGAAATATTTTGATAGATTTAAAAATTTGTTATCCCAGTGCCCACATCACGGAATTGAGAAATGGAGATTGTGTCAAATTGCTTACGAAGGTTTAGACTATCCCACTAAAACAATGGTAGAGTCAATGTGTCAAGGGATTTTTTTGAATAATGATGAGGAAAAGGCTTGGGAGTTTTTAGAAGACTAAGCAGAAAAAACCATGCAATGGAAAACCACCCGAGAGACCGATAAACCTAGTTCATCTAGGGGTGTTCATATAATTGACAATTCAATTGCTACCGAAGCTAAGTTGGCTGGTGTACTTAAAAGACTTGAAGCTTTAGAAACTAGGGGACAATCACACGTGAATCAAGTCTCAACACCAACACCTTTGTGTCTAAGTAACTCACCAAGTCATGTGATTGATGAATGTTCTAGAGTCGTGCCCCAACCCGAAGAATATGAACAAGTCAATGCAATGTTTCAAAGACCTGAGAATGACCCATTTGCATCCACGTATAATCCAGGTTGGAGAAATCATCCTAATTTGCATGGAACCAAGGACTCTACCCAAATAATTCTTCAAATCAGGTCAATCAATCTCTAAATCAATCTTTTCAACCTTACCTGCCAAACCCTGATTCGTACCAAAATTCAAGTTCAACAACCCAATATCCACTAGGTTTTTCTAATGAAAGTGAGAAGAGACTTAACATTTTAGAGAAGAACACAGAAACTTTAATGAAATCTCATAATAATTTCAATAATTTCATGCAAAGCACTAGCCAAACCTTATCTCGCCTAGATATCCAAATGAGTCAATTGGCTACTATAGTTAGTGAAAGAGAGAAGGGTAAGCTTCCCAGTCAACCTGAGACCAATCCAAAATTTCCAGTCCCTACTAAAAAACCTTATCATGTTAATTCACTTGAAAACAACTAAGTCAATCATGTGAATTCTATAATTTCTTTAAGGTCTGAAAATTATTCTAATAATCATGCTGGTGTTGATAATGAAGAGAAAATTTTAAATGTTGAATCTAACGATCCATCTTCAAAGTCAGCCGAGCCTGAAAAGCCCACAAACTCTGAGTCAATAGGTCCACCTACTAAGCTTGTGTCAAAAAATGATCAAACCACACCTTATGATTCAATTGAAAAAGTCTTCAAACCAAAAGCCACATTCCCTCGAAGACTTATTTCAAACAAGCAGTCATCCCAGTTGGACAAAATTCTAGAAGTGTTTAAACAAGTGAAAATTAATATTCCCCTTCTAGATGTCATTCAACAAGTTCCCTCATATGCTAAATGTCTAAAAGATTTGTGTACACACAAAAGAACCACTCATGTTCCTAAGAAAGCTTTTCTAACAGCCCATGTTAGTTCTATTTTGTCATGTCAAGTCCCTGTGAAGTATAAGGACCCCGGTTGTCCTACTATTTCATGCATCATAGGTGACACGTTAATTGAAAAAGCTTTGCTTGATCTAGCAGCTAGTGTGAACCTGTTACCATTTTCTGTGTACCAAACCTTAGGCTTAGGGGAGTTGAAAAAGACAAGTGTCACACTCCAACTAGCTGATCGTTCTATTAAAGTGCCAAAGGGAATAGTTGAGGATGTACTCATTAAGATTGGCAATTTTGTATTCCCTGTTGATTTTGTTGTTCTTGAAACCCAACTTGTTGTCAATCCCAAGGGTCACATTCCTGTCATTTTAGGTAGACCATTTCTAGCAACCTCTAATGCATTAATTAATTGTAGAAATGGACTAATGAAATTGACATTTGGAAACATGACAATTGACTTAAATGTGTTTAAGGTGGGAGAACCTAGTGATTTGTTTGACCAGTCCGTTGAAGTGAACATGATTCAGAAAATGTCGGGAAATGAACTTACGGGGAAACATGAAATTGTTAACTTTTGTCTAAATCATTTTGGTCAAAATTGGGATGAAACTGAATACCTGAATGCGGTCAATGAGATGTTAGACTTCACATCCCAAAAATCTTACTCTAGATTGGAACCTATAGTTGAATCAAGTTTGACACATTTTGAGCACTTTCAAGAGAATCAAATTGACCTTAAATCCTCTTATGATCAATTTAAGTCTACCTTGGGTCCATCCGAAGCGCCTTCCAGAAACACTAAATATGATTTAACAAATGAACCAAAGGTTGTGGACAATGATAATCTTCCATGTTTAAATAATGAGATCATATCTTCCATTTCAAATAATGCATGTGTTAATCTAGTGGTGCCTAAACATGGTATAACAGTTATTCAAAATGATGAAAATGTTTTAGTACCCCTTGGTAACGAATATGGATGGCAAGTTTGGATAGATTTTATGATGTTAGAATTTTTCAAAAGAAACTATCATTTTTCGTTATCCTTTCCTGACTCAATTATAAAAGAATCAGTCGGGTATGCTCACAATTGTTCTTCCGTTGCAACTTCTAACTATTTCCAATTACCTAGACCTCCTGAAAATCATACGAAATTAGGTTGTCTGTTTGTATCACTGATCAATTACAGTCGCATAGTTTTTAGGATGCATAAAATTTGTAGATATGTACATTTGTTTTCTTTTTCACCATATTTTCTTGCAGAACAAATGTCCCGCATACAAGGTACAATTTTTTCACATCTTTGTTCTCTTTTCTTCATTTGCATACATTGAGGACAATGCATGATTTAGGTATGGGGAGAGTTTGTTTGAATTATTGTATTAGATTTTTTTTCCTTTTTAGGAAAAAATCGTAAAAAATGAAACAAATTGAAAAAAAAAGTAAGAATTTTATTTGACTTTTTATGAATTGAATTAATTCTAATAAGTGTTTGTGGAGCAAAACTCATGAGTGAGATTGAAAGATTTAGAACTCTTGAATTTTTGATATGATACGAAATCTTAGTTCAAAACACCATCTGAATTTAAAGTTGATTTCAGAAGCATTTTTGCACTTCACGTTTGCACTAATTCTTAGTTGTGGGGTATAAATCATGATTCGAGTAATTTCAAAAGAAAAAGAAAAAGAAAAAGAAAAAGAAGAAAAAATTAAAAAAATGAAGTTGAAAAAGAAGAAAAGGAATAAATAACTGTTTTAATGTCCATTAAACGAAATAACTGGGTATCCAAATCTCGGGAAGCATCGATATTCACGCTGAAAAGTGTGATGGATAAAAGCAGCTTTACTAGTCTAATTTTGTGGCCTTTGTTACTCGAGTAAGTAAGCCCTTACGGGTGTCTCTACACCTAGTGCCCTAAAGCCATCTGGTTTGGGAGTCATTGGTCCAACGCTCGCTCTACATGGATAACTCTGAAAAGCCTGAGAAAATGAGACATTGCACAAGTCAAGAATCAAAATTGAAAAAAAAGGGAAAAAAGAAAGAAAAAGGAAAAAATGAGCTTGCTTAATTTTCATGGTAAAAATCCCTACTAAGAGTTACATGAATACACAATGCATGCATTACATGAAATTGATTTAATGAAGGATGGTGTCTAAAATAAAAATTGAGTATTTTTGATAAAGTGAAAGTGTGATTTTGAATTTAATCTTTCTTGTGTATAATGCCCATAGATATTTAGAAGCTTTCTTTCAATTTCATAATTTGTTGAATCCAAAAAAATTTTTGAATTTTGTTGGTATATTCACTGCAAACCCTCACGAGACACAACTCGTCCACTTGGGATAACCTTGGGGTTTAAAGGCTTGTTGCACATGCTAAGTGCAATCGTGCTTCCTACGAAAATGGGATAATGTAATTTTTATTTTATTTTTATTTTTATTTTATTTTTATTTTACTCGAGGACGAGCAAAAACTAGGTATGGGGGTATTTGATAGACACGTAATTCATATATTTTATTATCCCTAATTTTGTCCTTTTAATTATATTAGTTTATTAAATTAATATGTTTTATTTTATTTTGTAGGATTTAATATTTGTTGCAATAAAGTCAAAATCTTGGTGATCAAGGGATATTTAATGCTCTTATTCATATAAGGAATATCCAAGAAGAATCCTACAAGGAGAATGAGAAGGAGAGATGTGGAACAATCTTGGTGTGCAAGTCAAATCCAACAAGAGAAAGGAAAGTTTATCTAGAAGATCTTTTTGAGAAGTTGATTGACACTAGGAAATTTAAACCTACATGGAAAGGGAACAAAAGTGTCCAAGTTCAATTAGGGTTCAAAGTTATTTTCCCTATAAATAGGCCTCTTGTTTTAGAGAGAAATGACCACTTGTTATTTTCTTTTTCTCAGTTTTTCACTAGTGTAGGAGGGAGTAAGATATTTAGAGTTTGTCTTTTCTCTTATTCCAATCATGTGTGGTACTACTGTCAGGGAATATTTGTAACTTTCTTTTATTTATATAATAGGAATTCTCTTTTTAATTATTGTTCTTATTTCATGCAAATAATAGTACTAAAACTATTTATTTTTGTTTTTAATTCCATGGCTAGCTAAATTTCTAATACCTAGGATTATGATGAAACTGAGTATTTCATAATAATATTTTCTTTCTGTTCCAAAATTAATGTCTAATTATTTTCGCCTTCATATTTTCCTCCGCATAAATTGCATATGATTTTTATATCGATTGCGAGGTTTTAATAAGTTATAGTTAATCTGTGAATTTTTCATAACTTATGCTTGCCCATATTAATTATATGAATCATTATTTTTAAAGGGAAGGGAGAATAAGTTGGGAATTGATTTAGGAGATAAGAAATTATTTATTATGTTAATATTTGGTGGATTCTAATTCCTAGGTATCTTTTCTCATTAATAGTTTCCGTTATTAATTAATAGTTTGCATAATTTAGTTAATAAATCTTCTCCACCATTTTTCTTTCTAATTCGCCTAAAATATTAATTAAGGATATATTAAAGAATAGATCTAGTCTCTGTGGTTCGACCTGCACTTGCCAAATCTACAATAGACGTTGTGCACTTGCAGTACATATTTTTTACTCATCATATATATAGGTAGAGAATATTTTAACTATTCAATCATAGGTAAAGTGGAAGCTTCCGAGTGTCTTGATGCAAAAAAATACCTCATACAAAATATAAAACGAAAAAGATTTATAAAAAAATGAATAAGGTTACTCTTAAACATAGTATAAAATAGAAAGTTAAGTAAATATCAGAGCTTGCTAGGATACTTGGCAATGACACACAAATTAGAATAATGATAGATCATGATAAGTAGGTTTTATACCTACTTATCAGGTATCAACAAACTTCATTTGTTGCTTAATCCCGTGTTTATAAGTAGCTTTTCATGCATTTCTTTCAATTTTGTAGGATTCATACTCGGGAACTAACTTGGTGGCATTAGAAGACAAACGAGCTTAAAGTGGATGGAAAGTGATTAGATGGAGGCTTAAATGATCAAGGCATGGTAAGAATGAAGCAATAGAAACAAATTCTGGTGTGCGGTGTGCCGCGCAGACGCGTCGTCCCTATCCTAGAATGCCCTGCAGCGCGGCTCCCGAATTAAGTTGTTGGGTTGTGCGGCCGCGCCGATTCCAGTCTGACCAACAATTGACATTTCATTTAATCTGACCGATTGAATTATTGCTTGGGCAAGGAGTCGGTCGAGATTTAGCCTATATTTAGGCATATTTGCAGACATCATATCACAGTTAGCTCTCAATAAATAAATTCCTTCTTTGGGGGGATCCATCTTGTAATCTTTAATTTCCTGATTAGATTAGATTAGAGTAGATTAGGAAAACCCTAGATTAGATTAGATCTGAAGATTGAAGCAATTGAAGATCATTGAAGATCCAGAATTGGAGCAAGAGAGATTAGATTTGCATTCCTAAATTCTTAACTTCACTTTATTTCTATCTTTATCTTTCAATGTATAAACAATTGTGGATTATGGATCATTCATTCAATTATGAACTGAAATCTATTTTGAGATTACAATGGATCTTGTTGTGTAATTTACTTTGATATGCTTCCTTGTTAGTCTTGTTATTTATTCTTGGATTGTCTATTAGGATTTGCTCTTAATTGCTTAATTGCCTAGCTAACAATTACCGTGATAATCCATATGAAATTGAGAGACGGATTATGGGTTTAGATCTGATCATAATAGCATGTATTTGTGACTTTTACATGGCGTTAAAATTCATAATTCGTGCCTAGGATAGAGATATACTTGTGCACCGCATGTAATCTATTGAGAGTTTGTGCTTAAACCCTCTTTAATTGTAATTCACATAGAGATATAGTGAATTAGTTAATTAGGGTGTTTATATTAATTCTATCATCTATAGATTTAATTTGATACGGGTATGGTGCATCGAGAGATGGTCATATCTCACTTTCATGTTCTCGATTAACAATCCGGTATAATTAATTTGGCTTAACGAAAAGTGTATTGATTTAAATGAAACAATAGGTGAAATTGTAATATTAAGTCTTCTTTATCTAGTTTCATTCTAGGGGTATTTAGTATTAGTTTAATTACATATTTTTAATTCAAAATAATAAATCATTAGTTTAAATAAGATTAAGTTGGTTACGGGTTAGTGCTTGATACTTACTCTTTATTATTTGTTGACCGTATATACTTGCACGCATATATTGTTTGTGAAAACGACCAACAAATCACCAAATCCAATGCAAAAATATCTATTTGCAGTCAGTATGTAGGTTTGTCTACTGATCTCAAAAAGACTGCAACTCCACTTGGCTCAAAGCCTTGGTGGTTAAACGTTCTAAAAGAGTCAGACTTCTGGAGTCTGAAATAACAACATGCAGTAATTACATCAAAATTAGCGCCAATATGTCATATGTACTATCACTTTGACCTTGTTTGGTTTACGTTAGATGGCAGAACCAGAATAAAATATCTTGATAACCCAAAGCTGAGTTGTATTAAATGGCAGAAAAGTATGTTTGATCTTTACCTTGATTACAGAGAACACAAAGTTGAGTTGTATTTAATGCCAGAAAAGTATGCTTGATCTTTACCTTGATCACAGAGAACCTGTCAGGTTTTACTTCAAAATTTGCAATTTTCTGAATTACAGTTTCCAGTAAGATCCTCAATTTGTGATTATAACCAATTACAGTCACCTAAAAATTTGAAAAAGTAATATAGTTAACATGGAATGTTTGAGTTAAATGTGGATATAAACAAATTGAGCTATGAAATGGATTCAGAAAATTTTCAATACAGATTAAATTGCACGGTTCACCTAGCAGCAGTGCTTTTAGGTTATATTGCAACAGGTATGAATATGCATGTGCAAATTTAAAACAAAATTGTGAAACAAATATCGGCACGCAATTTGTCCATAAAAACATTTCAAGACAACAGGACAGGCATTTAGAGCAAGTCAATATGAACATAATATGATTATGTATCATTTTTAACATAATGGACAGAGAACAAGCTTAAATGTACAAGACTGAAAGAATTTGAATATGACATTTCTCGTAGTGTGGAACTTTTCTCCTATGGAAACTCCTGTATGTAGTAGAAACCATCTTCAAGTGCAGTAATGTTTTGACAACTCTAGTATGTTATAAGAAATAACTAAAAGTTGAACAGTAATACCTGGAAACCATTATCAGTGTGATTCACCCCATAATAAAGACCAGCAACCTGAGCATGGTAGGCTGAAAGATACGAATTAAGGAAAAAATCGAGATGTGGATAAATAAACACAGAAAAGCTCACATTTAGTACACCAATAAGAAAAAAATATAGAGATGTAGACATATTACTACACCATTATTATACTGTCAAAATAATTTACACTAAGTTGCACGGAGTATATATTAGCAAAAAGCTATAAAACTGTTGCTTTAATATAAACGACCAATAACAATCACAGAATATTAGCTTCTATTACATACTTTATACCTTCATGGACTTACCATATTCATTCAAGTAATCCATCAGCAAACGCGTAAAAATGTCTGTAAGGATTTCAGCTTCAGGTGAGTTTCCAGCAAAGAGGCAGTTGAAATCTATCTTAACATATGCCTTAGGAGAGTGAAATGTCGAATCAGGCTTGTACCACAACCTAGAATATGGTGATTTCCTCAGCAGAAGCGGAAAGCTGGCCTGTTACAAATGGTTAAACTTATTCAGAAAATTGCTTTCAAGATGATGTTTAATTTGATTGTAATTAAAACTTAAGACGAAACCTTCTCTTCAGCTAAGAGTCAAATCGGTTGGTATAAACACATTGGGGGTGGGTAGATGCAGATCTTCCTCTGGTGCTCTTTTGATCCATTGCCTATCCTTAATTTTCTAGCAAGTTAAGATTTTCTAGCAAGTTACCTATCCTTAATTTTTCTGTCGAAATATATATTGAAAAAAAACGTGAAAAAAAAAGAAATGAGAAGTATAGAAAAAAATTCAGCTTTTATTTCCATTGTGCTAACCAAACTTGTACCACACCATTAAATCATCAAATTTCAACCAAAAAATATTTTTCGTTCCATCGTCATCAATTCTTAAGCGGGGCTACGATTTACAAATTTGAAGCATATGAGGAATTCAACTTAACACAACAAGGTTTACGATTGTGGTATTTTGATAGTCATACCATCTATATTTTGTTCTTGATAAGTTACTTCTGAATTGCATTGTAAAACTGTGAAATTATTTGGAGAATTCAAAAATAACCTATTTGAGAGAATATTAGAGGTAAAAGGCAAGAGTGTGAGAATATTATAGGGTAAAAGCCAATTTATTGAGAGTATACACGAATGAACCATTAATTCGAGCGAAACACGTAAGGGAGTGGTGAATAAGCTGTTTTCTACTAACCCTTATTTTGCAGGAAATATGTCTAACTCGAAGGATAAAGGAACTTATGAGGAACAACCCTCGACAACTGAATTGAAATTCCAGATGGAAGCCATGCATAAAGAATGGGATCGAAGATTTGAGAAAGACTATGGAGCAAATGCAAGAACAATTAGAAGAGATGAGGGTGTCTATGGCTGAGCTATCCCAAAATACTCATGGTATACATAACAAGACGATAACACAACAAACTGACGCAAGAAAGGAAGACCCTTACGGTGAGGACAATAGCGCAGCGGAAGATCGTGAATCTAATTTCCTACATCACAGAGATGCTAGGGAAAGAGGAGGTCGGGACAGAGAAGATGACAATTTGGATAGTATAAAAATGAAAATTCCAACTTTCCAAGGCACGGGTGATCCTGAGGCTTATTTAGATTGGGTAACCAAAATGGAGCGAATCTTTGACTGTCACAACTATTCAGACCTTAAGAAAATCAAACTAGCCGTTACAGAGTTTTCTGGATGGGATCAGTTGACAGCTAATCGGAGAAGGTGTGAAGAGCGGCTGATTACAACTTGGGTGGAAATGAAAGGTATCATGAAAAAGAGGTTTGTACCAGCATACTATCAACGGGAGATCATTCGTAGTTTGTAAACTCTTAAACAAGGAAGTCGGAGTGTGGATGAATATTACAGGGAGATGGAAATGTTGAAGGATCGGGCTAATTTGATTGAGAATAATGAAACAACGATGGCTAGGTTATCGACAGGATTGAACTGGGAGATTGCAGACTTGGTTGAACAGCAACATTATTTGGAGTTAGAAGAACTAGTACATATGGCTATTAAGATAGAGAAACAACTTAAGAGACGAGGAGGATAACGAGGACAATCTAATACTAGTTCATCATGGAGACCTGATTTGACAAAGCGAGGAAAAAATAGCTGCGATCAAACCAAATGTGGAACCTAAGCAAGGATCGACTAGCCGAGAGATACAAAGTAAAAATGAACAACCTTCTTTTGGGCATAATCGAGATATTGTATGCTTTAAGTGTCAAGGCATGGGACATTTCTAGCCAATATTCAAATTAGAGAAAAATGTTGTTGCTTGACAATGGAGAGGTGGAAAACGAGGGGGAAGAGAACGACACTGATTCTATGCCACCATTAGAGGAGATAGGTGATGATGCGATACATGGTGAAATTTTGGTTACAAGAAGAGCACTTAGTACGCAGGTTAAGGAGGAGAGCATTGAACAGCGAGAAAATCTATTTCATACCCGATACCGATATTTTGTGAATGGGAAAATCTGTTGTGTAGTCATAGATGGAGGCAGTTGTACAAATGTGGCAAGCACTACGATGGTGGAGAAATTGGGGTTACCTACTATCAAACATCCACATCCGTATCATTTGCAGTGGCTCAATGATAATGCAGGCATTAAAGTAAACAAACAGGTGTTGGTCCATTTGCTATTGGTCGGTATGTTGATGAGATATTGTGTGATGTGGTGCCTATGCAAGCAGGGCATATGTTATTGGGTAGACCATGACAGTTTGATAGGAGGGTTCAACATGATGGTTTTACCAATGTATATTCCTTTGTTCACGACAAGATCTCTTTGCGTCCTTTGTCACCAAAACAAGTACATGAGGATCAAATTCATTTGCAGAAAGATCGTGTACAAAGAAAAGAGAGTGAAGAGAAGAAAAATCAAGAAGAAAAGAAAAGAGAAAAAGAAAGATGAGAGAAAAACAAGTATAATGGCAAAAAAGAGTGATGATAGAAGAACTTTGATTTCTAAACAGCATATGATTTTACTTCGGTATAAAGAGGCGCTTTTGAATACTATGCTAATGAATCTGTCTAGTGTTGTTTCATCTCATCTCTTTTGCAGGAATACAAAGATGTATTTCTCGAGGAGCTTCCTCAAGGACTACCACTGATTCGGGGAATAGAATATCAAATTGACTTTATTCCCGGTGCGACCATTCCAAACCGTCCGGCTTATCGGAGTAATCCAGAGGAGACGAAGGAGTTACAAAGACAGGTCGACAAACTTATGGAAAAAGGGTTCGTAAGAGAAAGTATGAGTCCATGTGCAGTTCCGATGGTTTTAGTGCCTAAAAAGGATGAAAAATGGCGGATGTGCATCAATTGTCGAGCAGTAAATAACATTACGGTAAAATATTGACATCCCATTCCTCGTTTAGATGACATGTTAGATGAATTACATGGGTCTTGCATATTTTCAAAAATTGATTTAAAAATGGTTATCATCAAATTAGAATGCAAGAGAGTGATGAATGGAAAACAGCGTTTAAAACTAAATATGGTCTTTATGAGTGGTTAGTATTACCTTTTGGTTTAACTAATGCATCCAGCACTTTCATGAGATTAATAAATCATGTTTTGCGTCCATTCATTGGAAAATTTGTCGTAATTTATTTTGATGATATTTTGATTTATAGCAAAAACTTGGAAGATCATGCATTACATTTAATAAATGTACTTAGGAAAGAAAAGTTATTTGCTAACATGAAAAAGTGCACGCTTTGTTCGAATAAAATTGTTTTTCTTGGCTTTGTTGTGAGTTCACATGGAGTCCAAGTTGATGAGGAGAATTTACGTGCAATCCGAAATTGGCCGAGTCCAACAAATGTGTCAAGTACGAAGATTTCATGGACTCGCAAGTTTATACCGACGCTTTGTTCGAAATTTCAGTGAGATTACAACACCATTGACCGAGGACATCAAGAAAAGTGTGGGTTTTAAGTTGGGTGATGAACAAGAAAAAGCATTTAAATTGATTAAGGATAAATTGAGAAATGCTCCTTTACTTATTTTGCCTAACTTTGCTAAAACTTTTGAGATTGAGTGTGATGCTTCAGGTTTAGGGATTGGAGTTGTGTTGATGCAAGAAGGGAAACCAGTGGCGTATTTTACCGAAAAGTTGAGTGGGACAGCTTTGAACTATCCTACTCCAAGGAGATGTACGCTTTGGTTAGAGCTTTGGAAACATGACAAGATTACCTGTGGCCCAAGGAATTTGTGATCCACGCCAATCATGAATCATTGAAATATTTGCAGGGTCAGCACAAGTTGAACAAAAGACACGCGCAATGGATGGAGTTTATCGAGACATTTCCCTATGTCATTCGATATAAGCAATGTAAAGAGAATGTCGTTGCAGATGCTTTATCTTGAAGGCATGTGTTGATGAATACTCTTGATACGAAATTACTTAGGTTTGAGCGAGTCAAAGAATTGTAAGCTAATTATGCTAATGACCTTGATTTCGGTGAAGAGTTTAAAACTTGTGAAAAGAATGTTGTGGGTATATACTTTAGAATTGATGGATTCTTGTTTCGTGGAAATAAACTATGTATACATGCATGTTCTTTGCGTGAGTTATTGGTTAGGGAATCACATGGGGTGGTTTAATGGGACATTTTGGTGTTGATAAAACTTTTGCTGTTTTGAAAGAACATTTTTATTGGCCTCATATGAAACGAGATGTGGAAAGAATGTGATAAATGTATTACTTGTCGCCAAGCTAAATCTCATGTTCAACCCCTTGGATTGTATACATCATTGCATATTCCTAATGAACCTTGGATTGATCTGTCTATGGACTTTGTGTTGGGTTTATCTAGGTCTAAGCATGGTCATGATTCGATATTTGTGGTTGTGGATAGATTTTCAAAAATGGCACATTTTATTCCATGTCACAAAACTGATGATGCATCTCATGTAGCTAATTTGTTCTTTAGAAAGATTGTGCGTTTACATGGTATGCCTAAAAATATTGTTTCAGATAAAGATGCAAAGTTTTTAAGTTACTTTTGGAAGACCTTGTGATGTAAATTGGGTACTAAATTGTTATTTTCAACTACTTGTCATCCACAAACTGACGGTCAAACTGAAGTAGTAAATAGGACTTTGTCGGCATTGTTACGAGCTATCATTAAACAGAATATCAAGCAATGGGAAGAATGTTTACCACATGTTGAGTTTGCGTATAACCATTCTGTTCATTCTGCTACTAATTTTTCTCCATTTGAAATTGTATATGGTTTTAATCCCTTGACACCGTTGGATTTATCACCATTACCTGTTTCTGATAACATGGAGGGAAAGAAAAAGGTTGATCTTGTTAAGCAGATTCATGAAAAAGCCAGACTCAAAATTGAATGGAGAACGGAACAGTACATTAAGCACGCGAACAAGGGATGAAATCAAGTGATCTTTGAGCCCAGAGATTGGGTGTGGTTACATATGTGGGAAGAAAAATTCTCAGTTCAAAGATGTTCGAAATTGCTTCTGAGGGGAGATGGTCCATTTCAAGTTCTCGAGCGTATCAATGACAATCCCTATAAATTGGATTTGTCAGGTGAGTATAATGTTAGTGTCACATTTAACGTTACTGATCTAAGTCCGTTTGATGTAGGTGACTATTTGAGGACAAATCCTTTTCAAGAGGAGAGGAATGATGAGGACCTGACATGCATGGACTCAAACAATACTTAAAGGGACGTGGGGATTAAGCAAGACTAGAACTAAGATATTCAAACAAGGTCTCAATGGATTGATCCAAGATGTTTGGGCTGAAGCTAACGCAAGGAAACCAAAAGAGGAGGCTAAAGCATGAGACACAAGTTTGGGTCAATTTGATACAAGCCCAAATTAAAGTCCAATCTCGCAACCAAGGACAAATCAATTCAGCAATATGAATGGGAAGCATAAATTAAAAAGATGTGGGCCCGGATTAGTTATAATACTTAACATTCATATGGGTTATTATATTACAGTAAATGGAATTCTAGGATTCAAGTATATAGTGTGTATATCACGTGGGTCATCGGATCTCAAGGGAATTCAACATATATGTATGTGATTACGTAGATTTAGTAAAATACTTGACAACCACGAATTTGCTTCCTATTTGGTTTCTGTGAATATCTTAGTCATGTGGTAATTGCACGATTTCCTAACGCGGCAAGGAAAATCTATCACTCGGAAAGTATGGTATTCAACTTAACATTCATATGGGTTATTATATTACAGTAAGCGGTATTCTAGGATTCAAGTATATAGTGTGTATATCACGTGGGCCATCGGATCTCAAGGGAATTCAACATATATGTATGTGATTACATAGATTTAGTAAAATACTTGACAGCCACGAATTTGCTTCCTATTTGGTTTATGCGAATATCTTAGTCATGTGGTAATTGCACGATTTCCTAACGCGGCAAGGAAAATCTATCACTCGGAAAGTATGGTATTCAACCTCAATGTCAAATGAGATTTTTTTTTGGAATTCTAGAAAATTAGTTTTTTTTACAATTCTATTGTAATTAGGATTTCTGAAAATTTCTTTTCCAAATTATTTTCTATTTCCTTATAGAAATTAGGGTTATGATTTGTAATTCCTATTAGGATTAGAATTTCTTATTACTATATAAGGGTCTTGGCTATTGTAATTAACACACTTCAGATTATTAATAAAATTCTTGTGAGATTATTCTCCTTTTGGTTCTTTGAGAACTCCTGAATTGTTCAGTTTTCTGTGAGATTCAAACCCGACTTATCATACAACAAACCATAGTTGTGTGTGGCGTCTTCTACCACATCAATCGTCAATTGTATCAAGATTACCGCTTCAATATAAGAGAGGGGTCAAAATGTTGTTGGTGTCCATTCAACGCATATTTCCGAACGCGAGCAATTGTACCAAGATTATCGTCTACATATAGGCGAGATGTTAAGGTGTTGTAAGCAATCCATCCTACAACTTTACTAGAAACGATCGGGGCGATGACCACCTCACGCAAGCGTGCCGTAAAGTCTATCAAGCCGAAACTAAAGGTCCTTAAGTTACAATGCAAACTGAATTTCAAATAACAAACAGAAATGTGACTAATGCGAAATGGCTGCTTTATTTTCTCCTACTCCTACTTTGACTCCTTCATGCTTCATGTGGCCGTTGTTGCGACTACACGTGTCCCTTATGCATTCTTTGGGTTCTTCTTTGTCACACGTTGGGTTCTTCGTGGAAACTAACCATGCTGTTGCGTATCAATAATCAAATAGCTTAGCTTTTGATTGTGTCTAAACGGGCAATCAAACTGATTCATATTATTAATTTCTCAAGTCTCAAAATCATTCCAATTTCAGGGACAACCAAATTCTAATACAGAATCACAGACATGAAAAATCATATAGAAGTGGCTATAAATTACAATTAGCAATCAAATGTTTGATGCTCACCGAGAAAATGAGCGAGGCCTTCGAGACCCTTGGGATCAGTAAAAGACCCGATACAGACATTCATCGAAGCAGCACACTGAAAGAGCAAATCAGAAAGCAAAACAATTCATTAGGTTTTATCAATCGGAAAAAAAGCCCTAAAATTAATAAATTCAAACAATTGGGGAGACCTTATCAGTTTCAGGATCACTAATTAGAAGGACTTGAAGAGAGTTTTGGAGGACGATCCTTCTGTATTCTCTTTGATCAGTGCGAGGCTTTACTATCTCCACAACTCCTTCCATTCCAACGGTCATGTTTCTCTCACCTGTTGCAGGTCCGACTTAGAGAGATGGAAGAAGTGTATAGGAAGAAAGATATACGAAGTCTTGTGAATATAGATAGATGATATAGCGGGAGAAAAACAGAAGTTTCGCCTCGTACGACCAAACAGCGTGACAAAGGGTTTAAAGACAAAAAGGTTGGTTATATCTAAAGCTAGTGCTACAAGGCCCGTCAATCCCGACCCTAATCAACTAGTATTTATTACCCTATTCATTCCAAATTATAAGATTTTAAAATTAAAATAAAACATTTTTAAAATTAAAATTAAAATAATTCATTAAAAATATGAAATAATAAATTTATTATTTATTAATTTATTTATTTTTAATGATAAATTTTTTATTCTTAAAGTTTTTTTGTACATATTTTTATGATTTAGATTTTTTAATATTTTTTGAACTATGTTCAGATTTCTTTTTTTTAAATAAAAAAAATGTACTAAAAACTATGCATCAAGTATTATTTTTTTTTACTTTCAATTCAAAATATTTTGAGATCCCTCTTTGTGCGAGTAGCCTGCAAGCAATGCAATATAGTATAATAAAATATATATTTAATAATGAACTCAATTATATACTATATAAATATCATATTTCGTTTTTAATAATAATTGAGCAATGGTGATAATGTACTTATTAAATACTATAACATATCAAGTTATTGTAAGGGTAATCCAATAGATTGACACATATAACATACCAAGTTGACGAAAAGATTGCTAATAAACTTGATTTCACGATAATATACGTACTAGTTTAATATCCGTACAAGGCACATGATGTTATATATATATATATATATATATATATATATATATATATATATATATATATATATATATATATATGTATGTATATATAGGGATTCCATCCATGACAACCGGTTGCCATTGACACTGTTCTAACAACTATTTTCGGACCGTTGATCAACTTATTGAAAGGCTTAGAATGAAACATAAAACATATCCAGCCGGCACAACTTGTTGTGCTTAAAAACAAGTTGTACCGGCTTTTATTTTAATATAAGGGCCCCATATGGTCAACATGTTGTCAGTATATTTAAACAAAACGTAATTTTTATTATTAAAAAACACCAGCCAGCACAACTTGTACCGGTTGTGTCTTTTTCTTTTCTTTTTTTATAACGCATGTAAAGCACTTACTTCATTTAGATGTATCCCATGTGGCATTATCCCATGTGAAGCAGTTACTTCATTTAGATGTCTCATGCATCATTACTATTAGTGTAAAATTTTAAAGATAAACATATTAAAAAAATTAATATATTTAATTTTAATAAGCAAATTTTAATTTTAATGTTTAATTTTGTAAGCAAATTTTAATATGTTTAATTTTAAAATTTTAATTTTGTAATAAAATTTTAATGTTTAATATGTTTAATTTTAATAAGCAAAATTTAATTTTAATGTTTAATTTTGTAAGCAAATTTAATATGTTTAATTTTAATAAGCAAATTTAATATGTTTAAAATTAAATTAAACATGTTTAATTTTAATATGTTCATAATTAAACATTAAAATTAAATTTTGCTTATAAAATTAAAATTAAAATTTGCTTATTAAAATTAAACATATTAAACATTAAAAATTTATTACAAAATTAAAATTTTAAAATTAAACATATTAAAATTTGCTTACAAAATTAAACATTAAAATTAAAATTTGCTTATTAAAATTTGCTTATTAAAATTTTAAAATTAAATATATTAATTTTTTTTAATATGTTTATCTTTAAAATTTTACACTAATAGTAATGATGCATGAGACATCTAAACGAAGTAACTGCTTCACATGGGATAATGCCACATGGGATACATCTAAATGAAGTAAGTGATTTACATGCGTTATAAAAAAAAGAAAAAAAAAGACACAGCTGGTACAAGCTGTGCCGGCTGGTGTTTTTTAATAATAAAAATTACGTTTTGTTTAAATATACTGACAACATGTTGACCATATCGGCCCTTATATTAAAATAAAAGTAGGTACAACTTGTTTTTAAGCACAACAAGTTGTGCCGGCTGGGCATGTTTTATGTTTCGATCTAAGCCTTCCAATAAGTTGATCAAGAACCCGAAAAAGGGTTGTTATAATAGTGTCAATGGCAACCGGTTGCCATGGATGGAATCTCATATATATATATACATATATACACGGTCCGGATCTTAAGCTCGTTTCTTATCCAACTCACCCAAGCTCACCCCCTCTTTAGCGACGGACCCGGCTACAGTTCGGTCATACAACCGTTGTTTATACTTTTAGCGACGGACAACATATAGCGTCGCTAAAAGTATACACGACGATTGTATGACCGAATCATCGTCGGGTTCGTCGCTTAAGAGGGGTGAGCTTGGGTGAGTTGGATAAGGGGTGAGCATAAGATCCGGACTCTATATATATATTTATATATATGTGTGTCTGTGTGTGTGGGGGGGGGTGGGTGGATGGGTGGGTGGGTGGGTGGGGGGGGGGGTTAATGGAGCTGTACAACTGTGCAATCTCCCAAATATACATAGTCTACAATCGTAGAGTTAAGTCACTCTACTACCGTAAAAACGTAGAGTGAATCCTTAGATCGTAGAGTGCCAACTTTACGATCGTAGGGTGACTTAACTCTACGATCGTAGACAATGCAGAGTTGTGCACTATATATATATATATTAGTAATTGCATGAACCTGAAGGCACGACGTAACAAAAAATTAAATTAAATTTCGAAAAATACTACATTACCTAAAAACTCTTTGTAAGACCCCAACTTTTATGAATAAAAATGTATTTTCTATAATTATCATTTTTGAATATTATGGAATAAATTTGATATAATGTTATAGTTGTGGGTAATATTTATAAATTTTGCAAAGTACGCAAGTTGTTATATAATATTCGATTGGTCGGAGAATATTCGTTTTAAACAGGGAATATTCGTACGACGGCACAATCATTGGTGGACCCCATAACAGAATCATTGTCGGATTGAGAAAACGACAAAAATATTTTTTATGAAAATAATGGCGGAAGTTTTACCTTTAACTGTTGAAACACCCGATGTTAAAAGTACATAAATACGCGTGGTTGCATAGTAGCACACGATATTGATTATTAATGCTTACGTGAGAAGTTATCTCAGTTTTGTTTTATTACTTATATATATATATATTAGAGTTATATATATGTATATTTATAAGGTATGTATTGATATATTATGTATATGTATATATATATATAAAGTTGTCAAGTTGGGTGGGAGATTTTTGGGGCACGGGTAGGAGTATTATTTTGTATTATATATATATATATGTGGTTGATGTTGATAGGAGGGGGGCCTTAATTATTGATAATTGCTAGCTCTTTTTGGAAGAATATGGGTGAATTTTTCAAACTTGAACTTCATTTGGCCAAACTTGTCAGTCATGCGATATTATTGATAAAAGGTGCATTTTAATTGGTTAAAGATTTTAATTGGCATGTGTGGTTTTTTCTCATTGGTCAGCACTTTGAAAAGAAAAGATTGATATGTTGAAAACGTAAACTTCGTCCGAATAATTACTGTTGCATTTGTAATTTTTGCAAATAGTATCATTTCCATTCTCCTATAAATAGAAGTTCATTCCTTCATTATTTCTTACGAATTCACTGAAACTCTAGAGAGAGAAACTGTAGAGAGAATTATTCTTCTATCTTGAGCGTATTTCTTTAGCGTTTAAGAAAGCTTTGAGCGTAGTGCAAGTTTCTTCAAGTATATCCCCGCCCTACCATCGGAGTACTCTTCTTTATAAGTTAAGGGGTATTTTTTTATATTCATGAAGAGAACTTCTGTTATTCCATTCTTTATTATTCTATTGGAATAACCTGTATACGCGGTCTACCCTATACTAGGTGATTTCTGTTGTTATTCCTGTCTTTATTATTCTGTTGGAACATCTTGTCTGCGCGTTTTACGCCGGACCTGGTTTCGTCTTTAATATTCTGTTGGAACATCCTGTCTGTGCGTTTTACGCCGGACCTAGTTTCGTCTTTATTATTCTGTTGGAATATCCTGTCTGTGCGTTTTACGTCGGACCTAATTCCGTTATTTATTATTCTGTTGGAATAACCTGTCTATGCGAAGTACCGCATGCATGGTAATTTCTGTTGTTATTCCATTCTTTATTATTCTGTTGGAATATCCTGTCGGTGAGTATTACGCCTGACCTGGTTCCGTTATTTATTATTCTGTTGGAATAACCTGTCTATGCGAAGTACCGCATGCATTGTGATTTTTTTTGTTATTCTATTCTTTATTATACTCAGTTGGTTAAAGTTTTGACTTTTATACTCCGTGAAATTAGTGGAATATCTTTGATATTTGCGCTTCATCCAGTATCTTTTCATGAAAATATTCTTCTGAGCATTCTTGAATTTTACTCTACAAAGAAGTATCATGTTGACAATTTGGACGTTATTAGTTCCTGAATAAATTAATTCATGAAATTGTTTTATTGAATTCTTATATCATTGTCATCATCCTTATGATATATTTTATTGAAAGTCATCTGTGGCCTGTAGTGCATAGATAGACTTGGTATGATTATGACCAAGGATTATTCGATATAATCATGACCGTAATATTACAAATGATGTGGTAAAAGTCCTCATTGGCCCGTAGTGCATTGATGGACAGTTGTTGACATGATCATGACCATTGATGAATACATGAATATCTTTGGCCCGTAGTGCATGAATAATTTATGGTTGTGATACTTATGAATATCCTTGGCTGTAGTACAGGGATGAGGTAGATTATTTATTAAGCTGAGTCCCAGCGATAAAAGTGATGAAAAACCTTTTAAATCATAAAAGATAGTAGATTTTATTCTTTACTTGACTCTTTTAATGGATTGCTTGTTCCGCTGCAGTTAAACTTGATGTCTATTGTATTTTATCAGTTTAAAACTGTTGAAGACTAATGATAATTTATTCTGCATTATCTTAGTCATAATATTTCTTATTGGCAAAGAGCACCTTTTGGCCACTGTGGTTATAGTGATTTAACGAATTAGCCACTGTGCTTTTAAAATATTCAATTAGCCCACTAAACTTTTTAAAAATTAACAATCAACCCATTCCGTCCAAAAAATTGGACGGAAGTTAACAGCTGGCTTTAAAAAAAAAAATGATGTGGTAATTACGTGGCAACAGATTTTAAAAAAATTAATGCTGACGTGGCAAAAAAATACATAATATTTATTTTAAAGTTTTAAAAATAACAAAAATATAATAAAATAAAACAGATTTTTTAAAAAAAACAATTTTTTTTAAAAACAGATTTTTTAAAAAAAATTTAAAAAATTTTTTTTTTTAATTTTTTTTAAAAAAACAGATTTAAAATTTTAAAGTACAGATTTTTTAAAAAGTGTATTTTTTTTGAAAAACACAATTTTTAAAAAAAACAGATTTTTTTTAAAAAACACAAATTTTTTAAAAACAGATTTTTTAAAAAAAAACACAATTTTTTTAAAAAATAATTTTTTTAAAAAACAGATTTTTTTAAAAAAACAAATTTTTTAATTTTTTTTTAAAAATAGATTTTTTTTAAAAAACAAATTTTTTTAAAAACAGATTTTACAAATTTTTTAAAAAATAGATTTTTTTTAAAAACAGATTTTAAAAAATGTATTTTTTTTAAAAATAATTATGTTTTTTAAAAAAATCTGTTTTTTTAAAAAATTGTGCTTTTAAAAAAAGTACGCTTTTTTTTAAAAATTCAGCTTTTTTTAAAAAAATTAATTTTTTTTAAAAAATACTTTTTTAAAAAAATAATTTAAAAAACAGATTTTTTAAAATCTGTTTGTAAAAGAAATCTTTTTTTTAAAAAATTTGTACAATTTGTTTTTAAAAAAATTTGTTTTTTTAAAAAAATCTGCTTTTTAAAAAAAATCTGTTTTTTAAAAAATTTGTTTTTTAAAAAAAACTGTTTTTAAAAAAATTTGTCAAATCTGTTTTTAAAAAAATATGTTTTTTTAAAAAAATCTGTTTTTAATTTTTTTTTTTTAAAAAAAACTGTTTTTTACAAAAGTTCCGTTTTTTTAAAAAATTTATGTTTTTTTAAAAGTTATGTTTTTTAAAAAAATCTGTTTTTATTAAAAATAATATTTTAAAAAAAAATCTGTTTTATTTTATTATATTTTTGTTATTTTTAAAACTTAAAAATGAATATTATGTATTTTTTTGCCACGTCAGCATTAATTTTTTTAAAATCTGTTGCCACGTAATTATCACATCATTTTATTTATTTTTTTAAAAGTCAGCTGTTAACGTCCGTCCAATTTTTTGGACGGAATGGGTTGATTGTTAATTTTTAAAAAGTTTAGTGGGCTAATTGAATATTTTAAAAGCACAGTGGCTAATTCGTTAAATCACTATAACCATAGTGGCCAAAAGGTGCTTTTTGCCATTTTTTTTAAAAACAATTTTTTTAAAAAACAGATTTTTTAAATTTTTTTTTTTAAAAACAGTTTTTTTCTAAAAAACAAATTTTTTTAAAAACAGATTTTACAAATTTTTAAAAAAACAGATTTTTTTTTAAAAACAGATTTTAAAAAATCTGTTTTTAAATTTTTTTTTTTTAAAAAGTATTTTTTTAAAAATAATTATGTTTTTTAAAAAAATCTGTTTTTTTTAAAAATTGTGCTTTTAAAAAAAAGTACGCTTTTTTTAAAAATTCAGCTTTTTTTAAAAAACATAATTTTTTTTAAAAAAATACTTTTTTAAAAAAAAAATTTAAAAACAGATTTTTTAAAATCTGTTTTTTAAAAAATTTGTACAATCTGTTTTTAAAAAAATTTGTTTTTTTAAAAAAATCTTTTTTTTAAAAAATTTGTTTTTTTAAAAAAAACTGTTTTTAAAAAATTTGTCAAATCTGTTTTTAAAAAAAATATGTTTTTTAAAAAAATCTGTTTTTAAATTTTTTTTTTTTAAAAAAACGATTTTTTACAAAAGTTTCGTTTTTTTTAAAAAATTATGTTTATTTAAAAAATTATGTTTTTAAAAAAAATCTGTTTTTATTAAAAATAATATTTTAAAAAAAATCTGTTTTATTTTATTATATTTTTGTTATTTTTAAAACTTAAAAATGAATATTATGTATTTTTTGCCACGTCAGCATTAATTTTTTTAAAATCTGTTGCCACGTAATTATCACATCATTTTATTTATTTTTTTTAAAGCCAGCTGTTAACGTCCGTCCAATTTTTTGGACGGAATGGGTTGATTGTTAATTTTTAAAAAGTTTAGTGGGCTAATTGAATATTTTAAAAGCACAGTGGCTAATTCGTTAAATCACTATAACCATAGTGGCCAAAAGGTGCTTTTTGCCATTTCTTATTGGGCTAGTTGAGCTCACCCTTTCTTTCACTGTTCTCTTCAGGAAATGAGAACATAGCCGGGACTAGTCGGGAAACGGAGTGACGGTCCACATGATAGTATTAGTAGTCCTCACTATTCTGTTAAATAGTGTGACAATAAATGTAATGAGAAATTATTCTAAGAGTGAATATTATCTAGAAGACAATATTTGTATTAAAACTCATAGCTTTCTTGTTGTGTATTAAAGATTGTATTTGTATTCTGTACCATGTATTTGGCGACTCAGAATAGGTGATGTGTACCTATTTTGGGGGTGTCACACTCTTTGCAACCTAAAATAACTTACAATCATCAATAACAGTTATCATAATTCACCACACTCACAATTATTATTGTTATTTTTATTATAATTATAATTATTATTAGTATTATTATTATTATTACAGTTATTATTATTATTATTATTATTATTATTGTTATTATTGTTATTGCTATTGTTATTGTTATTATTATTATTATTATTATTATTATTATTATTATTATTATTATTATTATTATATTATTATTATTATTATTATTATTATTTTGAATGAAAATTAGAATGAATTTGAACCGTCTTTGTGCTTTCTCGCCCAAATCAATTAGAATGAATCTGAACCGTCCTTGTGTTTTTCCTCCCAAATTCAAAATAGGTTATATATATATATATATATATATATATGATTACTATGGTTATTATGATAAGATGATATTATGATTTTGTTTAAGGGAGGTATTATTTTATATCAAGGTTATCACTATCGAAATCTACAATTTTATCATACCTAATCTATTTATGAAAAATGTAAGACCCTAACTTATTATAAATGAAATTGAATTTTCTCTATTTATTATTTTGAAATAGTAAGGGTTGATTCGATTAATGTGGTTAGTTATGGGTAAAATATGCAAATATCTTAAATAAGCAAGTGATTATAAAATATTTATTATTGTCGGGGAATATTCGTTTGGTCGTGAAATATTCTTACTATCTAAGAATATTCTTACGATGGCGCAGCCTTGTGTGGGCCCTATAACTGAAAGCGATTGGATGAAGAAAACGACAAGTATAAGTTTTTTATAAATAACGGCGTAGTTGTTACCGTTAACACTGTTAGAATACCCGGTGGTTAAAACATAGTAATACGTGGTGTTGCATAGTAGCACACTGTATTGCACCAATTATTGATTCTTACATAAGAAGGCACTACTCAATAATTGTTACAGTAATTACTGTTCAATATTTTATTGATTCAATAATTGTTACGTTGATATTTTATATTATTATTGTTTCAATAATTGGCACTGCACATTATTTTCCATTATCAGATCAATAATTCATATTATTTAAATAATATTATTAGATAGTATTATTGGCAATGTCTAAGAAAGTTTTGTCTAAGGAGAGGTTTAGTCATCTAATTGTGCGTGAGTAAGGAGAAATCCTTATTGGAAAGCCCCTCTTTCCTGGGAACGACTTGGTTGTCATTATTGTGATTCTATAATATTATTTGTGAATAATTAATTATTGATTTATATGATAAGAAAAATATTTTTTTATGTGGATAGAAATGGAGGAATTTTTAGAAAAATGACAATTATTGAAAATTGATATGTTATCTTTTCTGATAAAATAATTCATTTAAATATATTATTATATTATAATAATGGTGATATTTTTACAATGAATGTGTGATATATGAATAAATGAGGAGGAAGAGTATTTTTGTTATAATAAATGCTAAAAACATGTTAAACATGTCGGTGGGCCCTATTTTGTGACTGAAATTAGATTATAGCCCGTAAAATCGTCCGTATGTGAATTTCGATCAATTTCTGCTTATAATTTGGAAAAACTTAAACTTACAAAGTTTTTAGATAATTGAATTTCCTATGGGATGGACATAAGATTTGAATTTTTCTGATAAAAGGGCTATTTATTGTGAATTATTGAAGTTCCAGAATAATTAATTTTTGGAGTTTAAAATGTTTTTTTAAGAAAAACATTTTTGGTGAGTTGGTGGGCCCCACTTATGTGGTAAATGTGCTGAAATCAAAATTTTAATGGTGCGTATGATTTTTTTATATAAATATATTATTTTATTAAATTTTATGCTTTGTTGTTCTAAGCATT
Organism: Panax japonicus; assembly: GCA_020205505.1. Lineage (NCBI taxonomy): Eukaryota > Viridiplantae > Streptophyta > Magnoliopsida > Apiales > Araliaceae > Panax > Panax japonicus. The sequence goes on along the minus strand of CM035102.1, from coordinate 34,277,479 downwards.
TTCCTATAAATAGGGTGCTTAGGTTAGAATTGAAAATCACATCAAAAACTGAAGTTTTCGCTCTCTATATTATCGAGCGTATTCTTGTGAGTATTCTGATACTTTGAGTGTTGCTATACGGTGCAAGTTCTTTCAGCACTATATCGAGTATTTCAGTCAGAAGTACTGTCTTTTTGAGATAAGTGATGTTATTTTTTTATAAATGATATTATTTCTTTCAATATCATTATGCCAGGATATTAGTAAGATTTTTCTTATGAAATTCTTGCCTTTTTGTGTCAGGATTACTATTCACGTATACGACACTATTCACGTTTACGGCATTATTCACGAATACGACACTATTCGCAGAAAAATTTAATTTTTCGTTCTTTATCCCAGATGTCTATTTTTGTTACTATCTTTGACTGTATCAATATTTTGATCATTATTCTTGAATTTTACCCCACCATAGTATATTATGAGGTGTTTTTGAACATGGATAAACCAAAGTACGAATCCTTAATATTTGTTCTTTTGTCTCACTAGATTCATTTTCTTTAAAATATTTTTCATCATCCTAAGTCCTAAATGATGATATAACTGAATATCTTTGGCCTGTAGTGCAAAGATGAATGATTTTCTGATGAATATCTTTAGCCCGAAGTGCAAAGATGAACAAATATTGAGATGAACATGACCAACAGATAAATATCTTTGGTCTGTAGTGCAAAGATGAATATTTGATTCAAGATGAATATTGATTTATGTTAAAGGGATAAAATATTGATGATGGACTTTTAAATTCATAGATGTTAGTAGATTTCATCTTCTACATAACTCTTATAATAAATTGTTATTTCCGCTGCGAATATTGATTTGAAACTTGTTGTCTATTATATTCTATCAGATTTTTCCCTGTTGAGGACTAAAGATAATTTATTCTATATTATCTTAGTCATAATATTCTTTACTATTCTATATTATCTTAGTCATAATATTTTTTACTGGGCTAGTTGAGCTCACCCTTTTCCTTTTTGTTCCATTTTTCTTCTCAGGAGGCGAGAATGTAGCGAGTACTAGTCGGGGTATGGAATGATGGTTTTAGAAAGCTGTTTTAGTAGTCTTCACTATTTTTGTAAAATAATGTATTAATAATTGTAATGAGGACTTATTTGAGTGTGGATATTGTCTAGAAGACAATATTTGTATTTTAACTCACAATTTATGTGTTGTTGTATTTTGCACGACAATTGTATTAATAAAGTTGTAGTTGTTTATGTACCATGTATTTGGCGACTCAGAATGGGTGATGTATACCTATTTTGGGGGCATCACAAAAAATAGTAGAAAATAACATATCTATTGACTATTGCTTTGATTTTATTGATAAGAATAGAAAATTCTTTTTTCACATGTCAAATACTGCGACGACCCGAGAATTTAGAAAATTATTAAAATCATAATTGATTGATTTAAGGTTCAATATTAGGACCTAGACTGAAAATAAGTGTATGGAATTGACAGTTCTGTAAAGGAATATTAAGGATTTTAAAATTCTGTAAAGGATTTTGGTGGATTTAAAATCTTTTGGTGGAGAATTATTAGGGTTAAGTATCTAAGTATATACAAGTCGGTATATATAATCATATATGTGAACAGTAAATTTTTATGTGTATAGTTTGTGGTTAAGGATCAAATCTTGATCAGATAAGTTACATAGGTGATAAACCCTAAATTTATGATAAGAATATGGTGATTAAGTTAGAAAACTCTAACGGCTGTTTAGAAACCCTAACGATACGCTCAGAAACCCTAATTCTAGTTTCGAAAATTTAAAACCCTAATTCAGGAGTTCAAAAGTTAAGTTTAAAAGTTTAAGTGTAATAAGTTATGGTATAAATGGGAAATGTCCATAATACCCTTCAAGTTATAAGGGAAAAGACAAAAATACCCTTAGTGAATGCGAAATGACCAAAATACCCTTTTCTTAAAATTTAAGTAAAAGATTTGTGAAATCTTGGTGACTCATCACCACTTGTTTATCCCATGTACCTTAAAATCTCCCAAGATCATATTTTTGTGCCACCTTGCAACACAAATACATTGAATCAAAGTTTTATAACTTGAAACTTAAGTAAAGTAACTTACTTTACTTTCAAAAGTAACCTAGACCTTCTCTCTCTAAAGATTTCAAAACTTAGAGTGAGAGAGAGAGTGAGAAACAAAGCCCTGATCATATCTTAACTCTCCAAGAACAGGATCAAAGATCAGAAATCAAGAATCAAAATCTAAAAGGTATAAAACCCTAAACTTGTAAATCTTTGTATTTGATGTTAGATGTTGTTGTTAGTTGGTTAAAATTGTGTTAAGGGATGTTGTTGTAACGTCTCCAAATCCGGGTCCCAAATCACCACGGATCTGGTACAATCATTCTATAATTATTTGCGGAAGATATAAGCATAAATTATTTATACAATACACTTTACACATTACCCAAGGTCGAAAACCTTCACTTAATACACAATTCATTATCCTATCTGACATACAAAGATATTATCATACAATACTATTACCAATCTAGCTGCACACATTAACTTAAAGCTAAAACTGTTTTTAACCTTTCCTTGTATCTGACGCATTCGCCTTAATCTGCAATGTTTTATCATGATATAGCAAGGGTGAGCATGAAGGTTGTCCATCAAGTTTAAATTTTATTTAAGGATATATCATGATTGAAAGAGTCTGAATAATAAGGTGACTATAATTCAAAAATATAGTTGTGAATTAGCACGAACAAACTTTTAACTGAACAAGTATTAAACATGAACAAATATATCTGGACCGAATGGTAATGAAGGTGATCAGCCTTTCATACCTAACTTATACATGCATTATATACAGAGTACAATTCTACAATTCATAGACATGACAATCAGCAATGATTAACCATAAGCATATCTGAATGAAACAACTCTAAGTAGAGTTAAGAAAAAACTTGCATGTTCGGTCGATTACGGTTACGCAATTTATTATGCTTTGATTGAAGACCTAATATATAAATAATATTGATATACAAATTAGAATAATATCATCACAGTATAATACTATTATATATAATCATAGAATAACCTAAACATATAACACATAACCCTATAAGTCTATATAACACATAACACTTAGCATCAAGTCAGACTATTTAAGTCTAAGTTGAATCAGACAAAATTCTAACATCCCGACGGTCTAGTCGGACAATTCACGAGTTTAAGTTCAATTAAACTCTGCCTTAACACTTAACAATTATCTTAGAAAATCATATTATTAATCAAAATAATTTTCATAGGCTTGTAATAATTTTCAAGTAATTATTACCATTTATCATAATTTTTCAATCATTAAACTCATATTTATATGAATTAAATACCACATAATTTCTTTATCATTAATATTTATTTAATATCAAATATTAATGAAATACATGTCATAATATTATAATATATTTATAATATATCAAAGTATTTTTAATACTTTAAAATCATATTTATATGATTTTTAAACAATTAAATCCATTATCCGATAATTGATATTAATATTAAAATATTAATATTTTCATGACAAAATATCAAAAGTTATATTTTATAACTTACAATATTTTTATAACACTTAAATTATTTTTATATGATTTTTAAAACATTAATTCTATTTTTTCATAATTTATTTAATATATTTATTAAATAAATTAATCACCATTAATATAAATTTATTAATGAAATTCATCACAAAATATCAAAAGTTATTAAAGATAACTTCAAATCTTTTCTAATACCATAATATAATTTTTCATGATTTTTCAAGTATTAAAATCATTTTTAAATAATTTATTTAATAATATTATTAAATAAATTAAATACCTTTTATATTTCAAAAATATTAAATATTTTTGAAATATACTCAAAATAATTAAAAACAATTTTTCAAACTTTAAAATAATTTTTAGAAATTTATTTAATAATTAAAAATCATTTTTCTCTATTTATTAAATAAAATAATTATTTTTAGAAATAAAATGTCGCTAAAAGTGGCCTATAGCGACAGAACCGTCACTATAGGTGTTCTTGGTGTTCTTGCTCAAACCCAGAAAACCCATGTCAGTGTCAAGGGTTCTACGTTTGACCAAGTCTAGATCTATGATTATACGGTTTCTAGGCAACTGAATATGTTAATGTTATAGTATACATGAAATACTACGACTACAAATCAATTTCATGCCCAAACTACATCATCACAGCAAGATCTATGCTCTAGAAATACCTGTTAGACGTGTTCTTGAGTTTCTGGGTTACCCAGAAACTCAAGCAGTATAAGGGTCCTACTTTACAGCCTTAAATCTTTGATTTCCATGACATATTTATGTGATATAAAGGTTTAATCCTTTAGTCGATATGTTTAGCTATAATAATATATCAACAGATCGGTCTAACAACAACACGTTTAAGAAATCAAGGCTAGTCAAAGTCTAACAAAAAAATGGTTCTTGAACAAATCTGGGTTTTCCAGATTGTTCATCCGGCTGATGGTCAACGGTTGTTTGATCGGCCAAATCTTTGATTCTGTTATGGATCTAGGTATTTTAAAAGCATGAATCGATAGCAAATATGTCAGTCTACAGGTCTATTACAACAACATGGCCTAAACATCAAAGATCAGTAAGATTAGAGGCCTCAAATATCTTGTCAGACCATTTCTGGAAAATTTGGGTTGCCCAGATTCTAAGTTTTGTGCTCGGTCAACGCTATTTGACCGATTATATCTTGCAATATATACATGCTCTGGCCCTGTTTCCAGTTTCAGATCAAAGAACTTACTACAAAGAACAGATCTATAACTTAAAACACACTAAACAACTAACAGATAAAGATCTAGAGGCCTTAACATTAGGCTGGCAGGCCTTATTTTTCCACTTTTCCAGATTTTTATAAACTTTGATTTCGATCATCTAAATGATATGGATCTAAGTTTTGGCAACCCAGATCATCAAATGACAACCTCTATCATAACTTTAACCAATAAACAACAACATTCAACATCAAATTAAAAGATTTTTAGGTTTAGGGTTTTTATACCTTTTTAGCTAGGATCTTGAATCTGATCCTTGATTCCTGATCTTGGAACTCTAACACACGATTTTGGCTTTGTATCATACTCTCTCTCACTCCCATTTTTGAATTTTAGAGAGAGAAGAGTCATGGGAGAAAATGAGAAGTAAAGTGGCCCATTTCTCTCTCTCTCTCTTTAATCAATATAAATGATATGATACAATGTATATAGCAATCTAGATGGCTGATCAGTTTAATTTAAGTCACATGGCTGATATCTAGTTGTTTACCAACTCCATATTTGGCAAGATCTACAAGCAATCTACTAAATAATGCAATAAGGGTAAATGGGTCACTTTACATACATTTTTAATGGCTAGCTTGTCATTTGCCCTATCCCTCAGGGTTTAGGGTTTAACCCTTAAGGTTTAGAGTTTAACCCTAAGATTTTTGAAATTAAATTTCTAAAATTTCCAAATTTCGATTTTGAAAATAGAAAATTAACATTTCTAAATTATAATTAAGATTCTATAATTATATTAAAATTTCCAAATTATAATTCAATCTTGCTAATTAGGATTATTATTTCCTAATTAAAATTGCTAATTTAGCAATTAGGGTCACAATTATACATTAGGGTTTATAACCCAAGAATTAGGGTTTTAAATAATCTTTCTAATTTAGAAATTAGGTTTCCTAATTAGATTAGGGTTTTCTAATTACTTATAATTTGAAAATTAGGATTAATGTTTCCTAATTAACATTAAAATTATTAAAATAACAATCAGGTTTTCCCTAATTATAAATTAGGGTTTCTAATCCAGAAATTAGGGATTTTCTAAATTAATTAGGGTTATCCCTAATTAGGTTATTATTAATAACATTTAAACCTTATACCAGCATTTGCATTCCCAAACTAGGGTTTTCAATTTCCGAATTCGGGTTTCAAATTCCCGAAACTGAAATTAGGGTTTTAGAACCGGTTTCTAGGGCTAATTATCAGATATTAGGGTTTTCTTACAGAACATTGACATTCATAGATAATATTAGGGTTTGACACTGATAAAATTTATCTGATAAACCCTTGACCGTTAACCACATTCTGTACACATACATAACCATATACACATAACATATACACTCATATACTTAATCATGAATAATTCACCAAAATCTTTCACAGAATTTTGAAATCCTCAAAATTCCTTCCCAAAAATATCAAACGCATACACTTATTTTTTTGTCTAGGTCTATTATTTGACCTTAAATCCATCATTTAAGATTTTAATAAATTGTCTAATTTCTCGGGTTGTCACATTCATCCATTCTTCTAAGAATTTCATCCCCGAAATTCACCTTACACCTTATACCATACTGCTTAAACCATTCATACACATCATCACATGCTACCCAATACACCACTCACAAGAGTAAAAAATTTTAAATTGTGCTGTCATATAGACTATTTTTCTGTCATTTTCGCAAAGGTTTTATGGAAATTCATCTGTAAACCGTCATAACTTACAGACACAAAGGGTGATTAACCCGGTATGCCCTGTACTGGTTTTATATGTTTCTCGTCACTGCCATAGGCACAAAATTTTACCTCAGTCTTATTTGATTTCGTACCAAAATAATTTGGTTCGGGAAATTTCTTTCAATGAACACTTAAATTTTTTATAAACATTAGTCTAGCTGAATCTAATAGCATAGACTCATATCAATAATTCAATTCAATCGAATTATTTAGGTGTAGTCAAACCCCGTTGGCAAGTTAAAATTTTTAAAAATATTTTTGAGAATGACGTCATGATGTCATACTGTATTAACAGTTCGTTTGAGGATGCCGTCATTGTATGACTTTGTCATAACACATTATACAATAGTGGAAACATGATTTTTAGATCGAATTCACACTAAGTAATTATGTATTTATAACTCCAACTTTTTATCATCTCTGCACCAGGTTACATGGTACATGAGTGATAAATAAAAATATATTTTGATATTTCAAATCATCTTCGTCTATCTGAAACAAGTAACATAGACTATACTTTAAACCGTTCCAAAAATCATTACGAATGTGTGTGTGTGTGTATATATATATATATATTTCAAAAGCACAAAGTGCGTATTTAGCTTGATGTCAAAATTTTGAAGTCTAGCATAACTAGGAGTTTGGAAAACTTATGTCTTCCCTGATGATCAATTGCTTAGTAATCTATCTATTCCTATTATCCTCAATACTCCATTCACACATAACTATTCTCAGTTCGTCAAACCACACTCATGAGTTCAGGAACTTTCCACAATCATATGAGTTTAAGAACTTATCCTAGTCAGACCTTTGACATCCATTCGCTGAGGGGTTCATAAACATTTCATATAATCATGAGTCACGAACGTACCATAAGTATGAGTTTTAAGAACTCGTACTTAACATGATATTCTCTACCTATAACCTATTTATCCGTTATACACATGAAAAAGGAATCACCCTCTTAACATGCATATTGCAAATAACGCGACACAAACATTTCAATGATTATCCATCAGTGCCAGAAACTAAGTGGTTTTTACACCAAGTACAATTCCTCGCCCATACAAGGAATCATACAACTTAGCTGCTGACATGAGTCCTCAATTGAAACTCCTACCTAATCTTAACTCCTTTCTCAATACGAATTTTATTTAATCCGTATTCATAATCCTTTCTTGAATCTGTACCAATTCATAGTACAACTGACACACAACAATCTTGTTGTAAACTTTCCAATCATCAGATTGATTATTTTCCCTGCTGTCCTTATCAGATCACGGGGTGATCTCAACGTATATATTACGATTCATTTCTATACTGTGATCATTTTGCTTTTCGATCTCCTATCACTACACTTTCAATCTTTTAGACTCTATCTATCCACCACTACTGTTCAACTTTTATTATCAGAGTTAGGGAACTCTGTATTTTTATAACTCGCCGAGATTCGTCTTTGAATCTTACCGACCAACTAACTCTATATGAGTTAAATCTTATCCTAATCACTGCGATTATTAGTCTTAGGTATTCCTACCTAAGGTTTATAACCAACAGCTTTGACACCAACTGTGATAGCCCCAAATCCGGGTCCTAAATCACCACGGATCTGGTACAATCATTCTATAACTATTTGCGGAAGATATAAACATAAATTGTTTATACAATACACTTTACACATTACCCCAAGGTCAAAAACCTTCACTTAATACACAATTCATTATCCTATCTGACATACAAAGATATTATCATACAATACTATTACCAATCTAGCTGCACATATTAACTTAAAGCTGGAACTGTCTTTAAACTTTCCTTGAATCCGACGTATTTGCCTTTGTAAAAGCCCCAAATCCGGGTCCCAAATCACCACGAATCTGGTACAATCATTCTATAACTATTTGTGGAAGATATAAACATAAATTATTTATACAATACACTTTACACATTACCCCAAGGTCGAAAACCTCCACATAATACCTGAATCAACTTCTATCTAACATACAAAATTATTATCATACTATATATAGTTACAAATTAAGCCGCACACATAAACTTAAAGCTGGAACTATCTTTAACCTTTCCCTATATCCGACGTATTCTCCTTAATTTGCAATGTTTATCATGATATAGCAAGGGTGAGCATGAAGGTTGCCTAGCAAGTTTAAATTTATTTAAGGATACATCATGATTGAAAGAGTCTGAATAATAAGCTGGCTATAATTGATCAATATAGTTGTGAATTAGCGCGAACAAACTTTTGACTGAACAAGTATTAAATATGAACAAATATATCTGGACCGAATGGTAATGAAGGTGATCAACCTTTCATACCTGACTTATACATGCAATATGTATATAGTACAATTCTATAATGGCAATCAACAATGATTAACCATAAGCATATCTGAATGAAATAACTCTTAGTAGAGTTAAGAAAAACTTTCCTGAACCGTTGATTACCACTATGCAATTTATAAGCTTTGTCTGAAGACCTATTATTAATAATATAGTTCTCCAATATTAGAATGATAACATCACAATTTAATACTGTTACATATATATAATTATAAATTAATCCCAACACATAACACATAACACATAATCCTATCAGTCTATGACACACATAAGACTCGGTATCAAGTCAAACTATTTCAGTTTGAGTTGAACCCGACTTAATTCTAACATCCCGACGGTCTAGTCGGAAAAATATCAAGTTTAAGTTCAATTAAACTCTGCCTAAACACTTAACACTTAACTTAGATAATTTTATTATCAGTCAAAATAATTTTCATAGGCTTGTAATAATTTTCAAATAATTATTACCATTTATCATGATTTTTGAATCATTTATATCGTATTTATGTAATATAAATACCACATTATTCTTTTATCATTAATATTTATTTAATATTAAATATTAATAAAAATAATAGCATAATATTATAATATAATTATAATATATCAAAGTATTTTTAATACCTTAAAATCATATTTATATGATTTTTAAACAATTAAATTTATTATCTGATAATTGCTATTAATATTAAAATATTAATATTTTTATGACAAAATATCAAAAGTTATATTTTTAACTTAAAATATTTTTCTAACCCTTAAATCATTTTTATATGATTTTTAAATCATTATTTCTATTTTCCATAATTTATTTAATATATTTATTAAATAAATTAATCATCATTAATATTAATTTATTAATGAAATTTATCACAAAATATCAAAAGTTATTAAAAATAACTTAAAATATTTTGTAATACCATAAAATAATTTTCATTATTTTTTCAAGTATTAAAATTATTTTTAATTAATTTATTTAATATTATAATTAAATAAATTAAATATCATTTATATTTCAAAAATATTAAATATTTGTGAAATATACTCAAAATAATAAAAACTAATTTGTAGGCTTTAAAATAATTTTTCATAATTTATTATGTATTTTTAATAATTAAAAACTATTTATTTCAATTTATTTAATAAAAATAATTATTTTTTTAAGAAACTGTCGCTAAAAGGTGCCTATAGCGATATGACTGTCGCTATAGGTGTTGTTGCTCAAACCCAGAAAACCCATGTCAGTGGACAAGATGGTAGGTTTGGCCGGCTATAACACTTGGATCTTGAGGTATCTGAGTTCGATTAGGTGTTCAGATTATAGTATTGATGCAATACTACAGCCTTAAACAAACAACATGGCAGTTATATACCAAAATAGAGAGATCTGGGCCCTCAAAAATCTTGTCAGACCTGTTCTTCATTTTCTGGGTTACCCAGAAATGAAGAACAACCAAGGTACCTACTTTGCAGCTTTAAATCATAACGTTCTGGACTCGGTTTGTGTGATCTAGTGGTTCAATCTTGTAGAACACATGTCAGGGTACAACAACATAACATCAGATCACCATAACAATAACTAATCTAAGAGAAATGGACCGGTCAAAGTGGTGGTCTGGAACTGCCTTTGAAGATTTCTGGGTTACCCAGAAACTTCATCCGATAGTTTCATCAACACAACTTTGACCACTGATTCCTTTGATTCTGTGAAGGATATAAAGCTTCTAGAGCCATGGATCGATAGTACTCATGCCATTCTACAAGTATGTAACAACAACATAGCCAAACAAGATTCAAGCTCTACGAAAATGCTGTCAGACAAGATCCGGGTTTCTAGGTTGCCCAGAAACCCATTTTCGTGATCGGTCAACGATGTTTGACTGCATATAACTTACGATCTAGACATGCTATGACCCTGATTCAAGTTATAGAGTAAATACCACATAACATACAATATGTACAAACCTTTAACACACTAAAAACATTAACAGAGACAGATTTAGGAGACCTGACATTTGACTGTCAGAAACCATTTTTCCAGTTTTCCAGATTTGGGAAATCCTTAAATTCGTGCATCTAGATGTTATAGGTCCTTGATCTAACAACCCAGATCACTTATTAACATCCTAATACACAACTTAAAGCAACAAATCATAACATCTAACACCAGATCCTAAAATTTTTAAGATTTAGGGTTTTTACCACATTGATGCTATGATCTTGAATCTGATCATCATGATCTATTCTTAGCTTGCTTGTGATCATTCTAGGAACTGATATACTTCATATTTTCGTGGGTCTAGAGAGAGAAAGTGTGGGTTAAGAGTTTGTCACAAAATGAAGCTAGATAATGACTTTTCTCTCTCTTGAATTATTTATATTTTGATACAATGTATCTATATAATGCAAGGGGATGAGATTGCTGAGATTTTTAGCATGTTGCTGATCTAGGGTAGGTGACTTGCCAATATATGACAAGACCTACAAGCAACATCCAATAATGCAACAAGGGTAATTTAGTCATTAGACTTTTAGATTTAATAGCATCCATGTAAATTGTCCAAACCCTTAGGGTTTAACCCTTAAGGTTTAGGGTTTGTGGCCCAGGTATAAAATTAGGGTTCACATGACCTAATTGAATTAAATACACAATTAGGGTTCCACGACCTCATTAAATATGCAAATTAGGGTTCGCATAACCTAATGGAATAAAGACGAAAAAGTCAGAAATAAATGTAGTAGACCCGGGAGAAGCCTCCACGTGTCCCAAGGCAGAAGACTCGTGGAGGCAGCTCGTTTTGGGAATTGATTGAGGGATTGGATTGGTGGCTAGAAGGACAGGGCAATATGGGCATTATTCTAATGACTAAAGGGTATTTCTGGAATTTCCCTGAAAGCATGTGCCTTGCACATGACTACTTTCCAGAAAATCCTATAAATACCCCTTCCATTCCATTTAGATGGGGACTTCTCTTCGGACTCAAGACTTGGACTCTTAGAAGATCAAAGGGACCCTTTTGGTGACTTAACGGCTTGGAGATTCCACCTAAAAGCACTAAAGGGGTTTGGACATTCTCTCAACACGAAGGACTCAAGAAGGCTCTTGGAATCCCTGCTACCCTAACACGGTTCCCGAATTCTAGGAGTTTTGCAATGCGTCGTTGGAGTAATTGCCCACCTGTTGTTCTCCCCTCTTTAATCAACCAATCAATTCCGTGCTCTTTGTGGATTTCTTTCCTCCTCAGCCAACATGAAACCCTAAGCGACAAGGCACGATTTCCTTTCCCACATTTATTTGGCGACTCTACTGGGGAGGTGTAGAATTCGTGAAGGGTATGCCCACAACTCGAAGTGGGAGAACTACAGGAAGAGCTGTTTCACCAATAAATAGCATTACCTCACCGGATCTAGTTCCGAGGCAAGCCACTCAAGCTTTCCAAGGAACAAACCTGGATTTTAACCAACCACTTATTGAAGACGCTTCAGAAGGGATTTCAACATCACGACATATGGCCAATCGACAATAGATAAGCGCAGGAAGGCAAGGCGAGGATGCAAGCGGAGAGCAGACCAATGTTGTGCAACTGGAGATGCTCAAGGCATTAAAGGAAGCACGGGAAGGACAAGGGATGATGATGGCCATGATGCTGGAAATGCAGAGGAAGCAAGAGGAAATGGGGAATTTTCACCAGCAGTTGATGCAGATTCCCACCTTCAAGGCCATGTTCCTAGGAAGTTCGCTGAGGGAACAAGCAGGGGTGGAAGACAACAACAATGGCAACAACAACAAAGAGAAGCTGATTGTACCTCTATCGATGGAGAATCAGTCGGTTCCAATTATCAACTTGGAGCCCCAGAATAGTGGGGATGTGCCACAACCTAGGTTGGAAGCAAGCCAACCTCAAACACACATTATCCCAACTGCTCTCCCATTATTTTCACAGGTGCAATTTCCAACCATTCCAAGCCATGTCCAGCGAGTGGGCCAGCAACTACCACCAGTGCCAGCTTTGCATGATGCAAGTGTGCATCAACCAATCTCTCTACCATACACACTACCGATACAACAGTATATCACAACACCCCAGAGAGTTCACGCCACAAGCCAGTACGTGACGAAGGATGATATGGTCGACGTGATCAATCAACTTCGCAGATAGACATCTCGACCCTCGGAGTTGGAATTTACTCCTCCTTACCCTGCACACATTCGGAGGCAACCTTACCCAACAGGGTATATTGAGCATCCCCGCAGTTTCCAAAATATAACGGGGAGAAAGGAAATGCCAGGGAACATATTGCCAGGTTTGTAGAGTCAATGTCTCCGTGGCTCGGATATGATGAAGTGAACAACCACAACCTTGTTGATGCAAGAATTCAACAAGACTTTGATGGATAGTGCCTTCAGTTGGTACTACAATTTGGAGAAGGGGTCAGTCCATGATTGGCACGACCTGAAATTACAATTTTTTAAGAAATTTTTTTATGTGCAAAAACAGGTGACCATTGTAGAGCTCATGAGGTTCAAGAAAAAGCCGAATGAGGAGCTATCATATTACGTTAACAGGTTCAGGGCCCAGACACAGAAGTGTGCAGAGCCGATTGAAGAAAAGAACTTAGTCAACATTTACAACAATGGTGCCTTAGATGCCTTCAAGCCCCACTTCATCACCAAGGCTTGTGATTCCTTCGCGACCCTCTCATCTTTTGCACAAGACTTAGGAGGAATCATGACATTTTCCACTAGCCATGCAATGGTTACATGGAAGGGCAAGAGGACAACAACTGTGGCTTTAGCTGACTCTTAGTCAAAACCACAAGGGGGCAAGAGGGAGAAGCATGAGAAGAATTTTGACCGAACTAGAGGAAGGCCTGAAGACAAATATGCAAGAAAGCCAGTCCCAGAAGCTATCACGTGTAGTGAGAAAGCATTCAGGGGTTTGTATGAACAATGGGTTGAGGGTGGTGAAACCCCCAAGGCCTAGATTTGTAGTGACGGAAGAGATGAAGAGAAGACCAGACTTCTGTGTATTCCACTAATACGTGGGACACTCAACTATGGATTGTTATAGCCTGCGGAGGATATTCCACGAGAAGCTGGCAAATGGGGAGATTGAACTTGGAAAGGAAAGTAGCGTTCATGACAAGCCACTGCCAAATCACAAGGGGAAAGAAATGTGCAACACTATTATTCACAACATAATCCCAGAAGTGGAGATGATGATGGAAGAAAAGGAGGAGTGTGACCCAGGCCTGCAGGTGACGGCATTGATGAATGGGGCCAAGTTCAGAATTTTTTTTGATCATATAGGATTGGCCAAGGAAGCAAGGATTGAGGCAACCAGGGCAATTATTAAGGCTGCCGAGACGAAGGAGACTTGCATGGCCATAAGCAAAGGATTTGTGAAGACGATAGAGGAAGAAGAAAATAAGATATCTTTCTCTAAAGCTGATAGAGAGATAAGATACCAGCACAACATGCCGCTGTATGTGACAGCAGTAATCAATGGCATCGAGGTGCGGAGGGCATTCATTGACAATGGAGCGTTTGTAAATATTATGCCCTACATCGTGTTTAAACGGTTAGGCCTGCCTGAGAAGAAGATTGTGAAGGAACAAATAAACATTACAGGATTCGCTAACCAGAGCGCAAGAACCTTGGGGCACATCAAGGTGGACATGCAAGTTGGGAAGATTCGAGAGGGCCTGTAATGTTTCATGTTGCCGAGGTAGATGCAACATATCATGTCTTGCTAGGAAGGGCTTGGCAAAATGACTACGAGGTGGTACCCTCGGTCTTACATTAGTACTTGAAGGCTATCTGGAAAGGGAGAGAAGTGAAGGTACCAGCAACTCGAAATCCCTTTGGACCAGAGGAGGAACACATCACCGAAGCAACTTTCTTCGATGATGTCGCTGATGAGGGAGAGAACCAGATTTCAAGGCCTGATTCCCTAAGACTAGCAAGCTGGGAGGAAGTGCAGGAAGATAGGTTCATGCCTGCAGAAAAAGAGAAGAAGAAAACCTCGGAACACTGAGAATGTTCCAAAAATAAGAAGCCAATGGTAGTAGACCTAGAGAAAGAAGGAAGAGAAGAAAAGAAAAGGCCAGCAGACCATGAAGATGCCAGAAATATAATAAATGCCAAGAGGATGGAACAATTTGAGGATGGTCAGAAGATAAAATGGGAAAGGGTTGTTAAACTCGACGGAAAGGTGGTGTTTCGATTGTGATAGTGCAAGGGGGAAGAGCCCAAGGAAGCGTGTGAACCCAAGGGCTCAGGAGGTGTCCCCCACTCCAGTAATAATGAAGAAGGAGGAGTTATACAACAGAAGGTAGAACCAGCTCCAGAATACTACGAGGTTAGGCCAAAACCTCAACACAATGAATTAGAGGAAGTTGATTTGGCAACGGAGGGAGGAATGCCAAGACCGACTTATGTCAATAAGAAGCTGGATGCTAACCAAAAGGAGGAGCTTGTACAATTATTGCGAGAGTATAGGGATGTCTTTGCTTGGAATTACGAAGAGATGCCCGGAATTGACAAGGATCTTGTGAAACACAATCTAAATATAAGCCTGGGAATGAAGCCAGTTAAGCAAGCAACTCGCAATTATGCACCCGAAGTCGAAACTCAAATAAAGGAAGAGATCAAGAAGTTGCTGGAAGTAGGCTTCATCAAGCCAATTCAACATCCAACATGGCTATCCAGTATTGTACCGGTAAAGAAATCAAATGGACAGCTACGAATATGTGTGGATTTCAAAGACTTGAACAAGGCATGCCCGAAGGACATGTACCCATTACCCAACATAGACACTTTGGTAGATGTAATGACTAATCATGAAATGATGTCATTATGGACGGGTTTGTGGGTTACAATCAGATAAAGATGTCCGTAGAAGATGCAAAGTTGACTGCCTTTCGTACCCCATTTGGGAATTTCTACTATGTAGTAATGCCATTCGGGTTGAAGAATGCGGGGGCAACTTATCAAAGGGAAATGCACGCCATATTTCATGACATGATTCATGATATAGTTGAGGATTACGTGGACGACATAGTAGTGAAATACAAGAAGGCGACAACTCATGTGGAGGACCTGAGGAAAGTATTTGAGCGATGCCGAAGGTATAAGTTGAGGATGAATCCGAAGAAGTGCGCCTTTGGGATGACGGCTGGAAAATTCTTGGGCTTCTTGGTGCACAACAGAGGCTTAGAGGTGGACCCAAGTAAGGCGAAAACAATCACAGAGATGCCCCCACCAAAAACACAGAAACAACTGAAGAGCTTTCTAGGGAAAGTTTCATACATAAGAAGATTCATGCCAGCATTAGCCGAAGTCACAGAACCTTTCGGCAAATTTCTAAAAGGAAAGGCACAATGGGACTGAGGGAAAGACCAACAATAGGCCTTTGAGAAGGTAAAAAGAATTTTGGCTTCAGCACAAACGATGGTAGTGCCACAAAGAGGAATGCCGTTGTAGTTATACATTACATCTACCAAGAAGTCTATAGGTGGATTGATCACGCATGAGGTGGATGGAGAAGAAAAACCTGTGTATTACATTAGCCAGATAATCAGAGGACCGAAAACAAGGTATTCACCGGTGGAGAGGCATTGCCTAGCATTGTTGTTCATTGCGCAGAAAATGCGGCATTATTTTTTAGCGCACGAAGTAAATCTTGCAACAAGAACTGATCCAATCAGATACCTATTAACTAAGCCAACATTAGTAGGAAGACCTGCCAGATGGATGATGATTCTTTCAGAATATGACATCAAGTGTGTAACACCGAAGGTGATCCGATGTCAAGCCTTGGCAGACCTGCTGGCTCAATTTCCAAATGGAGAATATGAACCCCCTTCTGAGGATCTTCCAGGTGGATAAATAGAATCAATCGAGTTGATGGATGAGGAACCAGAATGGTGGAGTTTTGCGTTTGATGGATCATCTGCAGAAGGTAAAGGTGGAGCAGGAGTGGTGTTGACCACCAAAGAAGGAAATAAAGTGACATTGTCATACAAATTGCATTTCCCTTGCACAAAAATGAAGCAGAATATGAGGCACTCATACTAGGATTATTGGCAGCTCAAGAATTGAGAGCCAAACATCTTAAAATAAACGGAGATTCAAACCTCATAGTGCAACAGATAAGAGGCCAATTTGGATTGAAGGAACCTATCTTGGCGCCATATCGAACTGTAGCACAAAAAGTGATGGAGGCTTTCAAGAAGGTGGTGATTGAATATGTGCCAAGAGGACAAAATAAACAACCTGATGCACTAGCAACAGTAGCATCTATATTCTATGTCCAAGGAGAGGATTTGAATGTAAAGGTAATGAAGAGAACCCTCCTAACCATGGTGCTAAACTTGTTCCCCAAAGACATGATAGATGATTGACGACATGACATCTCCCATCAATTGCAAACAAAAGAGGGAACAATACCTATCATGAAGTTACAGAAG
This sequence comes from Panax japonicus, assembly GCA_020205505.1. Lineage (NCBI taxonomy): Eukaryota > Viridiplantae > Streptophyta > Magnoliopsida > Apiales > Araliaceae > Panax > Panax japonicus. Next base: position 34,260,037 of record CM035102.1, on the reverse strand, counting down.
TACAACATCATCAAAGGTGTCTTGTATCACAAAGAAGCAGATGGTGTATTGACACGATGCTTGGGGAGGCAGGAGGCAAATAGAGTCTTGCATCAGGTGCATGACGAGAACTGTGGATTGGCAGACATAGGCCTGTATCGTAGGCTGTAACATCAAGGATATTATTGGCCTGAAATGAAGAAGGAAGTAGATGCCCTACAACGCCAATGTGTTTCATGCTAAGAATACCCTGGGGAGGATGAATGCACCTTCATTGAAGATATAGTGGATTGGCGAATCCCTTATGTAGAGTTCTTACAAAGAGGGACTCTTTTGACCGAAAAGAAGGACGCAATTATAATCAAGAAGAAGTCAAAACGTTTCTTCTTGCAAAATGGAGAATTTTTTAGAAGAGGATTCAATGGCAAGCCCCTACGGTGTCTGGAACTAGGTGAAGCTAAAGATTTGGTTTACCAAATGCACAAGGATGAACACCAAGGGGGAGCCAAGTTGTACAAACAACTTATCGATCATGGTTACTACTGGCCAAAGATGGAGGGAGATTGTCTAGAATTTGTTAATAAGTGCCACATTTGTCAAATACATGGAAACTTGATCTATGCTCCCGCCGTGGATTTACGAACTTTGGCAACACCATGGCCCTTTTATACATGGGGAATGGATCTTATAGGTCCTGTTCACCCTAATTCTAAGGGTAACATATGGATTTTAACTGCCACCGAGATGTACACAAAGCGGGTGGAAGCAATACCCTTGAAGAAGGCCATTGGACCAGCAGTGGAAAATTTTATCAAGGAGTACATCATTTGCCATTTCGGGATCCCAAAGATCATTTTGTCCGACAATGGAACTCCCTTCATCAATAGGGATGTCAAAAAGATGATGGTAAGATACAGGGTGAAACATTACAAATCATCACCCTACTACACGAAAGGCAACGGACAAGCAGAGGCTACAAATAAAACCTTGATAAAATTTTTATCAAAAAACCTAGACGATCATCCGAAGACATGGGCAGAACAACTACCAATAGCGTTATGGGCATATCGAACTTCGAAAAGAAAGCCTACAGGCGAGACCCCATATGCTTTGGTTTATGGTGAAGAATATATCTTGCCCGCCGAAATAGAAATACCTTCGGCTCGAATGAGACTTCGAAGCTTGGTCGAGAAAGAGAACTGACCAGCCGCCCTGGAGGCCTTAGTTAACTTCAGAGACAAAGCTAAAGAAAATCTTGAATGGTACCATGAAAGATTGCGATGACAATATAATACCGCAGTAGTACCACGAAAGATTCTGGTGGGAGACCTGGTACTCAAAACGGCAGCTCAAGTCATGAGGGGGACACCAACCACTAAATTTTACCTTAAATGGGAAGGTCCGTATAGGGTATGAGAGATCTCTGAAAGCGGATATTGTAAGATATCTCACGTGGGATCAGATGATGTCTCAGGCCCATTAAACTTGAAGTGAGTAAAAAAATATTATACATGAGAACATCATCACAAAAAGTTATACTTTCAACTTTAAAAGTAATCGAGGCACCTGATTATCAGCCCTCGTAACACAGAGTTATACTTTCAACTTCAAAAGTAATCGAGGCACCTAATCAGCAGCCCTCGGATCAAAAAGTTATACTTTCAAATTCAAAAGTAATCGAGGAACCTGACTAACAGCCCTCAGAAGTTACACTTTTAACTTCAAAAGTGATCGAGGCACCTGACTAACTGTGACACCCCCAAAATAGGTATACATCACCCATTCTGAGTCGCCAAATACATGGTACAGAAAACAAATACAACTTTATTATTACAATTATCGTGCAAAATACGACAACACATACTATGAGTTTAAATACAAATATTGTCTTCTAGACAGTATCCATACCCATATAAAGTCCTCATTACAATTATTGACACACTATTTTATAAAATAGTGAGGACTGCTAAACAACTGTCTAGAACCATCATTCCACACCCCGACTACTTCCTGCTATGTTCTTGCTTCCTGAGAAGAAAAATGGAACAAAAAAGAAAAGGGTGAGCTTAACTAGCCCAGTAAAGAATCTTATAACTAAGATAATATACAACAAATTATCCTTAGTCTTCAACAAGGAAAAATCTAATAGAATATAGTAGACAACAAGTTTTAGATCAACAACTGCAGTGGAAATAATAATTCATTAGAAGAGTTAAAAATGAATATTTTATAACCACTTGCTTATTTTGTAAAATTTGCATATTTCACCAATAACCAAAGTATTATATCAATTAACTCCTTATTATTTCAAGATAATAAATAGAGAAAATTTAATTTTTATTCATAATAAGTTGGGGTCTTACAACCTCCCCTCCTTATAAAATTTTGTCCTCGAAATTGACGTACGTACCTTGTGTTTCGAAAAGGTGAGGGTACTTCGCTTTAATTTTTGATTCCAACTCCCAAGTCATTTCTTCAATAACATGGTACCTCGTAAGACATGCTCTTTCCTATCCAATATCTTGATAGGTACCTCCTCGTAAGTTAAATCTTCGGCTATCTCGTCTAGTTCTAACTCAATAATGTGGTTTGGGTCTTTCACATATTTACGAAGCATAGATATGTGAAAAACATTATGAACACGAGACATTCTTGGAGGTAACGCGAGTCTATAGGCCACATTTCCTACTCGGTCAAGAATCTGAAATGGACCAATAAATCATGGATTGAGCTTTCCTCTCTTCCCGAATCTTGTAACTCCCTTCCATGGATCAATACGTAACAGTATATGATCCCCAATACCAAATTCCACATCTTTTCGATGAAGATTCGTATAACTCTTTTGTCGATCCTGTGCCATTTGTATACTTTGTTGAATTGTTTGGATCTTTTTCGTAGTCATACGTACCAAGTCTGGTCCCAATAATGTTGCTTCACCCACCTCATCCCAACATACTGGAGAGCGACACTTTAGTCCATACAAGGTTTCAAATGGAGCCATACCTATACTTGCCTGATAGTTGTTGTTGTAGGAGAATTCCACCAATGATAAATACTTATCCCAACTCCCTTTGAAGTCTAGGACAAAGAGTCTTAATAGATCTTCAAGAGTTAGAATAGTCTTCTCTGATTATTCGTCCGTTTGAGGATGATATGCCGAACTGAATCATAAATTCGTGCCCATAGCTTTCTACAAGCTAACCCAAATTCGTGAAGTGAATCTTGGGTCACGATCTAAAACTATGGATACTGGCATGCCATGCAATCTCACAATCTCATTCACATACATATGAGCAAGACGTTCAAGGGAATAAGTCTCACGTATAGGCAAGAAATGAGCAGACTTGGTTAATCTATCAACAATAACCCAAATCGCATCTATACCTTGAGAAACCTTGGGAAGACCCATAACGAAATTCATAATAATGTGTTCCCACTTCCATTTTGGAATCTCAAGTGGTTGTAATGGACACTTTGGCATTTGATGCTCTGCCTTTACACGTTGACAGGTTAAACACCTCGAGATAAACTCCGCGATCTCTCTCTTCATATTGTTCCAACAAAATGTATGTCGCAAAGTCTGTAGTTGATTCGAAGTATTCCTTCTTCATCGATTCCTGCTTCTGGAATAACACCTTTTTGCACTTTCTTCTTCATACGCATCAGCCCTAGGTCCGTAGCTTGAGCGCCTTTAACTTTATCCATTAAAGTCAGTTCTAATCGTATGTTTGATATCATCACGTGGGTACTTAGAGCCTTTAACTCTATCTCCATCCTTTGTAAGTCATACAAAATGGGTCTTTGTGTTAACAACATTGCACTCGTACCCGCATATGATCTTCTACTCAATGCGTCAGCTACAACGATTGCTTTTCAAGGATGATATTGAATGCTATGCTCGTAATCCTTCAACAGCTCGAGCCAATGTCGTTGCCGCATGTTGAGTTCCTTTTGGGTGAAGAAATATTTGAGGCTTTTATGATCCGTATAAATCTCCACTTTCTCCCCATACAGGTAGTGTCTCCAGATTTTATACTCAAAAACGATTGCTGCCAACTCCAGATCATGAGTAGGATAATTCCTCTCATATTCTTTGAGTTGTCGCGAGGCATAGGCTATGACTTTCCCATGTTGCATGAGAACACATCCTAACCCTTTGCCTGAAGCATCGCTGTAGATAACAAATCCCTCCAAACCAGATGGTATTGTTAGAATAGGTGCCAAAATGAGTCTCCTTTTGAGCTCTTGGAAACTCATCTCGCATTCCTCGCTCCATACGAATTTTGTATCTTTTCGAGTTAGCTGAGTTAATGGAGTAGCGATTCATGGAATTCGAGAAAATCCTTCCATGAATCTCCGATAATAACCAGCTAAGCCCAAAAAGCTACGCACTTCGGTCACCGAATTCGGTTGCTCCCAACTTTGTATTGCTTCAATCTTCGCCGGGTCAACAGATAGTCCATGTTTTGACACCATGTGCCCAAGGAATGCTACTTCCTTAAGCCAGAACTCACAATTCTTCAGCTTGGCATATAGCTTGTTGTCACAAAGTCTTTGAAGTACCAGCTTCAAATGGTGCTCATGATCTTCACGGCTTTTGAAATAGATGAGGATGTCATCAATAAAGACAACAACGAACTGATCCAAATATTCCTTGAATACACGGTTCATCATATCCATGAAAGCAGCAGGAGCATTGGTTAATCCAAAAGACATGACTAAGAATTCATAATGCCCGTACCGAGTCCTGAAGGTAGTCTTTGGAATATCCTCAGTTTTAATCTTCAGCTGATGATATCCAGAACGAAGATCGATCTTTGAAAAGAATTGTGCTCCTTGCAACTGGTTAAATAGGTCATCAATAGGTAGCGGATACCTATTCTTGATGGCGACATGGTTTAATTCTTGGTAGTCAATACAAAGTTGTATACTCCCATCTTTTTTCTTTACAAATAAAACAGGAGCACCCTAAGGGGATGTACTAGGACGAATGAAACCGAAGTCTAATAATTCCTGTTGTTGGACTTTTAACTCCTGAAGTTCAATAGGAGCCATTCGATATGGGGTTTTAGAAATGGGCTTTATACCCGGTTCAAGATCAATAAAGAATTAAACTTCTCGTTCTGGGGGTAGACCAGGAAGTTCTTCCGAAAATACGTCAGGAAATTCATTAACAACATGAATATTATTCAAATCTGATGTGTTTTTATTCAAGTCCATAATATGGGCTAAGAAAGCTTGACATCCATTTTTTAATAAAAGAATAACTTTATGGCTTGATATGACAGTGACTGATTTTAGTGGTTTATGTGACGCCCCCAAAATAGGTATACATTACCCATCTTGAGTCGCCAAATACATGGTACAAAATACAAATACAACTTAATTATACAACCGTCGTGTAGTATATGACAATACATAGCTGAGAGTTTAAACAGGAATATTGCCTTCTAGACAATATCCACTCTCCAATAGAGTTCTCATTACATTTATTGTCACACTATTTTATAGAATACTGAGGACTACTAATACACCGTCTCGGACCATCACTCCGTTCCTCGACTAGTCCCGTCTACGTTCTCATTTCCTGAAGAGAACGATGAAAGAAAAAGGGTGAGCTCAACTAGCCTAGTAAGAAATATTATGACTAAGATAATGCATAATAAATTATCATTAGTCTTTAACAATATTAAACTGATAAAATACAATAGACATTAAGTTTAACTGTAGCGGAATAATCAATCCATTAGAAGAGTCAAGTAGTGCATGATATCTACTATCTTCTATGATTAAAAATGTTTTCATCAATTTTTATCGCTGAGACTCATCTTCATAAATAAACCACATCATCTAATCATCCCTGCACTACAGGCCAAGGATATTCATTAAATCATCAATGGTCAAGACTATACCAAATAATTCCTGGTCATAATCATACAAAAAACTGTCCATCAATGCATTACAGGCCACTGAGGACATTTACCACATCATTTATAACATTATAGGTCATGATTATACCGAATGATCCCTGGTCATAATCATACCAAGTCCATCTATGCACGTAATCCAAAGATGACTTTCATCACAATATAAGCATGAGGATGATGATAATGACATAATAATTTAATAAAACAAGTTCAAGAATAAATTTTAAAGATTTATAAGTTAATTTATCCTGAAATCAATTACGTCCAAATTGTCAACATGATACTGCTTTGTAGAGTAAAATTCAAGAATGCTCAGAAGAATATTTCCATGAAAAGATACTGGATGAAGCACAAATATCCAAGATATTCTACTAATTTCATGGAGTATATAAGTCAAAACTTTAACCAACTGGTGCTGCTGCTGATGTCTTCCCGTCATTGTTGAATCTCCTCTTTTTGAAATTTCCACTTGACTCACCTCTCCTATTATCATGGCCACGATTACCACCCGAGTGGTTACCACTTTTGTCCGTATTCTTCCCTCCTCGCTGGTTATCAACGCTCCGATGACTGCTGTCACCGGTATGACCCTGGTTGTGGTCCCTTGGTTGAACATACTCATTATCACGCTCTAATAATTGATCTCTGTTTACAACATCTGAATATAAAGAAAATTTATGAGAGATAAGATATTATCAAATCTTGGGTTTTAGACCTCTCAGAAACATCCGCATCAAACGTTCCTCATTTTCTACCAAATGAGGTGTAAACCTAGATAACTCCGCGAACTTCACCTCGTACTGGGACATCGTCATGTTGTTCTGTTCCAGTCTAATAAACTCTACCTCCTTCATATGATGAATACTTTCAGGAAAGTACTTGTTATTGAATAGTTTCTGAAATTTCTCCCAAGACATGTTGAGTGCGGATGGCTGGGTATGCTTCACAGATTCCCACCAGTAATCTACCTCACCACGGAACATAAAAGTGGCGAATGGAATCTTCTGTTCCTCCGTGAAGCCCAAGACATCGAGTATCTTGGTAATTTGCTTAACCCACATTTCTGCCTTAATCGGATTGGGATTTCCCCAGAAATATGGTGGTCCCAACTCCTTGAACTGTTTGGCTGTGACAAACCGTGCGTTGCTATCATTTCCACCCGTATTTTGTACATGAGTCTCCCTCGCCTGATTTTATATGAACTGCAAAAAACTTCTAAACATCGCATCATTCATCGTTTGCTCGGTAGTGTTGTTTACAGAAGGAATATTTCCTTCCTGTTGCACGTTCTCTTGGTTGGTAATCAAAGGTTATTCTACACTCTCATAGACTCCATTGTTAACGTTCTCAGCTGCCATTCTTAAAAACTGCCATAAACAGGGGTTAATTAAACAAATTAACATATCACATAATATCCCTATATTATGACCGACCAACAAATAAGCTTAGGTAGGACACACTAGCGAAGGATTTACTCGTCTCTCCCCTCCTAGTTCTATTCCCTGATCTCCACTAGCGACCATATCCCTAAGCTCTGATACCAACTGTGACGCCCCCAAAATAGGTATACATCACCCATTCTGAGTCGCCAAATACATGGTACAGAAAATAACTACAACTTTATTATTATAATTGTCGTGAAAAATACGACAACACATACTGTGAGTTTAAATACAAATATTATCTTCTAGACAATATCCACACCAGATAAAGTCCTCATTACAATTATTGACACACTATTTTACAAAATAGTGAGGAGTGCTAAACAACTGTCTAGAACCATCATTCCACACCCCGACTACTTCGCGCTATGTTCTCGCTTCTTGAGAAGAAAAATGGAACAAAAAGGAAAAGGGTGAGCTCAACTAGCCAGTAAAGAATGTTATGACTAAGATAATATACAAAAAATTATCCTTAGTCTTCAACAGGAAAAATCTAATAGAATATAGTAGACAACAAGTTTTAGATCAACAACTGCGGCGGAAACAATAATTCATTAGAAGAGTTAAGTAGAGAAAGAAATCTACTATCATCTATGAATTTAAAAGTCCATCATCAATATTTTATCCCTGTAACATCAATCAATATATGTGACGCCCCCGAAATAGGTATACATCACCTATTCTGAGTCGCCAAATACATGGTACGGAATACAAATACAATCTTTAATATACAACAAGAGAGCTGTGAGTTTTAATACAACTATTGTCTTCTAGAAAATATCCACTCTCAGAATAAGTCCTTATTACATTTATTGTCACACTATTTAACAGAATAGTGAGGACTACTAATACTATCATCTGGACCGTCACTCCATTTCCCGACTAGTCCCGGCTACGTTCTCATTTCCTAAAGAGAACAGTGAAAGAAAGGGTGAGCTAAACTAGCCCAGTAAGAAATATTATGACTAAGATAATGCAGAATAAATTATCATTATTCTTCAACAGTGTTAAACTGATAAAATACAATAGACATTAAGTTTAACTGCAGCGGAACATGCAATCCATTAAAAGAGTCAAGTAGAAAATAAAATCTACTATCTTTTATGATTTAAAAGGTTTTTCATCACTTTTATTGCTGGGACTCAGCTTAATAAATAATCCACCTCATCCCTGCACTATGGCCAATGATATTCATAAGTATCACAACCACAAATTATCCATGCACTACGGGACAAGGATATTCGTGTATTCATCAATGGTCATAATCATGCCAACAACTGTCCATCAATGTACTACGGGCCAATGAGGACTTTTACCACATCATTTGTAACATTACGGTCATGATTACACCGAATAATCCCTGGTCATAATCATACCAAGTCCATCTATGCACTACAGGCCACGGATGACTTTCAACAAAATATAAACATGAGGATGATGACAATGATATAAGAATTCAATAAAACAAGTTCAAGAATTAATTTATCCAGGAACTAATAACGTCCAAATTGTCAACATGATACTTCTTTGTAGAGTAAAATTTAAGAATGCTCTGAAAAATATTTCCATGAAAGATACAGGATGAAGCGCAAATATCAAGGATATTCCACTAATTTCATGGAGTATAGAAGTCAAAACTTTAACCAACTGAGTATAATAAAGAATGGAATAACAAAAGAAATCACCATGCATGCGGTACTTCATATAGACAGGTTATTCTAACAGAATAACAAATAACGGAACCAGGTCAGGTGTAATACGCATTGACAGGATATTCCAATAGAATAATAAAGAATGGAATAACAATAAAAATCACCATGCATGCGGTACTTCGTATAGACAGGTTATTCCAACAGAATAATAAATAACGGAATTAGGTCCGGCGTAAAACGCACAGACATGATATTCCAACAGAATTAATAAAAACGGAACCAGGTCTGGCCGAAAACGCACAGACATGATGTTCCAACATAATAATAAAGAATGGAATAACAACATAAATAGCCAAGTATAGGGTAGACATCGTATATAGGTTATTCCAACAGAATAATAAAGAATGGAATAACAGAAGTTCTCTTCATGAATATGAAAAAATAATACCCTTTACCTTATAAAGAAGAGTACTCCGACGGTAGGGCGGGGATATACTTGAAGAAACTTGCACTACGCTCAAAGCTTTCTTAAACGCTAAAGAAATACACTCAAGATAGAAGAATAATTCTATCTACAGTTTCTCTCTCTAGAGTTTCAGTGAATTCGTAAGAAATAATGAAGGAATGAGCTTCTATTTATAGAAGAATTGACTGAATAATAACCAATCCATGAACGGTCCAGATCGATTTACTTTAAACAGACGGTCCAGATTGGTTTACAATAAAATATAATATTTTCTATTTATAATCTAATAAAACGAATAACTTTTAAAAAGATTTTACTATACAAATACTATACAGGCACTATGCAAATACTATGCATAATAAAATATAATATAATCTAATTATTGTCTAATAAAACAGATAACTTTATAAAGTATTATGTTTTATATAAAAAGATTTTACTATTAGCCTAATAAAACGAATAACTTTATAAAAGTATTATGTTTTATATAAAAATCTTTTATGTTTTATTACATTAATAATACTAATAAAATAAAACTTCATCATCATTATTATTATTCACACTATTAATCGACTAGGTCGTTCCCAGGAAAGAGGGGGCTTTCCAATAAGGATTTCTCCCTATTGGCGCGCAATTAGGTGACTAAATCTCTCCTTGACAGAACTTCTAGACATCGTTAATATTACAAATAATAATATTAATAACTCTTTCATCTCAATTATTGATTTAATAATATATAAAATATCGATAATAATTGAATAAAACTGAATGACTTCTCACGTAAGCATCAATAATCAATACCGTGTGCTACTATGCAACCACGCGTATTACTGTACTTTTACTATCGAGGAGTTCAACAGTATTAACGATAAAACTTCCGCCGTTATTTTTAATAAAATATTTTTGTCGTTTTCTCAATCCGACAATAATTCTGTTGTGGGGTCCACCAATGATTGTGCCGTAGTACGAATATTCCCTGTTAAAACGAATATTCTTTGACCAATCGAATATTATATAACAACTTGCGTACTTTGCAAAATTTATAAATATTACCCACAACTATAACATTATATCAAATTTATTCCATAATATTCAAAAATTATATTTATAGAAAATTCATTTTTATTCATAAAAGTTGGGGTTTTACAATCTCCCCTTCTTATGAAATTTTGCCCTCGAAATTAGGGTACATACCTGGTATGTCGAAGAGGTAAGGATACCTTGGTTTCATTTCAGATTCTAACTCCCAGGTCATTTCCTCAACATTGAGGTTCCTCCATAAAACTTTGACTTGAGGTATAACCTTGGAGCGTAGAATATGTTCCTTCTTATCCAAGATTTGAACAGGAACCTCTTCATACGTTAAATCTTCCGCTATTTCGTCTGGTTCTAACTCAATAATGTGGTTCGGGTCTTTCACATATTTACGTAACATGGATATATGAAAAATATTATGAACTCGAGACATACTTGGCGGTAAAACGAGTCTATAGGCTACAATCCCTACTCGATCGAGGATTAAAAATGGGCCAATGAATCGAGGATTGAGCTTTCCTCTCTTTCCAAATCTCGTAACTCCTTTCCATGGAGCAACACGTAACAACACATGATCTCCAATATCGAATTGCACGTCCTTTCGATGAAGATCAGCATAACTCTTTTGTCGGTCTTGTGAGGTTTTTATACGTTGTCGGATCGTTTGAATCTTTTCTGTAGTCATACATACTAACTCCGGTCCAAACAACGTTGCTTCACCCACCTCATATCAGCATACTGGAGAACGACACTTTCTTCCATACAACGCTTCGAATGGAGCCATGCCAATACTTGCTTGATAACTGTTGTTGTAAAAAAACTCCACCAATGGTAAGAACTTGTCCCAACTTTCCTTGAAGTCAAGCACACAGAGTCTTAATAAATCTTCAAGAGTTTGAATAGTCCTTTCTGATTGTCCGTCCGTTTGAGGATGATATGCCGAACTAAATCGTAAATCCGTGCCCATAGCTTTTTACAAACTAACCCAAACTCGTGAAGTGAATCTTGGGTCTCGATCAGAAACTATGGATACTGGCATACCATGCCATCTTACAACCTTGTTTATGTACATACGAGCAAGACGTTCAAGTGTATAAGTTTCTCGTATAGGTAAGAAATGAGCAGACTTGGTCAATCTATCAACAATGACCCAAATTGCATCTATACCCTGAGAAACTTTAGGAAGACCAGTAACGAAATCCATGGTAATGTGCTCCCACTTCCATTCTGGAATTTCAAGTGGTTGCAATTGACCTATTGGTACCTGATGCTCCACCTTAACTCGTTGACACGTTAGACACCTTGAGATAAACAGCGCTATCTCTCTCTTCATATTTCCCCACCAAAATGTATGTCGAAGATCATGATACATCTTAGTACTCCCAGGATGGATTGCAAACGGTGTGTTGTACGCCTCCATCATGATTTTATACTTTAACTCAGGGTCGTTAGGAACACAAAGTCTGGAGTTGACTCGAAGTATTCCTTCTTCATCAATTCTTGCTTCTGGCATAGCACCTTCATGTACTTTCTTCCTCATATGCATCAGCTCCAGGTCTGTAGCTTGAGCAACTTTAACTTTATCGATTAAAGTCGGTTCTACTCGTATATTCGCCATCATCACGTGGGTCCCTGGAGTTTTTATCTCTATCCCCATCCTTTGCAAGTCATACAAAATGGGCCTTTACGTTGACAATATCGCACTCGTACCCTCATATGAATCTTCTACTCAACGCGTTAGCTACCACGTTTGCTTTTCCAGGATGATACTGGATGGTATGATCATAATCTTTCAACAGTTCAAGCCAACGTCGCTGTCGCATGTTGAGTTCCTTTTGAGTGAAGAAATATTTGAGGCTTTTATGATCCGTAAAGATCTCCAGTTTCTCCCCATACAAGTAATGCCTCCAAATTTTAAGTGCAAAGACAACAGCTGCCAACTCTAGATCATGAGTAGGATAATTCCTCTCATATTCTTTGAGTTATCGAGATGCATAGGCTATGACTTTCTCATGTTGCATGAGAACACATCATAACCCTTTGCCCGAAGCATCACTGTAGATGACAAATCACTCCGATCCAGATGGTATTGTCAGAACAGGTGCTGAAATGAGCCTCCTCTTGAGTTCTTGAAAACTCTTCTCGCATTCCTCACTCCAACCGAATTTTGTATCTTTCCGAGTCAGCTGAGTTAAGGGAGTAGCGATTCGAGAAAACCCTTCTACGAATCTCCGATAATAACCATCTAAGCCGAGAAAGCTATGTACTTCGGTCATTGATTTAGGTTGCTCCCAGCTTTGAATAGCTTCAATCTTTGCTGGGTCAACAGATATTCCATGACTTGATACCATGTGCCCAAGGAATGCTACTTCCTCAAGCCAGAACTCGCATTTCTTCAACTTGGCATAAAGCTTATATTCACGAAGCTTTTGGAGTATCAGCCTTAAGTGTTTCTCATGATCTTCACGGGTTTTGGAATAAATAAGGATGTCATCAATAAAGACGACCAAAAAGTGATCCAAATATTCCTTGAATACTCAGTTCATCATATCCATGAAGGCAGCAGGAGCATTAGTCAATCCAAAAGACATGACTAGGAATTCATAATGCCCGTACCGAGTTCTGAAAGCCGTCTTTGGAATGTCATCGATTCTAATCTTCAATTGGTGATATCCGGAACGAAGATCAATCTTTGAAAAGAATTTGGCGCCTTGCAACTGGTCAAACAAGTCATCAATACGTGGCAATGGGTACCTATTTTTGATGGTTACATGATTCAACTCCCAATAATCAATACAAAGTCGCATACTCCCTTCTTTCTTCTTCACGAATAGAACATGAGCACCCCAAGGAGAAGTACTAGGACGAATGAAACCGATGTCTAACAATTCCTGCAGTTGGGTCTTTAACTCCTGAAGTTCAATAGGAGCCATTCGATATGGGGATTTGGAAATAGGTTTTGTACCAGGTTCAAGGTCAATACAAAATTCAATTTCACGCTCTGGGGGTAGGCCATGAAGTTCTTCAAGGAATACATCAGGAAATTCATTAACAATAGAAATATCATTCAAAACTGACGTATTTTTGTTTAGATCCGTGACACGAGCTAAGAAAGCTTGACATTCGTTTTTCAATAAACGAATAGCTTTATGGCTTGAGATGACAGTGATTGATTTTAATGGTTTGGTTGCTTGAATTTTCATAATAGGTTGGGTAGGAATATGAAAGCTAACAACCTTACGAAAACAATTAATTTTTGCATGATGAGTAATTAACCAATCAATCCCTAGAATTACGTCAAAAGCAAGTATTTTCAGTGAAATAAGATCGACAAATAATGTGAGGGTACCGATTTGAACCAAATAAGACTTATAAATAGTGGATGTAATGAAGGTTTCTCCCAACGGAGTTTCAACAGATAAGTCAAAGTCCAATTTCTCCGGAGTCAAATTTAATTGTTGAGCACAAGTAGGAGAAATAAAGGAATGGGTAGAACCGGTATCAAATAAGGTATATACTTCGCTAGAGTTTATGATAAGCTTACCAGTGATGACCCCATTTGGGTTCCTTGCTTTCTGGGAGGTCACGACAAACGCTCTCCCTTGCACTACCGACTTTGACTTTTCTGGGGCGTCCTTTGGTGCCTCCATCCTAGCTGAACTTGTCTTCGGTGAACGACAAAATCGGGCTAGGTGACCTTCTCTTCCACAATTATAACATTCTTTGGATGGCATCGCGCAGTTTGGACTGATGTGTCCTTCCCCTCCGCATTTGAAGCATATGATAGGTGGTCGTTCTCCTTCCTTATCCACGGGTGCTGGTGCTGACGTCTTTCCATCATTGTTGAATCTTCTCTTCTTGAAATGTCCATTCTTATTGTTTTGGCCATGATTACCACCGAAGTGGTTACCATTTCTGGCATGTTTATTCCCTCCACGCTTATTGTCACCACATCGATGACTGTTATCACTGGTATTATCATTTTGCCGACTGCTCTCTTTTGGTTGGGTTGACTCATTATTGCGCTCTAATAACTGAGCCCTATTAACAACATCTGAATACAAACATAGTTTATGAGAGATAAGATATTGGCGTATCTCGGGTTTCAAACCTCTTAGAAACATTCGCGTCATTCTCTCCTCATTATCAACCAAATGGGACGCAAACCGGGACAACTCAGCAAACTTCGCTTCGTACTACGACACGGTCATGTTGTTTTGTTCCAATTTAATGAACTCTACCTCTTTCATGTGACGAATACTTTCAGGAAAGTACTTGTCGTTGAATAGTTCTTGAAACTTTTCCCAAGACATCTTCAATGGGGCAGGTTGGTACGCTTTATAGATTCCCACCAGTAATCTGCCTCTGCCCGCAGCATGAAGGTGGAAAAGGGAACCTTTTGATTTTCAGAGTAACCCAAGACATCATATATCTTATTGATCTGTTTTATCCACATCTCCGCCTTAAGTGGTTTTGGCTCTCCAAAAAACTCCGGTGGTCCCAGCTCCTTGAACTGTTTGGCGGTGACTGTCCGAGAGTTACCAGTGTTTCCACCTGCATTTTGGACAGGAGCCACTCTCGCCTGATGTTGCATGAATTTCATGAAGCCTCGGAACATTCCATCGTTCATCATTTTGTCAGTGTTGTTGTTTGTATGAGGATTGTCGCCTTCCTAATGCACATTGTCCTGGTTATTGATATGTGAAGACTCAACGGTCTCCTGTGCTCCATTGATGTTCTCAACATTCCCGGATGCCATATTCAAATACTGCTAGAAAATAAGGGTTAATTAACATATCACATATTATCCCTATACTCTGACCGACCAATTAAATACCAAATAAACTTTGGTAGGTCATACTAGCGAAGGAATTCCCCGTCTCTCCCCTCCTAGTTCTTGTCTCACATCTTAGCTAGGGATCATATCCCTAAGCTTTGATACCAACTGTGACGCCCCCAAAATAGGTATACATCACCTATTCCGAGTCGCCAAATACATGGTATAGAATACAAATACAATCTTTAATATACAACAAGAGAGCTGTGAGTTTTAATACAACTATTATCTTCTAGACAATATCCACTCTCAGAATAAGTGCTCATTACATTTATTTTCACACTATTTAACAGAATAGTGAGGACTACTAATACTATCATCTGGACCATCACTCCATTCCCCGACTAGTCGCGGCTATGTTCTCATTTACTGAAGAGAACAATGAAAGAAAGGGTGAGCTTAACTAGCCCAGTAAGAAATATTATGACTAAGATAATGCAGAGTAAATTATCTTTAGTCTTCAACAGTGTTAAACTGATAAAATACAATAGACATTAAGTTTAACTGCAGCGGAACATGCAATCCATTAAAAGAGTCAAGTAGAGAATAAAATCTACTATCTTTTATTATTTAAAAGGTTTTTCATCACTTTTATCGCTGGGACTCAGCTTAATAAATAATCCACCTCATCCTTGCACTACGACCAAGGATATTCATAAGTATCACAACCACAAATTATCCATGCACTACGGGCCAATGATATTCGTGTATTCATTAATGGTCATGATCATGCCAACAGCTGTCCATCAATGCACTACGGGCCAATGAGGACTTTTACCGCATCATTTGTAACATTACGGTCATGATTACACTGAATAATCCCTGGTCGTAATCATACCGAGTCCATCTATACACTACAAGCCATAGATGACTTTCAACAAAATATAAACATGAGGATGATGACAATGATATAAGAATTCAATAAAACAAGTTCAAGAATTAATTTATCAAGGAACTAATAACGTCCAAATTGTCAACATGATACTTCTTTGTAGAGTAAAATTTAAGAATGCTCAGAAGAATATTTCCATGAAAGATACTGCATGAAATGCAAATATTAAGGATATTCCACTAATTTCATGGAGTATAGAAGTCAAAACTTTAACCAACTGAGTATAATAAAGAATGGAATAACAAAAGAAATCACCATGCATGCAGTACTTCGCATAGACAGGTTATTCTAATAGAATAATAAATAACGGAACCAGGTCAGGCGTAATACGCACCGACAAGATATTCCAACAGAATAATAAAGAATGGAATAAAAACAGAAATCACCATGCACGCGGTACTTCGCATAGA
This sequence comes from Panax japonicus, assembly GCA_020205505.1. NCBI lineage: Eukaryota > Viridiplantae > Streptophyta > Magnoliopsida > Apiales > Araliaceae > Panax > Panax japonicus. The sequence continues at coordinate 34,243,397 of CM035102.1, read as the reverse complement.
CTGGTTATTCCAACAGAATAATAAATAACGGAATCAGGTTTGGCATAAAACGCACAGACATAATATTCTAACAGAATAATAAAGACGGAACCAGGTTCGGCGTAAAACGCACAGACAAGATGTTCCAACAGAATAATAAAGAATGGAATAACAACAGAAATCACCCAGTATAGGATAGACCGCATATACAGGTTATTCCAACAGAATAATAAAGAATGTAATAACAGAAGTTCTCTTCATGAATATGAAAAAAATAATACCCTTACTTTATAAAGAAGAGTACTCCGACGGTAGGGCGGGGATATGCTTGAAGAAACTTGCACTACGCTCAAAGCTTTCTTAAACGCTAAAGAAATACGCTCAAGATAGAAGAATAATTCTCTCTATAGTTTCTCTCTCTAGAGTTTCAGTGAATTCGTAAGAAATAATGAAGGAATGAGCTTCTATTTATAGAAGAATGGACTGAATAGTAACCAATCCAAGAACGGTCCAGATCGATTTATTTTAAATGAACGGTCCAGATTGGTTTACAATAAAATATAATATATTCTATTTATAATCTAATAAAACGAATAACTTTTAAAAAGATTTTACTATACAAATACTATGCATAATAAAATATAATATAATTTAAATATTGTCTAATAAAACAGATAACTTTATAAAAGTATTATGTTTTATATAAAAAGATTTTACTATTAGCCTAATAAAACGAATAACTTTATAAAAGTATTCTGTTTTATATAAAAAGCTTTTATGTTTTATTACATTAATAATACTAATAAAACAAAACTTCATCATCATTATTATTATTCACACTATTAATCGACCAGGTCATTCCCAGGAAAGAGGGGGCTTTCCAATAAGGATTTCTCCCTATTAGCGCGCAATTAGGTGACCAAATCTCTCCTTGGCAGAACTTCTAGACATCGTTAATATTGAAAATAATAATATTAATAACTCTGTCATCTCAATTATTGATTTAATAATATATAAAATATCGACAATAATTGAATAAAACTGAATGACTTCTCACGTAAGCATCAATAATCAATACCGTGTGCTACTATGCAACCACACGTATTACTGTACTTTTACTACCGAGTAGTTCAATAGTATTAACGATAAAACTTCCATCGTTATTTTCAATAAAATATTTTTGTCATTTTCTCAATCCGATAATAATTCTGTTGTGGGGTCCACCAATGATTGTGCCGTCGTACGAATATTCCCTGTTAAAACGAATATTCCCCGACTAATCGAATATTATATAACAACTTGTGTACTTTGCAAAATTTATAAATATTACCCATAACTATAACATTATATCAAATTTATTCCATAATATTTAAAAATGATATTTATAGAAAATTCATTTTTATTCATAAAAGTTGGGGTTTTACAATATACATCTTGCATCAAACATTTATCTTTGCACTATGGGCCAAAGATATTCATTTGTATCACCAGTTGGTCATGTTCATCTCAACACCTGTTCATCTTTGCACTACGGGCCAAAGATATTTATCAGGTAATCATACATCTTTGCACTACAGGCCAAAGATATTCATCAAGTATCACCATTAAGGACTGAGGATGATGAAAAACATTTTAGAGAATGAATCTAGTGAGACAGAAGGACAAATATTAGGGATTCGTATTTCGGTTTATCCAAATTCAATAATACTCCATAATAACCAAGTGTGAAGTAGAATTCAAAAATAAAGATTAAAACCTGGATACAATCAAAGATAGTAACCATAAAAGACATCTGAGACGAAAAAGAGAAAATTTCATTTTTCGGTGAATAGTGTTGTATTTATGAATAGTGTCGTATACGTGAATAGTAACCCCGACACAAAAAGATAGAAATTCCACAACAAAATTCATAACAATATCTCATCATAATGATATTGAAGAAAATAATATAATTTAAGAAGAAAATAACATCCTTTACCTCAAAGAAACAGTACTTCGGAATGAAAGGTCGGATGTGATGCTGAATGAAACTTGTACTGAATAGCAACTCTCAAAGTATCTAAATACTTACAAAATACGCTCGATAATATAGAGAGAGAAAGAGAGAAATCTTATATTTCTGTTGTGATTTTCAATTCTAACCTAAGCACCTATTTATAGGAAAATGCTAGCACGCCGAAGCAAACTTGACCTGCTATTTGATGGCTTTACCTGCTACTATTGCCACCCACCACATTTGAAATAAAATTTGAGCACATTTCTCACCAACCAAAAGTGGGGCCCACTCAATTCTAAATTTTTCCACCAAAAATCATTTATAACATAATTTCCGAATCATTCATCTCTTAAAATTCATAACAAATCATACATTCATTTTTAACGGTTCAAAATTTATGGACATATACTCAACTTATATATGTATAAAATATCTAAAAATCACAACGATCCAACGGTCGGATTAAAAATTATAACTCACGCAATATATCTCAAGAACACTGATTTGATTTTTAATACCTCCATTTCGACAAAAATACGGATAAAACACCTCAACATTAATAGCCACATAAAATAAATATTTCCTTATCATATAAATCAATAAATAATTATTCACAAATAATATTACAGAATCATAATAATGACAATCAGACCGTTCCCAGAAAAGAGGGGGCTTTCCAATAAGGATTTCTCCTTACTGGCGCGCAATTAGGTGACCAAACCTCTACTTAGACAGAACTTTATAGACATTGCCAATAATGCTATCTAATAATATTATTCAAATAATATGAATTATTGATCTGATAATGGGAAATACTGTGTAGTGACAATTATTGAAATAATAATAATATAAAATATCAATGCAACAATTATTGAATCAATAAAATAAAATATTGAACAGTAATTACTGTAACAATTATTGAGTAGTGCCTTCTTACGTAAGAATTCAAAAATACTGTGTAATATCGTGTGCTACTATGCAACCATACGTATTGCTATATTTTAACCACCGGGTATTCCAATAGTGTTAACGGTAACAACTACGCCGTTATTTATAAAAACTCAAACTTGTCGTTTTCTTCATCTGACAGTTATTCTGTTATGAGGCCCACGAATAGCTGCGCCGTCGTACAAATATTCCCCGATAACAAGAATATTCCATGACCAAACGAATATTCCCCGATAAAAATGATTATTTTATAACCACTTGCTTATTTTGTAAAATTTACACATTTCACCCATAACCAAAGTATTATATCAATTAACTCTTTATTATTTCAAGATAATAAATAGAGAAAATTTAATTTTTATTCATAATAAGTTGGGATCTTACACTAACAGCCCTCAGAAGTTACACTTTAAACTTCAAAAATGACTGAGGCACCTGAATATAAGCCCTCAACCCCGAAAGTTACACTTTATCTTTAAAGGTGGTGTACGTTATGCTTTATTTGACAAAAGCAAGAAAGTTACACTTTATCTCTAAAAGTGGCAAACGTTATGCTTTCTTCGATAAAAACAAGATTTATTATGAAACGTTATGCTTTTCGTTAAAAGCAATTTGATTATCAATAAATTGACAAACTTTCACTTATACTTGAATGTTTATTTTTTATTTTTTCTTAAAAAAAGAGTATAAATTCAAGTGTTGGTTTGTGCAAAATATATATATACATGTTTTTTTTGAAAAAATTCATGTTTGCTTATAGTACCTATTGTTGTCTTGGAATATTAATTTGAATAACTTGAGATTCAATGATAAATATTGAGTTTTAAGGAATTATTCAAATTAAAAGTAATCAACAAGGTTAAAGAAACTACATTTTGATAAAATGAAATATGTGTAAATGAGTTTTTGAAACAGGAAATTGAAAAAAAAAGCTATTACAACAAGTTATGATCTAAAGACTAAGACATATCAAAATGAAGTGGAGGCACATCTAAAGCTTCCAAGTCAGCAACGACAACATCTCGAATCTTAAGATTTGCAACTTTCAGTTCCCTAATCTGTCGGGTAGTTGACTCTAAGTCCTGTCGCTAGCGCTCTACCTCCCAAAGCTGGCCCTCTAAATCTTGAGACTGGATCTTCAATTTGTTGGCGGCTTCAGTCAAGCTCAGAAAGCTACACTGAAAAGGATTCATCTTCACACTTACGTACATCAACCTCCGAACGTATTGAAACAAGATTAAAACTTGACTTGAGAAGAGCCAACCTATCACGAAATGGAGACATGTAAACACCTATGGCTGTAAGGTCATCTGCATTATCGCTAAACTTCTTCAAGTCCTCAACTCGCAAAGAATATAAAGAAAGAGTGTGCAACCCAAGAATAAGGCGTGCGAGCTGATCTAGGAAGAAGGTTTGGGCAGAAGTTTCCTTAATAATCAACCGGTCAAGTATCTGCGGGAACCGAGCTAGGAGACGCTCCAAACTTTCCTAACTAGAAGATGATATTTGGAAACCCCTGCAAGAAATAAGATCCCCCTTTGGATTGAAGGAAGCTCCGGTAGGAGCTACTTTAGTGGCCACCTTGGAATTTATTGAGACAAGAGATGGAGGAGCAGAGAGATGCTGTAGGGATGAGGATTCCTCGAAGCCTTGGTCACCTGAAGGATAACCAAGGTCACTATATGGCGAGTGGGCAACATCTAGATGAAGAGCATTAAATAAAGCGAGTGACTCACCAGGCAAAGGCAAATCTTTCATCTTCTCGCTCTGAAAACAAAATGTCAAAGCACAACATATTAAAAGAAAGAAAGAAAGAAAGGAAATTCAAGAAAATCATATGTTGACTAAAGAAGGATACTCACAATATAGTCAATGGAAAAGGAGTCGGGAGATGCCACAGAAAGGGGAATGTCATTCAACCCACTCAAAGTACTATCAACAATGCCCTCCCGAGCAATCACCAACTCGGTAGAATCCTTCTGGGAGATGAACATCTCCAATAATTTCAGAATGATTCCCCCTCGGGGAAGCAAGAGTCTCATCAACATCTTCAGACTCATCATGAGGAGCAGGCATATGAGGGTTTGAAGAAATTGATGTATCATCCACAACAAGAATCGAGCTCACATCAGATAAAGTGTCATTAACATCAAGACTAGCACAATCATCGCGTGGAGTAGACGACTCAATATCAATAAGGATATGTTGGGGAGGCTCACGACTAGTGGAAGTCGCTGCGGCTGCTGCCTCATTTGCAGTACTATACATTAACCCAAGAGGAACGTCATCATCATCATCAACCTCTGTAATATGAAAATTAATAAAATCATTACCCAAGGAAATATAAAAGCAGTTATACAAGGGATGAAAGAAATATGAGAATAGCATGACAAAATTACCAAATTCCTACGGCATTTATTGGTCGGATCCTCAGCTGTCGGCATACTAGAATCAGCACTATCAAGAGGGCGTTTTGCCAATGGCTTTATGATAAGCCTAATAGGATGACTTACTGGAACCACGGTAGAAGCAATAAGAGGAGCTACTTTAGAATCAGTAGTAATACCTGCTCTCGTTTAAGAACGAGTAACTCTCATTACCTCGACATCAGAGGATCCCTGGGGAGGATCCGGAGGAGACATCCGAAATGGAGCCCATGGTGGAAGACTCCTGGAAGTAGTGGGAGCCTATACAGGAAAAGTATTCGGATCATCTCGAGGAGGAATGTCCACTAAATGAGGAAGAGAAGACTTGGGCATCAAAGCCTCACGCTCAATCAACCGGTTACTGGATGGCCAAAGTTTTGAGCGGACATTGGTCTTAGGAGAACACAACAGTCGGCCCCATCAGAGACATTTTAGAATGGAAACTGGAAATGAACAAATCAAGGTATCATCCGGCCATTTCTTAAGATTGACCAGCCAGTAGTTGCGTTTGCTGGTAGTATATTCCCCGCTCCGAGAATCATCTGGTATGACAAAGGGAAGAGATCTATGAGGATCACTAGGTAACCTTGGAAATGCCCATATAAAAGAAGGAGATGTAGGGATGAAGTTGAGAAGAGCAGCTTCATAACTCCCCCGATAGGTGTGACCGGAAGGGCATTCTTGGTTAAATCCAAATTGCCTCATGACCCCGTAAGGAGAATACAGTACGGTGCCAAATCCATTATTCTCAATAAAATAGGGAAGCTCTGCGGTTCGAAGGAATACGAACCAAGACAGCGAAGAAAAACTCAATCTGTCTCTATTGAGGCTTGAGTAAGTGAGAAATTTGCGCTTGTAAAAGTGAGGTAGATGACCGCAACCCTCTGAAACAATGGTATTAGGACGACCGGTGAAGCATGAATAATCATCAAGGAAAGGCCGCAAATCTGTACTATCAAAACTAAATTTGAGATCAATCTAACGTGCCATGCGAGGAATGATGTTGGGTGATTCAAAAAGAGGAGATTTCTTCTTCTTCTTAGAAAGATAGCCCGGGAAGAGTTCAAAAAGAAATATCTGAAGGAAGGAGCATGGAATGAAGCAATTGACATCATACCTGAATAAAAAATTAAATAAGAAAAAGGTTAAAGGAAAAGAAGTGTTGTTTGAAAGACAATTAATAAAAAAATTTAATATGAAAGTGATTACCTCCCAACGGATTCTTTCATGGAAAGGGCTGTTTCATCTAGATGGCGATATAAGGTCCCTAAGAAGAGGGAAGCAAGGGGAATCTCCAGGCCCCGAGATAATAATGTTGCCAAACTAAACAGACGGGCAGAAGGACTGTCTATGGAAGACCCAGGAAAGAGGAAGCGGGACAACCATATAGCCAAATAAGCTGCCAAAGGAAAGGGATAAGTCTCTTTACGGAAGGCAAGAACAGATTTGTCGTGAATAGAGCTATCCCACTGGTTGGTCTTGTAGTCACAGAAGAAGTAGCGTACCCAGGATAACCAAGAATTTTTCTGCCGACAGGATGTCTCGAAGTCTAGAAGGAGTGAATCGCCCTTGAAGCGAGAGATGAAGTGGGAAGATTGCTTAAAGGTGTCCATCAAGTAGGCAACACAATCATTGTCTCTAGGGGACATGCTAGAAGGGATGCAAGAGTTTGAAGTAACAACAGGAAGGCTACAAGACATAACTCAAAAATGAATGTATATTTTAGAAAAATGAGAATGAAGGAGAGGAATATAATGTAAAAATGAAAGAGAACTTACTGATAGAGGGCATAGACATCCTCTAGAGTAGGGGTGAATTCCCCCCAAGCAGTGACAAATGTGCAAGTAGAAAAACACTATCGTGAGATCAATACAGAAAGGGCATTATGGACCCGTTGGATACGTAGGTCTCTGCATAATTGAACACAACGAAGGATGAATTCACTCTTGAGTTTGTCCACGAAATCAGTGTTTCCAAGTATCTCGTCGGTTCAATCCTGCCATCCTTGAAGGCGACTAAATGAATCAGACAGGAAGCGAAGGGGACTAAAAGGGTATTCTTGCTTTTCTATGCATATGAGGGGAATGCAATTGGCATGTGGGAAGTCATCCCAATCTCCGTAAGATGGGGCATACCGAAACAGGCCTTCCTTCTCTGGTGGAGGAAAAGCTGCACGGTCATAGTCCTTAACTCTATCCCAGAAGGTGTCAAAAGGACCAATGAAGGGAGCTCTCCCCCAATCGGTGATGAATGAGGACTCCTGGGTAGTTTTTGGTTTTGCAGAACATTCAGGTGAAAGGGCCTACAAGCAAGGAAAATTCATTATAAAGAAGCAAAGAAAGGATATCAAGTAAAGTGCTTGAGCTCGAAGTACTCACCATGGCTGTGACGCCCCCAAAATAGGTATACATCACCCATCTTGAGTCGCCAAATACATGGTACAAAATTCAAATACAACTTAATTATACAATAGTCATGCAAAATACAAAAAAACATATGCTGTGAGTTTTAATATAAATATTGTCATCTAGAAAATATCCACACTCAATTGAGTCCTCATTATAATTATTATCACACTATTTAACAGAATAGTGAGGACTACTAATGCTATTATCTGGACCTTCACTCCGTTCCCCGACTATTCTCTGCTACATTCTCATTTCCTGAAGAGAACAATGAAAGTAAAAGGGTGAGCTCAACTAGCCTAGTAAGAAATATTATGAATAAGATAATGCAGAATAAATTATCGTTAGCCTTCAACAGTGTTAAACTGATACAATATAACAAACATCAAGTTTAACTACAGCGGAACAAGCAATCCATTGAATGAGTCAAGTAGAGAATAAAATCTACTATCTTTTATGATTTAAAAGGTTTTTCATCCCTTTTATCGCTGGGACTCAGCTTAATAAATAATCCACATCATCCCTGCACTACGGCCAAGGATATTCATTAGTATTACAACTAAAAATTATCCATGCACTACGGGCCAAAGATATTCGTGTATTCATCAATGGTCATGATCATGCCAACAACTATCCATCAATGCACTACGTGCCAATGAGGACTTTTACCACATCATTTGTAACATTACGAGCATGATTATACCGATTAATCCCTTGTCATAATCATACCAAGTCCATCTATGCACTACAGGCCACATATGACTTTCAACATAATATAAACATGAGGATGATGACAATGATATAAGAATTTAATAAAACAAGTTCAAGAATTAATTTATCCGGGAACTAATAATGTCCAAATTGTCAACATGATACTTCTTTGTAGAGTAAGAATGCTCAGAAGAATATTTCCATGAAAAGATACTGGATGAAGCGCAAATATCAACGATATTCCACTAATTTCATGGAGTATAGAAATCAAAACTTTAACCAACTGAGTATAATAAAGAATGGAATAACAAAAGAAATCACCAGGCATGCGATAGACCGAACAGATAAGTTATTCTAAAAGAATAATAAATAATGGAACCAAGTCACGCGTAAACGCACAGACAGGATATTCTGACAGAATAATAAAGAATGGAATCAGGTCATGCGTAAATGCACAGACAGGATATTCTAACAGAATAATAAATAACAGAACCAGGTCATGCGTAACGCACAGACAGGATGTTCCAACAGAATAATGAAGAATGGAATAACATAAGAATTTCACCATGTATGCGGTACTTCGCATAGACAGGTTATTCCAACATAATAATAAAGAATGGAATAACAGAATAATTTCACCAAGTATAGGGTAGACCGCATATACAAGTTATTCCAACAGAATAATAAAGAATGGAATAATAGAAGTTCTCCTCATGAATATGAAAGAAATAATACCCCTTACCTTAGAAAAAACTGGATATAGGAGTAGTGAAGTAGTAGAATACTTTTCTTCTTTCTCTCTATAGTTTCTCTCTCTAGAGTTTCAGTGAATTCGTAAGAAATAATGAAGGAACGAGCTTCTATTTATAGGAGAATAGACTGAATAGTAACTAATTCCTGAACGGTCCAGATTGATTTACTTTTAAACGAACAATCCTGATTGGTTTACTATAAAATATTCTAATAAAACAAAATCTTTTAAATAAAATATAATATATTCTATTTATAATCTAATAAAATGAATAACTTTATAAAAGTATTCTGTTTTATATAAAAAGATTTTACTATGCAAACACTATGCATAATAAAATATAATATATTATATTTATAGTCTAATAAAATGAATAACTTTATAAAAGTATTCTGTTTTATATAAAAAGATTTTACTATACAAAACAATATGCATAATAGAATATAATATATTCTATTTATAATCTAATAAAACGAATAACTTTATAAAAGTATTCTGTTTTATATAAAAAGATTTTACTATGCAAACACTATGTAGGCACTATGCAAATACTATGCATAATAAAATATAATATATTCTAATTATTGTCTAATAAAATAAATAACTTTATAAAAGTATTCTATTTTATATAAAAAACTTTTCAATTTTATTACATTAATAATACTAATAAAACAAAACTTCATCATTATTATAATTCACACTATTAATCGACCAGGTAGTTCCCAGGAAAGAGGGGGCTTTCCAATAAAGATTTCTCTCTATTGACGCCCAATTAGGTGACCAAACATCTCCTTGACAGAACTTCTAGACATCGTTAATATTGCAAATATTAATATTAATAACTCTGTCATCTCAATTATTGATTTAATAATATAAAAATATCGACAATAATTGAATCAAATAACGTGAGATACTATACAACAATTACTGAAGCAATAATTGAACAAAATTGAGTAACTTCTCACGTAAGCTTCAATAATCAATACCGTGTACTACTATGCAACCATGCGTATTCCTGTACTTTTAACACCGGGTGTTTCAACAGTTAACGGTAAATTTTTTGCCGTTATTTTCATAAAATATTTTTGTTATTTTCTCAATCCGACAATAATTCCGTTGTGGGGTCCACCAATGATTGTGCCGTCGTACGAATATTCCCTGTTAAAATGAATATTCCTCGACCAATCGAATATTATATAACAACTTGCGTACTTTACAAAATTTATAAATATTACCCACAACTATAACATTATATCAAATTCATTCCATAATATTTAAAAATGAAATTTATAGAAAAATCATCTTTATTAAAAAAAAGTTGGGGTCTTACAATGACAAAGAGGCAAAGAGAAAAGTCTGAGAGTTAAGCTTTAAAACGCGTGAAAAGAAGAAGAAACAATGTCAGAAAGAGTTAGGAATCCCAATTATGGAAGAAAAAATTCCCCAAAAATTTTTGAAAAAACTTCGGAAGGCCAAAAGGCATCCTTCGGAGTCTTTTTTGGTCTTATAACTGCTTACATCATGGCCATAGGGGATGACTTTTGTAGGGCTCGTCGATAGCTTTGTTTTGATATATTATGGGCCCTGAAACTCCAAACGAGTCTAAAGTTATGATCAAAATAGTAGCTGCTCCTCCAAAAATTCATTTTTTTTATTTGAACTTCATTTTTGCCCGTAAGGTTCGGCCATGTTGGCTTCAACCCCTTAGGGTTCGGACATGTTGCCTTAGGCCACCTAAGGGTTATTCATTTTGCCCTTAAAAAAAACCATAGGGTTCGGCCATGTTAGCTTTGACCCCCTAAGGGGCCGACCATGTTGCCTTAGGCCACCTAGGGGTTATTCCTTTCGCCCTTAAAAAATATTCTATAGGGTTCAGCGCCTCCTAGGGATTCGACCATGTTGGCTTCGGCCCCTAGGGGTTGTCCCTTTCACCCTTAAAAAAACTATAGGGTTCGCCCCCTAGGGTTCAGCGCCCTATAGGGTTCGACCCCTATGGGGCTCGACTATCTAGAGGAGGTTCCCCTTCATACCTTTGAGGTTCTGTTGCTCTATAAATCAACTACTTGGAACGAATGCTCCTTCGCCGCGAAGATTATAGCCTTTTTCTAATGAATTTCGAGGGAAAAAACCAAGATATAATCAAGGTGATGGGGCTCGGAAGACAAAAGAAAGACTAAAGTTACCTAAAAAGACAAATAGATGAGGTAATCAAGAGTAATTCAAATATAAAGAAGCCTATTTGTTTTTTTTAGTTTGGAACACAATTTTCGAGTACGTGGCAAGAATATAACATGAAGCAAGGCCTACTACGAAGAGTAATTGCATTAGAGCATCAACATTATATGGGTTAATGTGAAAAAATGAAAATCAACATAAGGCTATTACAGAGGAGTTCATTTTTCTTGCATCAGCGGCATAAGAGTTCGGGAAGATGGAATCATATGCCTAATGGATTCTAGTAATTCCGTTCATTAACAAAGTTATTGGCATGACTACATAGAAAATCTAGCAGATGGGTTTCATAATACTCATAGAAGACATGGTATCAAGTCTTGAAATACGAGCCTAATCGTCACCAAATAACTTCAAAGGATTATTCACGTGAGAAGTTGAAGATTACCTTACACGATGAACCTTCGTAGCGCGATAATTGATCGAGAAAATGGCGCGTTAAAATTGCAAGACGAGGATGAAGAAAACAAAGAGCTTCAGAGGAACGTCCATATAGCCCTCAAAGTCTATTTACAACAAAAAAAGGGCCACTTACCATGTTCCTACTTAAGGAAAGATTTGATCGAGTTTCCAAAAGATAAGTGAATCTGATCTTGCTTTTAAAATAGAAATATATTAAAGATATTATTGGTTAAATATAAAGAAGATTTGATTTTATTCCCAACAATGGAAGATTGCGAAAATTATTAGAAAAAATAAATAAATTTAATAATAATAATAATATATTATTATTATTAATATACCCGAATTTTGCTTTTAAAAATCAAATTAAGATTTTATTTCTAAAATAAAATTCAAAGTTGATTTTATTTCCAAAATAAAGAATTCAGTTTTGATTTGGTAAAAAGAAAAATTTAGTTTACCCAAAAGAAGGATTTTATTAGATTAAATTTTATTTGGTGATATTTGATTATGTTTCCTTGTTTCTATTTCCAAAAAAAATAAAAAAACAAATATTGGGCAAGCTATGGAAAGATTTTTGGAGAAGTTCCCAATTTGTCCAAGAAAGAGCCCTGCTAGGTTTTGCCTACCTAGGGTTTAACCCTAAGAGTTTGGTTCCGTAGAGGTTCCCTCTACTAGGACCATTGTATTCAAGACCTATAAAGTGAAGCCTTACAAAATCATTCAAAGGCTTACAATTTTCTTGCAGGATCGTTTATTTGGAAATGCGACTCTCGCGCAGGGGCAAATGTGGGTCCAAGTATAAAATTAGGGTTCACATGACCTAATTAAATTAAATGCACAATTAGGGTTCCACGACCTCATTAAATATGCAAATTAGGGTTCGCATAACTTAATGGAATAAAGACGAAAAAGTCAAAATAAATGTGCTAGACCCGAGAAAAGCTTCCATGTGTCCCGAGGCAGAAGACTCGTGGAGGTGGCTCATTTTTGGAATTGATTAAGGGATTGGATTGGTGGCTAGAAGGACAGGGCAATATGGGCATTATTTTAATGACTAAAGGGTATTTCTGAAATTTCCCTAAAAGCATGGTGCCTTGTACATGACTACTTTCCAAAAAATTCTATAAATACCCCTTCCATTCCATTTGGAAGGGGACTTCTCTTCAGACTCAAGACTTGGACTCTTAGAAGATCAAAGGGACCCTTTTGGTGACTTAAAGGCTTGGAGATTCCACCTAAAAGCACTAAAGGGGTTTGGACATTCTCTCAACTCGAAGAACTCAAGAAGGCTCTTAGAATTCCTGCTACCCTAACACGGTTCCCGGATTCTAGGAGTTCTACCACACGTCGTTGGAGTAATCACCCACCTGTCGTTCTCCCCTCTTAAATCAACTAACAAATTCCGCGCTCTTTGTGGATTTCTCTCCTCCTCAGCCAACACAAAACCCTAACTGGCAAGGCACGATTTCCTTGCCAACAGGGTTTAACCCTTTAGGTTTTAAAATAAATTCAAGGATTTCTAAATTAGATTTTAAAAATAGAAAATTATTATTTCTAAATTATAATTAGGATTTATAATTATATTAAAATTTCCTAATCATAATCCAAGCTTGCTAATTAGGATTATTATTTCCTCATTAAATTTGTTAATTTATCACGTAGGTTTATAATTGTACATTAGGGTTTATAACCCAAGAATTAGGGTTTTAAATAGAAAAAAAAACCTTTCTAATTTTAGAAATTACATTTCCTAATTAGATTAGGGTTTTCAAATTATTTATAACCAGAAAATTAGGATTAATTTTTTCTAATTTACATTAAATTATTAAATTAACAATTAGGTTTTCCCTAATTATAAATTAGGGCTTCTAATCCCGAAATTAGGGTTTTCATAAATCAATTAGGGTTATCTCTAATTAGGTTATTATTATTAACGTTTAAACCTTGTAATAGCAATTTAAATTCTCAAACTAGGATTTCAAATTTTGAATTAGGGTTTCGAATTCCCGAAATTGAAATTAGGGTTTTAAAATCGGTTTCTAGGGTTTCTTATCATTCGTTAGGGTTTTCTAACTGAACGTTGACGTTCTTAATATATACCTAGGGTTTGACACTGATAAAATTTTTCTGGTCAAACCTTGACCCTTAACCACATTCTGAATGCATAAATGACCATATACACATAACATATTCACGTATACACTTAATCCTGAATAATTCACCCCAAAATTTTTTAAATCCTTGAAATTTCTTCCCAGAAATATCAAACGCATACACTTATTTTCTGTCTAGGTTCTAATATTGAACCTTAAATCAATCAATTAAGATTTTAATAAACTATCTAATTTCTTGGGATGTCACAGCCTTAATCTGCAATATTTTATCATGATATAGCAAGGGTGAGCATGAAGGTTGCCCAGCAAGTTTAAATTTTATTTAAGAATATATCATGATTGAAAGAGTCTGAATAATAAGCTGGCTATAATTCGACAATATAGTTGTGAATTAGAACGAACAAACTTTTGACTGAACAAATATTAAACATGAACAAATATATCTGGACCGAATGATAATGAAGGTGATCAGCCGTTCATACTTGACTTATACATGCATTATGTATAGAGTACAATTCTACAATTCTTAGACATGACAATCAGCAATGATTAACCATAAGCATATCTGAATGAAACAACTCTAAGTAGAGTTAAGAAAAAACTTGTCTGTTCGGTAGATTATGGTTACACAATTTATTAAGCTTTGACCGAAGACCTAATATATAAATAATATTGATATACAAATTAGAATAATATCATCACAGTATAATAATATTATATATAATCATAGAATAACCTAGACACATAACACATAACCCTATAAGTCTATACAACACATAACACTTAGCATCAAGTCAGACTATTTAAGTCTGAGTTGAATCAGACAAAATTCTAACATCCCGACGGTCTAGTCAGACAATTCACGAGTTTAAGTTCAATTAAACTATGCCTTAACACTTAACAATTATATTAGATAATCATATTATTAATCAAAATAATTTTCACAGGCTTGTAATAATTTTTAAGTAATTATTACCATTTATCATAATTTTTCAATCATTAAACTCGTATTTATATGAATTAAATATCACATAATTCCTTTATCATTAATATTTATTTAATATCAAATATTAATTAAATACATGTCATAATATTATAATATATTTATAATATATCAAAGTATTTATAATACTTTAAAATCATATTTATATGATTTTTAAACAATTAAATCCATTATCCGATAATTGATATTAATATTAAAATATTAATATTTTCATGACAAAATATCAAAAGTTATATTTTATAACTTACAATATTTTTATAACAGTTAAATCATTTTTTATGATTTTTAAAACATTAATTCTATTTTCCCATAATTTATTTAATATATTTATTAAATAAATTAATCACCATTAATATAAATTTATTAATGAAATTCATCACAAAATATCAAAAGTTATTAAAGATAACTTAAAATATTTTCTAATACCTAATATATTTTTTCACGATTTTTCAAGTATTAAAATCATTTTTAAATAATTTATTTAATAATATTATTAAATAAATTAAATACCTTTTATATTCCAAAAATATTAAATATTTTTAAAATATACTCAAAATAATTAAAAACTATTTTTTGGACTTTAAAATAATTTTTAGAAATTTATTTAGTATTTTTTTTATAATTAAAAATCATTTTTCTCTATTTATTAAATAAAATAATTATTTTTAGAAATAAACTGTCTCCAAAAGAGGCCTATAGCGCCAGAACCGTCGCTATAGGTGTTCTTGCTCAAACCCAAAAAACCCATGTCAGTCTCAAGGGTGCTACATTTGACCAAGTTTAGATCTATGATTATACAGTTTCTGGGCAACTGAATATGTTAATGCTATAGTATACATGCAATACTACGACTACAAATCAATTTCATGCCCAAACTACATCATCAGAACAAGATCTATGCTCTAGAAATACCTGTCAGACGTGTTCTTGAGTTTCTAGGTTGTCCAGAAACTCAAGCAGTATAAGGGTCCTACTTTACAGCCTTAAATCTTTGATTTCCATGACATGTTTATGTGATATAAAGGTTTAATCATGTAGTCGATATGTTAAGCTATAATAATATATCAACAGATCAGTCTAACAACAACACGTTTAAGAAATCAAGGCTAGTCAAAGTCTATCAAAAAAATGGTTCTTGAACAAATCTGGGTTTTCCAGACTGTTCATCCGGCTGATAGTCAACGGTTGTTTGACCGGCCAAATCTTCGATTCTGTTATAGATCTAGGTATTTTAAAAGCATGAATCGATAGCAAATATGTCAGTCTACAGGTCTATTACAACAACATGGCCTAAACATCAAAGATAAGTAAGATCAGAGGCCTCAAATATATTGTCAGACCATTTTTGGAAAATCTGGGTTGCCTAGATTCTAAGTTTTGTGCTCGGTCAACGCTATTTGACCAATTATATCTTGCAATATATACATGCTCTGGCTCTGTTTCCATTTTCAGATCAAAGAACTTACTACAAAGAATAGATCTATAACTTAAAAACACTAAACAACTAACAGATAAAGATCTAGAGGCCTTAACATTAGGCTGTCAGGCATTATTTTTCCACTTTTCCAGATTTTTATAAACTTTGATTTCGAGCATCTAAATGATATGGATCTAAGTTTTGGCAACCCAGATCATCAAATGACACCCTCTATATTAACTTTAACCAATAAACAACAACATTCAACATCAAATTAAAAGATTTCTAGGTTTAGGGTTTTTATACCTTTCTAGCTAGGGTCTTGAATTTGATCCTTGATTCCTGATCTTGGTACTCTAACACATGATCTTTGCTTTGTATCATACTCTCTCTCACTCCCATTTTCGAATTTTAGAGAGAGAAGGGCCATGGGAGAAAATGAGAAGTAAAGTGTCCCTTTTTCTTTCTCTTTAATCAATATAAATGATATGATACAATGTATATAGCAATCTAGATGGCTGATCAGTTTAATTTAAGTCACATGGTTGATATCTAGTTATTTACCAACTCCATATTTGGCAAGATCTACAAACAATCTACTAAATAATGCAACAAGGGTAAATGGGTCATTTTACATACATTTTTAATGGCTAACTTGTCATTTGCCATATCTTTTAGGGTTTAGTGTTTAACCCTTAGGATTTAATCCTTAGGGTTTAACCCTTAGGGTTTAGGGTTTAACCCTAAGATTTTTGAAAATAAATTTCTAAAATTTCCAAATTTCGATTTTCAAAATAGAAAATTAACATTTCTGAATTGTAATTAGGATTCTATAATTATATTAGAATTTCCAAATCATAATTCAATCTTGCTAATTAGGATTATTATTTTTAATTAAAATTGTTAATTTAGCAAATAGGGTCACAATTATACATTAGGGTTTATAACCCAAGAATTAAGGTTTTAAATAATCTTTCTAATTTAGAAATTAGGTTTCCTAATTAGATTAAGGTTTTCTAATTAGTTATAACTTGAAAATTAGGATAAATGTTTCCTAATTAACATTAAAATTATTAAACTAACAATCAGGTTTTCCCTAATTATAAATTAGGGTTTCTAATCTATAAATTAGGGTTTTCTAAATCAATTAGGGTTATCCCTAATTAGGGTATCATTAATAACGTTTAAACCTATACTAGCATTTGCATTCCCAAACTAGGGTTTTCAATTTCTGAATTAGGGTTTTGAATTCCCAGAACTGAAATTAGGGTTTCAGAACCGGTTTCTAGGGTTTCTTATCAGACGTTAGTGTTTTATAACAGAACATTGACATTCGTCAATAATATTAGAGTTTGACACTGATAAAATTTATCTGATCAACCCTTGACCCTTAACCACATTCTGTACACATACATAACTATATACACAGAGCATATACACTCATATACTTAATCCTGAATAATTCACCAAAATCCTTTACAAAATTTTGAAATCTTCAAAATTCCTTCCAAAAAATATCAAACACATACATTTATTTTCTGTCTAGGTCTATTAGTTGACCTTAAATCCATCATTTAAGATTTTAATAAATTATCTAATTTCTCGGGTTGTCACAGTTGTTGAGTGATCCAACATGTTATATCAAGGATCCATAACATCTAGAAGCCAAAAACTAAGTTTTTTAAACTGACTTATAATCCTGAAAATAAAGCCTGACAACCTAATGTCAGGTCTTCTAGATTCTTTTGTGTTAGATTTTTAGTGTGTTTGAAGTTAGAGATCTGTTCTCTGTCATGAGGAGAGTAGACTGGAAGTGGAATCACCTCCATACCATGTCTAGATCTCAAGTTATAACCAGTCAAACATGGTTGACCGACAATGACCAAATGAGTTTATGGGCAGCCCAGAAACCCTGGAAGCCTCTGACAACATTTTGCAAGCCTCTGATCTTGTTGTTGTTTGATATTTTGGCTATATTGTTGTTTTAAGATTGTTGTCTGACATTTAGACTACATATTAAAACCATTAGAACACTTAGATCCATAACAGGATCAAAGATAATGTGTGTCAAACAAGCTTTGACCACCAGCCTTATGAAGAAATCTGGAAAACCCAGATTTCTCAAGAACACGATTCTGACAAGCTTTTGACCGGCCTAGATCTTACTGTTATGAAGTTGTTAAGTTGATCTGATGATTTGTTGTTGATACTTGACATAAGAACTACACAATTTAACCAATAAAACACACAAAGCAAGCCTGGAAAGCAAAGATTTAAAGGCTCAAAGTAGGGACCCTGCATTGTTCTTCATTTCTAGGTAACCCAGAAAATGAAGAACATGTCTGTCATGATTTTTGGAGGCCTATATCTTTCTGTTATGATGTAGGATTGCCATGAAACTTGATTGGGACTGCAGTATTACATTAGTACTATAATCCTAACACTTTAGAAAGCCCAGAAACATAATGATCTGAAACATAATGATCTAAGATCTATCACTGGTCAAACATAGCCCTTTAGTGACACTTAATTTTTGAAAAAAATATTATTTCATTTAATAAATAGAAAAAAATAGTTTTTAATTATAAAAAATACAAAATAAATTTTTAAAAATTATTTTAAAGCCTAAAAATGAGTTTTTAATAATTTTGAGTATATTTCATAAATATTTAATATTTTTGGAATATTAATGGTATTTAATTTATTTAATTATAATATTAAATACATTACTTAAAAATGATTTTAATACTTAAAAAATTATTTAAAAATATATTATGGTGTTAGAAAATATTTGAAGTTATTTCTAATGACTTTTATAATTTTGTGAGAAATTTCATTAATAAATTAATATTAATGGCAATTGATTTATTTAATGAATATATTAAATAAATTGTGAAAAATAGAATTAATAATTTAAAAATCATATAAAAATGATTTAAGAGTTAAAAAAATATTTTTGAGTTATAAAATATAATTTTTGATATTTTTTCATGAAAATATTAATATTTTAATATTAATGTCAATTATTGGATAATGGATTTAAAGGTTTAAAAATTATATAAATATGATTTTAAGGTATTAAAAATACTTTGAAATATTATAAAAATATTATAATAATATGTTATGATTTTCCTTAATATTTTATCTTAAAGAAATATTAATGATAAGAGAATAATATGGTATTTATATAATATAAATACGATATTAATGATTGAAAAATCATGATAAATGGTAATAATTATTTAAAAATTATTACGAGACTTTGAAAAATATTTTGACTGCTAATAAAATTTATCTTGGATAATTGTTAAGTGTTTAGACCGAGTCTTAGTGATATTAGGCTCGAGATTTATCTGACTAGACTGTCGGGATGTTAGAATTATGTCGGATTCACCTCAGACTAAAATAGTTTGACTTGATACCGAGTCTTAGGTAGTTTATGGACTGATAGGATTATGTGTTGTGTTTAAGATTATTTTATAATTATATATAATGGTTTTATATTGTGATGATATTATTCTAATATTTAGGGATCTATATTACTAATATTAGGTCTTCGGATATAGCGATATAAACTGTGTAGCAGTAGTCGGCGATTCAGGCAAGTTCCTAACTTTGAACTTCTAATTATTGTGCAAGTTTTCTCTGAACTCGACATCGAGTTGATCTTTTTTTCAATTATGTTTATGGCTAATCATTGCTGATTACCATGTCTGTGAATTGTTGAATAGCTTTCTGTGCAAATAATGCTTGTGTTCATCAGGTATGAAAGACTGATCACCTTCATTACCATCTAGTCTAGTTATAAATTTTTCATGTTCTTTCTTGACCATTCAATTCCTATTGACTTGGTCATTCAGTTATAAAAATTAGTTCATGCTAGTTCACAACTATATTATTGAATGTTAGCTATCTTTTATTCAAATTCTTTCAATCATGATATATCCTCAAATAAACTTATACTTGCTGGGCAAATTTGTTGCTCACCCTTGTTATATCATGATAAACATTGCAGAGTAAGACGAATACGTCTAATACAGGAAAAGATCAAGACAAGTCCAGCTTTGGGTTTTATGTGCAACTAAATTTGTAATAGTATTGTATAATAATACTAATGAAAGCAAAACTAATTGAGGCAAAATTTTAAATTTTGGTCCACTAAAATCAAACTATGTGTAAATGGTAGGCCTGACAAAATATGGTTATGGGTTGGTTTTGGTTTTCAAAATATGATTATGGTTCTATTTAAGAACTAAAACCATATTAACCATTTTTAATATAGGTTGTGTGGGTTAGAACTATATGGTTATGGTTCAAAACCATATTAACAATTTTAAGATGTTTTGACTTTTAAACAGAACTTTTGAAAAATAAAACTGTGATAGTCACAATTAAATTAATTAAGTAATAATATGATAAAAAATTATTAATATAACTAATAAATTGCCAAAAAACTATACTAATAAAATTTTAAATTGAAATTATTAATATCCTTACATATTTAAATAATTTTTCAAAATTATTATTAACCTGCTAATAGAAAGGTTGGAATCCAAAATACACCATAGTATAATTCTATGAATGTCGTTTAAATATTGAAACATATTTATAATTCTTTTGTAACTAGAATACTAGAATTTACATAAATTGACACATACAAAACAACATTAGTCATCCAAAATAAGAACATATTAATTTATAGAACATACAAGATAAGTAGAAAACTGAACCATATAATAACTTGAGGAGTACCTACAGTCTTCAGATTCGAAAACATATGTATATGAATTTTCCTATATTAGCCCTTAAGATTATCAGGATAAGTGTTTTTTGTAAGAGATATTGGTAATAAACCATATTTATTACACCTCCGTCCCATTTTTAGGATTCAATTTTTTTGTTGCCTTTTTAATACATTTTTAATTATATTATTGTTTTTATTATTTAAAAGAAAAATGATTTGTGTCTTCGTTTGTAATTATATTTTTTGTTATTTTTAATTAATTTTTTTGTTTTTACATTTTTAATTATATTTTATTTTTTTTTATTATTCAATCTTAAGAATGTAGGAGAACTTTTGGGATTACATACCTTCCTTTGTAATACGTATATGTTTTGAGTTTTAACTGTATTAATTTTTTGATAATTAAATTGAAAGTTGCGATCCTACATTACATAGTAAAATAATAAATTTATCACCAGTTTATCATATTTTATCTAAACATCTTTATATTCTTACGGCCGAAAGCGAGAAAAAATTGTATTATTAAATTTTAAAATAAATGAAAAAATGTATGTCCATTTCATTTGTTACTTGGTTTTTTAATAAATAGAAAAACTTAAAAATGAATGGAAAATTTAACCATTTTTCTGGCTAAATTTTTTCGTTATAAAATTGAGAAAAACTAAATAACACAATTTTTTTTATAATTCTTTTATGACCTAGATATTATAATAAAATTAATATAAGGACAATTTAGTAATTTAAATGTGAAATTAATATAAAATTAATGTGAAATCAAAATCATAAGAAGAACCTAATTGATCTTGGGAGTTGAGAAAAGAACTTTTCGATTTGGATCACAATGGAATATGCGTTAAAAAATAGTTAACCGGTTTAGAACTATATTTGTTTTAAAAAATATGGGTTCAAACTTTAACCAACCAAAATAAATAAAAATGGTTAATCAACCCATTTGGTTCCAGTTAATATGGTTTAACCAAATAGCTAACTTACTATATTACCATGTCTAGTAAATGAGTTGTGCTAGTTTTTTTTAATCAATATTCATATTGATATAAACAATTGAATACACATTATCGAATACAAGATGTTGTAAAAGTTGAATATATATGATCACAACCCAATTAAAATCTAAGATGACACCCCCCACCCCCACCCCCCCACCCCCACCTCCACCCCCAATATCATTGGCACTCACTCCATCTATAAAAATAAAAATAAGCATCTACAATACATATCTATACCTATCTATAACAAACGCAAAGATGATCCGCTAATGATTCGAATGGGTAATTTTTTTTAAAATTTGGCTTTAGTTCTACCGACTTGGTGTCAAGTTATCAATATATAAGGCAACACAAACGATCCTTTCAATTTCAAGTTGTTAAAGGGATCTAAGGGCTAATTTAAGTTCTTAAATCGAATGGGTAGAATTAGTTTCTAGCTTTTACATTGTTATTATATAAATGGGATAAATCTACTTTTGGTACCTGTACTGGGACACGACTTACAATTTGGTACCCGAAGTGAAAAAAGTTACAAACTGGTGATTGTACTCAAAAAATGTTACTGAAACAACCCGGGTCAAATCCCGAGTCCGGAACAAATCTTGGGTCAAATCCCAAGTCCGAATCGAATCAAATCCATCCAAATAAGGTGTCAAACTACTAGCCCAATAGTATCTTCTTGGGTCATCTTAGCCCACCACAGGCTCCCAAAAGGTCATGACTTGAAGGTACTATTGGTAGTTACTTAATTCCTTATATGCAGACAAATTTTCTCCCTATCTTTCGATGTGGGACTGGGGTGTTACAAACTCACCCACTTAAATTTCTGACGTCCCCGTCAGAATCGCTGGCTTCGTGTCCCCACCTCTGGACCTCGATCGGATAACCCGACCCGAGCTTTCGAGAGTCGGCTCTGATACCATATGAAACAACCCGGGTCAAATCCCGAGTCCGGAACAAATCTTGGGTCAAATCCCAAGTCCGAATCGAATCAAATCCATCCAAATAAGGTGTCAAACTACTAGTCCAATAGTATCTTCTTGGGTCATCTTAGCCCACCACAGGCTCCCAAAAGGTCATGACTTGAAGGTACTATTGGTAGTTACTTAATTCCTTATATGCAGACAAATTTTCTCCCTATCTTTCGATGTGGGACTGGGGTGTTACAGTTACACTCCGTTAAACATTAGGGACACGACTTACAATTTGGTACCCGAAGTGAAAAAAGTTACAAAATGGTAATTGTACTCGAAAAATGTTACACTCCGTTAAACAATAGGGTTTCATCTTTATTCTGTTTGAAAATTAGGGTTCTCTTCTTCTGTCCTTCTTCTTCTCTCATTCTTCTTGTCTTGATTCTCCATTGATTACTGATTCTCATATATTTATTAAAGAATTTTCAGTGTTTAATGGAAAGGATGAGCTCGTCTTGGAGTGGAATCATAAATGAAATCGGGGAAGAAGATTGTAGTTCATGCAATAAAAATGAATAGATTACACCAGAGTTCCCAAGTCGGTGCCATTGTGGAGCAATGGTGCGAATGTGAGAGGCAAGGAAAGATGGAATAAAACATCGAGGATCTTTTTCGCATCGACTTCACTTCTCTTTCTGTATGTTTGTCTCTCCTGTTGGATCAATTTTAACGATTATTTAAAAATTAGAAAGTACAAACACCAGATTTCAACATTTTTCGAGTACAATCACCAGTTTGTAATTTTTTTCACTTCGGGTACCAAATTCTATGTCGTGTCCCTAAAATTTAACGGAGTGTAACATTTTTCGAGTACAATCACCAGTTTATAAATTTTTTCACTTCGGGTACTAAATTGTAAGTCGTGTCCCCGTATAGATACCAAAAGTTGATTTATCCCTTATATAAATTCTAAGTTTGTATTGAGGGAGATATCAATCAAATGAAATGAATTAAAAACTTCTCCCCCAATCTTTCTTCTCTCTCTCTATTTCTCCTTATAAATTCTATCAATGTCTATTCGAAACTATAAATCTGTAAGAATAGTACTTTCATTGAGAGATCCGTTGGTTGATCTGGATCCTATCGAGGCAGCTCTCGACAAATTCGTAGAAAAATTTACAGCTTCTATGAAAACATGAATTAATGAATTTGTAAAAACTATGAAGCAACCTCAACCAAAATCTGACACAAAGCATGATCGGAAAGTGCTTATTTGTGGCTATATGGAAGAAGAGGATTGCTTTTGTGTAGCTATAAAAATTATGGAGTCAGAATATGGTCTAGATGATGTGGTTGTGGAGTTTGAAGAGAAAAGGGCTATCAAAACCATTTGCAAATTAAACATGTTGATGATCCTATTGTCTTTGAGTTTGGAGATAATGAAGGTTTTCAGACGAAAATTGAATTTCCAAACCCACTAATTCATCAACTTCCCGATCAATTGATTCAAGATAAGGTAAAGTCTTTTCCTCAAAGTGATTTTTCATCTCCTAACTTATCCACCAACAAAACAGTAGGAATGATTTATGCAAATAAAAAGGGATATCCTGTTGTGGATAAAGTGTTTGATAAAAAGCTTGAACTAGGAACAACTAACCATCGGAATGAAATTGAAGGAGATGGTGTAACAATTGAAGGAGTGTTTGACCTTGGGAAAAAATGATGAGTTGTTTTATTTATATGAAAAAAATAATGATATGAATAGACCTTCAAGTTCTATAGTTGATCATGAGTACAATATAAAGTACCCTCTTGCCATGGACTATAGTGGTTCTGGGGTCAGTTATGGTTCTTCTAATCAGTTAATTTTGGTGACTTTTGGTCATATCTCAACAACAATTGTCAGTTCCACTTTTCCTCTCTTAACCAACTTGTCATTGGCAGTTATTTACTTAATTGTTGCCAATTAATCAAGAACAAGGGGTAGTAGCACCGAAATTGCTAGTACCGTTTTTGTGTCACATGAAGTGCAAAATATCATGGGTGTCTAAAAATCTTCTACAACGAGTTCTTCCATGTTTGGATGTAGGCTTCCTCGGCAGTAACTCTCATAAGTTAAACATTCCTCTTACTTACTTCACTTGGCAAGAGAGGTTCTCCTCTGTCCTCCAGCACTATGCATATGCTCCCTCTCATATCAAGCATTTTATTGACCACAATTTCAACAATAAGGTAGCATTCTACTTTAGCATCTATGGCCACCAAGTTGGTCTCAATTAATTCTGTACCATTAATTCCATAATTTCTAGCCATAATTTCTGTTCTGGACATTGACTGGAACTAAAGGAAGGAAGCAATATTCTGCATATGTGCTACTTGGGGAGAGGGAATTATGTTTAATTTTTTAGGCTTTAGTTTTGATCCAAGAGGAATAACTTTTCTCACTATTGTTGGAGAGGGTGGAGATTATCTTCAATTCCACCTTGAGGACAAGGTGGTTGTCAACAGACGATGTAATGGTACAGAATTAATTGAGACCAACTTGGTGGTCATAAATGCTAAAGTAGAATGCTACCTTATTGCTGAAATTGTGATCATTAAAATGCTTGATATGAGAGGGAGCATATGCATAGTGCTGGAGGACAGATGAGAACCTCTCTTGTCAAGTGCAGTAAGTAAGAGGAATGTTCAACTTTTGAGGGTTACTGCCGAGGAAGCCTACAGCCAAACATAGAAGATCTTGTTGGTTTCACAAATTCAACCAAAGGGAAAGGATTTCAAGGATTCTTTGCCAACATTTCCAGATGTAGAGGCACTTTCATGTATTGAGTGACAGCTGGGTTGTCCACTTGATTCTATATACTCGTCAATATCCGCAACTCCGATTGCTGCAGCCAGTCTAGGCTAAGTTTATGAGGCTCAGTTGAAGTACTCTCGGCAGATTATTGATGTGAAGGTGTAACGACCTGGTATTGAAGAAGTTATAGGACTAGACTTTTACCTGATAAGAGGTCTAGGACACCTCATAAATAAATATGTTGACATAATTTTCAGTGACATTGTTTCTCCAATAGATGAATTTGTTCGTAGAGTTTATCAAGAGCTCAATTATGTGCAGGAGGGACAGAATGCAATGAGTTATAGAAAGTTGTATGTCGACAAAGCAGATGTCCTTGTACCAGACATCTTCTGGGATTACACCAATGCAAAAGTTTTTACATTAGAATGGGTTGAATATGTTAAATTAAATGAGCAAGTAGTCATCGAGAGGCAAGGGTCGAAAATGTTGGATCTGGTGAACACTGGCATCCAGTGCAGTCTAAGACAACTAGTTGAGTATGGGTATTTCCATGCAGATCCTCATCCTGGAAATCTCTTGGCGACACCCGATGGAAAGCTTGCCTTTCTTGATTTTGGAATTATGAGTGAGACTCCTAAAGAAGCAAGATCTGCTATCAGTGGTCATACCGTTTACATGGTTAATCGAAACTACGAAGCTATGGCTTGTGATTACTATACATTAAATTTTTTATCCCCTGATGTCTTTGATGGTGCACTATTGAGAAATGAGGCTCACACAAATACAATAATATAAATACAAACACACTACTGTATGAGATGTAAAATAATAACACTAGAAATTTACGTGAAATCCCAACTGAGAAAAACCATGGGGAGAGATCTCAGAAATTCACTATAAAAATAAAATGGAGATTACAAACTCTCAACTGAGAAATAAACTAACTATTTATTTCTCTCAACACCCTCACTCTCAGAATGCTCTAACTGAGCTTCTCACTCTCTAATTCTCTTTGCTTCTCTAAGCTTCTGGTTTTTGTGGTGTGTTGAAATGAGGAGCCCAATCTCCCTTTTATAGGAGAAATCTGGAGAGTAGAACAAGAAATGGGAAGGCTAAATTCCAAAGTCTGAGAGGAAGAGAATTTGGGGAAGGCTAAATTCCAAGGTCTACTGGGAAGAGAATTTGGGGAAGGCTAATGCAAGATAACTTTCAACAATCTCCACCTTGGCTTGCATTTTTCAAATATTGTGAACTTTTTCTTGTCTATGAATGTATCACTCTCCCTGGAAACTCCACCACGAACTCAACATTCAATGAAATGAATCAAGTCCAAGCAGTGCTTGAACTTTTCTGCTGTAACTGACTTTGTCAGCATATTTGTGGAATTCTCCTTTGTGTGAACTTTGCGAACTGCAATGTCACCATTATTTAGCCACTCACGAATCTTGTGATACCGAACATCTATATGTTTGGTCCTGGCATGGAACACCTGGTTCTTTGCTAAATGAATTGCACTTTGACTATCACACTAAATCTAGATACAACCCTGCTTGAAAACTAGTTCTTCAACTAGTCCCTTAAGCCACAAAGTGTAACACCTCGAAATTCGGTCTATTCTCACACCTGAATTCTGTACATTACGAAAACATATCCTTTGTTCAAATTCCTTTGTCCTAACTTCCTTTATTCAAATTTATTACGAAATTCATACTTCCTTAAGAAAACTTTTTAAGAAATTGATAAACTAAACTTATAATTCTTATTTCTTCATTTTCTCAACATTTCAGCCATATGAAAATCATTCTTAACATCTTCTACTTCTATTCTCATTAAGTTATATGATTCCATAAAAACCTAAAGAAAATTTATATTAAACTAGGTTTTATATGACGCCCCCAAAATATGTATACATCACTCATTCTGAGTCGTCAAATACATGGTACAAAATTTAAATACAAACTTCTTTTATACAATACGACAAAAGCGTAAGTGAGAGTTTTTACACGAATATTGTCTTCTAGATAATATCCAAACTCAAATGGAGTCCTTATTTCAATTATTATCACACTATTTTATAGAATAGTGAGGACTACTATAGCCACTATCTCGGATCATCACTCCGTTCCTCGACTAGTCCCGACTATGTTCTCATTTCCTGAAGAGAACAATGAAAGCAAAAGGGTGAGCTCAACTAGCCCATTAAGAAATATTATGACTAAGATAATGCAGAATAAATTATCGTTAGCCTTCAATAGTGTTAAACTGATAATAAACATCAAGTTTAACTGCAGCGGAACAAGCAATCCATTAGAAGAGTCAAGTAGAGCATGATATCTATTATCTTCTATGATTTAAAAAGTTTATCATCAACTTTATCGCTAAGACTTAGCTCAATAAATAATCCACATCACTGAATTATCCATGCACTACGGGCCACAGATATTTATTAGTATCACGTTCACGAATTATCCATGCACTACTGGCCAAGGATATTCGTGTAATCATCAATGGTCATGATCATGCCAACAACTGTCCATCAATGCACTAAGGGCCAATGAGGACTTTTACCACATTATTTGTAACATTATGGGTCATGATTATACCGAATAATCCATGGTCATAATCATATCAATCAACAGTCCATTTATGCACTACGGCCAAAGATGACTTTCATCATAATATAAGCATGAGGATGATGACAATGATATAAGAATTCAATTAAAAGAAAACAAAGGATAAATTTTTAAATATTTATTATTTAATTTATCCAAAATTCAATAATGTCCAAATTGTCAACATGATACTGCTTTGTGGAGTAAAATTCAAGAATAATATTGTATCAAAAATGATTTGGACCTAAAAGAAATTAATTTTTGTCATGAATAGTATCCCAGATAAATAGTACTAAGTGAATAGTATCCCATGAATAGTACTTTATGAATAATATTTCGAGAATAGTACTTTGTGAATAGTACTCTATGAATAGTACTCCATGAATAGTATCCCGTGAATAGTACTTTGTGAATAATACCCCGTGGGTAGTACTCCGAAATGAAAAGCTTAAAATTTAACAAGAATATTTAGAAAAATATCCTTGTGAAATGATACTAGATAAAGCGCACATTTCAAGGATATTCTATTAATTTCACAGAATATAGAAGCAAAATTTTAACAAAATGAGTATAATTAGAAATACGAAATGGAATAATATTACTTACATACTACAGAATATGGAAGAAAATATTATTTCATATGAATATTGAATAAAAATAATATCCCTTACCTTAGTAGAAGGCTGGATACTGCAATAGTGAAGTAGCAGAATACTCTTCTTCTTCTTCTTCTTCTTCTTCTTCTTCTTCTTCTTCTTCTTCTTCTTCTCTATAGTTTCTCTTTGTATAGATGCTCTTGTGAGTATTAGTGAATTGGTGGGAATGAAAGAAGAAATGAGCTTCTATTTATAGAAAAACATAGTTTCGATAATTGCACAATTAGGGGCTCAAATTATTACAGTATAGTATCTTCATCTATACCTCCATTTTAAATTTAGTCCTGCAAGTATTATCAATCTTGCACCACCTCCCCTAATAGTACATGCATGTGAATCAATAGTTCCATACATGTAAACCAATAGTAATTTGCATGTGAAATAATAGCAATTAATTGCTGACTTATCCGATTAATTGCCCGTTTGGTCAATTTAACAACCAGAAATCAATTATTATCGAAATAAATGTCGATTTCCACTAACACTAATAATCCCAACACAATGGAAATATTTTTATCAACAATTTCATCTTTTATCAACACGAACTTATTCATCATTAATATTATAACTCACAATATTTAACAACTAGATCATTCCCAGGAAAGAGGGGGCTTTCCGATAAAGATTTCTCCCTATTGGCGCGCAATTAGGTGACCAAACCCATTTCCTCGACAGAACTTTCTAAACATCGTCAATAATGTAAATAATAATATGAATAATTTTATCGTCTCAATTATTTATTTAATAATATAAAATATTATGCAGATGATACTATGACAATAACTGAATCGATAATATGAGAGATATTATGCATGAATTACTATAGCAATAATTGGGTATAATTGAGTGACTTCTCACGTAAGCTGTGACACTCCCAAATCTGGTACTTCCATTTCTCAGGATTTGGTGTTCACTGTACAAACATCATCTATCTATCTACCCATAAATAAATGCAAACCATGCAATAGATAGAAATAAATAATAAAATCTCTCCCCTTAGGGGGTTACATCAACTACATAATAAATAATTCTCAGGTTACTCTAACTTTAAATCATCTGTGCAGAAAATATAAACAAATAAGTCTTAAGTAACATCAATTCTAATCATCATTACATAACCATAATAATAAAGCAGTCTTCATTACTTGCTAAGCTTGCCCTTGCCCTTACTAGTGGAAGGTTCGTCTGCTCTTTCGTTCTTAACTATAATGTTATTATTACGCAAGAGTGAGCACGATTTCCCACAAGTATAACAATATAAAAATGAATAATAACGTGCGAGAAAAATATTAACTTCTTATATAAAGCTCAACATTTAAATCAAGAATAGATAACAAGAATCAAAAGAAATTTTGAGGGTCATAAGACCTTGAACTATGTCCTAGGTTGTCAAGTATTTTTACTTGAAACCTTTAATAGTCATAAGACTATGGACTCTTCTTCTCGTACTTAGGGGGATCAACCCTTAGTACCATACTGTGCACAATATCTTAACGCTAAAGCGTAAATAATTCCCTAGACATGATTATTCATCTCAATTTGACATTCGAGTCCGCACCAAAGGAAGTTTGGTTTGGATAATTCATCAAGGGGTTCTGAAATTTAGAAGGCTCATCAACTATGGACTAGTCGAATCAATAAGGGTTCACTAGTCTAACAAGGTTTAACAGTAAATGAA
Organism: Panax japonicus; assembly: GCA_020205505.1. Classification (NCBI taxonomy): domain Eukaryota; kingdom Viridiplantae; phylum Streptophyta; class Magnoliopsida; order Apiales; family Araliaceae; genus Panax; species Panax japonicus. Next base: position 34,212,599 of record CM035102.1, on the reverse strand, counting down.
TATTTAACTTGAATAACATATAAAAGGTTATACAATAGAATAATTATTGAAGATTAATAAGCTTTAATATATAAAACTGTCTTGATCAATAATAATGAAAACTTGCTCAATATCGAAAGATGAATTAATCAACTTATATAACAATAACAAGTAGGATTAGGAAACTTGCTCAACGAAAGTTTAGGGTAAGAAATTTGCTCAACGTAAATGTAGAGTTAAGAAACTTGCTCAATGTAACAAGATAAGGTTTAGAAACTTGCCTCGTGCATAGATTACACGTTAATAAAACTCGTTCTTTGATTTAAATCCTACATATCATTCATGTTCACAACACCAATCAATAATAACGTACTAAACATCATAATTTTACTCTTTGTTTAACTCGAATTCATGACTATACTTAGTCAATTATTACACTTAGTGTAAAATTAAGACTTCACAAAAAATAAACTAATTATGCATTCGATCATTCAATCCACACGTAATTGTGTTATGGACATGTTAAGAATTTATTTTAACATCTCATTATAGGTCTAACAAGTTTTTATAATCATTAGACTAAGTTGCTATCACATTTCCATACTTGTACACTTTTAAAAACTCATTTCTGACTATTTTGCTAAGTGGCTCTGCGGCGCCACTTTTGTATTGGGTTTTGGCACTGCGACGTCGTGGCGCTGCGGCTTGGTACATGGCGTTGTGGCGCTGCGACGCGGGGCATCAGTGCTGAGGTTGGCGCTGCGGCGCGGTGCTGCTGCGGCGCGGGACATCAGTTCTGGAGTTGGCGCCGCGGTGCGACACTCCAGAATTTGATTCCCAGTTGGCGAAGAACACAGAGTTCAACGAATTAAACACTACTTGATTATTAATTCCCCAAATTAAACATACCCACATGTTAGAATTCATATATAATCAATAGTCAACGTTTATAGAGTGTTTTTAACCCATTAAAACACATAATCACAGAATTAAAGCATGCAAATTGTACTGTTCTTGATGTTCTTGAAGTTTTGAACATAAATCCTAAAATTCAACGCCATAGATTCGTTATAAGACCAAATCCACCCATTCAACTTTCATTTAGTTCGTTTTAGCTTCATAATCACATATTAGTGGAAATTTTGTAAAACCAATTATGTTTGACATATTAAAAAAATACGTATAAGGCCATATGGCCATATAACATACTCTGAAATCTTTTACTGTACAATTTTATGAAACTAAAGATATGGAAACCCATATAATATATATATAAAATATGTCATACAACTCAAATTATTACGTATATTCTCATAACAACATAATTTCCCAAATACAGAGACTCACAGAAGTATGAAAGCCATTTTTTGAAAACTTAAAAGACGTAAAATAAGAATTGGGTTGCGGAAAAATTACCCAAAGCGTAGAATATAATTTGCAAGAGATAAACTCCTTCTCAACAGTTCTTCAATCACCCAACTCACAATTTTCCTCACAATTTCTCAATCTCTCTCTGTAATGCTTAGCCAGACTTAGCCAAATTATGACAGAAGAAGGAAAAGAAGACGTATAAATAAAATGAACTGGCGTAGTAGTGATCAGTTACCCAATCATGGGTAACTGCTATCAACTCCCCTTAGGGCCTTGTTTGTTTAGCAAGAATAGGATTTCAAGACCATTTAATTTAATAAAGCCTTATTATATAGTTTAAATAATGTCACACTCCTTTATAAATAAAACCAATATCTAATTTAATAAAATATAATAATTTCTCAATAATGCACTCACATAATTAATTTTTTCATTTAATAATAATATCAAATTATTAAATCTCTAATTAATAATTAAATTAATTAAAAAAATAACATTAAGCTTATTAAATATTTCTTTTAATACAATAATTTCACATAATCACATACTTCGAATAATAAAATTCTCCACATTAATTTAATAAATATAACACATATAATTAAATTAATCTATCACAACTTCATCAATTAATTAATTATTCTAATAATTAATTCATCGAAAAATATTTATTCAATCCAATAAATATTTAAATTAAATTACAAAATCTCGGTTGTCACATAAGCATTAATAATCAATACCGTGTGGTACTATACAACCACGCGTATTACCGTATTTTTACCAACGGGTATTTCAACAGTTTAACAGTAAAACTTTCGCCGTTATTTTTATAAAATGATATTTATGTTGTTTTCTAACTCCGACAATACTTCCGTTGTGGGGTCCACCAATAATTGTGCCGTCGTACGAATATTCATTGTTAAAATGAATATTCCCTGACCAATCGAATATTTTATAACAACTTGCTTACTTTGCAAAATTTATAAATATTACCCACAACTATTATATCAAATCCACACCATAATATTAAAAAATATATTTCGAGAAAAAAATAATCTTTATTCATAAAAGTTGGGGTTTTACAACCTCCCCTTCTTATGAAATTTTATCCTCGAAATTGGGATACGTACCTGGTATGTTGAAGAGGTGAGGATACCTTGATTTCATTTCAGATTCCAACTCCCAGGTCATTTTCTCAAGCCGATTCAATAGCTTGAGAAGCTTTAACTTTATTGATTAAAGTCGGTTATACTCGTATATTTACCTTCATCACGTGGGTCCCTGGAGTCTTTAACTTTATCTCCGTCCTTTGTAAGTCATACAAAATGGGCCTTTGCGTTGACAATATCGCACTCGTACCCGTATATGATCTTCTACTCAACGCGTCAACTACCACTTCGCTTTTCCAAGGTGGTATTGAATGGTATGATCGCAATCTTTCAACAGCTCGAGCCAACGTCGTTGCTGCATGTTGAGTTCCTTTTGGGTGAAAAAATATTTGAGGCTTTTATGATCCGTATAGATCTCCACTTTCTCTCTATATAGGTAATGCATCCAGATTTTAAGCGCGAAAACGACAGCTGCTAACTCTAGATCACGAGTAGGATAATTCCTTTCATATTCTTCGAGTTTTCGTGAGGCATAGGCTATGACTTTCCTATATTGCATGAGAACACATCCTAAACCTTTGCCTGTAGCATCGCTTTATATGACTAATCCCTCCTTACAAAATGGTATTGTTAGAACAGGTGTTGAAATGAGTCTCCTCTTGAGTTCTTGAAAACTCTTCTCACATTCCTCGCTCCAACCGAATTTTGTATCTTTTCGAGTCAGCTGAATTAATGGAGTAACAATTCGAGAAAATCCTTCCACGAATCTCCGATAATAACCAGCTAAGCCCAGAAAGCTACGTACTTCGGTTACTGACTTAGGTTTCTCCCAGCTTTGAATTGCTTCAATCTTTACCGGGTCAGCAGATATTCCATGATTTGATATCACGTGCCCAAGGAATGCTACTTCCTTAAGCCAGAACTCGCATTTTTTCAACTTGGCATATAGCTTATTTTCACGAAGCTTTTGGAGTATCAGCCTCAAGTGTTGCTCATGATCTTCATGGCTTTTGGAGTAAATGAGGATGTCATCAATAAAGACAACCACAAAATGATCCAAATATTCCTTGAATACTCGGTTCATCATATCCATGAAGGCAGCAGGAGCATTAGTCAATCCAAAAGACATGACTAAGAATTCATATTGCCCGTATCGAGTTCTGAAAGCAGTCTTTGGAATGTAATCAGTTTCAATCTTTAACTGATGATATTCGGAACGAAGATCAATTTTTGAAAAGAATTTAGCGCCTTGCAACGGGTTAAATATGTCATCAATACGAGGCAACGGGTACCTGTTTTTGATGGTGACATGATTCAACTCCCGATAATCAATACAAAGTCGCATACTTCCATCTTTCTTCTTTATGAATAGAACAGGAGCACCCCAAGGAGACATACTAGGATGAATGAAACGGATGTCTAACAATTCCTGCAGTTGGGTTTTTAACTCCTGAAGTTCAATAGGGGCCATTCGATATGGGGCTTTAGAAATGAGTTTTGTACCAGGTTCAAGTTCGATACAAAATTCAATTCCACGCTCTGGGGGTAGGCCAGAAAGTTCTTCAGGGAATACGTTAGGAAATTTATTAACAATAGAAATATCATTCAAATCTGACGTATTTTTTTTTAAATCTGTGACATGGGCTAAGAAAGCTGGACACTCATTTTTCAATAAACGAATAGCTTTATGGCTTGATATGACTGTGATTGACTTTAGTGGTTTGGTTGCTTGAATTCGCATAATAGGTTGGTTAGGAATATGAAATCTAACAACCTTACGAAAATAATCAATTTTAGCATGATGAGTAGTTAACCAATCAATCCATAAAATAACATCCAATGAAAGTAGTTTCAAAGAGATAAGATCGATAGGTAATGTGCGGTTACCGATTTGAATCACACAAGACTTATAAATAATGGATGTAATGAAGGTTTCTCCCAACACAGTTTTAATAGATAAGTCAAAGTCTAATTTCTTTGGAGTTAAATTTAAACGTTGAGCGTAAGTAGGAGAAATAAAAGAATGGGTAGAACCGGTATCAAATAAGGTATAGACTTCACAAGAGTTTATGATTAGCTTACCCGTGATAACCTCGTTCGGGTTCTTCGCTTTTTGGGAGGTCACGACAAAATCAAACTAGGTGACCTTCTCTTCCACAATTGTAACACGCTTTGGACTGCATCGTGCAGTTTGGACTGATGTGTCCTTTCCCTCTACATTTGAAGCATACGATCGGTGGTTGATGAGTAGGTTTTATACCTATGAATCCGATATTATTAAACTTAATTATTGCTATCTTTAATTATTTTTTAGTATGTGTTTATTTCTTGTAGGTTGGAGATGGAGGGACAAATTGGTCATTTGGGAGAAGAAAAAGATTAAAAATCATTAAAAATAGAGTTGAGTGGCATTTTAGTAATTATGTGGTCCTGGTCAAGCGCCTAGGCACTTGGAAATGACCTGGGTTGAGCACCTAGGCGCTCATGTTTGGCGAGAGAGGGATTTTTATACCGTTGAGTTGGTTTTTGAAGCCAAAAAGGAATCTAAATGAGGGAAGAGACCGATACAAATAGGAGAAGACTTTAGAAAAGATGTATCACTCAATTTATCAAGATTGTAGAGAGAACAACGAAAAAAAACACGAAGGAGGATTGCGATGGCTGAAGATCAAATAGAGAGTATTAGAGCAAGTTTAGAGTTTCTTCTTCTCTTCTCTAGTTTTATCTTTTGTAATTATCTGAGATGTTTGAATTATTAATCTAGATGTTGTTTTTCTTTATTATTACCATGAACTAAATTTTTATTAAGATTGCAACGGAACTTGGTATGTAGTTTAAATTAAATATTCCCATTAAATGAAAGTTGGTTTTTATTGAATTATTTATTATATCTTATACTTATTGATTAATTGTTTGGCCAACAATTACCGTGATAATCTATATAAAATTGAAAGATGGAGTATAGATTCAGATCTTGATATGATAACATCTGTTCATATAATCTGATTAGGGTTAACATGATTAGCATGTAGGATAGGAATATACCTATGTGTCTTTTGTATCCATTGAAAGAATTTGTGCGTAAAACCCTAATTAACTTGATTCACATAGGAATATAGTGAAATAATTAACTAGGGTGTTCCTTGTAATTCTGTGTCTTAAGGATCGGAGTTAGGAGGATTTGTTCACGTGTTTTTGGAAAAAGTGCGTGAATTTTATAAAGCATTCTTGGATAATGATTCATATTAATTAATTTATTTAAATGCGAAGTAAATTGATTTAAATGAAATACCAAGGGAAGTTGTAATCTTAACATGTTAAATCTACAGTTATTCTTGTGAAATTCTGATTTTAGTTGTTAGTTTTGTTAAGTTTAATTTTTAAATCACAAACAATATTCCGTAGTTTAAAATATGATTAATTACATTGAAATTAGTAATTGATAAATATTAGTCTATTTCCTCGTGGGAAATATATCCTTGCTTGCTGAATATTATGAACGAATGCGTATACTTGCGTGTTAAATGCTATTAAGAAATTAAGCAACAAGTTTTTGACGTCGTTGCCGGGAAAATTAGTTTAATATTTTCTCATTATTAAATTCATTGAAATTAATCTTAATTTAAGCATTTTTTTATTTTATTTGTCTCTCTAGTCTAATTCCTTTTCAGGTGCCATGGACAACTATGACTATCATTGGTCATATTCGAGAATTACTCGGCCAAGGGAGGCAGAGAATTATGGACTCGATGAATTGTCAGCATAATTTGGGACACTTTCGAGGAAGATTGACACTTTATCAGCACAACTTATTCAAAGTGTAACAGTGATATGTGAGTATTATGGTGGAAACTATTCGAGTCATCAATGCGCCATCTGTAAGACCCCAACTTTTATGAATAACGAATAATTTTCTCAAAATATATTTTTGAATATTATGGTGTGGATTTGATATAATGTTATAGCTGTGGGTAATATTTACAAATTTTGCAAAGTAAGCAAGTGGTTATATAATATTCGATTGGTCGGGGAATATTCGTTTTAATAGGAAATATTCGTACGATGGCACAATCATTGATGGACCCCACAACGGAAGTATTGTCGTAGTAAGAAAATGACAAAATTATCTTTTTATAAAAATAATGGCGGAAGTGTTACCGTTAAAACTGTTGAACCACTCGGTAGTAAAAGTACAGTAATACGCGTGGTTTCATAGTAGCACACAGTATTGATTATTGATGCTTATGTGAGAAGTCACTCAGTTATACTCAATTATTGCTACAATAATTGCTGCATCATATTTCTCATATTATTGATTCGATTATTGTCACAGTATCATCTGCATAATATGATATATTATTAAATCAATAATTTAGACGGCAAAGTTATTCATATTATTAAATTGCAATATTTACAATGTCTAGATGTTCTGCCAATGAGAGGTTTGGTCATCTAATTGCGCGCCAATAAGGAGAAATTGTGACAACCCGATATTTTTTATATAAATAAATAAGAAATTTTGTGTATAATTTTTTTTTATATATTAAGGATGAGGATTTGTACAAGATATTGTTTATATGTATTTATGTGGTAAATATAAAATATATTTATTACATGAATAATTGTAAATGATTTTATTTTAGAATCATTGTTTATTATCAATTATAATTTTATAATAATTAATTACATATTGGAAATGTTTTTATCAATTATTTTCTATGAAAATAAAATTAAATATTATTTAAATAATCTATGAAATGATTTTAGAATATTTATAATAATTATTTTATTAAATGAATTTTGTTCAGGATATTAAGTTAATTATTTTGACTTAATAATTATGACAAATAAATCAGATATGGAATCCAAGCCTTAATTCTGGGTTTTGATCAAGGAATAAGAATAATAATTATTTGTCAGTGTTATAGATATGTATGGTTAGGTGTACAATGTTAATGTGTGGAACAATTTTATTATATTACGACCAAACCCTAATAATATTTTATAAACCCTATTTCTGGTTATGGAATGAGGAATGGTGATAATAATATAATATTAATTATATTTTGATTTTTCAGTGCTATAAATATGTGCCGTATGTACGTGTTGATGATGATTGGTCAATTATGGTGTTTAATTTCAAAACAATAATGTTAATTGGTTAAACCCTAGTTCTCGGTCGAAAACCCTAATTTGAAAATAAATTGTAAGTTTAAGACTGTTATATGACGATGTTATATGATATATGTTATGTGTTATTTAATATTTTACTAATTATAGAAAACCCTAACTTTAAATGTAAACCCTAATTATATTTGATTTTCTAATAATTAGAAACCCTAATCCGGAAACCTAAACCGGAGGTTTGATCAGTCAGAAATAGTGTTATTATGATTAATAACACGTGTGATAAACTTTAATTACTAATTAAGGTGAATCTAATTAGTAAATTAAAACCCTAAAATCTAGAACCCTAAATTAATTTCTTGAAACCCTAATTGATTTGAAACCTTAATGCGAAAGTCATTCACGACTTTGAGAATTGGTTAAGCCGTTATGTAATCACAATAATGTGATTAACGACTGATAATATAAAAATTAAAACCTAATTTTCTATTAAAACCTTAAATTTTAATTAGTAAGTTATAATTAAAATTTTATTGAGCTTTAGTCTTAATTGTTCAAGCCCTAAAAATTATTTGGGGAACCTTAAGGATTAAAATCTAGTGATTAAAACCTAGATTCAAGTACCATGGACAAGAATACCCTTAATTACTTTGTTAAATTACTAAAATAGCATTTTTGATTTATTTAATTGAGTTTTCTTGCAAATCTTTCCAAATCTTGGGTTGTTCACCAACCCTAGATAATCCCATGTGCCAAAAATCTATTCTAACCAGCCATGTAATGACAGCAACATCAGATTCTTGCATCTAGCTCACTATAAATATAGATTTAGAGAGAGAAAATTACTTTTTAATTCCATTTGATCACCACACTCATGTTAGAACTTCTCTCTCTAAAACCCATGAAATTTGTAAGTTTTATAGTCCCAAAACACAGCCCCACGATCACACTTACCAAAATAGTATCCTAGAATCAAGATCAAACCAAGAAAGGTATAAAACTCAATCTTGGAAATCTGTCTATAATTTGTTGTTAGATTTTGTGTTTAAGTGTTATATTATGTTGGTTTTAGTATATAATGATGATCTGGGTTGCTATATGTTAGATCCATAACATCTAGAAGCTCAGAATTGAAAATCTACAAAATCCGGGAAAAGCTTGATTCTGTGGCCTGACAATGAATGTCAGTGGCCACAGATCCTTGCTCGATGATGTTTTGTGTTATTTTTAAGTTGTTAATAGTAGTCATCAATGTTGTCTTTAATATGCAAAAAGAAGTAAGGTCATATCTGTTATAAATCAAAAGCTATTTAAGGTCAAAGTACGTTGACCGAGCTTGACCGACTGAGATCTGGGTATCCCAGAAATGGGTTTCAGTGTCTGACAATATATTTGTGGCTTCGGATCTTGCTGGTAGTTGTTGTTTTGTTTGGTTTGTTGAATCTAGATTGTAGTCTAGTATATTAACTATAGAATCATGCTTTTATATCGTTAAAACATTTCATATATTGGAAATGGTGGCTGGTCAAAGTAGTATAGAAGCTTATATTCTCGGTTTTCTGGAAAACCCAGAAAACCCATGAACACGGATTCTGTCAGTGGTTGACCGGCTTGTAACTGATTGATGTGTTGATGTTTTGTTTATTTTATGTAATGAATATGTAGTCCTACATGTTGTCTACACATTAAAGCTCTTAGGTCTCAAAAACAGTTAATATGTTGCAAGTTGCTGGCGATCAAAAGTGGTCAGTCGGTCTGTTCATCAATTCTGGGAAACCCAGAAATGAAGAACAGCCTCTGACAGTAAGTTTGGACGATTAAATCTGTTTGGTATTATGTGATTTGTCCATGTTGATTGTTGTATCTTATAGTCTTGTATTTGTACTACATAATCTGACCAAAACCGAATCCAGAATCACAACACACATTGAGTTATTCACGGTCAAACATAGCCACTCGGTTCTGACATTGAAATTCTGGGCTTGTATGAAGAACCTGAAGAACACCTATAGCGACGGTTCTGTCGCTATAGGTGGTCTTTAGCGACAGAAATTATTTTATTTTCCAAAAATAATTTAATAAATAGAAAAAAATAGTTTTTAATTATTAAAAATACAAAATAAATTATTAAAAATTATTTTCAATTCTGAAAATTAGTTTTTAATTATTTTAAATATATTTCATAAATATTTAATATTTTTGGAATATTAAAAGTACTTAATTTATTTAATTATAATATTAAATAAATTATTAAAAATGATTTTTATATTTGAAAAAATCATTTAAAATTTTATTATGATATAAGAAAATATTTTAAGTTATTTTTAATAACTTTTAATATTATTTGATAATTTTCATTAATAAATTAATATTAATGATAATTAAGTTATTTACTAAATGAATTAAATAATTAAATTAAAAATGATTTTATTATTTTAAAAATCATTTTAAATAATAGTAATGTATGTAAGAATATTTTAAGTTATAAAATATAACTTTTAATATTTAATGGTTAATTTCATTAATGATTATTAATGATATTAAATTTATTTAATAATTATATTAAATAATTTAGTTTTAAAATGATTTTATTATTTTAAAAATTATTTTAAATAAAAATAAAGTGTTTAAAAATATTTTAACTTATAAAATATAACTTTTAATATTTAAAGGATAATTTCATTAATAATTTAATATTAATTATAGTTATTTAATGATTAATGGTATTAAATTTATTTAATAGTTATATTAAATAAATAGTTTAAAAATGGTTTTATTTATTTAAAAATCATTTAAAAAGGATATTAATATTTTAAAAATATTTTAAGTTATAATTAATGACTTTTAATATTTAGATAATAGTTCATTAATATTGAAATATTAATGGTGATTATTTAATGATGATTTAAAAATCATTTAAGGGTAATATAAGTACTTTAATAATATTTTGAGTTATTATACATAACTTTAATATTTTGGCAATGGTTTCATTAATAGTCTAATATTGATTAAATGTTAATGATAATAGAATTATTTTGTATTTAAATCATTTAATAATGATTATGATATTTCAAAAATGATGGTAAATAGTAATAATTATTTTATAATTATTATAAGGTCATGAAAAATGATATGACTATTATTTAATTAGTCTAAATGGATATTGAACAACTGTTTAGAGTCTTAGACTCGATAATTACCCGATAAAGTTGTCGGTAGACCGACATGTTTCAGAAATTGATCTGGACTTAGATAGATTGTTTGGTTAACTGTTTATTTGTGATTCAATGGTTGTTAAGGTTATGTGACTATGTGATTAGGAATGAGTTGATGTTAGTTTGTGATGCTATAATTGTTGAACATGTGTGATAAGATGATTAGTTTATGTGCTGACTGCGAAATGCAGTACTATGTGTTATGGTATATTGTTCTAATCGAACGATTGATTTGATTAATGATAGGTCGTGATAGAAAGATAGAACTAAGTTGAGAATTGTAAGCAGCGCATCAGGCAAGTATCCTAACTTTGCATTTTCTTTATGCAATGGACAGAAGTGAGAAGTTTAGAATTATTATTATTATTAATGTACAGATGGTTAAACCTATATTATATACACCCTTTGATTATCAACATGTTAGTATATGATAATTTAGATATATATATTCTGTTCGTTAATTTCTAGAAATGATTATACAAGTGTCCCCACTTGGATAATCATTGTATTTAATCACATGTTGATACACCTTTGTTATACATATATGTTGAATTATAGATTATTGTTGGATAAAATAAAACCTTTTATTTGGAACCCTGACAAATATGAACATCCCGTTCACGGGAAAACTTTTATGCGCCCAAGGCGGATCAAGTAAATGATAACATCGTTCTTGTAATGTAGTATTGATCAATACAGGGCACAACGGGCTGATCACCCCCGTGTCCGTAAGTTATGACGGTGTGCAGATGAAGTTCTGCTAAACCTTTTCGAAAATAAAAACAATGTTCATAGAATGTCACTTAAACCTTATTTATAGCCAATACGTAGTTTCAAAAATTTGAAAGAGGGTTGTTATGTTATTAATATCGGTTCATAATACTTCACAACTATTGACTTGTTGTAGATGGATATTATAAAGAAAACATTTAAATTCTTTCAGCTTATATATATATAATACTTGCTGGGCACTCAAATGCTCATCCTTGCTTAATTTAAATGTTTTCAGATAAGTGTGAACAATCAGAAGGATCGGTCAAGAACAAGTGAAAAAGAAAGCAAACAGATTAGGTTTACGGTGTCATATAGTAAAGGTTGCGTACTTGGGATTAAACTCTGATAAAGGTAAGATAAGTTTATAATTTATTTTAGTGTTATTATTATTAGTAATATTTCCGCTCATAGAAATGGTATCGTGAAGTACCGAGTTCGGGTTTCAAGTATCCGGGTTCGGGGACTTTACATCATGGTATCAGAGCTATAGGGTTAGAAACCTTAGGTGGGTTAGACCTTAGGCTATAACCTTAGAACAGAGGGAAACATTGAAAATACAAATAACTCATATAGAGTTAGTGGGTTGGTATGATTCAAAGATGAGTCTCGGCGAGTTGTTAAGCCACAGAGTTTCCTAACTCTGATAATAAAGTTAAACAGTAATGGTGAATAGATCGAGTCTAAAAGACTGGAAGTGCAGGGAAAGGGGATTGTAAAACAAAACAATTAAGACATAGAATTGAATCATAATATATACGATGAGATCACCCCGTGATCTGATAAAATTATGACAGCCAGAAAGAATCAATCTTATGATTGGAAAGTTTAAAGTAGGATTGTTGTATGAATGGTACAGATTCAAGAAAGGGTTATGAATACGGATTAAATGAAATTCTAATGGAAAAGGGGGTTAGGATTATATGGGGATTTCAATGATGACTCATGTCGGCAGCTGAGTTGTATGATTCCTTGTATGGGTGGGGAATTGTACTTGGTGTAAAAACTACTTAGTATTTGACACAGATAATCATTGAAATGTTTGTGTCGCGCTATTTGCTATATGCATGTTAAGAGGGTGATTCCTTTCTCATGTGTATAAAAAAATAGATAGGTCATAGGTAGAGAACATAAGGTTAAGTACGAGTTCTTAAAAATCATACTTATGTGATATTCTTGACTCATAGTTATATGAAATGTTTATGAATCCCTTAGCGAATGGACGCCAAAGGTCTGACTAGGATAAGTTCGTAAACTCATATAACTGTGACAAGTTTATGGACTCATAAGTGTGGTTTGACGAACTGGGTATAGTTAATCTTTAGTGAAGGAAAAGAAATAGATAGTATTGGTATTAGCTGAATATGTATGTTTCTGTGTGGTATATGTGATAAGTATGTTTGTGTAATGAAATATTTTTTTTTAACTTTTGTGATTGGTCAAGGTTGTAAATCCCGACTTTTGAGTCACAAAGGGACAGCGAATGTTTAAAATAGAATGCGTTATGGCATGTCAAGTGTTATGAATATGAGTCTATGTTAGATTAATGAAATAAGTTGGTATAAAGATAGTAGATATTTATTTGGTCACTGGTTATTACAGTAGACCGAGTTTTTAAAAAATCTAATATTTTCAATACATAATTATTTGAGTAGAAAATTTTGTGTTATATGTTAAGCGGTTACGATAAGGCTTAGTATGTAAGAATAATTTAGGAAAATGTCGTCAAGACAAAAACGAAACCAAAGAATAGAAGAATCTGTCAACAAAGCTGGAGGATAACCAGACTCAATACAGAAGTTGTGAATATGGACGATCAAGTTGTACAGAACGGAATACCAGACGCGAAAGATCAACCAGATAATCAAACGTTGAACGTTAAAGACTTCAAGGCGGTCCTATCGCCAAAATTCAAAGGTACAAATGACCCTGTAGAAGCCCAAACTTGGGTTAATGAAAAAAAAGGTGTTCGTGATAGTTAGGGTAGCTGAGGGGCAAAAGATCGTTTTTGTCACCTGCATGATGAAGGGTGAGGCAAAATTTTTGGTGGAAAGCAAATTAGACGAGGGCAGGAGCAGGTGTGGTAGCATGGGATAGGTTTAATACTTTATTTTTTAAAAATTATTTTTCTGCTAGTATACCGGCTAGAAGGGAGGTGAAATTTCTAGAATTGAAGTAAGGGGATATGTGAGTTGTGGAATATGTCAGTGAAATTTAATGAGTTGACTAGATTGGCTCCACATCAAGTTGATACGGAGGCTAGAAAGGCACGAAGGTTTGAGCTGGGATTACAACCCTAGCTCTACAACAAGGTGGAAGTGTTGCAGATTCCTACATTTGCAGCACTCATGGGGAAAGCGATTATTGCTGAGGAGGGGAGTGAGGCCATGAGCCTCTATAACAAGGTATGAAGGAACAAGGGTAAGATTGAGGGAGCTGAAAGTTAGAAATTAATAGTGGAAATAAAAGAGGAAACAAGCAAAAGGAATAGGAGTGAAAAGAGGAAGGCGAACAACTTTGGGAGTGTGCAGGTGAAGCAAGAAGGTGTGAAGAAGAAGCATGTAGTGTAATATGTAAAATGGTGGAAAGAACCACTCTGGGAGTGTTTGAAAGGGAAGTTTGTATGCTGTAAGTACGGGCAGAAGGGACATGTCACTTTCGACTGTCTCAATCCAAGAATGTATAGTAGGTGTTTCAAGTGTGGATCAATGGAAAATAAGGTGGGAAACTGTTTAAGAAGCAGAATGGAGGTAAGGAATGCGAATACGGGGAAAAGGCAGCAGGACATTGGCGACAACGGGACCGACATCAACAAACGAGCCAACAGAATCAATCGCAAGCGTCTTTAGCATGACCGTTCAAGATATCGTGGCAGCCGGGGATGCAACTCCAGGTATTACTCGAACCAATATTATTTTCTTAAATATTGATTTCTTATATATAGTAAATTATTTTTATAAATTATTTTGAAGGAGGAATTTGAGTTCTTTTAGAAATCAAATTTTCGTTTAATCAGAAAGACAAGCTTTATTTGAATAGTTAAAGATCGATTCGATCAATCATGATCGAGATCTACTTGCAATGATTGTGAATGTTATGTACCCTGGTATGTATAGGTTTTAAAGTGGTGATTCCGGGGACGAAATCCTTATAAGGGAGGGTGAATGTGACAACCCGATATTTTTTATATAAATAAATAGGAAATTTTGTGTATAATTTTTTTTTATATATTAAGGATGAGGATTTGTACAAGATATTGTGTATATGTATTTATGTGGTAAATATAAAATATATTTATTACATGAATAATTGTAAATGATTTTATTTTAGAATCATTGTTTATTATCAATTATAATTTTATAATAATTAATTACATATTGGAAATGTTTTTATCAATTATTTTCTATGAAAATAAAATTAAATATTATTTAAATAATCTATGAAATGATTTTAGAATATTTATAATAATTATTTTATTAAATGAATTTTGTTCAGGATATTAAGTTAATTATTTTGACTTAATAATTATGACAGATAAATCAGATATGGAATCCAAGCCTTAATTCTGGGTTTTGATCAAGGAATGAGAATAATAATTATTTGTCAGTGTTATAGATATGTATGGTTAGGTGTACAATGTTAATGTGTGGAACAGTTTTATTATATTACGACCAAACCCTAATAATATTTTATAAACCCTATTTCTGGTTATGGAATGAGGAATGATGATAATAATATAATATTAATTATATTTTGATTTTTCAGTGCTATAAATATGTGCCGTATGTACGTGTTGATGATGATTGGTCAATTATGGTGTTTAATTTCAAAACCCTAATGTTAATTGGTTAAACCCTAGTTTTCGGTGGAAAACCCTAATTTGAAAATAAATTGTGAGTTTAAGACTGTTATATGACGATGTTATATGATATATGTTATGTGTTATTTAATATTTTGCGAATTATAGAAAACCCTAACTTTAAATGTAAACCCTAATTATATTTAATTTTCTAATAATTAGAAACCCTAATCCGGAAACCTAAACCGGAGGTTTGATCAGTCAGAAATTGTGTTATTATGATTAATAACACGTGTGATAAACTTTAATTACTAATTAAGGTGAATCTAATTAGTAAATTAAAACCCTAAAATCTAGAACCCTAAATTAATTTCTTGAAACCCTAATTGATTTGAAACCTTAATGCGAAAGTCATTCACGACTTTGAGAATTGGTTAAGCCGTTATGTAATCACAATAATATGATTAACGACTGATAATATAAAAATTAAAACATAATTTTCTATTAAAACCTTAAATTTTAATTAGTAAGTTATAATTAAAATTTTATTGAGCTTTAGTCTTAATTGTTCAAGCCCTAGAAATTATTTGGGGAACCTTAAGGATTAAAATCTAGTGATTAAAACCTAGATTCAAGTACCATGGACAAGAATACCCTTAACTACTTTGTTAAATTACTAAAATAGCATTTTTGATTTATTTAATTGAGCTTTCTTGCAAATCTTTCCAAATCTTGGGTTGTTCACCAACCCTAGATAATCCCATGTGCCAAAAATCTATTCTAACCAGCCATGTAATGACAGCAACATCAGATTCTTGCATCTAGCTCACTATAAATATAGATTTAGAGAGAGAAAATTACTTTTTAATTCCATTTGATCACCACACTCATGTTAGAACTTCTCTCTCTAAAACCCATGAAATTTGTAAGTTTTATAGTCCCAAAACACAGCCCCACGATCACACTTACCAAAACAGTAGCCTAGAATCAAGATCAAACCAAGAAAGGTATAAAACTCAATCTTGGAAATCTGTCCATAATTTGTTGTTAGATTTTGTGTTTAAGTGTTATATTATGTTGGTTTTAGTATCTAATGATGATCTGGGTTGCTATATGTTAGATCCATAACATTTAGAAGCTCAGAATTGAAGATCTACAAAATCCGGGAAAAGCTTGATTCTGTGGCCTGACAATGAATGTCAGTGGCCACAGATCCTTGCTCGATGACGTTTTGTGTTGTTTGTAAGTTGTTAATAGTAGTCAACAATGTTGTCTTTAATCTGCAAAAAAGAAGTAAGGTCATATCTGTTATAAATCAAAAGTTATTTAAGGTCAAAGTACGTTGACCGAGTTTGACCGGCTGAGATCTGGGTAACCCAGAAATGGGTTTCAGTGTCTGACATTATATTTGTGGCTTCGGATCTTGCTGGTAGTTGTTGTTTTGTTTGGTTTGTTGAATCTAGATTGTAGTCTAGTATATTAACTATAGAATCATGCTTTTATATCGTTAAAACATTTCATATACTGGAAATGGTGCCTGGTCAAAGTAGTAGAGAAGCTCATATTCTCGGTTTTCTGGAAAACCCAGAAAACCCATGAACACGGATTCTGTCAGTGGTTGACCGGCTTGTAACTGATTGATGTTTTGATGTTTTGTTTATTTTATGTAATGAATATGTAGTCCTACATGTTGTCTACACATTAAAGCTCTTAGGTCTCAAAAACAGTTAATATGTTGCAAGTTGCTGGCAATCAAAAGTGGTCAGTCGGTCTGTTCTTCAATTCTGGGAAACCCAAAAATGAAGAACAGCCTCTGACAGTAAGTTTGGACGATTAAATCTGTTTGGTATTATATGATTTGTCCATGTTGATTGTTGTATCTTATAGTCTTGTATTTGTACTACATAATCTGACCAAAACCGAATCCAGAATCACAACACACATTGAGTTATTCACGGTCAAACATAGCCACTCGGTTCTGACATTGAAATTCTGGGCTTATATGAAGAACCTGAAGAACACCTATAGTGATGGTTCTGTCGCTATAGGTGGTCTTTAGCGACAGAAATTATTTTATTTTTCAAAAATAATTTAATAAATAGAAAAAAATAGTTTTTAATTATTAAAAATATAAAATAAATTATTAAAAATTATTTTCAATTCTGAAAATTAGTTTTTAATTATTTTAAATATATTTCATAAATATTTAATATTTTTGAAATATTAAAAGTATTTAATTTATTTAATTATAATATTAAATAAATTATTTAAAAATGATTTTTATATTTGAAAAAATCATTTAAAATTTTATTATGATATAAGAAAATATTTTAAGTTATTTTTAATAACTTTTAATATTATTTGATAATTTTCATTAATAAATTAATATTAATGATAATTAAGTTATTTACTAAATGAATTAAATAATTAAATTAAAAATGATTTTATTATTTTAAAAATCATTTTAAATAATAGTAAGGTATTTAAGAATATTTTAAGTTATAAAATATAACTTTTAATATTTAATGGTTAATTTCATTAATGATTATTAATGATATTAAAGTTATTTAATAATTATATTAAATAATTTAGTTTAAAAATGATTTTATTATTTTAAAAATCATTTTAAATAAAAATAAAGTGTTTAAAAATATTTTAAGTTATAAAATATAACTTTTAATATTTAAAGGATAATTTCACTAATAATTTAATATTAATGATAGTTATTTAATGATTAATGGTATTAAATTTATTTAATAGTTATATTAAATAAATAGTTTAAAAATAGTTTTATTTATTTAAAAATCATTTAAAAAGGATATTAATATTTTAAAAATATTTTAAGTTATAATTAATGACTTTTAATATTTAGATAATAGTTCATTAATATTGAAATATTAATGGTGATTTTTTAATGATGATTTAAAAATCATTTAAGGGTAATATAAGTACTTCAAGAATATTTTGAGTTATTATACATAACTTTAATATTTTGGCAATGGTTTCATTAATAGTCTAATATTTTGGCAATTGTAAGCAGCGCATCAGGCAAGTATCCTAACTTTGCATTTTCTTTATGCAATGGACAGAAGTGAGAAGTTTAGAATTATTATTATTATTACTGTACAGATGGTTAAACCTATATTATATACACCCTTTGATTATCAACATGTTAGTATATGATAATTCAGATATATATATTCTGTTCGTTAATTTCTAGAAATGATTATACAAGTGTCCCCACTTGGATAATCATTGTATTTAATCACATGTTGATACACCTTTGTTATACATATATGTTGAATTATAGATTATTGTTGGATAAAATAAAACCTTTTATCTGGAACCCTGACAAATATGAACATCCCGTTCACGGGAAAACTTTTATGCGCCCAAGGCGGATCAAGTAAATGATAACATCGTTCTTGTAATGTAGTATTGATCAATACAAGGCACAACGGGCTGATCACCCCCGTGTCCGTAAGTTATGACGGTTTGCAGATGAAGTTCTGCTAAACCTTTTCGAAAATAAAAACAATGTTCATAGAATGTCACTTAAACCTTATTTATAGCCAATACGTAGTTTCAAAAATTTGAAAGAGGGTTGTTATGTTATTAATATCGGTTCAGAATACTTCACAACTATTGACTTGTTGTAGATGGATATTATAAAGAAAATATTTAAATTCTTTCAGCTTATATACATATATAATACTTGCTGGGCACTCAAATGCTCATCTTTGCTTAATTTAAATGTTTTCAGATAAGTGTGAACAATCAGAAGGATCGGTCAAGAACAAGTGAAAAGGAAAGCAAACAGATTAGGTTTACGGTGTCATATAGTAAAGGTTGCGTACTTGGGATTAAACTCTGATAAAGGTAAGATAAGTTTATAATTTATTTTAGTGTTATTATTATTAGTAATATTTCCGCTCATAGAAATGGTAATGTGAAGTACCGAGTTCGGGTTTCAAGTATCCGGGTTCGGGGATCTCACAGAAATCCTTATCGGAAAGCCCCCTCTTTCCTGAGAATGACCTGATTGTTAAATATTATGAGTTATAATATTAATGATGAATAAGTTCGTGTTGATTAAAGATGAAATTGATAGTTCCATTGTGTTGGAATTATTAGTGTTAGTAGAAATCGACATTTATTTCGATATTAATTGATGTCTGGAAGTTATACTAACCAGTCGGGTAATTAATCGGATAAATGAGCAATTAATTGCTATTAATTCACATGATTATAACTATTTGTTCACATGTGTGTACTATCGATTCACATTCTTGTACTATTAGGGGAGTTGTTGCAAGATTGATAATACTTGCATGACTAAGTTAAAAATGGAGGTATGGATGGAGGTATTATACTGTAATTCGTATTTTCACATGATTATAACTATTGGTTCACATGTTTGAACTATTGATTCACATTATTTACTATTATAGGAGGTGGTACAAGTTTGATAATACTTGCAGGACTAAATTAAAAAATGAAAGAAAAGTTGGAGGTATTGTACTGTAATATTTTGAGCCCCAAAACGTGCAATTATCGAAACTATATTTTCTTATAAATAGAAGCTCATTCTTTCTTCATTTCTCACCAATTCACTAAAGCTTTAGAGCAATTATTATAGAGAGAAATTATAGAGAGAAAGAAGAAGAGAAGTCTGTTACCTCATTATTTCAGTATCCAGTCTTCTTTTGAGGTAAGGGGTATTATTTCTTTCGTATTCATGAAGAGAGCTATTGTTATTCTATTCCTTATTATTCTGTTGGAATAACCTGTATACGCGGACTACCGTATATATGGTAAATTTCTTATGTTATTCTATTCTTTATTATTATATTGGAATAACCTGTCTATGCGAAGTACCACATACATGGTGAAATTCTTCTATTATTCCATTCTTTATTATTCTGTCAAAATATCCTGTGTGTGCGTTTACGCATGACCTGGTTCCATTATTTATTATTCTGTCAGAATATCATGTCTGTGCATTTATGCATGACCTGGTTCCATTATTTATTATTCTGTTGGAATATTCTATCTGTGCGTTTACGCATGACCTGGTTCCATTATTTATTATTCTTTTGGAATAACCTGTCTGTGCAGTCTATCGCATGCCTGGTGAATTCTTCTGTTATTCCATTCCTTATTGTTCTGTTGGAATAACCTGTCTATGTGGATTACCACATGCATGGTGAATGATCCTTCATATTCAGTCCTTATTAAATTGTGGAAATGATCTGTCTACGTGGATTACCGCATGGCGGGCAAAAATCTATTTGCAGTTTCATATATTCTATTATACTCAGTTGGTTAAAGTTTTGACTTCTATACTCTATGAAATTAGTTGAATATACTGGATATTTGAACTTCATCCAATATCTTTTCATGGAAATATTCTTCTGAGCATTCTTGAATTTTACTCTACAAAGCAGTATCATGTTGACAATTTGGACGTAATTGATTTCAGGATAAATTAACTTATAAATCTTTAAAATTTATTCTTGAACTTGTTTTATTGAATTATTATTTCATCGTCATCATTCTCATGCTTATATTGTGATGAAAGTCATCTTTGGCTTACGTGCATAGATGGACTTGGTATGATTATGACCAGGGATCATTTGGTATAATCATGACCTGTAATGTTATAAATGATGTGGTAAAGGTCTCCAGTGACCTGTAATGCATTGATGGACAGTTTTTGGTATGATTATGACCAAGAATTATTTTGTATAGTCCAGACCATTGATGATTTAATGAATATCATTGGCCCATAGTGCAAGGATGATTAAATGATGTGGTTTATTTATGAAGCTGAGTCTCATCGATAAAAATTGATGAAAACATTTTTAATCATAGAAGATAGTAGATATCATGCTCTACTTGACTCTTCTTATGGATTGCTTATTCCGTTGCAGTTAAACTTGATGTCTATTGTATTTTATCAGTTTAACATTGTTAAAGACTAATGATAATTTATTCTGCATTATCTTAGTCATAATATTTCTTACTGGGCTAGTTGTACTCACCCTTTTGCTTTCATTGTTCTCTTCAGGAAATGAGAATATAGCCGGGACTAGTCGGGGAACGGAGTGATGGTCCGAGATGGTGTATTAGTAGTCCTCACTATTCTATAAAATAGTGTGATAATAAATGTAATGAGGACTCTATTTGAGAGTGGATATTGTCTAGAAGGCAATATTCCTGTTTCAACTCTCAGCTATAATTAAGTTGTATTTGTATTCTGTGCCATGTATTAAGCGACTCAAGATGGGTGATGTATACCTATTTTGGGGGTGTCACACCATCAGTTTCGAGTTGTTACAATATAGTGTCAACTTCGGCAATTACCCCAATAATTATGAATATTCCAATAATTATCATCATGAGTGGGGGAATCCACTAAATTTTTCATGGAACGATGACAATCTAGCCCAACCCTTTGCTCCATGCCAATCATACACTCTTGAATTACAAGTTCAAGCTCTTAATCATGAAGACGAAAGGATTTTAAACTTGAAGAGACTTATTTCTAAGTTCATGGTTTTGATTGAGGAGCAGACGAATAGTTAGGAGATGTCGATTCAAAATCTTAAGAACCAGGTGGGACAACTTTTCAACGCCATTATCAATTGCCCTCAAGGTGAAGTGTCAAACAATATGGTTCCCGAGATTGATGGATTACCCACTATAAATCTGGGACCAGATGTGCCAAAAGAAAAGGATGTGGAAAGAGAGGAGACAAGTGGAGAGCAGGAAAAGAAGGTTGCCAAAGATCTAGTCTTGAGTTCTGACATAGAAGAACCGATTTTGATAGTGCCCCATATATATTCTGCCCCAAAGTTTAAGGATCCGACTAGATTTGTAATCTTGTCCCCAATTGGTAGTCATTTTTTGATAAAGCTATATATGACATGGAAGCTAACTTAAAATTGGTGCAATGGTGTGAAGAGAACGGGAAGAGAGATGAAAAACCAGTTGTTCTGGAAAAGATAACGCAAAAATTCGTTAACAGATATAACTCAGAAAATGCCTAGTTATTTAAAGGTTGTAAAAGAGAATCTACCTATAAAAAACAAACTAGGTGAATTTGAATCAATAACCCTTACTAATGGGAAACTCTCACAAGTTACATTATTACTAATGGATGGAGGGTTCCTCAATTTTCGCAGGGGAGTTGGATAGAACAGAGAAGAAAGACTCGGGCTGAGGACGTTAAACTAAGCGCTCACTGGGAGGCAACCTAGACTTGCATTTTATCTCTTTAAATTAAGTTCATTTAGCTATATATTTTATCTTAGTTTAGGGTTGTATGTTATGTTGTAATCTCCATGCAAATGATAACTGAGAATTAGGTTCATGGCTTGCATGTTAGAAGGATAAAAGAGCACACATTTTGGCTAAGGTTGGCCCAAGCGCCTAGGCATCCAAAACAAGCATATTCCAAGCGCCTAGGCGCCCAACTACAGAATGCCCAGACACGCCCAAACGCCTAGGCACCCACTCCAAGCTATTTTCAAGTGTCTAGGTGCTCACCATCACCATCAGATTCTATTCCTAAACGCCTAGGCGCTCAAACCTTCACAATTTCAAGCGCCTAGGCACTCAACCTTCACAATTTCAAGCGCCTAGGCGCTCTACATGTGCACTTGAAAAAAAAAATAAAGCCCTAAGTCAAGCAATTCTAATTCAAACCCAATTCCTTTCACTCCTAATTCAAAAGCAACTCCTTCCAAGCCCTTGCACCACAATAACACCAACTCTAACACTCTCCCAATGAAAATCTAATTCATATTCTCTAAACCACAATCAAGAAGAAATCAACCTAAAGTCAACTTCTTTATCTCCTACTTGGATTTCAACTGCAATAATTCAAAGAAAGGTACAAGCTTCAAGATTTTCTCTAAACCAAGTTTGGGGGAGGTTCACAAAGTGGTCTAAGCCTGCAAGTGATTGGCGCTCCATACCAGTTCCCACCACCTCCACCCTTATTTGTGTACCCCCTGATTGACTTACCCTTTGAGGATGAGGTTGATGAAGAAGAAGTAGAGGATGTTGATGAGGAGTAAGTCTTCGATCTTTCAAGGAAGTCCTTAGTACCTAATTTCTTATATTTTTTTATATACAATGAGGACATTGCATGTGTTAGTTTGGGGGTGCATTCTTCCAGTTGCATTTCAATTATTTAGTTTCATTCATTTAGTATAACTTATTCATTTTGTAGTTTTTAATGTAGTTTTCATTCTAATTTCTAAAAAATATATATTCAAAATTCAAAAATATTTGTAAAATTTAATGTTTGATTTAATTTAGTTCATATTTGCATGTTTCCAGCTGTTAGATAGTTTAAGTCTGTTTTAGCCAATGATGAGATTAAAATTGAGTAGTTAAGTATAATATTGACTGTTAAGACTTTGATATGATTTCCTGTCATGATTTGAATCTTTACCTGTTTGAAACTGATATAATAAGGATAGCACAGTAAAAACAACTATGTTGACTGATTGTGTGACGACCCCAAAATAGGTCCATTCCATCCAACCCATTATGAGTCTCCAAATACATGGTACAGAAAACAACTACAACTTTATTACAACAATTGTCGTGCAAAATACAACAACACATATGCTGTGAGTTTGGATACAAATATATATCAACTGTGACTCATGTCCCAACTGTGGACAACACCTCATAATGACACCTTACATAAAGGTATAGTCGAAAACTGTTTTAGAAATTAGAATCTTTGGGAAGTGCTCAAGAAAACCTTCGTACATGGGAGGCCATGCGTCTAGGATATCATATGACCACAGAATTATCCTTGGTTGACCCAACAGACCCCAAAGAAAAACGAGAAGATTACTATCATATTCTTCCCAATGGTGAGTCTTTTCTTGACATATCATTATCTCCATTGTCTCTAAATGAGAATTATACTTCAAACAAACACTAAGATTATATAGGTAGTGCTCGTAAATATACTCAGCAAGTCGATGAGCACAACCCTGTCTTATGATGACACGAGGTTGTATGTCATTAGACATCTTGTATGATAGTGGCAAAACACCCTTCCAAGTTAAATTCACCTCACCCTCAACATCTATAGACCACCGTTCTATTCCCTTGTTATCCCCCGCTCGACTCAACTACACTTTTATTACCTGAAAGGAACTGTGAAGCAAAAGGGTGAGCACAACTAGCTCAGTAAAGAATATCATGACTAAAGATAAATAAATTATCAATAGCCTTCAACAGTAATAAATTAGAGATTTAGAACATATGGTAGATGATAAAACTTTTCAACCATAGTTGCAGCGGAACGAGCAATCCATTAGAAGAGTCAAATAGACTATAAAGTCTATTATCTTCTCTATGTTAAAAGTTCACCAACAATGTTTTATCCCTGTGACATCAATCAACAAGTCCTGTCCACAATCACATGTATAACTCATAATCGTAATTGTAGTTCTAAATTCCTTTTCTCATCCAGGACAAAGATAATTTTCATCACCTGAAACATCAAAGATCATGGTTATACCAAATCACAGTTCATGTTCATAATCATACTAATAAATTCATCTTTTCACTACGGGCCAAAGATATTCATTAACAGACCATCTTTGCTCTACATGCCAAAGATATTCATCAATAATTCATCTTTGCACTACGGGCCAAAGATATTCATGAATAAGTCATCTTTGTACTATGGGCCAAAGATTTTCATATCTAAAAGAAATATATAATCATTTTAGAATTTATATAAACAATAATTTTAACCATGTTGATTAATTTACCTTTGCACTTATGCTAAAGATATTCAATTATAAATTCAATGGTCATGATCATACCAGTCACAAGTCAACTTTTCACTACTGGCCAAAGAGAACCCTAGTCATGATTATACCAATAATCTACCCATATTTACACTCCAGTGAAAGAGAATTTCAACATCAGGGTTATAATAATGTTATATATGATAATAAAATCAATATAATCAATACATAGTTTTAATCTCTAGAGTAATATTCATAAATCAACTATAATTTGGTTAGAAAAAGAAACACATTTTGTAGTGAATAGCAACTCGTGAATAATAACTCGTGAATTGTAACTCATGAATAGTAACCCGTCGTGAATAGTAACTCGTGAATAGTAACTTGTGAATAGTAACTCATGAATAGTAACACGTGAATAGTAACTCATAAATAGTAATTCGTGAATAGTAACTCATGAATAGTAACCTCGACATGAAAAAGTTCCAAATTTGATAAAAAGTTTAAACCAATATTTCAACATGATGATATTGAAGAAATAATATCACTTACGAAGAAAATAACATCCTTTTCAATCCCTTACTATCCCTTACAATCCCTTACTATCACTTACTATCCCTTACCTCAAAAGAGCAGTAATTCTCACTGGAATAACGCTGAATAAACTTGCACCGTATAGCAACACTCAAGATATCAAAATACTCACAAGAATACACTCGATAATATAGAGATAGAAATAGAAGGAAAACTTCAGTTTCTGGTGTGATTTTTAATTCTAACCTAAGCACCTATTTAAAGGAAATTGCTTAGAACACTAAAGCAGAAAATTGAATATAATAATAATATTATTATCAAATTTCAAGCCCACCTCTAGACATTTGAAATCAGCTGATTTTGCACATGTTTAATGAGGCCACAAAAATATAAAAAACATTTTTATTAATAAAAATAAATAAAACTTCCAAAAATCAATTATTTCGGAACTTCAGAACTTCAATAATTCACAATAAATAGCCCTTTTATCAGAAAATTCGATTCTCGCGAATTTCTATATGAAATTCAATTCTCTACAACTTTGCAGAAGAAAGTTTTTCCAAATTCTAAACAGAAATTAACCGAAATCCACATACGGACGATTTTACAGGCTATAATCAAAATTCAGTCAAGAAATGGGGTCCACCGACACACAAAACATGTGTTAATCATTTAATGCAATAAAATACTCTTCCTCCTCATATACTCATATATCACACATTCATTGTAAAAATATCATTATTATTATATTATAATAATATAATAAAATATTATTTTATCAGAAAAGATAAAATATCAATTTTCAACAATTGTCACTTTAAAAATTTTCTCCATATATATCCACATAAATTGAATATTTTTCTTATCATATATATCAATAATTAATTATTCACAAATAATATTACAGAATCACAATAATGACAACCAGACAGTTCCCAAGAAAGAGGGGGCTTTCCAATAAAAATTTCTCTTTATTGGCGCGCAATTAGGTGACCAAACCTCTCCTTAGACAGAACTTTCTAGACATTGCCAATAATGTTATCTAATAATATTATTCAGATAATATGAATTATTGCTCCGATAATAGAAAATACTATGTAGTGACAATTATTAAAACAACAGTAATATAATATATCAATGCAACAATTATTGAATCAATAAAATACTGAACAGTAATTAGTGTAACAATTATTGAGTAGTGTCTTCTTACGTAAGAATCAATAATTCAAAAATACTATGCAATACCGTGTGCTACTATGCAACAACGTGTATTACTTTACTTTAACCACCGGGTATTCCAATAGTGTAACGGTAACAACTACGCCGTTATTTATAAAAACTTCCTTTTGTCATTTTCTTTATTCGACAGTTATTCTGTTATGAGGCCCACAAATAGCTGCGCTGTCGTACGAATATTCCCGACAGAAAGAATATTCCACGACCAAACGAATGTTCCCCGATAGAAATGAGTATTTTATAACCACTTGCATATTTTGAATTTTTTTTTTCATATATCACCCTTAACTTTAACTTTTATCAATTTAACCATTTACTGAATAGTAATTATAAGAAAAAAAATTGAATACTTTTATATCATAAAATTCGGGGTATTACAATCTCCCCTCCTTATGAAATTTCGTCCTCAAAATTTACATACCTGGTATTTCAAAGAGTTGAGAATATCTTCCTTTTCTTTCAGATTCCATCTTTTATGTCATCATGATTTCTCCATTGCTCATCTCCTGTAATTTCAGATATCATTCTAGAATACAGCTTCAAAAACAAAGGTTAATTTAATAAACTAACATATCACATAATATCCCGATATTATGACTGACCAACAAATAAGCTTAGGTAGGACACACTAACAAAGGATTTACTCATCTCTCCCCTCCTAATTCTAATCCCGATCTCCACAAGAGATCATATACCTAAGCTCTGATACCAACTGTGACGACCCCAAAATAGGTCCATTCCATCCAACCCATTCTGAGTCGCCAAATACATGGTACAGAAAACAACTATAACTTTATTACAATAATTGTCGTGCAAAATACAACAACACATATGATGTGAGTTTGGATACAAATATATATCAACTTTAACTCATGTCCCAACCGTGGACAGCACCTCATAATGACACCTTACATAAAGGTATAGTCGAAAACTATTTTAGAAATTAGAATCTTTGGGAAGTGCTCAAGGAAACCTTCGTACATGGGAGGCCATGCGTCTAAGATATCATATGGCCACAGAATTATCCTTGGTTGACCCAATAGATCCCAAAGAAAAACGAGAAGATTACTATCATATTCTTCCCAATGGTGAGTCTTTTCTTGACATATCATTATCTCCATTGTCTCTAAATGAGAATTATACTTCAAACAAACACTAAGATTATATAAGTAGTGCTCGTAAATATACTCAGCAAGTCGATGAGCACAACCCTGTCTTATGATGACACGAGGTTGTATGTCATTAGACATCTTGTATGATAGTGGCAAAACACCCTTCCAAGTTAAATTCACCTCACCCTCAACATCTATAGACCACCGTTCTATTCCCTTGTTATCCCCCGCTCGACTCAACTACACTTTTATTACCTGAAAGGAACTGTGAAGCAAAAGGGTGAGTACAACTAGCTCAGTAAAGAATATCATGACTAAAGATAAATAAATTATCAATAGCCTTCAACAGTAATAAATTAGAGATTTAGAACATATGGTAGATGATAAAACTTTTCAACCATAGTTGCAGCGGAACGAGCAATCCATTAGAAGAGTCAAATAGACTATAAAGTCTATTATCTTCTCTATGTTAAAAGTTCACCAACAATGTTTTATCCCTGTGACATCAATCAACAAGTCCTGTCCACAATCACATGTATAACTCATAATCGTAATTGTAGTTCTAAATTCCTTTTCTCATCCAGGACAAAGATAATTTTCATCACCTGAAACATCAAAGATCATGGTTATACCAAATCACAGTTCATGTTCATAATCATACTAATAAATTCATCTTTTCACTACGGGCCAAAGATATTCATCAACAGACCATCTTTGCTCTACATGCCAAAGATATTCATTAATAATTCATCTTTGCACTACGGGCCAAAGATATTCATCAATAAGTCATCTTTGTACTATGGGCCGAAGATTTTCATATCTAAAAGAAATATATAATCATTTTAGAATTTATATAAACAATAATTTTAACCATGTTGATTAATTCACCTTTGCACTTATGCTAAAGATATTCAATTATAAATTCAATGGTCATGATCATACCAGTCACAAGTCAACTTTTCACTACTGGCCAAAGAGAACCCTAGTCATGATTATACCAATAATCTACCCATCTTTACACTCCAGTGAAAGAGAATTTTAACATCAGGGTTATAATAATGTTATATATGATAATAAAATCAATATAATCAATACATAATTTTAATCTCTAGAGTAATATTCATAAATCAACTATAATTTGGTTAGAAAAAGAAACCAATTTTGTAGTGAATAACAACTTGTGAATAATAACTCGTGAATTGTAACTCATGAATAGCAACCCGTCGTGAATAGTAACTCGTGAATAGTAACTCATGAATAGTAACTCGTGAATAGTAACTCATGAATAGTAACACGTGAATAGTAACTCATAAATAATAATTCGTGAATAGTAACTCATGAATAGTAACCTCGACATGAAAAAGTTCCAAATTTGATAAAAAGTTCAAACCAATATTTCAACATAATGATATTGAAGAAATAATATCACTTACGAAGAAAATAACATCATTTTCAATCCCTTACTATCCCTTACAATCCCTTACTATCACTTACTATCACTTACCTCAAAAGAGCAGTAATTCTGACTGGAATAACGCTGAACAAACTTGCACCGTATAGCAACACTCAAGATATCAAAATACTCACAAGAATACACTCGAAAATATAGAGAGAGAAATAGAGAGAAAACTTCAGTTTCTGATGTGATTTTCAATTCTAACCTAAGCACCTATTTATAGGAAATTGCTTAGAACACCAAAGCAGAAAATTGAATATAATAATAATATTATTATCAAATTTCAAGCCCACCTCTAGACTTTTGAAATCAGTTATTTTTGCACATGTTTAACGAGGCCACAAAATATAAAAAATGTTTTTATTAATAAAAATAAATAAAACTTCCAAAAATCAATTATTTCGGAACTTCAGAACTTCAATAATTCACAATAAATAGCCCTTTTATCAGAAAATTTGAATCTCGTGACTTTTTATATGAACATGAGTCTTTCTCGCCTAATGTTGCATGAATTGCATAAAGCCTCTGAACATCCCATCGCTCATTATCTGGTCGGTGTTGTTGTTTACTTGAGGATTATTGCCTTCTTGATGCACGTTATCCTAGTTATTGATCGTTGGTGACTCAACGGTCTCATGTGCTCCATTGCTTAACTCAATATTTTCAGATGCCATTTTCAAACACTTTCACAAAACAACGGTTAATTGACATGTCACATATTATCCCTATACTCTGACCGACCAATTAAATAACAAATAAACTTAGGTAGGTCATACTAGTGAAGGATTAACCCATCTCTCCCCTCCTAGTTCTAGTCTCACATATCAGCCAGGGATCATATCTATGACACCCCCAAATCTAGGTACTTCATTCCCACAAGACTTAGTGTTCACTTTCCATTCATTCATATCTAACTACCCAATTATAATAAAATTAAACCATAAATCCTCCCGTTAAAAGGGTTACAACATTAAATCAAAAAGCCTCCCAGGTTATCTAACCTTTAACATAAATCAAGTGCAGAAATAAAATAACTACATCACATCATTAAATATAAAGTCTATCGTCATGAAAATAAATAAATTACAAGTCTTCATCACTTTCTCATTTTTCCTTTTCCTTTTCCTTTGATAGTGGTAGGTTCATTGACCTTCTCAACCTTAGCTACAATTATTAGGTAAAATCTAGTTATGCACAACACGCAAGTATATGTGGTCAACAAGTAATATAGTGAAAGTAGAGTATCGTTCCCATGAGGAATTATTAATAAAAATTACCAAATACTAACTCTTAACCAGACTAATTTTATTTAAACAATAAATTTAATGTTATAAAGTAAATTACTTAATTAAACTAATTCTAATTACCACTAATTACAAATCAGATTATGGAGATTTAAGGTCACATCTTCATTTATTGCTTTATTTAAGTTAGCACACTTCTCATCAATTATTTTCTATCCTGAATTGTTAATCAAGAACACTAAAGCAGGTAAAACCACCTCTCGATGCATAATACTCATACTAAATTAAATCCACAGATGACAGAATTAAGCAAGACACCCTAATTAACTAATCCACTATATCTCTATGTGAATTATAATTAAAAAGCAGTTAAAGCACAAGTTCTTTATAAGATTACATATGGCGTAAAGGCATATCTCTCTCCTAAACACGAATCATGAATTCCATTTATGCAGAAATCACAAACACATGCTATCATGATCAGATCTAAATCTATACTTCATCTCTCGAGTTCGTATAGATTATCACAGTAATTGTTAGCTAGGCAATTAAGAAATTAAGTCCAAATCGTAATAGACAATCCTCACAATAGAACATAATAATTGATAGCGAAGCATATTAAAATAAACTACACAATAAGATCCATTATAATCTCAAACAAAAAATTAGTTCATTGAATTAAAACTAAGAATCCACACTTGAAATGACATTGAAAGACAAAAATAAGAGTAGAGTGAAGAATAAATCTGTTGTAAGCAAATCCCTATCTTCCTCAAGCTCCCGCTCTTGATCTTCAATGGTCTCCAAGTTGCATCAATCTCGAAAACTAATAAAAACTAGGGTTTTGTCCTAATCTACTCTAATATAATCTAATGGAATACTCTCCTCCCCTTTAATCCTGTTATTTGTTATCTAATATATTGTTAAGACATGCATTCTGATTACAATTCCATTCCCATATGAGTCTCAAGCCATCGCTATCACTTAAGCTTCACATTTGCAGCATTAGAAACCAACTAGGAAACCAATCTGTCCCGTACCCCAGCCCTGGCTGGGGTATTAAGCTTAAAAGAGCAAGCCCCGAATTACTCTGCTGCTGTAAGTTGCTCCCTTTTCTCGCCACATTCCACCATAAGTCCATCCTTTTTACCCAAATGCCACTCCACCAATTCTAGACACAAAACAAAGCTAAACATGTTAAAACAAAACATAAAATAAAGGAATTAACACCGATTAAGCTTGAATTAGGAGCCGATTCATGGGTATAAAACCCACTTATCAACAATGAGTATATATATGCAAAAGTGAGCAAAACAAATGCTCACTTGAAATAGCAATGAATAAAAACAACATAATAAATGCCAATAAATAAGCTCATCAAAGATGAATAATACTCTGTCAATGATAATCAAAAACTGATATCAACATACAAAATGTAACTGAGGGTAATAAGACCATGAACTATGTCCATGGTTACAAGTAATCTTTCAACTTTAACCTAAAAAGTAATACTGTAGGGACTCCCCGTACTTAGGGTGATCAGCCCTTCGTACCATGTATTGTGCACAAACATCTAAACGCATTGCGTAAAATAACTCCCCTATAATAAGGTTGTTCTTTTCAGTTTTAGAGTACAAGTCCGCACCAAAGATAGTTTGGTTTGGATAAGCTTCAAGGGTAATATAGAGTTTCACGATCATCAACTAAAGGATTAGTTGAATCAAAAAGACTTAACATCACTACGAGTGATCAATAACAATTTAATGTAAAATGTTCAAGAATCATAGATGAACCAACTATACATTAGACACGTGCTTAGAAATAACTAAAAAGCTTAAGCATTGAATAAAACAATAAACCTTGCTTGAACAATATTAAGCTAAGGTTATGATCTTGTCAAATAAGAAATTGAATTACTAAACATGCATTAACTGATAACAAGCTGGGAAACAAAGCTTGCTTAACATGATAATAACTTGTGCAAAGTAAATGAAATATGACGGCTCAATATTAGAGATTTGAGTTCAAGAAGTTGCATTCACTATAAAAGAATGAAACTAAAGAAACTTGCTTAACTATAAACAAATTAGAATAAATCAACAATGATTATAATTCAAAACGTGCTCGAATAAAGTTAGTGTTAGAGCTTGCTCAAGTAAAGTTTAAGGATAAAAGGACTAGCTCAATTAAAGTTTAAGGTAAGAAACTTGCCTCGTGCGTAAGCTATAAATTACAACTCACGTTCACCTACACACATTATTAGAATCACAATAACTATTAGATATACTAACATCCACTTTCCAAAATAGAACTCACTTTTAGTTAAATTTGTTACTTTAATACAAGTTTTACTTTACACCATATTCATTTCAAAAATCACAAGTGTTAACTTCACAACACTTATTCACTATTCATTGTGTACCTTAAATCATAACGTATCGCTTTCATAACTTACTAATCTTTTTACAACTTTGGAATTACTAATCACATGATACGATTCTATTTTAACCTCTTCATTACATGTTTGTCACATTAGCATATCATTTAAATTATTAAATTAAAACATCAATATAGCATTAAAACAGCAATATAGCACTTCATGTTATCTTTAACAACTCTCTAACTATTAAATTAAATTAGAGTGTTATCTAATAAATGTAATTCACAATTATGTACAAACAACAACCACATAAATAAAATATTCCATAAAATATTTATTTAATTTAATAAATATTTTAAATTACAAATAAAATCTTGGATTGTTACATTATCCTTCCCTCCTTACAAGGATTCTGCCCCAAGAATCACAACTCAAACAATTCATTTGTCATATTCTTCCCTCACAAAGATTCTATCCCCAGAATTAAAGACACAGATTAAACAAATAACTCAGGGTAAATCTTCATCATTTCATCTTCGAGTTCCCACGTAGCCTCTTCGACATTGTGGTTTCTCCATATCACCTTTACAGAAGGTATCACCTTATTCCTGAGCACTTGTTCTTTTCTGTCAACTATCTGGATAGGAACCTCTTTATAAGATAAATCTTTATTGAACTGTAACAGTTCATACTCATTCACATGATTGTAATTGGGTTTGTACGGTCCTAACATCGACACATGAAAAATGTTGTGAACATGTTTTAATTCTGGAGGTAAAGCTACATCGTAAGCTACTTCTCCCACTCTTCGTACCACCTCGAAGGGTCCAATGAACCTTGGACTTAACTTTCCTTTCTTGTCAAAATGAATTTTTCCCTTTCAAGGAGAAACTTTCAGGAAAACAAAATTTCCTGCGTCAAATTCGTGATTTTGCCTGTGTTGATCAGCATACTCTTTTGTCTATCTTGAATAGCTACCAGTCTTGCTCTGATAAGTTTGATAATTTCAACGGTCTGTTGTACCAATTCCGGTCCAAACAGTTGGCGTTCTCTAACTTTATCCTAGCATAGTGGAGTTCTGCATTTCCTGCCGTATAATGCCTCATATGGCAGCATGCCAATGCTTGCGTGGTAACTATTATTGTAGGTGAACTCTGCCAACTGTAGATGATCGTTCAAGTTTCCTTTAAAATCCATGATGCATGCTCTAAGCATATCTTCTAACGTCCAGACTGTTCATTCGTTTTGACCATCGATTTGCGGATGATTCGTCCCATGCATTCTTATAGTCTTTTCCATAAGTTTGATGTGAATCTCGGATCTCTGTCCGATACAATTGACACTGGAACTCCATATCTTGACATGACCTCCTTGACGTACAGATTTGCCAGCTGATCAAGATTAAATCTAATCTTTATTGGCAAAAAGTGTGCTAATTTGGTTAATCTATCCACTATCACCCATATCGCATCGTATCCTTTTTGAGTTGTTGGAAGACCTACCATAAAATCCATTGTGATATGCTCCCACTTCCATTCTGGTATTTCTAATGGTTGAAGTAACTCACTTGGTCTTTGATGCTCAGCCTTCACTCTTTGTTATGTCAAGCATTTCGCATCACATTCTGTAACGTCTCTTTTCATATTTGGCCACCAAAAATGTCACCGCAAATTTTGATACATTTTTGTACTTCTCGAATGGATCAAATATTTTAAGTTATGAGCTTCTGTCAAGATTTCTTCTTTAATATCGAGTACTGCTGGAACCCAAATTCGTCTCTCAAATCTTAGTACTCCTTCGGTATCGACCTTGTATTTCATCTCACTATCCTAGACCATAGCTTCCTTTATTTTTCTAAATTCCTCATCTTGTAGTTGAATAAACCGTCTATAATAACCTATCAGTCCCAAGAAACTTCTTACTTCTGATGGAGTTCTTGGTTGTTCCCAATTTATCACAGCTTTAACTTTTGATGGATCCACTAAAATTCCATCTTTGTCAATTACATGCCCAAGAAATTATACACGTTCCAGCCAAAATTCATATTTAGAAAATTTCGTGTATTACTTTTCTTTTCTTAGCGTCTCCACCGTCGGATGTAAGTGTTCCACGTGTTCTTCTTGAGATTTGGAGTACACCAAAATATCATCAATAAATACCACCACAAACTTGTCTAAAAATAGTTTAAACACCATGTTCATCAAATCCATGAATGCAGCAGGGGCGTTGGTCAAACCAAAAGACATTACCAGAAACTCGTAATGTCCATACCGAGTTCAGAATGGCGTCTTCGATACATCCTCCTTCCTTACTTTCAATTGGTGATACCCACTTCTCAAATTTATTTTCGAGAAGTACCTAACACCCTTCAATTGATCAAACAAGTCATCTATTCTCGGCAATGAATATTTGTTCTTAATAGTGACTTTGTTTAATTCCCTATAATCAATGTAAAGACGCATTGACCTATCTTTCTTCTTCACGAATAACACTGGCGCTCTCCACGGTGATACACTAGGCAAAATATATTTATTGTCTAGCAGTTCTTACAATTGCACCAACAATTCCTTCATCTCTACCAGAGCCATTCTATACGGGGCCTTCGATATTAGAACAGTTCCTGGCGCTAAGTCGATCACAAACTTGATCTCTTTGTCAGGCAGAAGTCCTGACAAATCTTCTGGAAACACGTCCACAAAATCCCTAACCACTAGTATCTCCTCCAGTTTCACACCCTTCCTCTTCTGAGTATCGACTATGTAAGCTAAGAATCCTACACAACCTTGACTCAATAACTTCTTGGCCTGCATAATCGTCAAACATCTTGCTTGTCTAGGCGATTTGCTACCATATAAAACTACCTTTGACGAAGTCATAAGGTTTACATATTTCTTTTGGTAATCAATTATCGCTCCATAATTTAATAGCCAATCCATTCCCAATATAACATCAAACTCTCCAAGTTTTATCTGGATTAAATCTACTATAATAACATTCCCCTTAATATTCACCCTACAATTCTTGTATACGAACTTAACACGAATTACCTCCCTATTCACAATTTCTATGTGTAAAGGGAAATTCAACTCTTCACTAGGTAATTCTAACCTCTTAGAAAATTTATCATATATAAATGAGGCAAGTAGCACTCGAATCAAATAATACATATGCATTTATATCATTAATTGGGATAATACCTGACACGACATCTTTTGATTGCATCGCGTCTTGCACCGTCATGTTGAAGGCTCTAGCTGTGGGTTTATTTGATGATGTTGGTCCCGCAATGGTCAACGTACCTCCACTGCCACCTCCCTTGCTTCCAGTTGTCTCACTAGATTTCTTCTTAGGACACTCATGATCAAAATGATCCTTTGATCCGCAGGTGTAGCAAGCATTCTTCTTGGGGTGATTGTAATTTGGGGAAATGTGACCCTCCTGACCACAGTTAAAGCATACTCGTTTCTCCATTAAGCACATACCCGTGTGAAACTGTAACAATTCAAGATTTTATTATTTATAATTTAAAATATTTATTAAATTAAATAAATATTTTATTGATGTGATTGTTGTTAATGAATATTTATTTGATGTGATTGCTGTTACTAAATATTTATGAATTAATAAAATTCTAAATTATTGTAATTTATAATTTAGAGAGTTGTAATATAACATGAGATGTTATATTGTTGTTTTGATTTAATAATTTAAGATGGTATGTTAAATTATTAAATAAAATTATAATGAGATTATAATTTTGTGATATTTGTTTAAGTGGAAAATTTATTTAAAATATGGTATGTGTAATTAATTTATTTGTTTAATGTTGGATATGGAAATACAAATAAATAATATGTGATTATAAATTATAAACAAAATTATTTATTAAAACAAAACTAAAGTAGTTTTAAATTGATTTAACCAAACAAAGCTTAAAATATTAAGTCTTTAATTTTTAAAGAGTTTTGCCAAACAAAGCCTTATGGCTTTTGGATTTTTAATTTTTCAATTTTTAGATAATATAAATAAAATAAATAAAATAAATTAATTACTAAATAAAATGTATTTATAATCTATACGTTTAATTAGTTTCTAACTAATATACTTAGTATGCGAGTTATGGCCATATAAGTTTATTTTGTTTTACGCATACTAGGTTATTAGCTTGGTTATTTGCTAAACTGAGAATTTCAGAGAGAAGCTAATAGAGAATTGAGAGAGAGTGAGGGAAAGCAAGTGATTTCAAAGTGATTATCAGTTGATTAGCAAGGATTGTTTACGCATAAGATGATATTTCTCTATAATTTTTATATCTTATGTGTGTGTGTATATATATATAGGTTTTATGGCATAAAATTCTATGTTCTGTGAATTCGAATTTATTGAATTGTTGCTATACAACTGAATTGTGGTTATTATACATGTTGGTTATGTTAGAGCTTGTATGTAAACAAGGAATTGCATGCTAATTTCGTTTAAAAAGGAAGAAAACTGTTACAATATATGTATTTTGCATATGGCTTGTAAAAGTTCTAAATATGGTGGTCAATTTGTATGTTAATCTGTAAATTGAGTCTTGATTATGCTAGTCCATTAAGAAACGAAGAGAACGTAGTTTGAACGAAGTAATTTGGACAAGAATTATGATCACAATGATGATTTCTATGAAGAATGTCAAAAAATGGAGTTTATGTGTAAAAACATGAAATTTAAGGAATTAAATTATTTAAAGTCGTTGTTAAATTGTTCTAAGTGGTTGAATATGTGAGGAAACATGTTTGTGATTGTTATATATCAATTGTATAAGTTAATTTCACTGTTTTGTGGGTGAAATTCGTGTTAGTTGGGCTAAAAACGGCTACTGTTCACTGCATTTCTGTTTCTGTCTGTGCACTAGCGCAACTACGCTGGTGCCAAGGCCAGAAACAGCGCAGCTGCGCCGGTCCCAGGCTTAGGTATGACACAGCTGTGCCATACCCTGTCTTGAGACAGTGGTTTCTGCTGCTATTGTAGATCTTGAATACCATTGTAATTTAGTTCAATGATGTGATAACGTGTCAAACATGTAATGTGGAGGTTTAAACAACATAATGTAATATGGTTAGTAATTCTAAAGTTATAAGAAGTTAGTAAACTATGAAAATAACACGTTGTGATTTATTAAACACGAGGATTAGTAAATAAGTGTTGTGAAGGTTAACACTTGGAATTTCTGATATTTATATAGTAACATAAGACTTGTACTAAATTAACAAGTTTAGCTAGAAATGGGTGTTATTTTGGAAGTGGATGTTAACATGTCTAATAGATATTGTGATTTTACTAAAATGTGTAAGTGAACATGAGTTGTAATTTATAGCTTACGCGCGAGGCAAGTTTCTAAACATTATCTTTCTACATTGAGCAAGTTTCTTATTCTAAACTTTAATTAGGCAAAATTCTTGTGTTCCTAATCATTATTTGAGCAAGCTATAACTTTAACTTCATTCAAACAAGTTTTGAATTCCAATAGTTATTGATGTATTCTAACTTGTTTATTGTTAGACAAGTTTCTTTAATGTCATTCTTGTATTGTGAATGCAATTTCTTGAATTCCAATTCCTAATGTCGAATTGTCTTATTTCAATTACTTGACACAAGTTATTCTCATAATGAGCAAGTTTTACTTTCAGCTTGTTATTACTTAATATATATTCAATAATTCATAGCCCTAGCTAAATATTATTCAAGCAAGGTTTATTTTTATTCAATACTTATGCTTTGTAGTTGTTTCAAAGCAGGAGTTCAATATATAGTTAGTTCTCTTACGATTATTCATTGTTCCATATTATGTTATTAGTGATCAACTATAGTGTTATTGAACTTTGTTGATTCAACTAATCCTTTAGTTGATGGTCGTTAAACTCTAAATTACCCTTGAAGCTTATCCAAACCAAACTTTTTTTGGTGTAGACTTATACTCTAAAACTGAGAAGAACAACCCTATTATAGGGGATACACAATGCGTTTAGATGTTTGTGCATAATATATGGTATGAAGGGCTGACCCCTCTAAGTACGTAAAGTCCCTACAGTATAACTGTTAAGGTTAAAGTTGAATGATTACTTGTAACCGTGAACATAGTTCGTGGTCTTATGACCCTCAGATATATATTTCATATTTTGATTCCAGTTATTAGTTATCATTGATAGAGTACTATTCAGTTTTGATGAGCTTATTCATTGGTGGTTATTATTCTCTTGTTGATTCATTGCTATATCTAGTGATCATTTGTTTTGCTCACTCTTGCATAAATATAATTATTGCAGCTAAAGTGGAGAAGGTCGATGAACCTACAACTAGCAAAGGAAAGGGAAAAATGTGCAAGTGATGAAGACTTGTAATTTCATTTATTGTCATAATGTTAGAATTTATATTTAATGATGTGATGTAATTCTTTTATTTTCGCACTTGATTGATGTTTAAGGTTAGACAACTTGGGAAGACTTTTTGATTAATGATGTAACCCTTTAAAGGGAGGATTTCTAATTTAATTTTATTAAATTTGGGTAGCTATACATGTATGAATGGAAAACGAACACCAAGTCTTGTGGGAATAAAGTACCTAGATTTGGGGGTGTCACAGAAACCTCCCGCATATAGCACATGCTTCAAACTTCTTCTTCTGTTGGTTACCCTGCTGGTTCCCAACTCCCACATTTGCATTCCACTTCCTCTTCAAGTTATTATTACCATTTCCACCACTACCACCACCATTCTTAGCTTCACCCTCACTCTTCTTCTTTCTCTGCTCTTGATTGTACTTTGTTGCAGCCTCGCCTCCACCCTCAGTGAGAATTACCTTCTCTAGTACCACTATAAATGTCTTCAGCTGAAACATGGAGACTCTATTGTATAACCAAGGTTTCAGTCCCTGTTCAAACCTCCTAGCCTTGCACTCATCTGTGTTGACTTGATATGGTGTAAACCTCGCCAACTCATTAAATTTTGTGGCATACTCCGCTACAGTCATTGATCCTTACTTCAGTTCTAAAAACTGCACCTCCATCTGATTTTTTGAACTCTCTGGGAAATATGTCTCGAAAAATATCTCCTTAAACCTATCCTAAGTTATTACCCCTTGACCTCCTCATGTTTTAATGGCTTGCCACTAATCACTAGCCTTTGCTTTCAACATAAATGTTGCAAAAGCAGTTTTCTGATTCTCACCTACTCTAGCAACATCAAAATCTTTCTCTATCTCCATGATCCAGGTCTGTGCCTCACCGAATTCATGGACCCATGGAATTCTGGTGGCCCAACCGCCTTGAAATCCTTAAATGTCGCAGCTTGATTCTGCGGTTGATTTTGTAATGCTCCCGGCAGTAACGCCACTAACTGCTGAACTGGGTTAGCCTCAACATTGTTGTTGTTGGTAGATCCCTCATGGCTTCTTTATCGTGGTTGACGTCTTGGATGCATTTTTTTGTTAAAATAAGCTCATTAGATTATTATTCAATTTTTTAAGTATTATATATACAACTTACACATCACAAAAAAAATTTACCACATAGCACACAATATCTTGAATAAGTAGTAACT
Source organism: Panax japonicus (assembly GCA_020205505.1). NCBI lineage: Eukaryota > Viridiplantae > Streptophyta > Magnoliopsida > Apiales > Araliaceae > Panax > Panax japonicus. The sequence goes on along the minus strand of CM035102.1, from coordinate 34,171,900 downwards.
TTTATTTATTCATCATCTTTTAAAAAATAGCCATGATAGCATCCCTGCTATCTACATTACTTTTCTGAACTACAAAAGTTTCAGGATAACATCATTATTATCATATCCCATTGGTTATATAATACCCGGGATTTACATCTTATTTACTCATTAATCACACATTAATTAGATTTCTTATGACGACCTACTAAAATGCTGCATAGCCTTACGACGCTCCTCTTCCATAATACGAAACATTGTTCGACGGTCTAGCATGTACCATAGCAGCGTCTCAAACTGAATCGGATAATATATGATTTAGTCTTAAGCTCGGTTTACAACGTTGTTGAAAAAACTATTCATTTCCTCCATCTCGATCTTTTTACTTGTACCTCTCTCTCTGTTACCCCGGCTCATTGACAAGCTTCCTCGTATGCATCTTCGACACTTACCCTCTTAGTAGACTCTTCTTTCAATTTATTCTTCAGCTCTACAATCTCCTCTGCCATTTGATCGTTCTCTCATTCAGTGTGAATCAGCTTCCATTTGACATTACTTAGACATCCATCTAAATCTCGGATCTCGTCATCCTTCTGCGCCATCGAGGTCTGTTGTTCTGCTACTATCTCTTCCAACTCCTCAACTTTTTCCTGAAGTTCCACATTGAGGTCGTATACTTCATCGTACATACGAGAAATGATAGAGTTTGGTGGAAACTCTTCCCCCTCGTTCTCCTCATCCCCATCCGATTATGATCCTCCTCATCCATCTCTACCTCATCATCCTCATCAGGTGAGCCCTCCTGATCAACCACCATGACCAACAAAGATGACTCCCGTGGCAGTAGTTGTTCCCAAACCACCTGAATATCTCGAGGCTCCTCCTCTCTAAGCATCTGAGATCCTTCCTCCTTAGCCTGACTGGATTCTTCCACATTAGCCATCCTGACAACAAAATTTTAAGTTTTAATTACTAATCGTTACTACTCGACACTCACAAGAACATAGGTTGCAATTACATAAGCACATAAAGTGTTTTATTACTTCTTCCTTAAAACTCGAAAAGAGTTTATCACCACTATCTTTTCAATCTTCTATAAGGTTACTTCCTAAGGCTTTTCCCCACCTAAGATTTATAACCTAAAGCTTTGATACCAACATGTGACACCCCCAAATCTAGGTACTTCATTCCCACAAGACTTGGTGTTCACTTTTCATTCATTCATATCTAACTATCAAATTATAATAAAATATAACCATAAATCCTCCTATTAAAAGGGTTACAACATTAAATCAAAAAGTCTCACAGGTTATCTAACCTTTAACATAAATCAAGTGCGAAAATAAAATAATTACATCACATCATTAAATATAAAGTCTATCGTCATGACAATAAATAAATTACAAGTCTTCATCACTTGCTCATTTTTCCTTTTCCTTTGCTAGTGGTAGGTTCATCGACCTTCTGAACCTTTGTTGCAATGAGTATATATGTGCAAGATTGATCAAAACAACTGCTCACTTGAAATAGCAATGAATAACAATAACATAATAAATGCCAATGAATAAGCTCATCAAAGATGAATAATACTCTGTCAATGATAATCAAAAACTGATATCAACATATAAAATGTAACTGAGGGTCACAAGACCACGAACTATGTCCACGGTTACAAGTAATATTTCAACTATAACCTAAACAGTAATAATGTAGGGACTCTCCGTACTTAGAGTGATCATCCCTTCGTACCATGTACTGTGCACAAACATCTAAACGCATTGCGTAAAATAACTCCTCTATAATAGGGTTGTTCATCTCAATTTTTTAGTACAAGTCCGTACCAAAGAAAGTTTGGCTTGGTAAGCTTCAAGGGTAATTTAGAGTTTCACGTTCATCAACTAAAGGATTAGTTGAATCAACAAGACTTAACAACACTACGAGTGATCAATAACAATTTAATGTAAAATGTTCAAGAATCATAGGTGAACCAACTATACATTAGACTTATGCTTAGAAATAACTAAAAAGCTTAAGCATTGAATAAATTAATAAACCTTGCTTGAACAATATTAAGATAAGGTTATGATCTTGTCAAATAAGAAATTGAATTACTAAAATGCATTAACTGATAACAAGCTGGGAAACAAAGCTTGATTAACATGATAATAACTTGTGCAAAGTAAATGAAATATGACGGCTCAATATTAGAGATTTGAGTTCAAGAAGTTGCATTCACTATAAAAAAATGAAACTAAAGAAACTTGCTTAACTATAAACAAGTTAGAATAAATCAACAATGATTATAATTCAAAACTTGCTCGAATAAAGTTAGTGTTAGAGCTTGCTCAAGTAAAGTTTAAGGATAAAAGGACTTGCTCAATTAAATTTTAGGGTAAGGAACTTGCCTCATGCGTAAGCTATAAATTACAACTCACGTTCACCTACACACATTATTAGAATCACAATAACTATTAGATATACTAACATCCATTTTCCAAAATAGAACTCACTTTTAGTTAAATTTGTTACTTTAATAAAGTTTTACTTTACACCATATTCATTTCAGAAATCACAAGTGTTAACTTCACAACACTTATTCACTATTCATTGTGTACCTTAAATCATAACGTATCGCTTTCATAACTTACTAATCTTTTTACAACTTTAGAATTACTAATCACATGATACGATTCAGTTTTAACCTCTTCATTACATGTTTGTCACTATAACATATCATTAGACTAGGTTACAATAGGCTTTCAAGGTCTGTATAAGTAATAGGCATCATTGCCTCTGATCAGGGTATGACACAGCTGCGCCATACTTAAGCCTGGGACCGGCGCAGCTGCGCCGTTTCTGGCCTTAACACCAGCGCAGCTGCGCTGCTGCACAGACAGAAACTACGCAATCTACTGTAAGCACTTTATTTAGCCCAACTATCACAAATTTCATCCACAAAATAATAAATTAAACACACCCAATTGATATAAAACTCATATAAACATGGTTCCTCACATATACACCAACTTAGAATAATTAAACAACAACTACAACTAATTTAAATCCTTTAAATTCCATGTTTTATACCAAAAACTCCATTTTTGACATTCTTGACAAAAATTAACACTGTGATCACAATTCTACACCAAATTAACTTATTCAAACTAAGTTCTCTTCGTTTCTTATTGAATTAACATATTCAAGGCTCAATTTATAGATTAGTTTACAAATTAACCACCAATTTTGGTACTTTTCCAAGCCATATATATAAACAAGCATTGTAAATAATTTTTTTTTCTTTTTAACGTAATTAGCACACTAATTCTTGTCTAAATGCAAATTCTAACACCACAATTACACACAATTTCAACAATTCAATTTATATAACAACAATTCACGCAACGTGAATTCATAGAAAACATAAGACTCGTGAATATAAAATATTCATATATATAATATTAAGGTTTTAGAAGTATACCTTCTCTTGCTTGAACAATCCTTGCTAAAACACAGAAATTGTTTTGGATTTTTAGAACTTTTCCATTAAACTCTCTCTCAAATTCTCTGTAAACTATCTTTTCTTTTCTTCTTAGGCTTAGGCCAAATCCTTTTTACGTAAAATCAACTTAAACCAACGCATAAAACTCAAACGTCTAAAACCGACGTTATATTAAATATAATAATAAGTTATTAGTTATACAATTTAATATATTTTATTTATATTTTTATTTATATTATTTATTATAATTCAAATTCAAAATTCAAAAGCCATAAGGCTTTGTTTGGTAAAAACACTTTTAAAATAAAGACTTAACATCTTTAAGCCTTGTTTGGTTAAATCCATTTAAAACTACTTTAATTTATTTTAATAAATTATTTATACTATAAATTATAGTCTCATATTATTTATTTGGATTCCCATATCCAATCTTAGTTAAATAAACAAATTACAACATACTAAATAAATTTCTCAATTAATCCAAATGTCATAAAATTATAATCTCATTATAATTTCTTTAATAATTTAACATACTAGTTTAAATTATTAAATCAAATCATCAATATAGCATTAAAACAACAATATAGCACTTCATGTTATCTTTAACAACTCTCTAAGTATTAAATTAAATTAGAGTGTTATCTAATAAATGTAATTCAGAATTATGTACTAACAACAACCACATAAATAAAATATTCCATAAAATACTTATTTAATTTAATAAATATTTTAAATTACAAATAAAATATTGGATTGTTACATCCTTCCCTCCTTACAAGGATTCTGACTCCAGAATCACAACCCAAACAATTTATTCGTCACATTCTTCCCTCCTTACAAAGATTCTATTCTCAGAATTGAAGACACAAATTAAAAAATAACTCAGGATAATTCTTCATGATTTCATCTTCGAGTTCCCACGTAGCCTCTTCGACATTGTGGTTTCTCCATATCACCTTTACAGAAGGTATCACCTTATTCCTGAGCACTTGTTCTTTTCTGTCAACAATCTGGATAGGAACCTCTTCATAAGATAAATCTTTATTGAACTGTAACGGTTCATACTCGATCACATGTTTATAATCGGGTTTGTATGGTCGTAACACCGACACATGAAAAATGTTGTGAACATGTTCTAATTCTAGAGGTAAATGTAAGACCCCAACTTATTATGAATGAAATTGAATTTTCTCTATTTATTATTTTGAAATAGTAAGGGTTGATTTGATTAATGCGGTTAGTTATGGGTAAAATGCGTAAATATCTTAAATAAGTAAGTGGTTATAAAATATTCATTGTTGTCAGGGAATATTCGTACGAAGGTGCGGCCATGTGTAGGCCCCATAATGGAAAGCGATTGGATGAAGAAAACGACAAGTATAAAATTTTATAAATAACGGCGCAGTTTTTAACACTGTTGGATTACCCGATGGTTAAAACAGAGTATTATGAGGTATTGCACCAATTATTGATTCTTACGTAAGAAGGCACTACTCAATAATTGTTACAGTAATTACTGTTCAAAATTTTATTTTATTGATTCAATAATTGCTACGTTGATATTTTATACTATTATCGTTTCAATAATTGTCACTACATAGTATTTTTTATTATCAGATCAATAATTCATATTATTTGAATAATATTATTAGATAGCATTATTGGCAATGTCTAGAAAGTTCTGTCTAAGGAGAGGTTTGGTCACCTAATTGCGCGCTAGTAAGGAGAAATCCTTATTGGAAAGCCCCCACTTTCTTGGGAACGGTCTTGTTGTCAGTATTGTGATTCTATAATATTATTTGTGAATAATTAATTATTGATTTATATGATAAGGAAAATATTCATTTTATATGGATATAGATGGAGAAATTTTTTTAATGTGACAATTGTTGAAAATTGATATTTTATCTTTTCTGATAAAATAATTCATTTAAATATATTATTATATAATAATAATATAATAATGGTGATATTTTACAATGAATGTGTCATATATGAATAAATGAGGAGGAAGAGTAATTTTGTTACAAAAAATATTTAAAACATGTTAAACATGTTCATGGGTCCTATTTTTTAACTGAAATTTGATTATAGCCTGTAAAATCGTCCGTATGTGGATTTTGGTCAATTTTTGTTTGGAATTTGTAAAAACTCAAACTTACAAAGTTGTAGAGAATTGAATTTCCTATGGAATGGACATAATATTCAAAATTTTCTGATAAAAGGGCTATTCATTATGAATTATTGAAATTAGTTCTGAAATAATTGATATTTGAGTTTAAAATGTTTTTTTAGAAAAAATGTTTTCGGCGAGTTGGTGGGCCCCACTTATGTGGTAAATGTGCTGAAATCAGATTTTCCATGTTTGTGTATGATTTTTTTTATAAATATTAATATTTTATTATATTTTCTGCTTTGGTGTTCTAAGCATTTTCCTATAAATAGGGTGCTTAGGTTAGAATTGAAAATCACATCAGAAACTGAAATTTTAGCTCTCTATATTATCGAGCTTATTCTTGTGAGTATTTTGATACTTTGAGTGTTGCTATACGGTGGAAGTTCCTTTCAGCATTATATCTGATATTCCATCCAGAAGTACTATTCTTTTGAGGTAAGGGATGTTATTTTTTTTCATAAATGATATTAATTCTTTCGATATCATTATACCGGAATATTAGTAAGATTTTTCTTGTGAAATTCTTGTCTTTCTGTGTCTCGGTTACTATTCACGTATACGACACTACTCACGTATACGACACTATTCACGAATACGGTACTATTCACCAAAAAATGAAATTTTCTCTTCTTTATCCCAGATGTCTATTTTTGTTACTAGCTTTGATTGTGTCTATATTTTGATCATTATTCTTGAATTTTACTTCACTTTAGTATATTATGGGGTGTTTTTAAACATGAATAAATCGAAGTACGAATCCTTAATATTTATTTTTTTGTCTCACTGGATTCGTTTGTTTTAAAATATTTTTCATCATTCTCAGTCCTAAATGATGATATAACTGAATATCTTTAGCCTGTAGTGCAAAGATAAATAATTTTTTAATGAATATCTTTGGCCTGTAGTGCAAAGATGAATATGTGTTGAGATGAACATGACCAACTGATGAATATCTTTGGCCTGTAGTGCAAAGATGAATATTTGATTCAATATGTATATTGATTGATGTTACAGGGATAAAATATTGATGATGAACTCTTAAATTCATAGATGATAATAGATTTCATTCTCTACGTAACTCTTCTATGAATAGTTATTTCCGCTACGAATATTGATATGAAACTTGTTGTCTATTATATTCTATCAGATTTTTCCCTGTTGAGGACTAACGATAATTTGTTCTATATTATCTTAGTCATAATGTTCTTTACTGGGCTAGTTGAGCTCACTCTTTTCCTTTTTGTTTCATTTTTCTTCTTAGGAAGCGAGAATATAGCGGGGAGTAGTAGGGGTGTGGAGTGATGTTCCAAAGCAGTTGTTATAGTAGTCCTCACTATTTTGTAAAATAGTAACTCAATAATTGTAATGAGGACTTATTCGAGTGTGGATATTGTCTAGAAGACAATATTTGTATTTAAACTCACAGTTTATGTGTTGTCGTATTTTGCACGACAATTGTATTAATAAAGTTGTAGTTATTTTTGTACCATGTGTTTGGTGACTCATAATGATGGTACTAAGAAGTGATTGATATTTATCAGTTGGCATTTTACAAGAATTACGGAACTAACATAAGTAGTCTAGTTTAAATAGAGTTCTGTGATATACTAGTGGGATATATTTGGATTAACTTTGAAAAGATAAGTAACATTTATGAGGCGGAAATTATGATTATAGACAGTTTTACACGGAACCAATTATTTTTGTGGCTTATCTTTGACATAGTATATATCTTTTAAATGTTTCCAACAGTAATAAAATTATAGCTTATCTTTGGGATTTTTGTTGGCAACGTCAATATTGTTACAACGAAACTGTGTTGAACGGTAATATATTTTTGGGCTATAAAAAGAAACTGAGAACAGTGATAAAGATACAAAACTTACAGCACTTGAATTAATATTTTGCACTCACTTACTTGGAAAGCTATTCTATTCTTGGTGCAAATTTTGAGCTGCTGATCAATTGATATTTAGATTATTTTCAGCCAACTTTCGTGAGCTTCATATTAGTGATATCTATATTTTATTACTTGATCATTGCATTCACTAGTTGAGCCTTGCATTGTTAAATTATTTATTTGCTTTGATCATTAGACCTCTATTATTATAATCTTATTTTTTTATTAATCCAGGTGGATTAAGGTTTGTTTACAACAGGTTCAAGAAAGCATAGGTGCTTAAGGGGTGCATTGGTGTACAAGGAGCAAGAGTGCTCAAGTGAATTATTGTAATTCAGTTTTATAGAATCTGATTTGTAACAAAAGTCTTTTAAAGAAATAAAAGTGAGTCTCCAATACTAGTTGGTATTGAACGTGGACTAGGCTATTATTATAGAGGGTAATAGCTGAACCATATAAAAAATCTTGGTGTTATTTTTATTACTTTCTTTAATTTAATATCACTCAAGATAAATTATTTTCTTAGTAAACAGAATTTAATTATTTGTTTCATTGTGAGAATTTTTGTTATACATTAAATATTCTATTTAACTTATAAAATCACCAAGATATTTTCTTAAACAAAAATTCAATTCGGTAGATCATATTCATACAGCAAGCTGTATTCATTAATATAGTAGGCTATATTCAATAGTTTGGTTTAAAGTTTTTAAATTGGTCATAGTTAGTATCCACACTTATTCAACCCCCCCCCCCTTCTAAGTGTGCCTTATCTGAATTTCAGTTGGTATCAGAGCTTGGCTCTACTTACTTGGTCTTAAAGATGACTTGTAGGGAAAGATTCTGACATGATACAGTTCAGGAACAACAATCAAGAAGGTCAATCAACCAATAGACCTCCACTGTTGCATGGAATAGTAAACTACAACTTCTGGAAATTCCGAATGAGGATCTACCTTAAAAGAGATCCTTGGGAATGGTGGGTTGTGGAGAATGGACCAGTTATTCCAAGAAAAGATGACGGTACTCCAAAGACTCTGCTAGAGATGGATTCAACTAAAACCTTCATGGTTTCTTATGATTCAAGGGCTATGAATACTCTACTAAGCGGCATGGTGCAGTCCGAGATTGACAAAGTATCATCACGCAACACAACTAAAGAGATTTTGGATACTCTAGTGGTGAGTCATGAAGGAACATCAAAAGTTCGAGAAGTTAAACTAAGCATGCTCATGCATGATTATGAAATGTTCAAACTTGAGAAAGAGGAAACTATAAAGATGGCTCAAGCAAGGTTCCTTGTTCTTCTGAATTCTTTAAAGCTACGGGACAAATCTATTCCACAAAGTGAGATTAATCGTAAGTTACTTCGGGCTATGCCCAAGAGGTTTGCATCTAAGATTACTACTCTTCAAGATTCCTCTACTATATCTACTATGGATACACTAACCCTTTTTGGTGAACTTGAGGAATATGAACATCAGTTAAAGAGGTATGATGATGAGGAGGAAACTCCTCGTAGAAAGGTTCTAGCTCTTAATGCAGGAAATGAAGAAGAGCTTGATGATTATTCTGACGAAGAGATAGCTATGATGTCAAGGAGACTCAATGGACTTCTATAAAGGAAAAATAAACGAAAGAATATCTTCAACTCAAATAGAGGCAAAGGAAAACAAACTGAAGAGACGTGTTTTGAATGTGGACGTCCAGGGCACTTCAAGAAGGAATGTTTTCAACTAAAGAATAAAGGAAAAATAGGCTTCAAGTATAATAAGAGAAACAAGGCACTAGTCACTTGGAGTGATGAAGAAGAATCTGAGGTAGAAGTCGATGCCAAGGATGAGATAGCTCAAGTATGCTTCATGGGAATAGAAGGTGAATTATATGAGGTATGTTTCAAGGCAAGGGTTCCATCTCAAAAATAGATTCTTGATAGCGGATGCTCTCGACACATGAATGGTGACAAATCAAAGTTCGTGGAACTAAAAATCAAGAAGGAAAATGGAATGGTCACATTTGGAGATAATTGAACCCGTGAGATTGTTGGAAAAGGTAAAATCGGTAATGGTAAGGTTAATATTGATAATATTCATCTTGTTAGTGAACTTGAATTTAATCTTATAAGTGTTAGTCAGTTAATGGATAATGGACATCAAGTTAGTTTTGAAAAAGATAAATGTACAATTTCTCATGGTACTAACAATACTATTCTAGTTGCACAAAGGGAAGGAAATATATATACTCTTGATTTTGAGCAACAGGAAGAAGAATTATGTCTTGCCTCAGTACAAGATGAGGCTAACCTATGGCATAAAAGGATGAGACATGTTCACATGGATTTAATCAAGAAATTGTCCTCTAAAAACCTTGTCAAAGGTTTGCCAAAGATAAAGTTCGAAAAGAAAGGAGTATGTGTTCCTTGCTAACTTAGAAAACAAGTAAGAACATCATTCGGTGCAAAGAATATGGTATCAACCTCCTCTCCTTTACAATTACTTCATCTTGATTTATTTGGCCTAGAAATGCATGCTAGTATTAATGGTAAATTTTTTGCATTTGTAATAGTTGATGATTTTTCTAGATATACATGGGTATTATTTTTGAGAACCAAAGATGAAGCATTTAAAGAGTTTGAGAAATTGATAAGAAATTCAGAGACTAAGTATGGTCTCAAACTTATAAAAATTTGAAGTGATCATGGTACCGAATTTCAAAAGGACTTTATTATATTTTGTGATAAAAAATGTATAAGTCATGAGTTTTCAGCTCCTAGAACTCCTCAGCAAAATGGAGTAGTGGAAAGAAAGAATAGAACACTTCAAGAAACAGCTAGAACACTTTAACAAGAAAGCAAACTTCCAAAGAAATTTTGGGCCGAAGTTGTTAATACTTCATGTTATGTGTTAAATAGAGTTCTCATTCGTCCTATTATTTTGAAAACTCCTTATGATCTTTTGAATAAAAAAATTCCTAATATAAGTTATTTCAAAGTATTTGGGTCTAAATGTTATATACTAAATACTAGTGATAACTTGGGAAAATTTGATGCTAAATCCTATGAAGGTATTTTCATTGGTTATTCACATAACAGCAAGGCATATCGTGTATTTAATATTTATAAGTTATGTGTTGAAGAATCTTTTCATATAACTTTTAATGAAACTAACAATGATCTTACAAAAGAAAGAGAAGATGATGCAAGAAATTTGGAGATTTTCACAAATTTAGTAAACTGAAGAGAACCAGTCAGCAGACCGAATGGACAAATTCAACATGCTGAATTGAACAGTACGCATGAAAATGAATAAGAAGCAACACAAGATCTTGAAGAAATTTTTCCTCAATAAGAAGAGGTAATACATGATGTCCAAATGCCAAAGACAGCAAAATATCTCAAGGATCATCCACCGGTAAATATCATCGGAGATATAAACAAAGGAGTTACCACACGGAGAAGCCTACAAAATCAATGTGCATTCTCTGTATTCTTATCACAAGTTGAGCCAAATAATGCTAAGGAAGCTATACTTGATGAAAATTGGCTAATGAAAATGCAAGAGGGACTTCAACAATTTGAACGATGTGAAGTTTGGGAATTAATGCCTCCTCCTAAAGATAGTTCTGTCATTGGAACAAAATGGGTGTTCAAAAACAGGCTTGATGAGCATGGGACAATCACTCACAACAAAACAAGGCTAGTGGCTCAAGGTTACAATCAATAAGAAGGAATCAACTACGAAGAAACTTATGCTCCTGTTGTAAGACTAGAGTCTATTCGAATTTTGTTAGCATTTGCTTGCTACAAGAAATTCAAGCTTTATTAAATGGATGTAAATAGTGCGTTTCTTAATGGATACATCAATGAAGAAGTCTATGTCAAACAGCCTCCTGGATTTGAACATGAAAAATATCCAAAACATGTTTTTAAGCTAAAAAAAGCTCTCTATGGTCTCAAACAAGCTCCAAGGGCTTGGTACGAGAGGTTGAGTAAGTATCTTATTTCAAGTGGTTTTACTAGAGGTAAAATAGATTCTACATTATTTATTAAACAAGAAAAATAAGAAATAATCATTGTTTAAATATACATAGATGATATAATATTTGGTGCTACTAATGATTTTCTTTGTGAGTGGTTTTCAAAGTGTATGCATAAGGAATTTGATATGAGCTTAATGGGAGAGCTAAATTACTTTTGGGGACTTCAAATCAAGCAAACAAAGGAAGGGATCTATATTTATCAAACCAAGTACACAAAAGAGCTACTCAAAAGATTTGGTTTTGAAGGATCAAATCTTAAGGCTACACCAATGAGTACCTCAATAAAGCTTACAACTGAAGAAAAAGGTATAGATGTAGAGGTTACTAAATATCGAGGTATGATTGGCTCTTTATTATATTTAATTGCATCTAGACCTGATATAATGTATAGTGTATGTCTTTGTGCTCGATTTCATGCAAAACCCAAAGAATCCCACTTACAAGCGGGTAAAAGAATTTTTCAATATTTAAGTGGTACTATAAATTTAGGCTTATTTTATCCTATAGGTAATCATTTTGAACTATTGGGTTATTCAGATGCTGACTATATAGGGTTTTAAATTGATAGAAAAAGTACAAGTGGTGCTTGTATATTTTTGGGACAAAGTCTTGTTTTATGGCATAGTAAAAGGCAAACTTCAGTTGCTTTATCAACCACTGAGGGTGAATATTTAGCTGCAGGGAGTTGTTGCTCTCAAATATTGTGGATGAAATAAACTTTATGTGATTTTGATATAATATGCAATAATGTGCCTATATATTGCGATAATTCTAGTGCTATTGACATATCAAAGAATCCTGTTTTGCATTCACGTACAAAACATATAGAGGTAAGACATCATTTTTAAAGGGATAATGTTTCAAAAGGGTTAGTTAAATTAATTTTTATTCCTATAGAAAGACAATTAGATGATATTTTTACTAAACCTTTGAATGAAGAAAGGTTTTGTATGCTAAGAAGAGAACTTGGAATGTGTATGGTATAATTGTGATTTACGACATGCAGCTTATATTTTATACTTATATGTATCATTTATGATATCTGATAAAATATATCTGTTAGACATTCCTTATCTGTTTAAACTATATTCTAGATACACGGTTCTATTAATGATCAATGTCTATCGCTGGATATCAATTAATTGGGAAATGTAAAGATTTTTACCTTGAAATACGGAACAGCAGCCAAATAGACGTTCAAAATTGAAAAGATGCACGTCTTTTGGCGACAGGCTCTTGATTGACTTCTATCTTTATATCATCAGCCTTCTTCTTAAATCAGATTTTAAATCTCCATCATTTACCAAAAACTCTTTGTTTCATTTTCACAAATCTGTAACACAATGAAAACCAAGGCTAGCAAGCGATCGTCTGAAAAATCAAAAGACGAAGGATCTTCGTTGAAGAACGTTACTGGACTAAAAATGAAATCCAAGCGAGTGCAAAAGAAATCTTCTGTGCATATGTTGTCTAATGCCACAATATTATCCAACGATTCAGATTCCAGTTTTTAATTCTTAAAGGCTTCGGAAGCAAAACCATCTCAACGGGGCAAGTTGAAGCAGTCAGTGTTTGAAGAACATATCTCTTCACAGCCAGAGTCTCCTTTAAATCTGGTAAATCTATTTTCATCTTCCCTTGATATGCAAGAAAATTTCTTCAGAGGGTATAGTTTTGAAACTCTTTTTAAAAATTCAATTTCTACAAAGCAATTTGTTTATGAAAAATCTTTGGATCTATTTTATTTCGAACACTATGTTCTGGAAAAACTCTTCACTGATTGCGAAATATCCCCTATGTTGCTTCCTCATACTATTGTTTATCCTAGATTAGTTCAACAGTTTTACACTAATCTTGAATGTAATGGGGATTGTTTTACAACATATGTTAAGGGAAAGTCATTATTTTTCACTAGTATTGATTTTGGTAGCATTCTTGGTATATCTTCTGCTGGACCTTGTCCTTTTACTCTTAAAGGTGTTGCTAATATTCCTTTTCCTCCATTGGAACAACTTCATATTGTTATGAATGATTATTCTCTTACAACTCTATTTCTTCCAAAAACTGTGAATGTGTGTCCTACTGCATATGTGTTACATAAGGTGGTTAGGTATAATTTGTTTCCATGACTTGGTGGTGGAGCAGATTTTACCTATCAAGATTTAGTGGATGTGGCTATGATTCTTAAGGGAAAATCTTTCAATCTTTCTCAAATGATGTTGTCTCATATGCTAAGTTTCATTCGTCAAACCAAAAAGTGTCTTCCTTATAGCAAGTTTTTAACAAAACTCTTCCAACATTTCAAAATATCTTTTGATGATGAAATCTCTGTCACAAGTAATGAGTTTATAGATACTGCTAAGCTGATAAAATCTCATATTACTTTTCTTGCTGGTGAGTTTGTTCATCTTCCCCCTGATCCTCCACCTATTTCTCCTAATCAAGACTCATCTTCATCTTCTCTGCCAAATTCTCATGGGCCTGACATTATGAATGTTCTAAATGAGATTCTGCAAAATCAAAATTCTTTGAAAACTGATTTGGTCGATATTAAAAATCGACTTGTGATTCTTGAGAAAGGAAAACTACCAATGGACGCTCTAGAAATTAATAAGCTATATCATCGTGTTGAAGATGAATTCATTGATCTTCAGGCAGGTTTTGAGATTCAAACAATGGCTATGGTTGAAGAACTTCAAAGAAAATGTAATAGGAACACCTGTCAGTTGAGTTAAGAAGATAAGTTTTTTAGTTATCAACTTGGGGAGCTTGCATATTTCAAGGTAACAAGATTCAATGATGTGGGATAGAGGTTCAATGTTCAGACAATGTATTCTCCAATCCTGGAATGGTCAATGTGCAATTGGATGGCAGGATACAAGGGCGATTTTCTTGACATGACACATCCTCCTACAACTTTTATCCCACAACCTCCTCGATTTGCAGCTGATTACACTTTAGAAGACCATCTCCATCGCATTCGCCATCGTCCTTATTTCACTACCCGTGCTGAACAGAGGGTTAACCTTGAGGACATTGACTGAATTTGATCCTATATTCTATCTTTTTTGCCTGATGACAAAGGGGGAGAATTAGTTATCGTTCAGTTCTTTTGATATCATTTAAATTTCTATTTTATAGACTATGGGTTCATATGGTTTCATTTGGTTTTTGATAGGCATGTCTACCTGCATGTTAAGAAGACATGTTAAGACTGATGTTTAATTTTAGTTTTAAACATGTTGATTTATTTGGTATAATACTAACACATACAGGTCATACAAAATTTTCCTAAAATAAGCTATATGCATGAATTTAGGGGGAGTTTCATTTATTTATGTTGTCATCATCAAAAAGGGGGAGAATGTTGATTATGTCACGTTCTATAACCTAATGTTTTGATGATGACTTATTCATTGGTACTAAATTCTTTATTGTGAATTTCAGGAAATTGTCTTAAAAATTGTTTGATGGATTATTCAAGAAGATTGAAGACGATTTGAGTCTTAAGAAAAATAAGTAAGGTCATTGCAAATATTTAATTTTTCAATACAAGGCTCTAGGACATTATATGTGTGCATTAAATTGTGAATTAATATTTTGTGCATGCCTAAAATATGTTATTCATTACTATTTGCTATTAAGATAAATGTTTTTATTTTGTTAGCATGCATGCGTAAAAGTACTGTCCGAATTAATTGAGTTTTACATGTGTGAAAAGAATTCATATGTTGGAAACTCAAAAGTTGTTTGTGCCGACCGAGGTGTGATCATTATATGTTAATAGCTTAATTGCATATTTCTTGGAAATACAAGATAATGATGGTACTAAGAAGTGATTGATATTTATCAGTTGGCATTTTACAAGAATTACGGAACTAACATAAGTAGTCTAGTTTAAATAGAGTTCTGTGATATACTAGTGGGATATATTTGGATTAACTTTGAAAAGATCAATAACATTTATGAGGTGGCAGTTATGATTATAGACAGTTTTACACGGAACCTATTATTTTTGTGGCTTATCTTTGACACGGTCTATATCTTTTAAATGTTTCCAACAGTAATAAAATTGTAGCTTATCAGTGGGATTTTTGTTGGCAACATCAATATTTTTACAACGAAACTGTGTTGAACGGTAATATATTTTTGGGCTATAAAAAGAAACTGAGAACAGTGATAAAGATACAACACTTACAACACTTGAATTAATATTTTTCACTCACATACTTGGAAAGCTATTCTATTCTTGGTGCAAATTTTTAGTTGCTGATCAATTGATATTTAGATTATTTTCAGGCAACATTCGTGAGCTTCATATTGGTGATATCTATATTTTATTACTTGATCATTTCATTCACTAGTTGAGCCTTGCATTGTTAAATTGCTTATTTGCTTTGATAATTAGACCTTTATTATTGTAATCTTATTTTTTTAGACTAAGTGTTGTCTAAAGGAATTTAATCCAGGTGGATTAAGGTTTGTTTACAACAGGTTCAAGAAAACATAAGTGCTTAAGGGATGCATTGGTGCACAAAGAGCAAGAGTGCTCAAGTGAATTATTGTAATTCAGTTTTATAGAATCTGATTTGTAACAAGAGTCTTTTAAAGAAATAAAAGTGAGTCTCCAATACTAGTTGGTATTGGACGTGGACTAGGCTATTATTATAGAGGGTAATAGCTGAACCACGTCAAAAATCTTGGTGTTATTTTTATTAATTGCTTTAATTTAATATCACTCAAGATAATTGATTTGCTTAGTAAACAGAATTTAATTATTTGTTTCATTGTGAGAATTTTTGTTAAATATTAAATATTCTATTTAACTTATAAAATCACCAAGATATTTTCTTAAACAAAAATTTAATTCGGTAGATCATATTCATACAACAAGCTACATTCATTAATATAGTAGGCTATATTCAATAGTTTGGTTTAAAGTTTTTAAATTGGTTATAGTTAGTATCCACACTTATTCAACCCCCCTTCTAAGTGTACCTTATCTGAATTTCATCGGAGAATAGAACTAAGAGGGGAGAGACTAGTAAATCCTTCACTAGTATGTCCTACCTAAGCTTATTTGTTGGTTGGTCAAAATATAGGGTTATTATGTTGCATGTCAATTTCTTTAATTAACCCTTATTTTATGGTAGTATTTGAGAATGGCAACTGAGAATGTTAACAATGGATTAAATGAGACCGTGGAGACACCTTTACTCAGCAATCAAGAGAACGTGCAATAGGATGACAATGTTCCTCCTATAAACAACACCACTGATCAGATGATGAACGACGAGATGTTTAGAAGTTCTTTTGCAGTTCATGTAAAATCTGACGAGGGAGACTCGTGTACAAAATACAGGTGAAAATGGTAGCAACGTACGATTTGTCACAGCCAAGCAGTTCAAAGAGTTGGGACCACCAGAATTCTGGGGAAAGCCGGATCCGATTAAGGCAGAAATGTGGGTCAAGCAAATTACCAAGATATTCGATGTCTTGGGATACACGGAGGAACAAAAGGTTCCATTCGCCACCTTTATATTCCGTAATGAGGCAGATTACTGGTGGGAATCTGTGAAGCATACCCATCCATCCGCACTCAGCATGTCTTGGGAGACATTTCAGAAACTGTTCAATGACAAGTACTTTCCTGAAAGTATTCATCATATGAAGGAGGTGGAGATTATTAGACTGGAATAGAACAACATGACGGTGTCACAATACGAGGCGAAGTTCGCGGAGTTATCCAGGTTTGCACCTAATTTGGTGAAGAATAAGGAACGTATGACGCGGATGTTTCTGAGAGGTCTGAAACCCGATATACGTCAATATCTCATCTCTCATAAAATTTCTCTATATTCAGATGTTGTCAATAGGGCTCAATTATTAGAGCGAGATAATGAGTACGTTCAACCAAGGGACAACAACTAGGGTCAGACCGGTGACAACAGTCATCGGAGCAATGATAACCAGCGGGGAGGAAAGAATACGGACAAAAGCGGTAACCACTCTGGTGGTATTCGTGGCCATGATAATAGAAGAAGTGAGTCGGGAGGAGATTTTAAAAAGCGAAGGTACAACAACGACAATGTGAAGACGTCAGCACCAACATCAACTATTTCTAAGGGAGGAGAACGACCACCAGTCGTATGCTATAAATGTGGAAAAGAGGGACACATCAGCCCAAACTGTCCTCAACAGTTCAAGGTATGTTATAATTGTGGAAAAGAAGGACATATCGCTCGAGATTGTACAATAGCGAAACCAAGTCTAACGAGGATGGTGACTCAAAAGGCTGTCCTTGAAAATTCAAAGTCAGCAGTTCCTGGAAGAACGTTTGTCGTGACTGGTCAAAATACGAGGAACCCAAACGAGGTGATCACGGGTAAGCTAATCATAAATTCTTGCAAAGTTTATACCTTACTAGATACCGGTTCTACCCATTCATTTATATCTCCTACTTGTGCTCAACGTTTAAACTTGACTCCGAAGAAATTAGACTTTGACTTATCTATGGAGACTCTGTTAGGAGAAACTTTTATTACATCCACTGTTTATAAATCTTATTTGATCCAAGTTGGCACCATCACATTACCTGTTGATCTTATCTCTTTAAAGAAACTTGCATTTGACGTGATTTTAGGAATTGATTGGTTAACTACTCATCATGCCAAAATTGATTGTTTTCGTAAGGTTGTTAGTTTTCATATTCCTAACCAACCCGTTATGCAAATTCAAGCAACTAAACCACTAAAATCAATCACTGTCATATCAAGCCATAAAGCCATTCATTTATTAAAAAACGGATGTTAGACTTTCTTAACCCATGTTATGGATTTGAATAAAGACACGTCAAATTTGAATAATATTTCTGTTGTTAATGAATTTCCTGGTGTATTTACTGAAGAACTTCCCAGTCTACCCCCAGAACGTGAAGTTGAATTCTTTATTAACCTTGAACCTGGTACAAAGACCATTTCTAAAACCTCATATCGAATGGCTCTTATTGAACTTCAGGAGTTAAAGGTCCAACTACAGGAGTTGTTGGACATCGGTTTCATTCGTCCTAGTACATCTTCTTGGGGTGCTCCTATTTTATTTGTAAAGAAGAAAGACAGGAGTATGCGACTTTGTATTGACTACCGGGAATTGAACCATGTCACCATCAAGAATAGGTATCCGCTACCTCGCATTGATGACCTGTTTGACCAGTTGCAAGGAGCACAATTATTTTCCAAGATCGATCTTCGTTCTGGATATCATCAATTAAAGATTAGAACTGAGAATATTCTGAAGACTGCCTTTAGAACTCGTTACGGGCATTATGAATTTTTAGTCATGTCTTTTGGATTGACTAATGCTCCTGCGGCTTTTATGGATATGATGAACCGAGTATTCAAGGAATATTTGGATCAGATCGTTGTTGTCTTTATTGATGACATCCTCATATATTCCAAAAGTCGTGAAGATCATGAGCACCATTTGAAGCTGGTACTCCAAAGGCTTCGTGAAAACAAGTTATATGCCAAGTTAATTAAATACGAGTTCTGGCTTGAGGAAGTAGCATTTCTTGGGCACGTGGTGTCAAAACATGGAGTATCTGTTGACCCGACGAAGATTGAAGCAATACAAAGTTTGGAGCAACCGAAGTCGGTGATTGAAGTACATAGCTTTCTGGGCTTAGCTGGTTATTATCGGAGATTTGTGGAATGATTTTCTCGAATCGCTACTCCATTAACTCAGCTGACTCGGAAGGATACAAATTCATATGGAGCAAGGAATGTGAGAAGAGTTTCCAAGAGCTTAAGAGGAGACTCATTTCGGCACCTGTTCTGATAATACCGTCTGGTTCGGATGGATTTGTTATCTACAACGATGCTTCAGGCAAAGGGTTAGGATGTGTTCTCATGCAACATGGGAAAGTCATAGCCTATGCCTCGCGACAACTTAAAGAATATGAGAGGAATTATCCTACTCATGATCTAGAGTTGGCAGCAGTCGTTTTAGCGCTAAAGATCAGGAGGCACTATCTATATGGGGAGAAAGTAGAGATATATTTAGACCATAAAAGCCTCAAATATTTCTTCACCCAAAAGGAACTCAATATGCGGCAACGACGTCTGCTCGAGTTGTTGAAAGACTACGACCATACCATTCAATACCATCCTGAAAAAGCGAACGTGATAGTTGACGCATTAAGTAGAAGATCATATGCAGGAACGAGTGCGATGTTGTTAACACAAAGGCCTATTTTGTGTGCATTTACAAAAGATGAAGATAGAATTCAAGACTCCGGGGACCCATGTGATGATGTTAAGTAAACGCATAGAACCAACTTTAATCGATAAAGTTAAAGTTGCTTAAGCCACAGACCCGGAGCTGATGCGTATGAAGAAGAGAGTGCAAGAAGGTGTTATCCCAGAAGCAAGAATCGATGAAGAAGGAGTACTTCGAATCAACTCTAGACTTTGTGTTCCTAATGACTCTTATTTGAAGTACAAGATTATGATGGAGGCACACAATACATGTGAGACCCCAAATTTTATGAATAAAGATTTAATTTTTCTCGAAATATTTTTTTTAAATATTAAGGTGTGGATTTGTTATAATGTAATAGTTGTGGGTAATATTTATAAATTTTGCAAAGTATGCAAGTTGTTATATTATATTCGATTGGTCGGGGAATATTCTTTGTGTCAGGGAATATTCGTACGACGGCACAATCATTGGTGGACCCCATAACAGAATTATTGTCGGAATGAGAAAACGACAGAAATATTTTTATGAAAATAACAGCGGAAGTTTTACCGTTAAAACTGTTGAACTACCCAGTAGTAAAAGTACAGTAATACGCGTGGTTTCATAGTAGCACACGTTATTGATTATTGATGCTTACGTGAGAAGTCACTCAGTTTTGTTTAATTATTGCTATAGTAATTGTTGCATAGTATCTCACGTTATTTGATTCAATTATTGTCGATATTTTATATATTATTAAATTAATAATTGAGATAACAAAGTTATTAATATTATTATTTGCAATATTAACGAAGTCTAGAAGTTCTGCCAATGAGAGGTTTGGTCACCTAATTGCGCGCTAATAGGAAGAAATCCTTATTGGAAAGCCCCCTCTTTCCTGGGAACGACCTGGTCGATTAATAGTGTGAATTATAATAATGATGATGAAGTTTGTTTTATTATTATTATAAATGTAATAAAACAAAAAACTTTTTATATAAAATAGAATACTTTTATAAAGTTATTTGTTTTATTAGATTATAAATGGAATATATTATATTTATTATGCATAGTATTTGCATAGTAAAATCTTTTTATATAAAATAGAATACTTTTATAAAGTTATTTGTTTTATTAGACTATAAATAGAATATATTATATTCTATTATGTATAGTATTTGTATAGTAAAATCTTATTATATAAAATAAAATACTTTTATAAAGTTATTTATTTTATTAGACTATAAATAGAATATATTATATTATATTATATTATGCATAGTGTTTGTATAGTGCCTACATAGTGTTTGCATAGTAAAATATTTTTATATAAAACAAAATACTTTTATAAAGTTATTTGTTTTATTAGATTATAAAAAGAATATATTATATTTTATTATGCATAGTATTTGCATAGTACTTGTATATTATTTGCATAGTAAAAAAATTTATATAAAACAAAATACTTTTATAAAGTTATTTGTTTTATTATATTTTAAATAATATATATATATATATATATATATATATATATATATTATAAATAGAATATATTATATTTTATTGCATAGTATCCTTCAATTTTTCTATAAATAGGATGCTTAGTTAGAATTGAAAACACATCAGAAGTTCAGAGAATTCTTCTTCTATAATCTTGAGCGTATTTCTTTAGAGTTTAAGAAAGCTTTGAGCGTAGTGCAAGTTTTCTTAAAGTATATCACTGCCTTACCCGTCGAAGTACTCTTCTTTATAAGGTAAGGGATATTATTTGTTATACTCGTAAGGGGTATTATTTCTTTCGTATTCATGAAGAGAACTTCTGTTATTCCATTCTTTATTATTCTGTTGGAATACCCTGTATACGCGGAATACCCTATACTTGGTGAAATTCTTCTGTTATTCCATTCTTTATTATTATGTTGGAATAACCTGTCTATGCGAAGTACCGCATACATGGTGAAATTCTTCTGTTATTCCATTCTTTATTATTCTGTTGGAACATCCTGTCTGTGCGTTTACGCATGACCTGGTTCCGTTATTTATTATTCTGTTGGAATATCCTGTCTGTGCATTTACGCATGACCTGGTTCCATTCTTTATTATTCTGTCGGTATATCCTGTCTGTGCATTTACGCATGACCTGGTTCCATTATTTATTATTCTATTGGAATAACCTGTCCGTGTGATCTATCGCATGCCTGGTGATTTCTTTTGTTATTTCATTATTTATTATACTCAGTTGGTTAAAGTTTTGGCCTTTATACTCCATGAAATTAGTGAAATATCCTAGATATTTGCACTTCGTCCAGTATCTTTTCATGAAAATATTCTTCTGAACATTCTTGAGTTTACCCCACAAAATAGTCTCATGTTGACAACTTAGACGTTATTGGTTCCTGGATAAATTAATTCTTGAACTTGTTTTATTGAATTCTTATATCATTGTCATCATCCTCATGTTTATATTATGTTGAAAGTCATTTGTGGCCTGTAGTGCATAGATGGACTTGGTATGATTATGACCAGGGATTATTCAGTGTAATCATGACCGTAATGTTACAAATGATGTGGTAAAAGTCCTCATTGGCCCATAGTGCATTGATGGGCAGCTGTTGGCGTGATCATGACCGTTGATGAATACACGAATATCCTTGGTTCGTAGTGCATGGATAATTTGTGGTCGTAATACTAATGAATATCCTTAGCCGTAGTGCAGGGATGATGTGCATTATTTATTAAGCTAAGTCTCAGCTATAAAAGTGATGAAAAACCTTTTTAAATCATAAAAGATAGTAGATTTTATTCTCTACTTGACTCTTTTAATGGATTGCTTGTTCCGCTACAGTTAAACTTGATGTTTATTGTATTTTATGTGACAACCCAAGAAATTAGACAAATTATTAAAATCTTAAATGATTGATTTAAGGTCAAATAATAGACCTAGATAGAAAATAAGTGTATGCGTTTGATGTTATTGGGATTGAATTTTGAGGATTTCAAAATTCGGTGAAGGATATAGGTGAATTATTCAGGATTAAGGATTTATGTGATTAAGTTCTGTGAAAATGGTTATGTATGTGTTCAGAATGTGGTTAAGGGTCAAGGGTTGACCAGATTAATTATATATGTGTCAAACCCTAAGTTTATATTAAGAACATCAATGTTCTGTTAGAAAACCCTAGCAATGGAAAAGAAATCATAGAAATCGGTTCTGAAACCCTAGTTTTAGTTTCGAGAATTTAAACCCTAATTTGGGAATCCTAAATGCGAAGTATTAAACCCTAAGGGTTAAAAAGTTGTGTGTAAGGAATATGAACATTATGTGATGGTTTATATTTGTTTATTATATAAACAAACAAATGAAACTAATGAAACCCTAATTATAAATTAGGAATGAAGGATTTAATAACTTAAGGGTTATGGAAAAAGAGAATTGTGGTATTTAGAAAACTTACTAATTTTAAGAGATTTATTTTATATATATCTCAAATGATTAATTTTATAGCCTAATTATAGCAAGTCTAATTGAGTTAAGGAAATGAATGGGCTTGTGAGTAAGGATTTATGTTATAATTGAGGAAATTGAAACCTTAATTAAATTATTTGGTTGGATAAGAATTTAAGGTATTGGATTATGTATATTTTAGAGGCCCAAGCAATACATTAATTGAGTGACTCAAATATTTTTATTGTTAAGCCCAAAAGATTTAAGAAGTGGCCCAAATTTGGAGCCCAATTGAAGGAAGGGCATAATGGACATTTGGTTATATTAATAGTGTTGGACTATGATTGATTTACATGGCCCAAAGAATTAAATTTTTTATGTTCAATGGGTTAATTTTGGAAAGCCCAAAACATTAAAGGAATGACCCAACTTTTGTCCCAAGTGGGAGAGGACTTTTTGGACATTTAGTAAATCAAATAAGCATTAAAAGAAAGCATTAAAGGAGATTAATTTTTGGGCAAGTAGAAGGCCAAGTGGCCAGTTCTAGAGAAGGGAAAATGAGGGGAGATGAATGTGATGTATTCACTTTAGTTGGTAAACAACTCTCACCAACTCCACTTATGTGTCATTTTTTATTTGACCAACACTTATGTTTTTCTTGTAAGCAACCTTCTAATAAGGAAAGCCAATATTGGGACAAACTAAGGCCAAGTGACCGGAAGGAAGAGAATGAGAGAAAGGGAGGTGTATGAAATAAGTTACTTACTTTATTTGGTCACCCACTTTGATTAGGTGTCAAAACTTGGATGGAGACAACAACTTGGTGTAATTTGTAAGAAACAACTTACATAATGGTAGAGAGAGAGGATACAAGTATGGGTGAGAATGTATAGATATATGACATATATCTATACTTTTTAAATTTGTTAGCAAAACAAATATAATTTTTCATCTAATTTTATTTCCTAAGCAAATAAGAAAGAAAGAGAGAAACTAGAGAGAGAGGATAGATGAGCCATATTTCGGCAGCTTCCAAGAGAGAAGAGAAGATAAGTTTTGATCTTCAAGCTAATCAAGATCATCATCTACTTTGAAAGATTAAGAAGGGCTAGCAAGATATTAAGGTATTAAACTACATTTAGTTAGTTATTCTAGTTATTTTAAATCAAAATATGGAGTTATGTTCTTGATCTTCAAAACTCTAGATCTACATGATTTAGAATGTTTTATGTGTGGATCTATCCATTTTAAGTTTCAAAAGTTAGATCAAAAGCAAGAAAAGTGAAGCTAGGTTTTCAAAGTGTAGAAAATCTTATTTTTCTTACTCTTGATTGTATTTAATCTTGTATTTGATGCTTGTTTGATGAAACAAGAAACTTTATTTCTAAACTCAAAAACTAGGTATATACATGTTGATGAGTGTATCATGTTTAGATCTAACCATATTGGGTGTTGATTTTGTTGAAATCAAAATGAATAGAAAAATATAATTTTTCCGGAAAAGTTTAAACTTTTAAAGTATGAGCTAGGTTTTGATTTTTCTTGAAATCAATTATGGATATTTATGATTTATATTCTTGGAATGCTAGATATATGTGTTAAGGGTAAAATCCCTTTGGAATTACTCAAATAGGTTGAATATTGAACAAGTTATGGGATTTCTCCCAAACTAAACAGAGGTAATAAAAACTATTAGAAGGACAGTTTTGTAACAGCCACTTCCGGGCTAAATTTTGGGTGCTTAACATATCTAAATATTGATTGTGATAGATGAAAACTGTAGTTCGGAAATATAGAAATCCAACAAAATTGACGGATCATTAATCGGAGTTATAGATTTCATTTTATTTAAGTTTTAGTGAAGGACTCCAAAACTGCCAAATGACAAAAAGTTGCTGCCCATATTTTTCTGGGGGTTGTATTGGACATTTATTCAATGAGAAAGAAAAATTCCAGGCTTCTGGGAAATGAAAATATATTGTATTATGTAGCTCGTGTCCAAAAATGAGCTGATTCCGAGTTAAAACGACCAAGTTATGACCGTTCTAATTTTTGTGATTTTCCGACGGAAATCGCTATAAACGGAGTTCTACAACTCCGATTGCCACGAAATTTAAAATGGAGCATCACGTTAACATATATAAGGTTATGCCAAGAGATGGGAAAGTTTCGAGTTAAACACGAGGTAGCTAATTTCTTAAGCTACGCACTAGAAATGATTTTTGAAAAATACTAAAAGAAGTTAGAAAATTATGGAAAAATACTTTTTATGCATGAAATACATGTATATGTGTTTGACCAAAGGATAGGAGAATAATAAACTGATTTGGTATTTTTGTAAGACGGATATAGAATACAGTTTGCTGGATTATATAATTGTGATTCCAGTTTGCTGAATTGAGAAATAGTTTACTGAATTGAAAATATGTTGAATCCAGTTTGCTGGATTGCAGTTTAGATTGCTGGATTTGGAATCCAGGTTGCTGAGTTGGCAATTTAGTTGCTAGATTTAGAATCCAGGTTGCTGGATTTGTATTTAACTTACTAGGTGTTAACGAATAACTTTTGAAAAGAAAAAGCGAGTGTTAAATCATATAAATGTGATTCAATGGCATGGTTAAGCGCTTAGGAAGAGTTTAATTGAACTTAAACTCGATATTTGTCCGACTAGACCGTCGGGATGTTAAAATTGTATCGGTTTCAACTCAAACTTAATAGTCTAACCTTATACTAAATTTTATGTGCTGTATAGACTGATAGGATTATGTGCTATGTGTTTATGTTATTCTGTGGATATAAATATAACAGTATTATACTGTGATGATATTATTCTAATTATTGGAGATCTATATTATTAATATTAGGTCTTCGGATAAAGCGTTATAAATTGTGTTGCGGTAATCAACGGTTCAGGCAAGTTTCTTTTACTTAACTCTAATAAGAGTAGTTTCTTCAAGCTTATGGTTAATCATTGCTGATTGCCATGAAATTTGTACTCTGTACATCTTACATGTATAAGTCAGGTATGAAAGGCTGATCACCTTCATTATCAGTTGGTTCAGAAATGTTTGTTCATGTTTAAAACATGTTCAGTCAAAAATTTGTTCGTGCTAGTTCTCAATTATATTGATGAATTATAGCAAGCTCATTATTCATACTCTTCAATCATGATATATCGTTATATTGTTGTATATAAACTTGTTGGGCAACTTTCATGCTCACCCTTGCTATATCATGATAAAACATTGCAGATAAAGCGAATGCGTTCGGATACAGGAAAATGATAATGCCAAGTTCAGCTTGGGGCAATATATGCGGCTATCTTGTAATAGAATAGTTTGAAAATAATGTTATGTGTTAGATAACTTATGAATTGTGTAATAAGTTAAGGCTACTCGATTTTGGGGAATAGTGTGTAATGTAATGTATAAACAATTTATGTTTATATCTTCCGCAAACAGTTATAGAAATAGTATACCAGATTCGAGGTGATTTGGGACCTGGATTCGGGGCTACTACATTTTATCAGTTTAACACTGTTGAAGGCTAACGATAATTTATTCTGCATTATCTTAGTCATAATATTTCTTACTAGGCTAGTTGAGCTCACCCTTTTACTTTCATTGTTCTCTTCAGGAAATGAGAACGTAGCAGGGACTGATCGGGGAACGGAGTGACGATCCAGATGATAGCATTAGTAGTCCTCACTATTCTATGAAATAGTGTGATAATAAATGTATTGAGGACTTATTTTGAGTTTGAATATTGTTTAGAAGACAATATTTGTATTAAAACTCTCAGCTCATGTTGTATATTTAAGATTGTATTTGTATTCTGTACCATGTATTTGGCGACTCAGAATAGGGTATGTATACCTATTTTGGGGGCGTCATAGTTGGTATCAAAGCTTAGGGATATGATCCCTGGCTGAGATGTGAGACAAGAACTAGGAGGGGAGAGATGGGGAATTCCTTCGCTAATATGACCTACCTAAGTTTATTTGGTATTTAATTGGTCGGTCAGAGTATATGGATAATATGTGACATGTTAATTAACCCATGTTTTGTGGCAGTGTTTGAAAATGGCAGCTAAAAATGTTAACAATGGAGTGAATGAGACCGTTGAGACACCTTTAATCACTAACCAGGTTAATGTGATGTCAAACGAAGAAGAAATTAGAGATATCTACGTGGCGAGTGAAGAACTAATAGTTGCACCCGAGCTAGTTGCAGAGGTAGCAGTAGAGAGTGAGGAAGAAGAGGAAGAAGAGGAACCTGAGGAGAATTTATTTAAAGAATTTTATGATATAAATTTAGAATTACAAAATCGTATTCATGAGTTAGAAGAGCAGGATAAAGAACGGCAGGCGGTCGTGGAACAAAGAGATGCAATAATTCAAAATTGTGTTACCCGATGTGCGATTCTGGAACAGAAGCACTCTTTGGCAGAGTATAAGATATTAGAGCTGGAATCTGATAATGTTATGATCAAAGTTCTGATGAAAGAAAAAGCAACTGAACGAATGAGAATAGATAATATATGGGTAAAAGCCGCACGGCGAATTGATATGGTAGAAAAGGACGTCTGATCCAATAAAGTCAAAATAGATGAAATGGATTTCTCTTTTTGGACAACAATTGGGAGAATCCAACATCGAGTTTGGAATTACCCTGTGCAGAGCGGTCAACCCCAATTCGATATGGATCAGAGAGTAATGATTCAAATCATGGATTAGGAATGTGACGAAGCAACTAAGGGTGGAATGTACTCTATAGCAAAGTCAAATCTGGTAGTTTAAGTGAGTGCGTTAGTCGAGGAACCCAAACAAAGTTATCACGGGTAAGTTAATCATAAACTCTTGCGAAGTCTATACCTTATTCGATACCGGTTCTACCCACTCTTGTATTTCACCTAGTTGTAGTCACCGTTTAAACTTGGGTCTTGAGAAATTAGACTTTGACTTATCTGTTGAAACTCTGTTAGGAGAAACCTTTGCTACAACTACTGTTTATAAATCTTGTTTAATTCAAATTGACACTTTCACGTTACCTGTTGATTTTATCTCTTTGAAAATTTTTGCATTTGATGTGATTTTAGGAATCGATTGGTTAACTACTTATCATTCTTTTTGTAAGGTTGTTAGCTTTCATATTCCTAACCAACCTGTTATGGAAATTCAAGCAACCAAACCACTAAAGTCAATCATTGTCATATCAAGCCATAAGTAAAGAGCCCTGAGCCTTTCGCTGGTGACTTCCTTGTGTGGAATGCACCGAAGCCAGACTTTCTGTAGGGGAAGCCGTGAATGATGGTGGCAAGTTGATAGGTATCAATGTGACGTACTATCCAAGTCTTGGATGATGGTCACAGTTTTGAATGATATTTTTATTGTTAATAAATTTTATGGCGTATTCTTAAAGACTTCTTAGCCTACCCTAGAGCGTGAAATCAAATTTTGTATTGACCCCAGTACAAAACCCATTTCTAAAACCCTCAAATATTTTCTTCACCCAAAAAGAACGTGTAGTGTGCCAAAGACATTGGCTCGAG
The DNA here is from genome assembly GCA_020205505.1 of Panax japonicus. Classification (NCBI taxonomy): domain Eukaryota; kingdom Viridiplantae; phylum Streptophyta; class Magnoliopsida; order Apiales; family Araliaceae; genus Panax; species Panax japonicus. The sequence goes on along the minus strand of CM035102.1, from coordinate 34,143,075 downwards.
TTGTTGAAGATTACGACTGTACCATTCAATATCATCATGGGAAAAGCAAACGTGGTAGCTGACGCGTTGAGTAGAAGATCGTATGTGTTTACGAGTGTGAATATACAAACCTACGTGAAGATAACGAATATAAGAGTAGAATCAACTTTAATCGATAAAGTTAAGCTGTGCAAGCTACATACTCAGAGCTGATGAATGTGAAGAAGAAGGTTCAAGAGGGCATTATTCTAGAAGCAAGAGTCGATCAAGAGAGGAAATCTCAACCCTCAATTTTATTGGCCCATTTGAAATCCTCGATCGAGTAGGAACTGTGGCCTATAGACTCACTTTACCGCCAAGTATGTCGCGTGTTCAAAACATTTTTCACGTATCGATGTTATGTAAATATGTGGACGACTCGAACCACATTATTGATTTATAACCAGACGAGATAGCAGAAGATTAAATGTATGAGGAGATACCTGTTAAAAGCTTGGATAAGAAGGAACATATTATACGCTCAAAGGTTATTTAGAATCTGACGAGGTATCCTCATCTATTCGACATATTAGGTATGTACGTAAATTTCGAGGGCAAAATTTCATAAGGAGGGGAGATTGTGAGACCGCAAATTTTATGAATAAAGATTTAATTTTTCTCAAAACATATTTTTGTTTAAATATTAAGTTGTGGATTTGTTATAATGTTATAGTTGTGGGTAATATTTATAAATTTTGCAAAGTATACAAGTTGTTATATTATATTCGGTTGGTCGGGGAATATTCTTTGTGTCGGAGAATATTCGTACGACAGCACAATCATTGGTGGACCCCATAACAGAATTATTGTCGGAATGAGAAAACGACAGAAATATTTTTATGAAAATAACGACGGAAGTTTTACCGTTAAAACTGTTGAACTACCCAGTAGTAAAAGTACAGTAATACGCGTGATTGCATAGTAACATACGATATTGATTATTGATGCTTACGTGAGAAGTCACTCAGTTTTGTTCAATTATTGCTACAATAATTGTTGCATAGTATCTCACGTTATTTGATTCAATTATTATCGATATTTTATATATTATTAAATCAATAATTGAGATAACAAAGTTATTAATATTATTATTTGCAATATTAACGATGTCTAGAAGTTCTGCCAAGGAGAGGGTTGGTCACTTAATTGTGCGCCAATAGGGAGAAATCCTTATTGGAAAGCCCCCTCTTTCTTGGGAACGACCTGGTCGATTAATAGTGTGAATTATAATAATGGTGATGAAACTTGTTTTATTATTATTATAAATGTAATAAAATAGAAAACTTTTTATATAAAACAGAACACTTTTATAAAGTTATTTATTTTATTAGATTATAAATAGAATATATTATATTTTATTATTCATAGTGTTTACATAGTAAAATCTTTTTATATAAAATAGAATACTTTTATAAAGTTATTTATTTTATTAGATTTTAAATAATATATATATATATGTATATATATTATAAATAGAATATATTATATTTTATTGCATAGTATCCTTTCTATTTTCCTATAAATAGGTTGCTTAGTTAGAATTGAAAACAAACCAGAAGTTCAAAGAATTCTTATTCTATTATCTTGAGCATATTTCTTTAGAGTTTATGAAAGTTTTGAGCGTAGTGCAAGTTTTCTTCAAGTATATTCCCACCCTACCCGTCGGAGTACTCTTCTTTATAAGGTAAGGGATATTATTTGTTGTACTCGTAAGGGGTATTATTTCTTTCGTATTCATGAAAAAAACTTCTGTTATTCCATTCTTTATTATTCTGTTGGAATAACCTGTATACGCGAACTATCCTATACTTGGTGAAATTCTTCTGTTATTCCATTCTTAATTATTATGTTGGAATAACATGTCTATGCGAAGTACCACATACATGGTGAAATTCTTCTGTTATTTAATTCTTTATTATTCCGTTGGAACGTCTTGTCTGTGCGTTTACGCATGACCTGGTTCCGTTATTTATTATTCTGTTGGAATATCTAGTTTATGCGTTTACGCATGACCTGGTTCCATTCTTTATTATTCTGTTAGAATATCCTGTCTGTGCGTTTACGCATGACCTAGTTCCATTATTTATTATTATGTTGGAATAACCTGTCTGTGTGGTCTATCGCATGCTTGGTGATTTCTTTTGTTATTCCATTCTTTATTATACTCAGTTGGTTAAAGTTTTGGCTTTCATACTCCATGAAATTAGTAGAATATCCTTGATATATGCGCTTCATCCAGTATCTTTTCATAGAAATATTCTTCTGAGCATTCTTGAGTTTTACCCCACAAAACAGGCTCATGTTGACAACTTAGACGTTATTGGTTCCTAGATAAATTAATTCTTGAACTTGTTTTATTGAATTCTCATATCATTGTCATCGTCCTCATGTTTTTATTATGTTGAAAGTCATCTGTGGCCTGTGGTGCATAGATAGACTTGGTATGATTATGACCAGGGATTATTCGGTGTAATCATGACCTTAATATTACAAATGATGTGGTAAAAGTCCTCATTGGCCCGTAGTGCATTGATGGACAGCTGTTGGCATGATCATGACCATTGATGAATACACGAATATTCTTGGCCTGTAATGTATGGATAATTTATGGTCGTAATACTAATGAATATCCTTGGCTGTAGTGCAGGGATGATGTGGATTATTTATTAAGCTAAGTCTCAGTGATAAAAGATATGAAAAACCTTTTTAAATCATAAAAGATAATAGATTTTATTCTCTACATGACTCTTTTAATGAATTGCTTGTTCCGCTGCAGTTAAACTTGATGTTTATTGTATTTTATCAGTTTAACACTGTTGAAGGCTAACAATAATTTATTCTGCACTATCTTAGTCATAATTTTCTTACTGGGCTAGTTGAGCTCACCCTTTTTCTTTCATTGTTCTCTTCAGGAAATGAGAACGTAACGGGGACTAATCAGGGAACGGAGTGACGGTCCAGAGGATAGCATTAGTAGTTCTCACTATTCTATGAAATATTGTGATAATAAATGTATTGAGTACTTATTTTGAGTTTGAATACTGTCTAGAAGACAATATTTATATTAAAACTCACAGCTCATGTTGTATATTTATGATTGTATTTGTATTCTGTACCATGTATTTGGGGGCGTCATAATACACTGTTTACAATCCATCCTGGAAGTACCAAAATGTATCATGATCTTCGACATACATTTTGGTGGAACAATATGAAGAGAGAGATCGCGAAGTTTATCTTGAGGTGTTTAACTTGCAACGGGTAAAGGCGGAGCATCAAGTTCTTAAGGGTCTATTGCAACCACTTGAGATTTTGAAATGGAAGTGGGAACACATTACCATGGATTTCGTTACGGGTCTTCCCACGGTTTCTCAAGGCATAAATGTTATTTGGGTTATTATTGATAAATTAACTAAGTCTGCTCATTTCTTACCGATATGGGAGACTTATTCCCTTGAATGTCTTGCTCGTATATACGTAAATGAGATTATAAGATTGCATGGCATGCCAGTATCCATAGTTTTGGATCGTGACCCAAGATTCACTTCACGATTTTGGGTTAGCTTGCAAAAAGCTATGGGCACGGATTTACGATTTAGTTCGGCATACCATCCTCAAACGGACGGACAATCAGAGATGATTATTCAAATTCTTGAAGATCTATTAAGACAATGTGTCCTAGACTTCAAAAGGAGTTGGGATAAGTATTTACCATTGGTGGAATTCTCCTACAACAACAGTTATCAAGAAAGTATAGGTATGGCTCCATTCAAAGCATTATATGGACGAAAGTGTCGCTCTCCAGTATGTTGGGATGAGGTGGGTGAAGCAACATTGTTGGGACCAGAGTTGGTACGTATTACTACAAAAAAGATCCAAATGATTCGACAACGTATACAAACAGCACATGATCGACAAAAGAGTTATGCAGATCTTCATCGAAAGGACGTGGAATTTAGTATTGGGGATCATGTATTGTTGTGTGTTGCTCCATGGAAGGGAGTTACAAGATTTGAGAAAAGAGGAAAGCTCAATCCACGATTTATTGGTCCATTTCAGATTCTTGACCAAATAGGAAATGTGGCCTATAGACTAGCGTTACCTCTAAGTATGTCTCGTGTTCATAATGTTTTTTACATATATGTGCTTCATAAATATGTGAAAGACCCGAAGCACATTATTGAGTTAGAACCAGACGAAATAGCCAAAGATTTAACGTACGAGGAGGTACCTGTCAAGATCTTGGATAGGAAGGAGCATGTCCTATGCACAAAGGTTGGAAACCATGCTATTGAGGAAATGACCTGGGAGTTGGAAACAGAAATGAAAGCGAGGTATCCTCACCTTTTCGAAATACCAGATACGTATGTCAATTTCGAGGATGAAATTTCATAAGGAGGGGAGGTTGTAAGACCTCAACTTCTTATAAATGAAATTAAATTTCCTCTATTTATTATTTTGAAATAGTAAGGTTTGATTTGATTAATGTGGTTAGTTATGGGTAAAATGTGCAAATATCTTAAATAAGCAAGTGGTTATAAAATATTCATTGTTGTCGGAAAATATTCGTTTGGTCGTGGAATATTCTTACTGTCGGGAAATATTCATACGACGGCGCAGCCTTGTGTAGGCCCCATAATAGAAAGCAGTTGGATGAAAAAAATGACAAGTATAAGTTTTTATAAATAACGTCATGGTTATTAACACTGTTGGATTACCCGGTGGTTAAAACACGGTATTTTATATTATTGTTGTTTCAATAATTGTCACTACACAATATTTTCCAGGATCAGATCAATAATTCATATTATTTGAATAATATTATTAGATAGCATTATTGGCAATATCTAAAAAATTCTGTCTAAGGAGAGGTTTGGTCATCTAATTGCGCGCCAGTAAGGAGAAATCCTTATTAGAAAGCCCCCTCTTTCCTGGGAACGGTCTGGTTGTCAGTATTGTGATTCTGTAATATTATTTGTGAATAATTAATTATTGATTTAGATGATAAGGAAAATATTCATTTTATGTGGATATAGATGGAGAAAATTTTTTAATGTGACAATTGTTGAAAATTGATATTTTATCTTTTCTGTTAAAATAATTTATTTAAATATATTATTATATTATAATAATATAATAATGGTAATATTTTACAATGAATGTGTCATATATGAATAAATGAGGAGGAAGAGTATTTTTGTTAAAAAATGTTTAAAACATGTTAAACATGTTCATGGGCCCTATTTCTTGACTGAAATTTGATTATAGCCTGTAAAATCGTCTGTATGTGAATTTCGGTCAATTTCTGTTTGGAATTTGGAAAAACTCAAACTTACAAAGTTTTAGATAATTGAATTTCCTATGGAATGGACTTAAGATTCAAATTTTTCTAATAAAAGGACTATTTATTATGAATTATTGAAGTTCCGAAATAATTAATTTTTGAGTTTAAAATGTTGTTTTTTAGAAAAAATGTTTTTGGTGAGTTGGTGGGCCCCACTTATGTGGTAAATGTGTTGAAATCAAATTTTCCAAGTTTGAGTATGATTTTTTTATAAATATTAATATTTTATTAAATTTTCTACTTTGGTGTTCTAAGCATTTTCCTATAAATAGGGTGCTTAGGTTAGAATTGAAAATCACACCGAAAATTAAAATTTTCTCTCTCTATATTATCGAGTGTATTCTTGTGAGTATTTTGATACTTTAAGTGTTGTTATACGGTGCAAGTTCCTTTCAGCATTATATCTGATATTCCAGCTATAAGTACTATTCTTTTGAGGTAAGGGATGCTATTTTTTTCATAAATGGTATTAATTCTTTCGATATCATTATGCCGGAATATTGGTAAGATTTCTCTTGTGAAATTCTTGTCCTTCTGTGTCAGGGTTACTATTCACGTAAACGGCACTATTCACGTGTACAGCACTATTTACAAATACGATACTATTCATCGAAAAATAAATTTTCCTCTTCTTTGTCCCAGATGTCTATTTTTGTTACTAGCTTTGATTGTATCCATGTTTTGATTATTATTCTTGAATTTTACTTCACTATGGTATATTATGGGGTGTTTTTAAACATGGATAAACCGAAGTACGAATCCTTAATATTTGTTCTTTTGTCTCACTGGATTTGTTTGCTTTAAAATATTTTTCATCATCCTCAATCCTAAATGATGATATAACTGAATATCTTTGGCCTGTAGTGCAAAGATAAATAATTTTCTAATGAATATCTTTGGCCCGTAGTGCAAAGATGAACATGTGTTGAGATGAACATGACTAACTGATGAATATTTTTGGCCTGTAGTGCAAAGATGAACATGTGTATATTGATTGATGTTACAGTGATAAAATATTGATGATGGACTCTTAAATTCATAGATGATATTAGATTTCATTCTCTACGTAACTCTTCTATGAATTGTTATTTCTGCTGCGAATATTGATTTTAAACATGTTCATGGGCCCTATTTCTTGACTGAAATTTGATTATAGCCTGTAAAATCGTCTGTATGTGAATTTCGGTCAATTTCTGTTTGGAATTTGGAAAAACTCAAACTTACGAAGTTTTAGATAATTGAATTTCCTATGGAATGGACATAAGATTCAAATTTTTCTAATAAAAGGACTATTTATTATGAATTATTGAAGTTCCGAAATAATTAATTTTTGAGTTTAAAATGTTGTTTTTTAGAAAAAATGTTTTTGGTGAGTTGGTGGGCCCCACTTATGTGGTAAATGTGTTGAAATCAAATTTTCCAAGTTTGAGTATGATTTTTTTATAAATATTAATATTTTATTAAATTTTCTACTTTGGTGTTCTAAGCATTTTCCTATAAATAGGGTGCTTAGGTTAGAATTGAAAATCACACCGAAAATTAAAAATTTCTCTCTCTATATTATCGAGCGTATTCTTGTGAGTATTTTGATACTTTAAGTGTTGCTATACGGTGCAAGTTCCTTTCAGCGTTATATCTGATATTCCAGCCATAAGTACTATTCTTTTGAGGTAAGGGATGTTATTTTTTTCATAAATGGTATTAATTCTTTCGATATCATTATGCCGGAATATTGGTAAGATTTCTCTTGTGAAATTCTTGTCTTTCTGTGTCAGGGTTACTATTCACGTAAACGACACTATTCACGTGTACAACACTATTTACAAATACGGCAATATTCATCGAAAAATAAATTTTCCTCTTCTTTGTCCCAGATGTCTATTTTTGTTACTAGCTTTGATTGTATCCATGTTTTGATTATTATTCTTGAATTTTACTTCACTATGGTATATTATGGGGTGTTTTTAAACATGGATAAACCGAAGTACGAATCCTTAATATTTGTTCTTTTGTCTCACTGGATTTGTTTGCTTTAAAATATTTTTCATCATCCTCAATCCTAAATGATGATATAACTGAATATCTTTGGCCTGTAGTGCAAAGATAAATAATTTTCTAATGAAAATCTTTGGCCCGTAGTGCAAAGATGAACATGTGTTGAGATGAACATGACTAACTGATGAATATTTTTGGCCTGTAGTGCAAAGATGAATATTTGATTCAAAATGTATATTGATTGATGTTACAGGGATAAAATATTGATGATGGACTCTTAAATTCATAGATGATATTAGATTTCATTCTCTACGTAACTCTTCTATGAATTGTTATTTCTGCTGCGAATATTGATTTGAAACTTGTTGTCTATAATATTCTATCAGATTTTTCCCTGTTGAGGACTAACGATAATTTGTTCTATATTATCTTAGTCATAATGTTCTTTACTGGGCTAGTTGAGCTCACCCTTTTCTTTTTTGTTCCATTTTTCTTCTCAGGAAGCGAGAATATAGCGGGGAGTAGTCGGGGTGTGGAGTGATGTTCCAAAGTAGTTGTTATAGTAGTCTTCACTATTTTGTAAAATAGTATCGTAATAATTGTAATGAGGACTTATTTGAGTGTGTATATTGTCTAAAAGATAATATTTGTATTTAAACTCATAGTTTATGTGTTGTCATATTTTGCACGATGATTGTATTAATAAAGTTGTAGTTGTTTCTGTACTATGTGTTTGGCGACTCAGAATGGGTGATGTATACCTATTTTGGGGGCGTCACAGTAAAGCTACCTCGTAAGCTACTTCTCCCACTCTTCGTACCACCTCGAAGGGTCCAATGAACCTTGGACTTAACTTTTCTTTCTTGCCAAAACGAATTTTCCCCTTACAAGGAGAAACTTTCAGGAAAACGAAATTTATTACGTTAAATTTACAATTTTTCCTGTGTTGATCAACATACTTCTTATGTCTATCTTGAATAGCTACCAGTCTTGCTCTGATGAGTTTGATAATTTCAATGGTCTGTTGTACCAGTTCTGGTCCTAACAGTTGATGTTCTCTAACTTCATCCCAACATAGTGGAGTTCTTAATTTCCTGTCGTATAATGCCTTGAATGACGGCATGCCAATGCTTGTGTGGTAACAATTATTATAGACGAACTCTGCCAACGGTAGATGATCGTTCCAGTTTCCTTTAAAATCCATAATTCATGCTCTAAGCATATCTTCTAACGTCTGGATTGTTCGTTCGCTTTGACCATCGGTTTACGAATGCTATGTCGTACTCATCTTCAGTTGTGTTTCCATGCATTCTTGTAGTCTTTTCCAGAAGTTTAATGTGAATCTCGGATCTCTGTTTTATACAATTGACACTGGAACTCCATATCTTCACACGACCTCTTTGACGTACAGTTTTTCCAGTTAATCAAGATTAAATCTAATCTTTATTGGCAAAAAGTGTGCTGATTTGGTTAATCTATCCACTATCACCCATATCGCATCGTATCCTTTCTGAGTTGTTGGAAGACCTACCACAAAATCCATTGTGATATGCTTCCACTTTTATTATGGTATTTCTAATGGTAGAAGTAACCCACTTGGTCTTTGATGCTCGGCCTTCACTCTCTGACATGTCAAGCATTTCGCAACACATTCTGCAACGTCTCTTTTAATATTTGGCCACAAAAAATGTCGCTGCAAATCTTGATACATTTTCGTACTTCCCGGATGGATCGAATATCTTAAGTTATGAACTTCTGTCAAGATTTCTTCTTTAATATCCGGTACTGCTGGAACCCAAATTCGTCCCTCAAATCTTAGTACTCCTTCGGTATCAACCTTGTACTTCATCTCACTATCCTCGACCATACCTTCCTTTATTTTTCTGCATTCCTCATCTTGTAGTTGAACAATTTTTACCCTGTCCACCAAAGTTGGACTAGCTTCCATCTGGAATAATCTTTCATCAAATTCATTTGGAAATTTGATTTCCAACTCTAGCCTTGCCATTACTGATATGAGCTCCTTCTGATTGGTTAACAACATCAACTTTTCTCGACATTTCCTACACAAGGCATCTGCAACCACATTGGCTTTGCCCAGATGATAAAAGATTTCACAATCGTAATCTTTTATTAATTCCAACCATTTCCTTTGATGCATGTTCAGGTCCTTCTGTGTGAAAATATACTTCAGACTCTTATGGTCTATGTAGATCTCACACTTCTCTCCGTAGAGATAGTGTCTCCATATCTTTAGAGAAATTACCACCGCCGCTAACTCTAAGTCATAAGTCAGATATCCTTTCTCGTAGTCTCTCAATTGCCTTGATACATACGCAATGACTTTGTTGTTCTGCATAAGGACACAACCCAATCCTTTATGTGAAGCATCACTATACACCCCAAACAAATTTTACAGATGCCACACAGATGCCACACTGAGCCTCTTCTTTAATTCCATAAAACTCTCTTCACACTTTTTTGTCCAAACAAATTTTACAGATTTTCTCGTCAAATTTGTCAACGGAGTGGAAATCTTGGAAAAATCTTGAATAACCAGTCTATAATAATCTGCCAGTCCCAAGAAACTTCTTACTTCTGATGGAGTTCTTGGTTGTTCCCAATTTATCACAGCTTTAACTTTTGATTGATCCACTGAAATTCCATCTTTGTCAATTACATGCCCAATAAATTATACACGTTCCAGCTAAAATTCATAATTAGATAATTTCACGTACAACTTTTCTTTTCTTAGCGTCTCCAGCTTTAGACGTAAGTATTCCACGTGTTCTTCTTGAGATTTGGAGTACACCAAAATATCATCAATAAATACCACCACAAACTTGTCTAAAAATGGTTTAAACACCTTGTTCATCAAATCCATGAATGCAGCAGGGGCGTTGGTCAAACCAAAAGACATTACCAGAAACTCGTAATGTCCATACCGAGTTCAGAATGCCGTCTTCGATACATCATTCTTCCTTACTTTCAATTGGTGATACCCACTTCTCAAATCTATTTTTGAGAAGTACCTAACACCCTTCAATTGATCAAAAAAATTATCTATTCTCGGCAACAGATATTTATTCTTTATAGTGACTTTGTTTAATTCCCTATAATCAATACAAAGACGCATTGACATATCTTTCTTCTTCACGAATAACATCGGCGCTCCCCACGGTGATACACTAGGCTAAATATATTTATTTTCTAGCAGTTCTTGCAATTGCACCAACAATTCCTTCATCTCTACCGGAGCCATTCTGTATGGGGCCTTCGAAATTAGAGAAGTTCCTGGTGCTAAGTCGATCTCGAACTTGATCTCTCTGTAAGGCGGAAGTCCTGGAAAATCTTCTGAAAACACGTCCACAAAACCCCTAACCACTAGTATATCCTCCAATTTCACACCATTCTTGTAAAGTCCCCGAACCCGGATACTTGAAACCCAAACTCGGTACTTCACGATACCATTTCTATGAGCGGAATACTACTAATAATAATAACAATAATATAAAACTTAAACTTAAATTTACATATACATCAGAGTTTTTCTCCCAAGTACGTAACCTTTAATCATTCATTACATGTCATAATATATATAAATATATATATCATAGTCTTCATAATCTAAAACTATTACAAACAGTAATCATAAAGAGTCATTCAGCAACTTTCCCTTTTCCTTTGTTCTTGACAGATCCTTCTGGTCCTTCACACTTAGCTGAAAACATTTAAATTAAGCAAGGATGAGCATTTGAATGCCCAGCAAGTATTATATATATATAGACTGAAAGAATTTAAATGTTTTCTTTATAATATTCTTCTACAACTAGTCAGTAGTTGTGAAGTAATCTGTACCAATAATATTAACATAACAACCCTCTTTCAAATATTTGAAACTGTGTATGAACTATACATGGGTTTCTGTGACATACTATGAACATTGTTTTTCATTTTCGAAAAGGTTTGAATAGAAATTCATCTGTAAACCGTCATGACTTACGGGCACGGAGGGTGATCAGCCCCATTGTACCCTGTATTGATCAATACTACATGTATAAGAACGATGTTATCGTTCACTCTGTCCGCCTTGGGCGCATAAAAATTTTCCCATTATCGGGATGTTCATACATGTCGGGTTTTCATAACAAAGGTCTTATCTTATTCAACAATAATATATAATTCAACATATATGTATATCAAAGGTGTATCAACATGCGATTGAATACAATGATTATCCAAGTGGGGACACTTGTATAATCATTTCTAGAAATTAACGAACAGAATATATATTCGAATTATCATATACTAACATATTGATAATCAATGGGTGTATATAATATAAGTTTAACAGTATATATATTAATAAGAATTATTCTGAACTTCTCACTTCTTTCCATTGCATAAAGAAAATGCAAAGTTAGGATACTTGCCTGATGCGCTGCTTACACTTTGCAACTTAGTTTTATCTTTTATGAAATCACCTAACATTAATCAGATTATTTTACTGATTAGTACAACATAACGTACACATAACACTGCCTATTGCAGTCAGCACATTCCCTATTCACATTATCACACATGTTCAACAATCGTTGACTCATAATCAAACATCAACACCTTCCTAATCACATTGTCATACAACCTTGATAACCATTGAATCACAAATAAACAGTTAATTAACCAATTTATCTAAGTCCATATCAATTTTTGATCTATGTCGGTCTACCGACAGCTTTATCGGTTAAATATCGAGTCTAAGACTCTAATTCGTAGTTCAATATCCTTTGGATAACTTAAACATCAGTCGCACTATTTTTCATGGCCTTATAATAATTATTAAATAATTATTATCATTTATCATAATTTTTGAAATATCAGAATCATTATTAAATGATTTAAATATCAAACAATTCTATTATCATTAATATTTAATTAATATTAAACTATTAATGAAACCATTGCCAAAATATTAAAGTTATGTATAATAACTCAAAATATTTTTAAAGTATTTATAATACCCTTAAATGATTTTTAAAACATTTAAAATCGTCATTAAATAATTACCATTAATATTTAAATATTACCATTAATATTTAATTAATATTAAACTATTAATGAAACCATTGCCAACATATTAAAGTTATGTATAATAACTCAAAATATTTTTAAAGTATTTATAATACCCTTAAATGATTTTTAAAACATTTAAAATCGTCATTAAATAATTACCATTAATATTTAAATATTAATGAATTATTTATCCAAATATTAAAAGTCATTAATTATAACTTAAAATATTTTTAAATCATTAATATCCTTTTTAAATGATTTTTAAATAAATAAAACCATTTTTAAACTATTTATTTAATATAATTATTAAATAAATTTAATATCATTAATAATAATTTAATAATCATTAATATTAAATTATTAAAGAAATTATCCTTTAAATATTAAAAGTTATATTTTATAACTTAAAATATCTTTAAATACTTTATTTTTATTTAAAATGATTATTATAATAATAAAATCATTTTTAAACTAAATTATTTAATATAATTATTAAATAACTTTATTATCATTAATCATAATTAATTAATGAAATTTACTTTTAAATATTAAAAGTTATATTTTATAACTTTAAAATATTTTTAAATACCTTATTATTATTTAAAATGATTTTTAATATAATAAAATCATTTTTAATTCATTTATTTAATTAATTTAATAAATAACTTAATTATCATTAATATTAATTTATTAATGAAAATTATCACATAATATTAAAAGTTATCAAAAATAACTTAAATTATTTTCCTATATCATAATATAATTTTAAATGATTTTTTATGAATTAAAATCATTTTTAAATAATTTATTTAATATTATAATTAAATAAATTAAATACTTTTAATATTTCAAAAATATTAAATATTTATGAAATATATTTAAAATAATTAAAAACTAATTTTCAGAATTTAAAATAATTTTTAATAATTTATTTTGTATTTTTAATAATTAAAAACTATTTTTTTCTATTTATTAATTAATTTCCAAAAATTATTAATAAAACTGTCGCTAAAGGGCTATAGTGACACTTTCTGTCGCTATAGGTGTTCTTGAGGATTTCCAGAAACATGAACCAGTGTGCTAGGGGGTGGTTTGACCATGAATAACTTTCTGTACAAAATGTTTCTAGGCGATCTAACACATACATCTTGTAGTACTAATGTAACACTACAATTACCAACAAACATCATGGCTTAACAACAACAGATCTGGGAGATATTGGCCATCAAAGTAGCTGTCAGAGCTGTTCTTCACGAAGAACAGTTCGAGGTGCCTACTTTGGACCTCTATAACTTGATGATTGTGGCACGTTCTTGTGATCTATCACTTCCAGTGTGTAGACAACATGTATTACTACAACTACAAAGCATCATAACACTAAAATATCAAAATATGATCATGATATGGCCGGTCAAACATGAACACAGACACTGCTAAACAAATTTCTGGGTTCGGTCATTTCACAGATTTGGTCAACGGGTTTTGACCGCTTATATCTTCCGATCTATAACAGATATGAACTTGATTCTTTTTGCACCTTAAAGATCACATTACATACTACATATAACAACTTACAAACACCCAAAAAAAACTAAATAATCATAGAGATATAAGGCCTGACATTTGCCTACAGATTTCGGTTTTTTTAAAAGTTGGAAAAACTTTGATTTTGAGCACTTTGATGTTATGGGTCATGAATCTAACAACCCAGAACATTAATACACTGCTTATTACACATATTTAACAAATCAATTGCATCAATTAACATCAAATCAAAGGATTTCTAAAATTAGGGTTTTTATACATTTATGCTTTGATTTTGATTTCTTAGCTTCCAAGTTGTTTGTGATTGGATTATGGTGAACGTGGGGCTTGATAAAGGGACTGATTTAGCAATAAATTTCGTTGGTTTGAGAGAAAATGAGAGTTGGTTGAGTATTGAATAAAATTGGCTAGCAAAATCACTTTTTCTCTCTCTCAATCCTTTATATAGACAAATTGGATGCATGTATGCTGAACTTAGAGTGGTTTGCTGGCAAAATAGGCATGTGGAGTGGTTAGGGTTTGGTGACCAACTTTTCTAATTTGTCAAAACCTATAACTAGCTTCTTAAATGCTAAAAAGGACATAATGGTAATTTGTTTTTTAATTTAATGGCAAAAATGGAACTTGGCAAACCCTTAGGGTTTAACCCTAAAATTTAGCACAAAATAAATCTAGGATTTAGCAATTAGGGTTTGCACAAAAATAAAATTAAATAAAATTAATTAAATTTTAGTTTCTTAAATTTTGAAAATAATAACTTTGTTAATTAAAGTAAGTTTGTAATTATCTAACAAATGGACATTAAGATTTAGATCGTATAATTATTGTTGACTTTGCTAATTTAGCAATTAGGGTTTACTCTTTCGGTAATTAGGGTTACCAAATTACAATTAGGGTTCCAATTACTAAATTAGGGTTTAATAATTTAGGGTTTCTAAATTTAATAATTGTAATCATAATACTTGTGAATTAATCACATTAATACAATAACCAACAATTTCAAACTCTAATTTTAAATTAGGGTTACTAATTATAGCAATTAGGGTTTCCAGAATTTTTAATTAGGGTTGGAGGTAAGATATATGAAAAGTCAGAGGATAAGCTATTCAGATGGAAAATGGTACAGTTTTGGTAGACAGATTAAAGGAAGAGAAGCTGCAAGATGAAGGTGTCAAATTCATAATCGATATTGAAGGATAGTTGAAAGTAGAAGGAAGAAACTAGGTTTCGCTAATACCATGAATTGAAAATGAAGTTTTGCATAAAATTTATATGTTGAATCAACTAGGAAGCACGAGATTATATATTGCCTTCGATAATACTATTTGTGGAAAGATATAGCGATAGAATTTTTGGTATGTCAAAGTTAGAATTTTACATATCGAACAGTGTGTGAAGTTATTTGTTAACAAAATTGTTTTAAGGCACGGTGTTTCAGCGTCAATTGTGTCAAACCGAGATTCACGATTTATATCGAATTTCCAAGAAGGGTTTGCAAGAACGTGTGGAATGCAATTAGAAATATGTATGTCATATCATTTGCAAATCGATTGACAAAATAAAAGGAAATCCAGACATCGGAAGGCATACTAAGCGCACGAGAAGTTTTCGATAACATCATACGAGGTATCCACATTGAGCAAGTTTAAGAGTAAGGTAATGCTAGGTGGGATTTTAATTGAGGACTCATATGGTAACTAAGTCGTACATATTTTTGTATGGGCAGAGGTTTTGTGCGTATACTTGGTTTATCACATTGATAATCATTGAAATATCGATATTGCGCTATCCATGTATATGTGGTGGAAAGGTGATTCTTTTCTCATATATATATTTGATAGTTAGAGGATATTAAGAGTAGGATCGGTTCTTAAACTAAAGCATATGGTAAGTTTGTGACTCATAATCATATGGTATGTTTTGAACCCCTGAGCGAATGGACGCCTATGGTCTGACTAGGATAAGTTCCTAAACTCATATGATTATGGCAAGTTCCTGAATTTCCAAAGTGTGATAAGTTTGACGAACTATATTGGGTATAAATTGGTTATAGTATAATAAGCATTGATGAAGTTGAAAAGATAGTTTTGAGGTAGCCTTACCTCTACATTTAGAGTGTATTCATAATGTTTTTCATGTTTCGGTGACATGATCGAACAAGCCCGATTGCAATCATGTGATGGTTATGAACCATTATGGTTGTTGTTCTACTAGGAAATTTCTATCCAGATAGTTGACAGAAAAGAACAAATATTCAGGAATGAGGTGATACCTTCTATGAAGGTGATATAGAGGAACCACATTGTCGATAAGGCTACGTGGGAACTCGAAACTGAAATACTGAAGAATTATCCTGAGTGATTTGTTTAGTTTATGTCTTCAATTCTGGGGATAGAATCTTTATAAGGAGGGAAGAATGTGACGATTTGATTTGTTGAGTTGTGATTATGGGGACAAAATCTTTGTAAAGAGGGAAGGATGTAACAATCTGGAATTTCAAATTTAAATTTTAAATATTTATTGAATTATCTAAATATTTATTTGAGGTGTCTATTGTTGAATAAATATTTTAATTGATGTTAATATGGTATATTTACTAAATTAAATAAATATTTTAACTGATGTTGATGTGATTATTGTTATTAAATATTTATGAATAAAATTTATAATTTGGATAATTGTAATATAACTTGAGATGTTATATTGATGTTCCAATGTAATAATTTAAGGTGGTATATTAAATTATTAAATAAAATTATAATAAAATTATAATTTTGTAATATTTATTTAAGTGGAGTATTTATTTAAAATATGGAATGTGTAATTAATTTATTTGATTTAATGTGGATATGGAAATCTAAATAAATAATATGTGATTATAAATTATAAACTAAATTATTTATTAAAATAATTAAGGTAGTTTTAAATTGATTTAACCCAAACAAGGCTTAAAATATTAACTCTTTATATTTTAAAGACTTTTTGCCAAACAAAGCCTTATGGCTTTTGGTTTTTTTAAATTTATAAATAATATAAATAAAATAAATGAAATATAATTATAACATATACGTTTAGTGTGTAACGGATGTTATAATAAGTTTACGTATTAAGATTATATCAGTTTTCTTTTACGTATTAGTTACCCTATATTGACACTAGGAGGAGGAAAGAAGAAAAGTTCAGAGAATTGAGAGTTCAATGAGAAATTGCATAGAATTGAGAGAGAGATTGTGAGAATTGTCAAGTATCTTCAATGTTTAGCAAGAATTATCAAGTAAATTGAAGGTAATTTGCTTAACCTTTGTATTATATATATTCACATATATGCAATTATGGCAAAATTTTCTTATGTTCTGTGAAATCAAATTTGTTAAATTATTGATATATAACTGGTAATTGTGATTATATGTATTGGTTATGTTTGAGTTTGTATGTAAACAAGAATTCGTATACTAATTGCAGTTAAAAGGGAAGAAAAGTAAATTACAGTATATATTTGCTTGTGGCTTGTAAAAGTACCAATTTTAGTGGTCAAATTGTATGTTAATTTGTGAATTGAGGCTTGATTATGCTAGTCCATTAAGAAATGTAGATAACTTAAATTGAACGAAGTGATTTGGTCAAGTATAGAAATTATAGTGATGGATTTTGTAAAGGATGTCAAAAATGGAGTTTTTATATGAAAATATAGAATTTGAGAAATTAAACTTGGGTAAGTTGTTGTTAAATTGTTCTAAGTGGTTGAATATGTGAGGAAACATGTTTGGGTTGGTTTTATATCATTTGTTTATGTTAATTTCACTGTCTGGTGGGTGAAATTCATGTTAGTTGGGCTAAAGTCAGCTACTTTTCATGCCATTTCTACCTCTGTCTGTGCACCGGCGCAGCTGCGCTGGTGCCAAGGCTAAAAACGGCACAGCTGTGCCGGCGTAGCTATGCCGGTCCCATGCTTATGTAAAGCTCAGCTGCGCCATACACTGATCTGAGGCAGTGACTTCTGCTGCTGCTGCAGACATAGAATAATGACACTATAACTTGGTCAAATGATGTGTTAACTTAATAAACATGGAATATGAAGGTTAAAACAGAACCGTATCATGTCATTGATAATTTCAAGGTTGAATATGATAAGTTACGAATGCGATATGTTATGACTTAGTGTATATAATGATTAGTAAATAGGTGTTGTGAAGGTTAACACTTGAAATTCTCGATAATTGTATAGTAGCATAAGACTTGTGCTAAAATGATAAGTTTAGCAAGAAATGTGCATGTTATGGTATGTTAGCATATCTAATAGGTATTGTGGTTCTAAAACTATGTATAGGATATTGAAGTACGTGAGTTGTAATTGTATAGCTTACGCAAGAGGCCAGTTCCCTAACCTTTGCTAATTTATTATTCAGCAAGGTTACTTTTCACTTTTATGTTATACTTATGCAAATTCTCGATCTCTAATCTCTTGTTTAACGATTTATTATCATACAAGTTCTTTAACCTTCATTTATTGTTGAGCAAGTTAGTTGATCTTTGTTTCCTTATTCCAATCGAGATTACCTTGGTTATTCAAAGTCTGTAATTTTATTGTAAGAAGTGTGTTTATTCAGCTACTAATGACAGTTGTTTGATCTTCGTTCTTCAATACCATTGTACTATCTTACATTATTGTACCAAACTCTAAGTTGCTTAGCGATTCTTTACCAATTTAACTAATCCTTAGTTGATGAATATTCTAAACTCTAAATTACCCTTGAAGTCAACCCAAACCAAACTTCCTTTGGTTTATTTATGTACTCACACACTTTTGAAAGCATGTTTCCAATGAGAACATTTGTTCAACTTAGAAATTGTTCATACTCTAACTCTTATTGATTCATCGATATACCTTGTTCGTGAAGACATTATAATCAAACCCTTGAATAGTTATTAATTTCTACATGATTCAACCAGTATTTGGTTGACGAGCGTTCTAAAAATCTAGACTTCCTTTGAAGCTAATTCCCAACCAAACTTCCTTTGGTTTGGAACTTGATAATCTAAGCTGAGATGAACAACCCTATATCAAGGGATTATTTTAAAGTTACGCAATAGCGTTAAAATGTTTGCGCAATATATAGTACAAAGGGCTGATCACCTGGAGTACGGAATGATGGTCCATATAGTCGTTTAGACTGTTAAAGGTTACAGTAGAAACACCTGTGAACCTAGGACATGGATGATGATTATAGTCTTTTAGACTGTTAAAGGTTAAAGTAGAAATACTTGAAAACCTAGAATAGAGTTCGTGGTCTTATGACCCTCGATGTATTCTTTGATGTTGTTATCTATTGTTAACTTAAACGTTCATTATTCCTTTGAACTTATAGTTGTTGAATTAAAGTTTCTTGTACCGGTAAGAATACTTTACCATTGAAAACTCAGTAAATTGTCATTCATAAAATGTTATTGTATATTATCCTTCTTGTGGGCAATTGTTTGCTCACTCTTGCACAAAATAATGCAGATGAAGTTAAGAAGTTTGAAGAGCTTTCTACATGTAAGGGCAAGGACAAAGTGCTTGATTAGACGACAACGTTTAATTTATCTTTTATTTATGAAGCTTATGTAATAGATTTATCTATGATCATGTTTTAATTTTTTCGCTAATGATTGTAATAAAGGTTAAATGACCTGGGATTTATTTTAGATTATGTAACCCTTTAATGGGAGATTGATTGTTTAAACTTTTGAGTTTAATTATATCCTTTATTTATGGGTAGTTAGTTATGATTTAATTGGACAGTGAACACCAAATCTGTGGGATTGAAGTACCCGAATTTGGGGGTGTCACATAATAATATCCAAGCGAGTGCAAAAGAAATCTTTTGTGCATGTGTTGTCTGATGCCACAATATTATCCGACGATTCAGATTCCATTTTTTTGATCTTAAAGGCTTCGGAAGCAGAACCATCTCAACGGGGCAAGTTGAAGCAGCCAGTGTATGAAGAACATATCTCTTCACAGCTAGAGTCTCCTTCAAATCAGGTAAATCCATTTTCATCTTCCCTTGATATGCAAGAAAATTTCTTCAAAGGGTATAGTTTTGAAACTCATTTTAAAAATTCAATTACTACAAAGCAATTTGTTTATGAAAAATCTCTGGATCTATTTTATTTCAAACACTCTGTTCTGGAAAAACTCTTCACTGATTGCGAAATATCCCCTATGTTGCTTTCTCCTACTATTGCTTATCCTAGATTAGTTCATGGAGGTTGCAGATTTCATGGAAACAAGATTCGATGATGTGGGACAGAGGTTCCATGTTCAGACAATGTATTCTCCAATCCTGGAATGGCCAATGTGCAATTGGATGGCAGAATACAAGGGTGATTTTCTTGACATGGCACTTCCTCCTATAACTTTTATCCCACGACCTCCTCGGTTTGCAGCTGATTACTCTTTAGAAGAGCGTCTTCATCGCATTTGCCATCATCCTTATTTCACTACCCGTGTTGAATAGAGGGCTAACCTTGAGGACATTGACAGAATTTGATCCTATCTTCTTTCTTTTTTGCCTGATGACAAAGGGGGAAAATTAGTTATCATTCAGTTCTTTTGATATCATTTAAATTTCTGTTTTAAAGACTATGGGTTCATATGGTTTCATTTGGTTTTTGATAGGCATGTCTGCCTGCATGTTAAGAAGACATGTTAAGACTGATGTTTAATTTTAGTTTTAAACATGTTGATTTATTTGGTATAATACTAACACATGCAGGTCATATAAAATTTTCCTGAAATAACCTATATGCATGAATTTAGGGGGAGTTTCATTTATTTATGTTGTCATCATCAAAAAGGGGGAGAATGTTGATTATGTCACGTTCTATAACCTAATGTTTTGATGATGACTTGTTCATTGGTACTAAATTCTTTATTGTGAATTTCAGGAAATTGTCTCAAAAATTGTTTGATGGATTATTCATAAAGATTGAAGACGATTTGAGTCTTAAGAAAAATATGTAAGGTCATTGCAAATATTTAATTTTTCAATACAAGGCTCTAGGATATTTTATGTGTGCATTAAATTGTGAATTAATATTTTGTGCATGCCTAAAATATGTTATTCACTGCTATTTGCTATTAAGAGAAATGTTTTTATTTTGTTAGCATGCATGCGTAAAAGTACTGTCTGAATTAATTGAGTTTTACATTTGTGAAAATAATTCATATGTTGGAAACTCATAAGTTGTTTGTGCCGACCGAGGTGTGATCATTATCTGTTAATAGCTTAATTGCATATTTCTTGGAAATACAAGATAATGATGGTACTAAGAAGTGATTGATATTTATCAGTTGGCATTTTACAAGAATTACGGAACTAACATAAGTAGTCTAGTTTAAATAGAGTTCTGTGATATACTAGTGGGATATATTTGGATTAACTTTGAAAAGATCAGTAACATTTATGAGGCGGCAGTTATGATTATAGACAGTTTTACACGGAACCTATTATTTTTGTGGCTTATCTTTGACATAGTCTATATCTTTTAAATGTTTCCAACAGTAATAAAATTGTAGCTTATCTTTGGGATTTTTGTTGGCAACATAAATATTGTTACAACGAAACTGTGTTGAACGGTAATATATTTTTGGGCTATAAAAAGAAACTGAGAATAGTGATAAAGATACAACACTTGAATTAATATTTTTCACTCACATACTTGGAAAGCTATTCTATTCTTGGTGCAAATTTTGAGCTGCTGATCAATTGATATTCAGATTATTTTCAGCCAACTTTCATGAGCTTCATATTGGTGATATCAATATTTTATTACTTGATCATTGCATTCACTAGTTGAGCCTTGCATTGTTAAATTGTTTATTTGCTTTAATCATTAGACCTCTATTATTGTAATCTTATTTTTTTTTAGACTAAGTGATGTCTAAAGGAATTTAATCCAGGTGAATTAAGGTTTGTTTACAATAGGTTCAAGAAAGCATAGGTGCTTAAGGGGTTCATTGGTGCACAAGGAGCAAGAGTGCTCAAGTGAATTATTGTAATTCAGTTTTATAGAATCTGATTTGTAACAAGAGTCTTTTAAAGAAATAAAAGTGAGTCTCCAATACTAGTTGGTATTGGACGTGGACAAGGCTATTATTATAGAGGGTAATAGCTGAACCACGTAAAAAATCTTGGTGTTAATTTTATTACTTGCTTTAATTTAATATCACTCAAGATAATTGATTTGCTTAATAAACAGAATTTAATTATTTGTTTAATTGTCAGAATTTTTGTTAAACATTAAATATTTTATTTTACTTATAAAATCACCAAGATATTTTCTTAAACAAAAATTCAATTCGGTAGATCATATTCATACAACAAGCTGCATTCATTATTATAGTAGGCTATATTCAATAGTTTGGTTTAAAATTTTTAAATTGGTCATAGTTAGTATCCACACTTATTCAACCCCCCTTCTAAGTGTGCCTTATCTGAATTTCATCGGGGAATAGAACTAGGAGGGGAGAAACGAGTAAATCCTTCGCTAGTATGTCCTACCTAAGATTATTTGTTGGTTGGTCAGAGTATAGGGTTATTATATTGCATGTCAATTTCTTTAATTAACCCTTATTTTATGGCAGTATTTGTGAATGGCAACTGAGAATGTTAACAATGGAGTGAATGAGAACGTGGAGACAGCTTTACTCACCAATCAAGAGAACGTGCAACAAGACGACAATGTTCCTCCTATAAACAACACCATTGATCAGACAATGAACGACGGGATGTTTAGAAGTTTTTTTACAGTTCATGCAAAATCAGACGAGGGAGACTCGTGTACAAAATACATGTGGAAATGATAGCAACGTACGGTTTGTCACAGCCAAGCGGTTTAAAGAGTTGGGACCACCAGAATTCTGGGGAAAGCCGGAGTCGATTAAGGCAGAAATGTGGGTCAAGCAAATTACCAAGATATTCGATGTCTTGGGATGCACGGGGGAACAGAAGGTTCCATTCACCACCTTTATGTTCCGTAATGAGGCAGATTACTGGTGGGAATCTGTGAAGCATACCCATCCATTTGCACTCAGCATATCTTGGGAGACATTTTAGAAACTGTTCAATGACAAGTACTTTCCTGAAAGTATTCGTCATATGAAGGAGGTGGAGTTTATTAGACTAGAACAAAACAACATGACGGTGTCATAGTACGAGGCGAAGTTCGCGGAGTTATCCAGGTTTGCACCTCATTTTGTGGAGAATGAGGAACATATGACGCGAATATTTCTGAGAGGTCTGAAACCCGATATACGTCAATATCTCATATCTCATAAATTTTTTCTATATTCAGATGTTGTCATTATGGCTCTATTATTAGAGTTAGATAATGAGTACGTTCAACCAAAGGACAACAACCAGGGTCAGACCGGTGGCAACAGTCATCGGAGCAATGATAACCAGCGGGGAGGAAAGAATACGGACAAAAGCAGTAACCACTCTAGTGGTAATCGTGGCCATAATATTAGAAGAAGGGAGTCGGGAGGAGATTTAAAAAGGCGAAGGTACAACAACGACAATGTGAAGACGTCAGCACCAACGTCAACTATTTCTAAGGGAGGAGAACGACCACCGGTCGTATGCTTTAAATGTGGAAAAGAGGGACACATTGGCCCAAACTATCCACAACAGTTCAAGGTATGTTATAATTGTGGAAAAGAAGGTCATATCGCTCGAGATTATACAATAGCGAAACCAAGTCCAACGAGGATGGTGACTCAAAAGGTTGTCCCAGAAAAGTCAAAGTCAGAGATTCCTGGAAGAGCGTTTGTCGTGACTGGTCAAAATGCGAGGAACCCAAACGAGGTGATCACAAGTAAGATAATCATAAATTCTTACGAAGTTTATACCTTACTAGATATCGGTTCTACCCATTCATTTATATCTACTACTTGAGCTCAACGTTTAAACTTGACTCCGGAGAAATTAGACTTTGACTTATTTGTGGAGACTTCGTTAGGAAAAACTTTCATTACATCCACTGTTTTTAAATCTTGTTTGATCCAAGTTGGCACCATCACATTACCTGTTGATCTTATCTCTTTAAAGATACTTGCATTTGACGTGATTTTAGGAATGGATTGGTTAACTACTCATCATGCCAAAATTGATTATTTTTGTGAGGTTGTTAGTTTTCATATTCCTAACCAACCCGTTATGCGAATTCAAGCAACTAAACCACTAAAATCAATCACTGTCATATCAATCCATAAAGTCATTCCTTTATTGAAAAACGGATGTCAAGCTTTCTTAGCCCATGTTATGGATTTGAATAAAGACACGTCAGATTTGAATAATATTTCTGTTGTTAGTGAATTTCCTGAAGAACTTCCCAGTCTACCCCCAGAACGTGAAGTTGAATTCTTTATTGACCTTGAACCTAGTACAAAGCCCATTTCTAAAACCCCATATCGAATGGCTCCTATTGAACTTCAAGAGTTAAAGGTCCAACTACAGGAGTTATTGGACATCGGTTTCATTCATCCTAGTACATCTCCTTGGGGTGCTCCTATTTTATTTGTAAAGAAGAAAGACGGGAGTATGTGACTTTGTATTGATTACCGGGAATTGAACCATGTCACCATCAAGAATAGGTATCTGCTACCTCGCATTGATGACCTGTTTGACCAGTTGCAAGGAGTACAATTCTTTTCAAAGATCGTTCTTCGTTCTGGATATCATCAATTGAAGATTAGAACTGAGGATATTCTGAAGACTGTCTTTAGAACTGGTACGGGAATTATGAATTTTTAGTCATGTCTTTTGGATTGACTAATGCTCCTGCGGCTTTCATGGATATGATGAACCGAGTATTCAATGAATATTTGGATCAGTTCGTTGTTGTCTTTATTGATGACATCCTCATATATTCCAAAAGTCGTGTAGATCATGAACACCATTTGAAGCTGGTACTCTAAAGGATTAGTGAAAATAAGTTATATGCCAAGTTGAAGAAATACGAGTTCTGGCTTGAGGAAGTAGCATTTTTTGGGCACGTGGTATCAAAACATGGAGTATCTGTAGACCCGACGAAGATTAAAGCAATACAAAGTTGGGAGCAACCGAAGTCGGTGACTGAAGTACGTAGCTTTCTGGGCTTAGCTGGTTATTATCAGAGATTTGTGGAAGGATTTTCAAGAATCGCTACTCCGTTAACTCAGCTGACTCAGAAGGATACAAAATTCGTATGGAGCGAGGAATGTGAGAAGATTTTCTAAGAGCTTAAGAGGAGACTCATTTTGGCACCTGTTCTAACAATACCATCTGGTTTGGATGGATTTGTTATCTACAGCGATGCTTCAGGCAAAGAGTTAAGATGTGTTCTCATGAAACATGGGAAAGTCATAGCCTATGCCTCGCGACAACTTAAAGAATATGAGAGGAATTGTCCTACTCATGATCTAGAGTTGGCAGCAGTCATTTTAGCGCTAAAGATCAAGAAGCACTATCTATATGGGGAGAAAGTGGAGATATATTTAGACCATAAAAGCCTCAAATATTTCTTCACCCAAAAGGAACTCAACATGCGGCAACGACGTTAGCTCGAGTTGTTGAAAGATTACGACCATGCCATTCAATACTATCTTGGAAAAGCGAACGTGGTAGCTAATGCATTAAGTAGAAGATCATATGTAGGAATTAGTGCGATGTTGTTAACACAAAGGCCTATTTTGTGTGATTTACAAAAGATGAGGATAGAATTCAAGACTCCTGGGACCCATGCGATGATGTCAAGTATACGCATAAAACCAACTTTAATCAATAAAGTTAAAGTTGCTCACGCCACAGACCCGGACCTAATGCGTATGAAGAAGAGAATGCAAGAATGTGTTATCCCAGAAGCAAGAATTGATGACGAAGGAGTACTTCGAGTCAACTCTAGACTTTGTGTTCCTAATGACTCTGATTTGAAGTACAAGATTATGATGGAGGCACACAATACACCGTTTACAATCCATCCTGGAAGTACCAAAATGTATCGTGATCTTCGACATACATTTTGGTGGAATAAAATGAAGAGAGA
Source organism: Panax japonicus (assembly GCA_020205505.1). Classification (NCBI taxonomy): domain Eukaryota; kingdom Viridiplantae; phylum Streptophyta; class Magnoliopsida; order Apiales; family Araliaceae; genus Panax; species Panax japonicus. The sequence goes on along the minus strand of CM035102.1, from coordinate 34,117,031 downwards.
GATCGTGAAGTTTATCTCAAGGTGTTTAACTTGTCAACGGGTAAAGGCGGAGCGTCAAGTGTCAAAGGGTCCATTGCAACCATTTGAGATTTAGAAATAGAAGTGGGAACACATTACCATGGATTTCGTTACGTGTCTTCCCATGATTTCTCAAGGCATAGATGCTATTTGGGTTATTGCTAATAGATTAACTAAGTCTGCTCATTTCTTGCCGATACGGGAGACTTATTCCCTTGAACGTCTTGCTCATATGTACGTAAATGAGATTGTGATATTGCATGGCATGCCAGTATGCATAGTTTTGGATCGTGACCCAAGATTCACTTCACGATTTTGGGTTAGCTTTCAAAAAGCTATAGGCACGGATTTACGATTCAGTTCAGCATACAATCCTCAAACGAACGGACAATCAGAGAGGACTATTCAAACTCTTGAAGATCTATTAAGACTTTGTGTCCTAGACTTCTAAGGGAGTTGGGATAAGTATTTACCATTGGTGGAATTCTCCTACAATAATAGTTATCAGGCAAGTATAGGTGTGGCTCCATTCGAAGCATTATATGGAAGAAAGTGTCGCTCTCCAGTATGTTGGGATGAGGTGGGTGAAGCAACATTGTTGGGACCAGAGTTGGTACGTATTACTACAGAAAAGATCCAAATGATTCGACAACGTATACAAATGGCACAGGATCGATAAAAGAGTTCTGCGGATCTTCATCGAAAGGACGTGGAATTTAGTATTGGGGATCATGTATTATTGCGTGTTGCTCCATGGAAGGGATTTACAAGATTTGGGAAAAGAGGACAGCTCAATCCACGATTTATTGGTCCATTTCAGATTCTTGACCAAATATGAAATGTGGCCTATAGACTCGCGTTACATCCAAGTATGTCTTGTGTTCATTATGTTTTTCACATATCTGTGCTTCATAAATATGTGAAAGATCTGAACCACATTATTGAGTTAGAACTAGACGAAATAGCCGAAGATTTAATGTACAAGGAGGTACCTGTCAAGATCTTGGATAGAAAGGAGCATGTCTTGCGCACAAAGGTCATACCCCAAGTCAAAGTTTTGTGGAGAAACCATGCTATTGAGGAAATGATCTGGGAGTTGGAAACGGAAATGAAAGCGAGGTATCCTCACCTTTTCGAAACACCAGGTACGTAGGTCAATTTCGAGGATAAAATTTCATAAGGAGGGGAGGTTGTAAGACCCCAACTTATTATAAATGAAATTGAATTTCCTCTATTTATTATTTTGCAATAGTAAGGGTTTATTTGATTAATGTGGTTAGTTATGGGTAAAATGCGCAAATATCTTAAATAAGCAAGTGGTTATAAAATATTCATTGTTGTCGGGGAATATTCATTTGGTCGTGGAATATTCTTATTGTTGGGGAATATTCATACGATGGTGCAGCCTTGTGTAGGCCCCATAACTAAAAGCGATTGGATGAAGAAAACGACAAGTATAAGTTTTTATAAATAACGGTGTAGTTGTTAACACTATTGGATTACCCGGTGGTTAAAACACAGTATTACGCAGTATTGCACCAATTATTGATTCTTACATAAGAAGGTACTACTCAATAATTGTTACAGTAATTACTATTCAATATTTTATTTTATTGATTCAATAATTGCTACGTTGATATTTTATATTATTGTTGTTTCAATAATTGTCACTATACAGTATTTTCCATTATCAGATCCATAATTCATATTATTTGAATAATATTATTGGCAATGTCTAGAAAGTTTTGTCTAAGGAGAGGTTTGGTCACCTAATTGCGCGCCAGTAAGGAGAAATTCTTATTGTAAAGCCCCCTCTTTCTTAGGAACGGTCTGGTTGTCAGTATTGTGATTCTGTAATATTATTTGTGAATAATTAATTATTGATTTATATGATAAGGAAAATATTCATTTTATGTGGATATAGATGGAGAAAATTTTTTAATGTGACAATTGTTGAAAATTGATAATTTATCTTTTCTGATAAAATAATTCATTTAAATATATTATTATATTATAATAATATAATAATGGTGATATTTTACAATGAATGTGTGATATATGAATAAATGAGGAGGAAGAGTATTTTTGTTACAAAAAATATTTAAAACATGTTAAACATGTTCATGGTCCCTATTTCTTGACTGAAATTTGATTATAGCTTGTAAAATCATCCGCATGTGGATTTTGGTCAATTTCTGTTTGGAATTTGGAAAAACTTAAACTTACAAAGTTGTAGAAAATTTAAATTTCCTATGGCATGGACATAAGATTCAAATTTTTCTGATAAAAGGGATATTTATTATGAATTATTGAAGTTCCGGAATAATTGAATTTTGAGTTTAAAATGTTTTTTTTAGAAAAAACGTTTTTGGTGAGTTGGTGGGCCCCACTTATGTGGTAAATGTGCTGAAATCAGATTTTTTAAGTTTGCGTATGATTTTTTTTATAAATATTAATATTTTATTAAAAAAATTTACTTTGGTGTTCTAAGTATTTTCCTATAAATAGGGTGCTTAGGTTAGAATTGAAAATCACACCGAAAATTGAAATTTTCTCTCTATATATTATCGAGCGTATTCTTGTGAGTATTTTGATACTTTGAGTGTTGCTATACGGTGCAAGTTCCTTTCAGCGTTATATCTGATATTCCAGCCAGAAGTACTATTCTTTTGAGGTAAGGGATGCTATTTTTTTATAAATGATATTAATTCTTTCGATATCATTATGCCAGAATATTGGTAAGATTTTTCTTGTGAAATTCTTGTCTTTCTGTGTCGGGGTTACTATTTACGTATACGACACTATTCACGAATACGGCACTATTCATCGAAAAATAAAATTTTCTCTTCTTTGTTCCAGATGTCTATGTTTGTTACTAGCTTTGATTGTATCCATGTTTTGATCATTAATCTTGAATTTTACTTCACTATGGTATATTATGGGGTGTTTTTAAACATGGATAAAGCGAAATACGAATCCTTAATATTTATTCTTTTATCTCATTGGATTCGTTTGCTTTAAAATATTTTTCATCATCCTCAGTCCTAAATGATGATATAACTGAATATCTTTGGCCTGTAGTGCATAGATAAATAATTTTCTGATGAATATCTTTGTCCCGTAGTGCAAAGATGAACAGGTGTTGAGATGAACATGACCAACTGATGAATATCTTTGGCCTGTAGTGCAAAGATGAATATTTGATTCAAAATGTATATTGATTAATGTTACAGGGATAAAATATTGATGATGGACTCTTAAATTCATGAATGATAATAGATTTCATTCTCTACGTAACTCTTCTATGAATTGTTATTTCCGCTGCGAATATTGATTTGAAACTTGTTGTCTATTATATTCTATCAGATTTTTCCCTGTTGAAGACTAACGATAATTTGTTCTATATTATCTTAGTCATAATGTTCTTTACTGGGCTATTGGAGCTGACCCTTTTCCTTTTTGTTATATTTTTCTTCTCAGAAAGCAAGAATATAGCGGGAAGTAGTCGGGGTGTGGAGTGATGTTCCAAAGTAGTTGTTATAGTAGTCCTCACTATTTTATAAAATAGTATCTCAATAATTGTAATGAGGACTTATTTGAGTGTGGATATTATCTAGAAGGCAATATTTGTATTTAAACTCACAGTTTATGTGTTGTCATATTTTACACGACAATTGTATTAATAAAGTTGTAGTTATTTCTGTACCATGTGTTTGGCGACTCAGAATAGGTGATGTATACCTATTTTGGAGGCGTCACAGTAAAGCTACCTCGTAAGCTACTTCTCCCACTCTTTGTACCACCTCGAAGGGTCCAATGAACCTTGGACTTAACTTTCCTTTCTTGCCAAAACAAATTTTCCCCTTCCAAGGAGAAACTTTCAGAAAAACGAAATTTCTTACGTCAAATTCACGATTTTGCCTGTGTTGATCAGCATACTTCTTATGTCCATCTTGAACAGCTACCAGTCTTGCTCTGATGAGTTTGATAATCTCAACGGTCTGTTGTACCAGTTATAGTCCTAATAGTTGACCTTCTCCAACTTCATCCCAACATAGTGGAGTTCTTCATTTCCTGCCATATAATGCCTTGAATGGCGGTATGCCAATGCTTGCGTGGTAACTATTATTACAGGCAAACTTTGCCAATGGTAGATGATCGTTACAGTTTCCTTTAAAATCCATGATGCATGCTCTAAGTATATCTTCTAACTTTTGGATTGTTCGTTTGGTTTGACCATCGGTTTGCGGATGATATGTCGTACTCATCTTCAGTTGGGTTCCCATGCATTCTTATTGTCTTTTCTAGAAGTTTAATGTGAATCTCGGATCTCTGTCTGATACAATTAACACTGGAACTTCATATCTTCACACTACCTCTTTGACGTACAGTTTTACCAGCTAATCAAGATTAAATCTAATCTTTATTGGCAAAAAGTGTGCTGATTTGGTTAATCTATCCACTATCACCCATATCGCATCGTATCCTTTCTGATTTGTTGGAAGACCTACCACAAAATCCATTGTGATATGCTTCCACTTTTATTATGGTATTTCTAACGGTTGAAGTAACCCACTTGGTCTTTGATGCTCAGCCTTCACTCTCTGACATGTCGAGCATTTCACAACACATTCTGCAACGTCTCTTTTCATATTTGGCCGCAAAAATTTTTGCCGCAAATCTTGATACATTTTCGTACTTCCCGGATGGATCGAATATCTTAAGTTATGAACTTTTGTCAAAATTTCTTCTTTAATATCTGGTACTCCTGGAACCCAAATTCGTCCCTCAAATCTTAGTACTCCTTCGGTATCAACCTTTTACTTCATCTCACTATCCTCGACCATACCTTCCTTTATTTTTCTGCATTCCTCATCTTGTAGTTGTGCAATTTTTACCCTGTCCACCAAACTAGGACTAGCTTCCATCTGGAATAATCTTTCATCAAATTCATTTGGAAATTTGATTTCCAACTCTATCCTTGTCATTGCTGATATGAGCTCCTTCTTGTTGGTTAACAACATCAACTTTTCTCGACCTTTCCTACACAAGGCATCTGCAACCACATTCGCTTTGCCCAGATAATAAAAGATTTCACAATCGTAATCTTTTATTAATTCTAACCATCTCCTTTGATGCATGTTCAAGTCCTTCTGTGTGAAAATATACTTCAGACTCTTATGATCTGTGTATATCTCACACTTTTCTCCGTAGAGATAGTGTCTCCATATCTTTAGAGAAAATACCACCGCCGCTAACTCTAAGTCATGAGTCGGATATCCTTTCTCATAGTCTTACAATTGCCTTGATGCATACGCAATGACTTTGTCATTCAGCATAAGGACACAACCCAATTCTCTATGTGAAGCATCACTATACACCCCAAACAAATTTTACAGATGCCACACAGGTGCCACACTGAGCCTCTTCTTTAATTCCATAAAACTCTCTTCACACTTTTTTGTCCAAACAAATTTTACAGATTTTCTCGTCAAATTTGTCAACGGAGTGGAAATCTTGGAAAAATCTTGAATAACCTGTCTATAATAACCTGCCAGTCCCAAGAAACTTCTTACGTCTGATGGAGTTCTTGGTTGTTCCTAATTTATCACAGCTTTGACTTTTGATGGATCCACTGAAATTCCATCTTTGTCAATTACATGCCCAAGAAATTGTATACGTTCTAGCTAAAATTCATATTTAGAGAATTTTGTGTACAACTTTTCTTTTCTTAGCTTCTCCAGCATTAGACGTAAGTGTTCCACGTGTTCTTCTTGAGATTTGGAGTACACCAAAATATCATCAATAAATACCACCACAAACTTGTCTAAAAATAGTTTAAACACCCTGTTTATCAAATCCATGAATGCAGCAGGGGCGTTGGTCAAACCAAAAGATATTACCAGAAAATCGTAATGTACATACTGGGTTCAGAATACCGTTTTCGATACATCATCCTTCCATACTTTCAATTGGTGATACCCACTTCTCAAATCTATTTTTGAGAAGTACCTAACACCCTTCAATTGATCAAAAAAGTTATCTATTCTCAGCAACAGATATTTATTCTTAATAGTGACTTTGTTTAATTCCCTATAATCAATGCAAAGACGCATTGACCTATCTTTCTTCTTCACGAATAACACCGGCGCTCCCCACGGAGATACACTAGGATAAATATATTTATTGTCTAGTAGTTCTTGCAATTGCACCAACAATTCCTTTATCTCTACCGGAGCCATTCTGTACGGGGCCTTCGATATTAGAGCAGTTCCTGGTGCTAAGTCGATCTCGAACTCGATCTCTCTGTCAGGCGGAAGTCCTGGCAAATCTTCCGGAAACACGTCCACAAAATCTTAACCACTAGTATCTCCTCCAGTTTCACACCATTCCTCTTCTGAGTATCTACTATGTAAGCTAAGTATCCTACACAGCCTAGACTTAATAACTTCTTGTCCTGCATAATCATCAGACATCTCACTTGTCTAAGCGATTTGCTACCATAGAAAACTACCTTTGACGGAGTCATAAGGTTTACACATTTCTTTTGGCAATCAATTATCGCTCCATAATTGAATAGTCGATCCATTCCCAATATAACATCAAACTCTCCAAGTTTTATCTGGATTAAATCTACTGTCATAACATTTCTCTTAATATTCACCCTACAATTCTTGTATATGAACTTAGCAGGAATTACCTCCATATTCATAATTTCTATGTGTAAACGGAAATTCAACTCTTCACTAGGTAATTATAACCTCTTAGCAAATTTATAAGATATAAATGAGTAAGTAGCACCCGAATCAAATAATACATATGCATTTATATCATTAATTGGGATAATACCTGACACAACAATTTTTAATTGCACCGCGTCTTGCAATGTTATGTTGAAGGCTCTAGCTGTGGGTTTATTTGATTATGTTGGTCCTGCAATGGTCAACGTACCTCCACTACCATCTCCCTTGCTTCCAGTTGTCTCACCAGATTTCTTCTTAGGACACTCGTGAGCAAAATGATCCTTTGACCCGCAGGTGTAACAAGCATTCTTCTTGGGGTGATTGCAATTTGGGGAAATATGACCCTCCTGGCCACAGTTAAAGCATACTCATTTCCCCTTTAAGTACATACCCGTGTGAAACCTCCCACATATAGCACATACTTCAAACTTCTTCTTTTGCCGGTTACTTTGCTGGTTCCCAGCTCCCACATTTGCATTCCACTTCCTCTTCAAGTTATTATTACCATTTCCACCACTACCACCACCATTCTTAGCTTCACCCTCACTCTTCTTCTTTCTCTACTCTTGATTGTACTTTGTTGCAACCTCGCCTCCACCCTCAGCGAGAATTACCTTCTCTAGTACCGCTATAAATGTCTTCAATTGAAAAATGGAGACTCTGCTGTACAACCAGGGTTTCAGTCCCTGTGCAAATTTCCTAGCCTTGCACTCATCTGTGTTGACTTGATATGGCGCAAACCTCGCCAACTCGTTAAATTTCGCGGCATACTCCGCTACCATCATTAATCTGTTCTTCAGTTCTAAAAGCTACACCTACATCTGATTTTTCGAACTCTCTCGAAAATAAGTCTCCAAAAATATCTCCTTAAACCTATCCCGAGTTATTATCCATTGACCTCATCTTGTTTTATTGGCTTGCCACTAATAACTAGCCTCTACTTTCAACATAAATGTTGCAAAAGTTATTTTCTGATTCTCACCTACTCTAGCAACATCAAAATCTTTCTCTATCTCCGTGATCAAGGTCTGTGCCTCACTGGATTCATGGATCCACGGAATTCTAGTGGCCCAACCTCCTTGAAATCCTTAAATGTTGCAGCTTAATTTTGCGGTTGATTTTGCAATGCTCCCGTCAGTAACGTCACTAACTGTCGAACTGGGTTAGCCTTAACATTTTTGTTGTTGCTAGATCCCTCAGAGGTTCTTTGTCGTGGTTGACGTCTTGGATGCATTTTCTATTAAAATACGCTCATTAGATTATTATTCAATTTTTTAAGTATTATATATACAACTTACACATCATAATTTTTTTTACCACATAGCATATACAATATCTTGAATAAGTAGTAACTTTTATTTATTCATCATCTTTTAAAACATAGCCATGATAGCATCCCTGCTATCTACATTACTTTCTTGAACTACAAAAGTTTCAGGATAACATCATCATTATCATATCCCATTGGTTATATAATACCCATGATTTACATCTTATTTACTCATTAATCACACATTAATTAGATTTCTTATGACGACCTACTAAAATGCTGCATAGCCTTATGACGCTCCTCTTTTATAATACGAAACATTGTTCGACGGTCTAGCATGTATCATGGCAGCATCTCGAACTGAATCGGATAATACATGATTTGGTCTTGAGCTCGGTTTACAACGTTGTTGAAAACACTATTCATTTCCTCCATCTTGATCTTCTTTACTTGTACCTGTCTCTCTGCTACCTCGGCTCTTTGACAAGTTTCCTCGTATGCGTTTTCGGCACTTGCCCTCTCAATAGACTCTTCTTTCAATTTGTTCTTTAACTCTACAATCTCCTCTGCCATTTGCTTGTTCTCTCCTTCAGTGTGAATCAGCTTCCATTCGACATTACTTAGACATCCATCTAAATCTCGGATCTCGTCGTCCTTCTACGCCATCGAGGTCTGCTGTTTCGCTACTATCTCTTCCAACTCCTCAACTCTATTCTAAAGTTCCACATTGCGGTTGTATACTTCATCGTATATATGGGAAGCGATAGAGTTTGGTGGAAGCTCTTCTTCCTCGTTCTCCTCATCGCCATCCAATTGTGGTATTTTCACGGGATCCTCCTCTTCCATCTCCACCTCATCAACCACATCAAGTCAGCGCTCCTGCTCAACCACTGTGACCAATAGAGATGACTCCCGTGGTAGTAGTTGTTCCCAGACCACCTGAATATCTCGAGGCTCCTCCTCTCTAGGCATCTGAGATCCTTCCTCCCTAGCCTGACTGGATTCCACCACATTAGCCATCCTGAAAACAAAGTTTTAAGTTTTAATTACTAATCGTTACTACTCGACACTCACGAGCACATAGGTTGCAATCACATAAGCACATAAATTATTTTATTACTTCTTTCTTAAAACTCGATAAGAGTTTATCACCACAATCTTTTCAATCTTCTATAAGGTTACTTTCTAAGGCTTTTCCCCACCTAAGGTTCATAACCTAAAGCTTTGATACCAACCTGTGACACCCCCAAATCTAGTTACTTCATTCCCACAAGACTTGGTGTTCACTTACCATTCATTCATATCTAACTACCCAATTATAATAAAATTAAACCATAAATCCTCCCATTAAAAGGGTTACAATATTAAATCAATAAGTCTCCCAGGTTATCTAACCTTTAACATAAATAAAGTGCGGAAATAAAATAATTACATCACATCATTAAATATAAAGTCTATCATCATGACAATAAATAAATTAAAAGTCTTGATCACTTGCTCATTTTTCCTTTTCCTTTGCTAGTGGTAGATTCATCGACCTTCTGAACCTTAGCAGCAATGAGTATATATATGCAAGAGTGAGCAAAACAAATGCTCACTTGAAATAGTAATGAATAACAACAGCATAATAAATGCCAATGAATAAGCTCATCAAAGATAAATAATACTCTGTCAATGATAATAAAAAACTGATATCAACATACAAAATGTAACTGAGGGTCACAAGACCACAAACTATGTCCACAGTTACAAGTAATCTTTCAACTTTAACCTAAACAGTAATACTGTAGGGACTCCCCGTACTTAGGGTGATCAGTCCTTCGTACCATGTATTGTGCACAAACATCTAAACGCATTGCGTAAAATAAGTCCCCTATAATAAGGTTGTTCTTCTCAATTTTAGAGTACAAGTTCGCACCAAAAAAAGTTTGGTAAGCTTCAAGGGTAATTTAGAGTTTCACGATCATCAACTAAAGGATTAGTTGAATCAACAAGACTTAACAGCACTACGAGTGATTAATAACAATTTAATGTAAAATGTTCAAGAATTATAGGTGAACCAACTATATATTACACTCATGCTTAGAAATAACTAAAAAGCATAAGCATTGAATAAATGAATAAACCTTGCTTGAACAATATTAAGCTAAAGCTATGATCTTGTCAAATAAGAAATTAAATTACTAAACATGCATTAACTGATAACAAGATGGGAAACAAAGCTTGCTTAAGATGATAATAACTTATGCAAAGTAAATGAAATATGACGACACAATATTAGATATTTGAGTTCAAGAAGTTGCATTCACTATAAAATAATGAAACTAAAGAAACTTGCTTAACTATAAAAAAATTAGAATAAATCAACAATGATTAGAATTTAAAACTCGCTCGAATAAAGTTAGGGTTAGAGCTTGCTCAAGTAAAGTTTAAGGATAAAAGGACTTGCTTAATTAAAGTTTAGGGTAAGGAACTTGCCTCATTCGTAAGCTATAAATTACAACTCATGTTCACCTACACACATTATTAGAATCACATTAACTATTAGATATACTAACATCCACTTTCCAAAATTGAACTCACTTTTAGTTAAACTTGTTACTTTAATACAAGTTTTACTTTACACCATATGCATTTCAGAAATCACAAGTGTTAACTTCACAACACTTATTCACTATTCATTGTGTACCTTAAATCATAACGTATCACTTTCATAACTTACTAATCTTTTTACAACTTTGGAATTACTAATCACATGATACGATTATGTTTTAACCTCTTCATTACATGTCTGTCACATTAACATATCATTAGACTAGGTTACAATAGGCTTTCAAGGTTTGTATAAGTAACAGGAATCACTGCCTCTGATCAGGGTTTGGCGCAGCTGCGCCATACTAATGTATGGGACTGGCGCAGCTGCGCTGCTGCACAGACATAAACTACGCAGTCTACTGTAAACATTTTTTTTAGCCTAACTATCACTAATTTCATCCAAAAAATAATAAATTAAACACACCCAATTTATATAAAACTCATATAAACATGGTTCCTCACATATACACCAACTTAAAACAATTAAACAACAACTACAACTAATTTAAATCCTTTAAATTCTATGTTTTATACCAAAAACTCTATTTTTGAAATTCTTGACAAAAATTAACACTGTGATCATAATTATCGACGTCGGGATTTTTATTTGTTCCTTTTTGTTTTTTGTTCTTTGGTGTTCTCATGTTATGTGAGATTTATTTGAAAAAACAAGTAAAAAAGGTCCGACATGTATCATGTCAACGATTTGACTATAAGAGTTGCCAGTTGGTGTTTTTAACTTGTTGCACCAACGCAACCGAGAAAAGGTTTGCACATTGACCCACTGTTGTGACACTGCTAAACGGGTCTATGAAACCGAGATTCATTTAGGTTCGGGGACTTGATTATGGGAAGGTAGGTGTTAGGCACCCCCCGACATCCGTGTTACCACGGTGACCGCCACTTTTCAAGAAACTGTTATATGAATGTGTGTGTGTGTGTGTGTGGATCAATGTGCAATTTATTTAGAAGTAGTGTGAGGCCTCGTTCGCAACTATATACAAAGGGTTTGAATTTATATAAAAATTCATTTTTAAACATGATATAGCAATGAAGTTTTATAAAAGAGGTTTTTCAAACCCTGTGCTCAATACTAATTGAGACCTTTTCATACTTTCATTTTATTATTAAATGTTCGGCTTATTTGCTTTTATTTTTGAGATACGAAGCATCTTCGAGAAAATAAAATATAGCAGTGCCGAACTCCTCATGGACATGACAACCATCTAAGAAAATTCAAACACCGTGAATAATTTACAAGCTACTTACAGCTGAAAATGTCCATCACGGGAACCGAATCTAGATTCAGTAGACTGAATCTGTGATCACATGATTCCTAGGCTCACATGATGCCACAGTTTATATGAAAAGCAGTAAGTAGTTATATATATAAAACTGTAAATATATATATATATATATATATATACAAAACTGATCAGGTCCGGACTCCCGGACCTGATCAAATCCGGACCCAAAATTTTTATTTATTTATTTTTTTTGTAGAACAACTAAAAAAAAAATTATGGAACTGAAATTTTTCAATAATACAGTGTTTTGGGTGTGTTTTTAATACCTACACCAACCAATGTATGTACAGTCTGCCCAGACTGTACAGACATGTTTTGTTATAGGCATCCAAATCACGCCAAAAACACTGTATAATGTAAAAATTCTAATTCCATAATTTTTTTTTAGTTGTTTCAAAAAAAAAAGCAAAAAAAAAAGGTCCGAATTTTAAACCTGTCCGGACTCCCGGACAGGATCCGGCCTCTATATATATATACACAAACATGATCAACCACCACGAAGCACCTCCATGGGGGATCAGAAATGTAAATATATAAAAGCGGTATATATATATAGACATGATCAACCACCACGAAGCACCTCCATGGGGGATCAGAAATATAAATAAAGCAATAAATGCGATCAAGCGCCACGAAGTAAACTCCAGGCTGGACGGAATGATAATAAAACAATAAAAGGCCACAAAGTAAACTACAGGCCTGACAGAAATATATATATATATATATATATATATATATATATATAAGCGGTAAACGCACAGGGTGTTTCTCAATCCCGGCTCGATTTATCATTTCAGTGATTTGTCGTTATATATATATATATATATATATATATATATATATATATATATATATAAGCAAATAAATGCTCCAGACATAAGTCTAGGCTCAATCGAGGCATAACTCGATAATGTTAGTTCATATATAAATATATACATATATAAGTATGGGCAAAGGTGCAAAAATGCCTCTGAAATATACACAGATGTCCCACTTCCAGCCTAAACTAATTTTTTTTCCAAAAGTACCCTTAACGTTACAAAAACCAGGTCACTCGTGCCCTTGCTGTTAACGGACTAGCCACCTAGATTAACTCTATTTACACATGGACAATTATTGCTGATTAGGCACATTTTTTATTTACAGATACTCTATGTCTCTCTAGATTTCTCTCTCTAGACTTGAACAAGTTTTTCTGGTTCTTCTTCTACATCGAGCAGCCTCAAAAAAATATACTGTAAATCAATAATC